>ML677343.1:23273594-23988101 GCA_007922305.1 Dermatemys mawii | reverse complement strand
CACAATTGCACTGTACATTGTACTTGATAGCTGGAAAGAAGAGGACTTGGTCAGCATGTGGGGCACAGGAAATATTGGTTTTCATAATGTGAAGGACAAGAACGTCACAGTAATCTATTCAGGCTGACCCTGTTGTAATCATACCATATATATGGAAAGCTGCTATCTTCCCTTCATCTTCAGGTGGCGAATATACAAGTGAACACCTGAGTAAGTAGATATTGACATTTGTCATGTGTCAGAAGTAATTCACAACTACCAACTCACTGATATAGTCCCTCCTCAGATGTGTGGCTCAAACCTTGCCTTAGAGCTCATTACTTGGAGTGGCATCTCTCCACTCCTCACATCCATTGGGTCCTGGGTTCTGTTTTGTGACACCTGGTGCCTCCACCCAATTTGTGATTGGACACAAGGGTTGCTATCCCTTGGGAAAATGAATAACGCTATCACTGCTGGCAAAAAGTATAAAACCCAATACACAAGAAGAAAACCACAAATCCCAGCCAAGAAACAGCAACACAACAAAGGGAGAATTCATTAGGATGAGAGAAATAGGATCTGGAGGGGAAGGAAAGGGTTAGGATTAACTAATAAGTACTAACACCCGACCTCCCAAATCTCCCACTCCCAATCCAGCCCCTACCACTCCATTTGATTCTAGTTCAGCAGCCTTGTTTACAACAGCAAGAACCAATCCTTCATAGTCTCTTGCTCCTGAGCTATCACATACCTCCCCTCCTTTGTAGGTTTCCCCAACATCCTGCCTTGCTCCTTCCTCATTGGAGTGTTGGCTCCTCATAAAGCTTCTTAACAGTCTGCTAGAGGGACACTCCCTCTGCAGTATCTCTGACAGCTGCCTTTCTTCTTAGGAGTTTAATTTCTGAGGCCATTAGCCTTTTACCATGCCTTGTTTCCCCTTGTGGAGTCTGCCAGAAGCAGGCTGGGTCTCTGACTCCTTCAGTCTTCCTACAGTGTCTTTGCCTCTTGGTGTGGAGGACAGTCCCTGCTCTGGAATACTATGGAGGTCTCATCTGGCCATTGGCAGCAGTGAGGGGTCAATGATGGGACCTCTGCCACTCTGGATACTGGTCTCTGCAAGGTTGGAACTGCCTAACGCATGAGCTAGTTTCCCCCGCAGTTGAAAGACTCCCTTTGTGGGAACAGGGAGTTAACCAGAGATCCTGAGTTATTCTGCTTCCCTCTGAGCTCCCACAGTTAAAATCAATACTAGAACAAGTGTCTTTATCTTAAAGTCTAGCTGTCTCAGCCCACTCAGCAGCTGAGCAGCCCTAGGCTTAGCAATGACTCAGCAAACTGCTCATCTATATCAATCCATACAGAAGCATCCCTGCTGGCTTCGACAGGAGTTTGTAGTTTGTTCTGCCCCCCTCCCCCGCCTGACTTCCAGAATGATGTGAAAGGGGGTTCTGTAGCCATTATTCTTGTAGTTCATATGGTAACACCCCTTAGAGGCCCTGTCCAGAGTTCCAGGAATTGACCAGCTACACGTGGAGATTACGTCAACAAAACTAATAGGGTCAGCAAGCAGAAATAGTGGATCCATCTCAATTTAACAGGACAGTGCAGACAGAGCTGTTGTCGGAACAAGAATTGGCTGCATACCCACTGAGTAATAGTTAATTGGCTGTATTAGTTGCCTTGTCTGATTGTTATATTTTATTTGCCTTTTCAGTACAGGCAGGATAGATAAGAAGGAAATTGTGATACAGCCTCACCATGAAGAAAGAGAACTTGATATGGCGAAAAAGATTGAGATAGAACATGTCTGGGATAAAACATGAAGAATGCCATAGCTAGTTGAAATGGTAGGTGACATTTTAGGTAGGATGTGTATTATAGTCCAGCTGGAATTTGATAAGGACACCCACTCTAAAATTCTTATGAAAAGTGACATTGGAGTTTTGTTTTATTTATTTAATTACACAGAGCCAAGACTTTGCTTTTATATCTCACCAGAAACACAGTATATTCATCAGGACAGTGCTCCCTAATGCTACTAAGATGATGCTTCTGTATTGCCCTTTGATCCATCATTCGCTGTGGTACATAGAAAGCTGTTTCCCCAGGCCATCTTCATAACAGTAGGAAAGAATACCTGCCTAGTGCTCATGGAAGTCTTAGCTTCTATGTTTTTACCAACTCAGAGCATTGTGAGCTGCACGATGTGTTCAAGCCTGAAGTTCAGCAATGCAAATGCTGCACTTATCAGCATGTACCACAGAGTGTGTTCACTACACCCTTTTTGCATTTCCCCTATGTCCCCTCCCAACCTGCTTCACAGCCTGAACTGTCCTCTTTGTTCCCTGTCATACCTAGGTGAAGTAGGATTTAGCCCAGAACCACCAGCAGCACTACTTCCACTATTTAGGCTTCATGTAGAAGTTTCATAAAATAAAAACTACCTCCTTCAATTAAGACAGAACGTAAGCTGCATTCTTAATCTCATGAGATTTTGCAGCCTATGTCACTTGGCCTTTTCTTCTACTACCTTGAACCTTGTCGAATCATTTATCGTTGTGCTAAATGAGTGTTGACATTTTAGGCTTCCTGCATAGACTTGCACGTTGATTCCAATGGGACAATTCACAGTGCATAAGATTGAGCACATGCATAAATCTTTGCAGAATTGAGGTCTTAACATGGGAGCATTTTATACTCTCCTGTACAGATTTTCAGATGTGAGACAGCAAATGGTAAATTTGACTTCAATGGGAGCAGAGTTAATCCAAGCCCGGGCGTTTTTGAAAATGACACCCTAAATCACCAGGGAGATCAAACCTCAGTGGTATCAAATGCTGTACTGTCAATTTCAAAGCTGATGTTTTTTTCTTTATTTGTGTTTTTTAAATTCCTCAAAATATAGCTGAGGAAAGAGAAAGAAAGAAAGAAAGAAAGAAAGAAAGAAAGAAAGAAAGAAAGAAAGAAAGAAAGAAAGAAAGAAAGAAAGAAAGAAAGAAGCCATTTAAAGAGAAGCAAACAAAAAAGAACACCGTTGCATATTTTCTATATCTTTTGTGCTATAGGAGCAATTATTTTTTCTTTATGAGTTCAGAACTAATTGTAATATTCTAGGAAGTTAATAAGTTTACTTTATTAATAGTTCAAACATAATGTGAAGCCAGTATATTTAATGCTAGTTATTAACCTGCACTAAGCCTAAGCTGCACTTAATTAATTAGGTAAACCATATTGTTTGCTCTAAATGGTTCATCTCTTTAATATGATAGCAATAAAAAACACCATAGGGTGCATTGCACTTAAAAAATGCATTAGGGTATATAGTATTCTATAAACTGTAAATTGTTGATATACTCCCTTCACCTTGGCTGCTCTCCTTCAAGATTTCATCACCATAAAATATGCAATCTTTTCTACACAGTGATTACATCCTTTCTATAACTAATTAATTATCAGCGTAATCTATTCTAATGACAACTAATATTTGCAAAAGTGATATAATTCAAATCATGTCATTTACATTTCTGTTCAACCAATGTATACATTAAACAAAAGTAATGTACAATCAGTAGTGCCTGCAAATCAATCCACATCTCATATTCT
This sequence comes from Dermatemys mawii, assembly GCA_007922305.1. Classification (NCBI taxonomy): domain Eukaryota; kingdom Metazoa; phylum Chordata; order Testudines; family Dermatemydidae; genus Dermatemys; species Dermatemys mawii. Next base: position 23,984,516 of record ML677343.1, on the reverse strand, counting down.
CTTACTTTGCATTTCCTTTTAAAAACAGAACAAAACACTTCTAATCTTCCTAAAGTGGTTCTTCCTCTCCATGGAGTTTTTCCCGATTACGAATAGTCTCATTGCACTATGTCTAAATTGAGCTATTGAACGAAGCTAGAGAGCATTCCGCTGCACATGAAATGAAGAAAGATCATGCTGGGACAGTCACCTTCAACATCGTGCATTCAGTCTAAATTTACAGTAATAGACTCATACTCCAAGAATGCTTGCTGGGTTTGTTTGCAAACTAGTATGCAGTACTTACAAGTCTGTGGTTTTATTGACATATTCCTTTCCTTTCCTGTGGATTTTAATTGAAACCCCCACTGCTCTGTCTAGCTCCTGCAAGTCAGAGAACAGAAGTTTTGTGTTTACTTTAGCATTTAGACAAGATGAACATATACAGTAGAGTTCTGCTGGTTGATTATGAAATACATAGTTCAGCTTATTTCTGATTAAGAGTCACTTAGTATGTGTGTGCAGAATTATCTGTGTTTGAGTGAATAATACTAAACAAACAAACAAAAACAAAAAACTCACCACCACCATCAAAACTTAAAGTGAAGCGCTTCATATGAATCAGGTATTTGCCTTGGTCTCATTGGGCCATGTTCTAGAAATACTTACTATCAGGCATATGGCCTCATCCTGTCTCCCACTGATTTTATCACGTGATTGTAAATAGTGCATTGATTTCCATAAAACTATTCACAGTAATAAGCACTATGCCTAGTAGTAATTATTTGCAAGGTCAGGAGCTTTGCTTAGTCCTCATATTGATTTAGTAGTCCAATACTTACAAACATGAAATGATAGCAGGGCTTGGTCCGAAATTTAAATGGGGATTTCATTAAATTTCAGCACGCCCCTTGGAAATCACAGGAATTGATAAACTCTCTGGTTGTCTGATATGTAGGAAAAGAATTGATAAGTGCCGCATAGTCCAAAGGGTACCACGTACAAATGTGATATGAAAAGTGTAATAGTGACCTATTGTATTTTAGGCAGGGCCGGCTCTAACTTTTTTGCTGCCCTAAGCCAAAAGAAAAGGGTGGCTGGAGGAGCAAGGGGGAGTGGAGGGTGCAGCTGTGGTGCAGCCAGAGGAGCAAAAGAGGAGTGGGGGGCGGCCTGGCCAGAGAAGCGAAGGTTGGGGAGCGGCACAGGTGCAGCGTGGCTGGATGAGTGAAGGGGGCAGGAGGGTGTTGCAGCCATGGTGTGGCCAGAAGAGGTGGGAGAGCAGCGCCTCTTACAGAGTGCTGCCCCGTGTACATGCTAGCTATGCTGGTGCCTGGAGCCAGCCCTGATTTTAGACAGTAACAATCTTCACAATGGTAGCAAGGAGTTCTCACTGATGTTAACATGGACCCTCTCTGACAGCACTGTGGCAGCTGTTACTTTCTTGCAACCTGCTCCTGCCCCTGAGCCTTAGCTTAGAATCACAGAATATCAAGGTTGGAAGGGACCTCAGGAGGTCATCTAGTGCAACCCCCTGCTTAAAGCAGGACAAATCCCCAATTAAATCATCCCAGCCAGGGCCTTGTCAAGCCTGACCTTAAAATCTCTAAGGATGGAGATTCCACCACTTCCCTAGGTAACCATTCCAATGCTTCCCCACCCAACAAGAAATATTTGTGACACCCCCCACCCAGCTTCATTCAGTAGCTTGTTTGGGGGGATTTAACTTATATTGCAAAATGTTTCCAAAGTTATCAACTGTGAAGAAATATTTCATTGTGACATTAAAATGGAGGGCTGTGTGCAGATGAGCAGGTGGGGCTGATGCCTCATCCAGAGAACCAGGAATAGATCATACTACTAGCTGGAATAATGCTGTGAGCTCTTGTCGAGTCTAATGATGTCATTTTTACCATTTTGCCATGTAGAATTGCCCAAGTGTCACTGCTACTTATTTTCACACTAAACTCTCCTGAGATCACTACCTACTTTCCTATTGTGTCCCCTTTCATCTCTTCTGCAGAGTTCCAAACACTTAAGGGAACAGGGCTCAGGTAAATATTTCCCTGCCAATCCATTATGAGTGCGACATCTGTAGCTGTTCTGTATACAGAACTCCCACTTCACAATATCTAAGGGGCAGAGCCTTAAATCCATGTCTTCTTGACAACAGTCGGCATAGGTAGATATTTAAGTGGTACAGTGCTCAGGGTTACAGAAAGTTAATTAAGTGCTTGATCATCTCTCATTAAACTCGGTGGAAAGACTCCAATTGACTTCAGTAAGAGCTGAATCGATCTCTAAAACAGACATGCAAAACAATTATTTTTCTCCTCTTTGTCATTCGCTTCCTTCTTTTCATTTCTCATTTGGGGTCTGATCCTGCAAAGTGTTGAGCACCCTGCAGGATTGTTGCATGCACTCAGCTCTCCTTGAGAGATAAGTCTTGATTGCTGAGCTCATCACGAGAAGTTGCTCATCTCCAAGCATGATTATGATAAACAAGGAGTAATCATCTCAAGTTGCAGTGCGGGAGGTTCAGGTTGGATATTAGGAAAAACTTTTTCACTAAGAGGGTGGTGAAGCACTGGAATGGGTTACCTAGGGAGGTAGTAGAATCTTCTTCCTTAGAGGTTTTTAAGGTCAGGCTTGACAAATCCTTGGCTGGGATGATTTAGTTGGGCTTAGTCCTGCTTTAAGCAGGGGGTTGGACTAGATGACCTCCTGAGGTCCCTTCCAACCCTGATATTCTATGATTCTGTGATTTCTCACTTTCAGAAAGAACTGGCAGGAAGTTAATAAAATAGTTGACTCATTCATTTGTCACAAAAATAAAAGAAAATGGAAGTTATTCTAGCATATGAGTGCATAGTAGATAAACCAAGTAACATAATCAGCAAGGGATTCAGAAGAGGCAAGAAGATGTAAAATTCTGAACCTTGTGTGTTGCTTTCTGTAACTTCACTCATTAGTATTGCAATGACACACAGCTATCTCTGAGGCACATGTGTAACCCTGAACAAGATGTCTGGAATGGATCACACTGCACAAAGAATACAATGTAAACTAATTAATTTTAATTTGATCACCTGGCTTACATGGGCTATACTTCACTGTGATTGTTCAACTGATTTTTGAATAACAATTATGACAACTGAATGAAAATAAATGTGTACATTTTCTGAATCTGAAGAACAAAGTGTTCTCAACATGTACTTAGCATTATCAAAAATGATCTTAAGCAAAAGGCTACTATCCTTTACTTTATCCTAGAACAGCGCAACAACTTCTAGTGAAGAGGCTTCGAAGATAGTCATCTCATAATATTAGTATAAAAATGGATTTGTTAATTCATTGAGACAACAGCTCCACAGTTGGAGGATGGGGTGGACCACGTGAAGGCTTTGACCCTTCTCTCCTTTTGAAGGGCTAATGAAGTAGTTGTAATATTTTAATATAGAATGGAGTTATATAGCATTTTCATTGGTTTGATTAATAAAATATTTTATACATTTAGTAACTGACAAGACATTATCCACATTTTAGAGTCATAATCACAGAGGCTAAGGACAGAAGGGGCCACCAGATTATCTAGTTTGATCTCCAGTATATCGAAGGCCGACACCCCCAGCATAGAACACCAAACAATGGACATTAGACCAAAGCATTACAGCACACTGGAGACTAGACTGTTATGTACCACAAAGAAAGAATAGGAGGGACCGAGGTGCACCAGTGCCTGGGGCCCATGCAATGCCAGCGAAATGAATAAATGGGATATACCCAGATAATCCTGGCATGTGAGCCATACTACATGCCACAGAGAAAGGCAAATCCCCTCCTGAGTCACAGTCAATCTAACGTGGGAGAAAATTCCTTCCCACCCCCATAAAAAATGTCCTCCAAATTTACAACCTAAGGTTTGCAGATGAAATCATTTGCATACATACACAGAAGCCCAGATTTGTGCATGACTCCTGCATTTGCTCATTCAAAACCAGGATTTTGCACATGCAGATGAAAGCAGAAATAATCTTACTTAGGTTCTGCAGACAATGATCTCACAGGTTCTCTCTCAGATAAGACACCAAGTCCCTGTGCAGTCTTAGACAAATCACTAGCATCACTTTTTAAAAGAATCCACTAATTTAGAATACCTCATGTTGAGATGCCTAGGGCCCAATAGTTTTACAGGTACTGCTGAGCACTCTTAGATCCTTTTTACTTTCAGAACTGGGTTGTTAGCATCTCTGAAAATTAGATTCCAAGTTCCTCAAATTGCTAACATTTTTGACCTTTTAAAGAAAATCAAGACAAAAAGCACCCCAAATTAGAGAACATTTTTGAAAATGTTGGTCTGAATGATTTGTCTATGACCAAACTGGGAATGGGATCACACAGGTTTTACCTGTCTGCCTTAGGACAACTATCTATAAAATAGTGACATATATACCTCTAAAAGATGTGGAGAAAATTAACTCATTAGTAGAGATAGTCGAAGCTTTTTAAATTTTAAAAATGTCATCATCACTTTCTAACAAAAATATTTTAAAGAGCCATCTTTTAATAATCTCTAGTAATTAGCTAGCAGGTGTAAAAGGTGTTATTGTAGCCGTGTTGGTCTCAGGATATTAGAGAGATAAGGTGGGTGAGGCAATATCTTTTATTGGACAAACCTCTATTGGTGAGAGAGAGGTAAAAAAATATTATATCACCACCTTAACTCTATAATGTGTAAAATAGCCAACCTACAAACTTTGGCTCCAGAACTGAATATGAATCCAGACTTCCCTAACCTCTGGTTGTGTTTGTATTTGATGTTCTTGACTGGCCCATTAATGAGCTAGGCCTAAGTTGCAAACTTCAAATCCAAATATCCGCAAGGTTTAGGGGCCCACACCAAGTCATCTTTTCAGGGCCCATCTCTAGTATAAAGTACATGAAAGATAAAAAGCACAGTATAGAAGGGCTAAGGATAATTATTCGCAACAACAGTTAGTTGATTTAGAAGCCAGGTAAAGGTGCCACTGAAAATGTGGCTCTACAAGTGCAGTGTTGACCCAATTTCTTGTACAAAATAACTCCATATCTCAGCCATTGTTCATGTTTTAACAAAATAAATAAATATAATAATAATAATAATAATCTTAATAATTAATAAAAAAAATAAAAATTGGTTTGTGAACCAATTCAGTCCCTTTGTTCCCTTCTTTATCTCCAATGGAGATCCTCTATTTATAGCCATTGCTTTTTTTTTTTTTTTTAAAGAAGAGTATCAATTCAAAGTGAAGGAAAAAAAATATTCCTCCTTCTCCCCAAACCATGCTTTATAGCTGTAAAAATACTTCGCCTTTCTGATATTATCTGAGTGGAGGATTCATTTTCAAGCTTTTCTGTCCTTTGTCTTGGATCAAACATCACCTAAGCGATTTTCTCAATGGGTTTCACAGGCTACCGCCTTGCAGGGGAAAGCCATTCACGTCAAAGCTCAGCTACACAAAGTGCAAAGAAATGGGGCAGGTGACGCCGTCCCACCTCTTCTGATAATGACAGTAAAAATCAGTTTTACATCTATTCTACCAGTGTGATCCAAATGGCAGCAAGATATGGCAAACAGATCTGGCACATTCTTTGGTCTGGAACAAAACAGGAGAAATCACTTATTATTTTTAACAAGATAAATGGCAATATTTAGGCCTGTCTATGCTGCACAATTGACTATTAATGCAGGGTTTTTAACATCCTGCCTCTCAAGCTATTTTAAAACCAGGTTAAAGAGACATGACAAAGTTGGGCTTTATCTACTCAGGTTAAGCACAGTTTCTTAACCTGTAGATAACACACAATTTACTTCCACCCACAGAAACATTCTATGTTATTATACTCTACAGCATTACCAACCTCTCCCAGAACACTATCCTTGCCACCAGGAATGAAACCTCCCTATGCACCAATATCCCTCACCATGAAGGAATTGCTGTCTTCCTCAAATACAACCACGATAATGCACAATACTTGGAAATCTACCCAAAACACATTGCAAAACTCATCCATTTAATCCCAAACCATGGGAGCAGCCTTGGGTAATAAGATGGCTCCCCAATATATCAATCTTTTCATGGGCCACCTTGAGAAAGAATTTCTGGAAAAATCACCAGGAAACCAACAATGTACCTAAGATACATCATTGATATTTTCGTTCTCTGGACAGGTCTAAACTGCTTCATAGCTTTCTATAGCTTTAACCACCACCACCCACCCATCATATTCTGTCATGACAGATGTGTCTTAAGTCTGAGCCTGCAGGGTTTATGGGAATGGCCACACTCCAAACTCTACCTGGCACCCTGTTAACAGTTGTTTACCTGGAACCCATGAATCCCAGCCACAGTTTGACTGGCAGCATCCCAAAGCCTCTGTCCCTATTGCGGTCAGGAGCAGGAACAGGGAGTTGTCCGAACAACTAGGGCTTGCCCCGGCTCTAGACTGCCTGTGTGTTTTGTGCCTCCTGCTCCCCTGGATTGATTTCCTGGCATCGCAATCCAGCTTGATTCCTAACATCTGATTTGTGGTTGATTTCCAGTTTGTCTTCTGCTTCTGAGCCCCAGGGATCCTGACCCAGCAGACTCTTAAAACCTGTCTAATGATGGTGGACTTGGGCTCCAACTATTAGGACTGGACGTTGCAGCTGACCATGACAGCTTATTCAGACCACAATGGCCCTGGAGGGTTGAGCTGGTGTCAGAAGGATGGACCCAGGAGCAACAAAGTGGCCACCAAAAGCATCAGACTCACCCAAATGGGACCTCTGCCTCCAAGTCCAAGTTACTCAGCTGATCTTAGACCAGCAACTGCAGTAATTGTGATTAATTGCACCATTAAACAATAACAGAATACGATGTATTTAAATATTTTTGCATGTTGTCTACATTTTCAAATATATTGATTTCAATTAAAACACAGAATAGAAAGTATACAGTGCTCATCTTATATTGATTTTTGGTTACAAGTATTTTCATGGTAAAAAACAAAGTAAATAGTATTTTTCAATTCACCTAATACAAGTACTGTAATGCAATCTCTCATGAAGGTTGAACTTACAAATGTAGAATTATGTAAAAAAAACTGCATTCAGAAATAAAACAATTTAAAATATCAGAGCCTACAAATCCACTCAGTCCTATTCTTATTGAGCCAATCACTCAGACAAACAAGTTTGTTTACATTTGCAGGAGATTATGCTGCCCACTTCTTGTTTACAATGTCACCTGAAAGTCAGAACAGGCTTTTGTAGCCGGCATCAAAGGATGTTTGTGTGTCAGGTGCGCTAAAGATTCGTATGTCTCTTCATGCTTCAACCACCATTCCAGGGGATATGCATCCATGTTGATGATGGGTTCTGCTTGATAACAATCCAAAGAAGTGCAGACCAGAACATGTTCATTTTTATTACCTGAGTCAGATACCACCAGCAGAAGGTTGATTTTCTATTTTGGTGGTTCAGGTTCTGTAATTTCTGCATCAGAGTGTTGGTCTTTAAAGACTTCTGAAAGCATGTTCCACACCTTCTCTTTCCCAGATTTTGGAAAGCACTTAAGCTTCTTAACAGATCTCATATTGGTACCATCTTTGTGTTTTGTCAAATCTGCTGTGAAAGTGCTCTTAAAATGAGCATGTGCTAGGTCATCACCTGAGACTGCTGTAACATGAAATATATGTCAGAATGTGGGTAAAACAGAACAGAAGACATGCAATTCTCCCCAAAAGAGTTCAATGATGAATTTAATTAAGACATTATATTTTTAGCAAGTGTCATCAGCATGGAAGCATGTCCTCTGGAATGGTGGCTAAAGCAAGAAGGAACATACAAATATTTAGCATATCTGGCACATGAATACTTTGCAATGCTGGCTACAAAAGTATCATGCAAATGCCTGTTCTCACTTTCAGGTGACATTATAAACAAGAAGCGGGCAGCATTATCTCCTGTAAATTTAAACAAACTTGTTTGTCTTAGTGATTGGCTGAATAAGAAGTAGGACTGAGTGGACTTGTAGACTCTGAAGTTTTACTTGTTTTGGTTTTGAGTGCAGTTATGTAACAAAAGTTACATTTGTAAGTTGTACTTTCATGACAAAGCAATTGCACTACAGTACTTGAATGAGGTGAATTAAAAAAATACTACTTCTTTTGTTTATCATTTTTATAGTGCAAATATTTGTAATAAAAATATACACTTTAATTTCAATTACAACACAGAATATAATATCTATGAAAATGTAGAAAAACATCCAAAATATTTAATACATTTAAACTGATATTTTATTAGTTAACAGTGCAATTAAAACTGCGATTAATCATTATTAATATTTTTAATCGTGATTATTTTTTTTAAATCTTGTGATTAATTGGCAGCCCTAATTATAATTCACGTAAATGAGGCTGCCAGAGCTGACTTTTCCCTCATCCTCTGTAGACAGAGCAGATATTTCTATCCTTCTAAGCCTTCTAGCAATGGGATTTGACATATGTCAATTTTCAGATGTGACTAGTGATTTTGGGTGCCCCATTTGAGATACCTTAGATGGGCTTGATTTTCAGATGATAGGGTGCTTGACACTATAGGTGCCAACACCATGGATGCTCCAGGATGCTAACTGGGGATGAAGTGGGGGTAGGAAGGAGTGGGACAAGGAGGGGGTGGAGCAGGAGGTGGAGTGGGGGCAGGAAGAGCCAGGGTGGGGTGGGTGAGATAGGGGTTAGGGGGAAGGAGCAAAGTGGGAGCAGTGATTGATGTGGAGTGGCGGGGGGAGAGGTGAGATGGGAGTTTTGGGGATGGGATGAAGTGGGGGAAGGACCTGGGCGTGAGCAGGAGTTGAGAACTCCCAGGACAATTGGAAGCTGACACTATGCTTCGCACTTAGCCCCTCAATCTTCCCACCTTTTCAGGTGTTTGATACTGGGCACTCCAAATATTGAGATACTCCAACTCACTAGTCATATTTGAAGAGCAAGGCTGATAGTACTTTACAATAACCTTAGCAGTGTCTTTAGTCAATGAGGCAGAGTAATATGATGAGAATTTATCAAGAAATTGCAGAAATCTAGACACATACAAGTCTGTTTTGAAGGCTTTATAAAGAAAATGGCAAACTCCTGTGGTATCCTGATTAATGCAAACACTTGCCATCTTACAGATATGAAGCAATATTGTGGCAAGATTGATTAAAATATTAAACTAAATTGCATTGAAATGAGTTGCCTGGTATTGCGAGGAACTTCACCAAGCTGAAGAAATTACAAATTTTTCATACCTACCTAAGAAGTTGGATCCAAAGGTTCAAAGACCCTTCAGCATGGTGACACTATGGTAAAGTAAGTAAAACGTTTTGAAAATATAAAGTGCTATATAAGTATCATTTTTCTGTTATATTTTCAGCTCAGTCATGAAGGGATTAGTTCAAAGCCCCCTGAAGTAAGTCAATTTGAGTCTTTCTATTGACTCCAGTGTGTTTTGGATCTGGCCCTTAGTATTTTGCCTCTCTCATTGTATCTAAACAGTAATTTCTCTGAGTTGAAAAACATTCTGTTTGGTAGTCTGCACTGGTATTTCTAGGCCTACAGATGTATACCCTGTAATCAGCAGTCATCTTTCTGAGTCACACATAAGACCTAAATAACCTCCACTCCTTCCGTCTAGAGCAGCATAACTTTTCTATATTAATTTCTATGATGGAGCGCATATTAATTACAACAGTTTGTAGTAAGGAACTTTTTTTCCTGTCAAATTAAATCTATATCCGGTGTGTACTTTAGTGGCAGTTAATGCTACTTGTAGTAATTACAGTAATCTCATCCTCAGATCAGTTGAAAGTATTCTTGGTTCCAAGGGTAACACATGCAAAACTGTCTGATAATTCAAAAAGCAAAAATATAAAATAAAATGGAGGATGAAAGTACTGCAGTGCACTGATGTATTTTCTATACGTAAATATCAAATGATTTCCTTTATGTATGACTTTGTGTGTAAGCACCAATTTAACTATCTACTGAAAACACACTTCCCTTTCAAAAATTTTTTTTTTTTTTAGTTTCCTTGTCTCCTGCAAATATAGACTCTTTTTGAAGCCCATTGAGTATATCTTTAACAGTAAACTGCAGCCTTAATTTAGAGCCCTGCACTAGGGGTGGTGAAGAGCCATTAGCAGGAGCTCTAGAAGTCAGTGAACCTCAGGGATTCACTAAGCAGTCTGATTCTTTTGAGAAGTTTACCTTCTGTGCCACTCTTGAAGAGGACTCTGTGCATACACCTCTCTGCGACTGCTCAGCTCCACCACAATGGGTGAATGGTGGGGTAGGCCATTTTTTCCCCTTCTCCCTGTCCCTCTTGTTAGCGCTACTTAGGCCCTTATGGGAATGCTATCAGCAATTACTATGACTTGTCCTTGTGTGAAGGAAAGCACAAGGATTTCAGCTGTGGATGGCCTCTGAAAAGAGGATAGAAGGAAGAAATCCAAGGGCTGGCCACATACTAGATCACAGGACTTCAGAGTTTAAGTCCCATAAGAAGCTTTTTGTTCTACTTTATATTCCAGTGTGAAAGTAAGAAAACCAAAAAAGTGTTGTATACATTTACATTTTAAATTGTGTAATCATGTTATTATCTGAAACTAATACCACGCTGTTAAAATTTAGATAAAGTGTCCTGCAATGCATACAAAATGTTCATTTGTTGAAGGCCATTAAGTTAATTTCCTGGGAACAAGAATAAATGCAAGGCATTTACATAATCATTAGTTGTGAGGTGTAGAATAGATAATTAAATATTCCACCACATTAATTTATATTTAATTAACTGAGCTTCCATGATCCTTCTGTCTGAATATTAATATTGTGTAAATAAACAATTAGGATGCACACTCACTTTATGAAAGCTTTATTGTAAAAAATGTGATCCAAGGACTTTTGTGAAATCTTCTTAAATAAATACATGATGATTTCATAAGGAAGACATATGAAAGTTTAGCTAAGTAGTACCAGTACTGTGATTTTAACACTAATTCTCTAAATGTTCCGTATTTACAGGTTTTTACAAAAAATATGTACTTTAATGAGAGTATTTAGGGTTATTTGGGTTACTTGTCTATCCTTCCAATTAGTTGGCATCATTTACATTGCATGGAACCTATGGCATTTCATTGTAAAAATGTATTCAAAGTTCACATTACATTTTTGGAATACTTGTAAAGTTACACAAATTAAATTGACATTATGTTTTTCAATTAAGGTGGGAGCCTATCAGGTTAAGGGGCCCCTTTGTTGGTTTCAAATTTCAGACTTTCAGGTCAGAGGAATGCAGTACATTCTGAGGATCCTCTAACCTACAGAGGCATGTAGGATTAGATCTGAAGATACCAGCCAAAAATATTTCCTTTTTATTTTAATATTTAAAGAGTATTCTAACAAAAATAATTTTAATCTATTAAAAAGGCTAGACAAACCGCAAAAGGTTGAGTTGAAGTTCAGTTGTTTTTTTTATGATCTATTCGGCTACTTTTAATTGTACAGCTGTACAGCATTGTCTGACAGCATTTTTGGTGCTGTTACATTTGACCTGTCAATGCTCCTGATTTTCAGAAGTCCTGAGCACTTAAAATTCCAGCTGCAGTCATTGAAGACTGTGGGTGTTTTGCACTTGTGAAAAATCAGAGCCATCCAGTTTTTAGGGAGTAACTTCAGATAAGTGGGTTAAAATGAATGAAATATGGACAGATACATCAGAAGCTTGAACATCAAAGAGAAGGGTTCATTGCTAAATGGGTCTGTCAGTAAAGCAAACAAATTCTCTGGTGACATACAGAATGCATGAACCCATGGTAAAAAGAAAAGAATTAGGTGGAGTTTTTTTAAGACTAATTATGATGCCAGTTTTGTCTTACGGAAATCTCTGTGTAAATGCTTCTGAGACTTTTTTGGGGGGAGTTGTACAGTTCTGCAACTCCTCATAAAATGCAACCCCCACCGAAAACAAAACAAAACAAGCCCATGAAACTCTAGCAGGATTGTAGAGTCATTTTCTCTTCTTTGTTTCAAATGGCAATTTTGTGTTTTCTTTCTGTAGTCTCATTTTGATGCCAGAATGCAATGTTGCTTATTCTATAGCCAAGAGCAACTAATATTGTCAAGCTCTTGGTGCTTTGTTTACATTGGATGTAAACAAAAGACAGTGTTTACAAACAAAAGACAGTGTTTACAAACACAGGTTTCAAAAAGGAGAAAACTATGTTTAAAAAATCCCATGGCTTCTTTCTTTTAGATTTTCATTATTTCTCTTGAGGTTTGTTATTAGAAAGGTATTAAATGCACAAAGAACTATTATTCATCCCAGGTGAATTCTAGAAGCTTGTCAAGGTAAACAGATACTCAGCACAAACTAAAGGGTTTTCTTTAACTCATTACAAATATTACAAAGAAGTGCACCACATAACACAAGAGAATAAGTTACAGTAGTCATGAAGACTGTTAAAATAGTAACATGAGACTGTGTGTGTGACAGGAGAAAGAAGGAGCACATACTGAATGAGAAAGGCTGAGAACTGCCACTTGAGGTATTAAACAACTGACTCCTTGAAAACATCAAGCTAAATTCATTCCTGAATGTGAGACAATCTTCCTACTTCTTGCAGTAGCATGAATAGATTCACAAAGGTCAGGAGGGAAAAGAAAAAGAAACTATCCCCTAATAAATTGAAACTGGGCAGCTGGCTCAGCAGAGGTGAGGGTTGTGGTAGAAATGCAGTGCATCAGTTAATAAAGGAACATCAGGATGTTCAAGCTGCTAGCAAGTTGAAGATAAAGTTAGAAAAAAAATGAAACTTTGGAAGATGGGTAAAACAAAGAGGGGCAAAAGGGGGATAAGCAGCCTATGGTTTTCAAGGATCTATGCAGATTCACAAAGAAGGGGTGTTGATAATAGAAAGAGTTTGTCAAGCTGTCCTGAAGTTGTTCAAGAACATGAGTACCAAACTCAGAGCAGAGTGTTAAGAACTGGTTGCGAGTTCCATGCTTCTATGATTTTACTGAACATGTATCAAGTGTAAACTCCTCTGTCATTATAACAGCCTAACCATGGTTACTCCTATCTTGTCACCTAGGCAAACTTGCCTTTGTGATAGTTGGACCCTTTATCCATGAATATATGTGTACATGTATAAAAGGTGTTATATATACCTACCTCATCTGGGCATTGTGAGTCCTACATTTTGTAATAAGCTTGTACAAATTCAGCTGAAACAAACTTTAAAAGTGAAGCACTAATATTAACCAGGACATTAGAATCTATGAATTAAGATATAGAGATATATAGTACAGGAAATGCTAGTCTTTAGAGTTTGCTTTATATAAACATCCTTGCATGGGATAGCTTACAGAAGACTCAGAGAATAAAACATCAGTACATCGATTGTCATTTGTATTCAGACTAACAGAATGTAGTTTAGCATGTATTTACACTCCAGAAAACCATTGTCTGACTGTTTTTGAAAACGAACCATCTTCCTGAGAGATACTGATGGGTAACTCTTGAAATGCAATTATCTTGCGACAAGATGATCCTCTGGCAAAATTATCCTCTAACAAGATTATTTTATGACACCATTATCCTCTGATAAGATTATCTGGAGAGATGATGTTGATAATTAGCTAGGGATATGGAAGACCAATCTAGGAATCCAACAAGGTGAAGGGAAATGGTACCAAGACTTTAGCTTAATTTCAGCTCTGTGTGAGTCTATGTTAAAGATACATAGAGAAAAAGTCAGGGACCCTGATCATAATACAATTTCTAAATTGAAAAAAACCAACAAAAATGTTAGGAATCTTTGGCAGATCTTCACATTTATATTTTACCCAGTGTAGCAGCCAGTATGGAGTACACTCTCTGGTGAAATGTAAATTGCTTTAGAAAGACATCACTAAATATAATGGAGTGGGATGATGTCTGTCATTGTAAGGGGTCTACCTAGCTGGACATATTTGATATTTCCAAGGGACATAAAGCAATACATGTATTATGTGTCTAAGGCAATTGCTAGCTGCCAGAAGCATTTTTCTAGGTTAGAAAAATAATAATACCAAATAGGACATGTGATTTTTTTTTCTAAGAGAGGAAAGGAAAGATGGCATCAATCTACCCAAATATGTTTGTCTGGATATCAAATAACAGAGTTTACAAGTCTATTGATGTCTATTTATCACATCCTGCTTGTATTTGGGGAGCTATTTATAGTCAGATCCTAATACAAAATAGGATTACTATTAAAACAGACAAAAATGTTGCTGTTCTTAGGAAAAATCTGGGAGTGGGAAGGGAATGGTTTCTTTTTAGCTCTCCAAATCTCTGAAAGGCTGACATAAATATTTTTTATTGTTGCCAAGAAGTTACAAGCAGTAGATTAAAGTGAATTCATTGGAGATGAGCTGGAGAAAAGCTACAATTTATCAGCTGAAGAATGAAAGACCATAATACCTAATTTTCAGTTAACCTGAAGCAGGTTTTACACTACCACACTATGTCAACTAGAGACGCTCTCCCATTGACATCGCATGTCTTCACCAGACCTGCTAAATCGACACCACCCCATTGGTCACAGTGGTGCCGATTTAGCCAGTTGTGTAGACATGGCCTGAATGTAGAGTTAGAGGATTCCACTGTACGGTATTACTAAAACAGGTTCCACATCTAGAGAGTGAATAAACTAGTTCCTCAGAAACAAAAGGCAAACTAATGTTTAGCCAGGTGTAAACAAAATCAGTGGACCATTACATCATAAATGGCCATCCTTTTGCAGGAAATGGGGCAAAGGTGAAAAATCTACATCTTTGCCAAGAAACAGTGTGGGGTTCCTATGAGACTTCCAGTTGCCATGATCCCAGCTGAGGATGCTTATCAAAAAGGAGAGAGGACTATAAAAAGAAAGGGGAGACACCCTGAGGGACCCCCTCCTACTCACTCTTTCTGTTCGTTGATTCACTGCACCAGAAAGAAGCAGCCATTATACAGAAGACAGGATCCTGGCCTAAAACATTTGGTCAGTAAGACTGTTGAGAACAGGTAGTGAGAAAAACTTTACTTTGAAATTAACATAGTTTGTTAAATTAGGCAAAAAAATGTGTCTGATCTTTATTTTTCTTGGAACCATTTCTGACTTTTATGCCTCGTTACTTGTATTCACTTGAAATTTCTCTCTCTGTAGTTAAAAACTTGTTTTATCTGATTCAGTGTGTTTCAACTGAAATGTTTGAGAAACTCCATTTGGGGTAACAAGGCTTCTGCATATCATTTCTGTTATTGAAGTGAAGGACTTTATATAAATGTGTATTGTGCAGGAGAGTGCTGTGCAGTACAGGGCATACATTTGTGTGTTTGTGTGTGTGTTGCGGGGGTGAATGTAATACTGGGGATGTTTTCAGATCAACCTGCGATATAACCAGGCTACTACGAGCCAGTGTGTATGCAGCATACACAGAGACATAGCTGGGAGAAACTTACATGCTGGAGGCTGTTTATCAGCAGTCCTGGCTGGAGGCTACCCCAGTCAAGCAGCATACAGGTACTGTATGGTTAGAAGGCAGCGTTGACATAGCTACTCACTAGTCTGGGTTGTACCCTGGGTATGTAACAACAACCTCTAATTTTTTTTTGCTACATATAAATTTTTAAAAATGATAAGAAAGAATGTTGTCACTAATCTAAAGACATGAAATATTTCTGGATCACTCAGTCTTTTCTGAAAAGGACTCTGGTAAAAATCATCACAATAAGAATGTATTCTTCTTTTATTCCACGATGAGCTTATGTCTCTGCATTAATTTATTTTCTTCTATCCCACAGATAATTAATAGAAGATACTGGGAAGTACTTAACTTTACTTCAGTCTAGTTGAAATTTATTACCCCTGTGACTCTTACATCACAACCAGCATAAAATGGATACATTGTAAAATCTACAAAACTAAATCTTCACTTCAAGGACTACTACTCCCAAATCTCCTAGCAGTACATTTTCAGACTGCCCTTTCTAATAACTTAGTTTCCCACTGAGTAAGAAGCTTTTAGGATATTGAAAATGGAACAGTATTATTCTTAGCCATTTGATTCTCAAACTTCCAATTCTGCTATGGTTCAAGTGGCAGGTCCTTCACAAACTCATTCAGCAAACCATTTTTATGCCATTAATATCAAGTATTTCTTTGTGACATCTAGTAATTTAATAAAATTATCATTTGGTATATGTGACAGCAATATATTAGAATACATCTGAATTCTAATTAGGAATAAACAATAAGTAAGACATTTTAAAAAGGGTACTAAATGCATAAAGTTTGAACATTTTGCTACTCTTCCATGCTTAAAAAGAAATGCTAATATTTTTCTTAGACTGTAAGAATATTTATAATAGAGACATGCCAATTACTTGTTTTAGTTTAAAGAAGAAATAACATGGTATTTAAACCATGGTTATCATAGCTCTATATAATTACATATCCATCACAAATTACCCATCACAGCAATAAGATTGAATTTTAAAACTATACACAGAAATAATGTGATATTGAACAATTGCCTTTTGTGTTCATACCACAAGATGGGAACAGTGGTTGAATTTGTTTGAAAGACCAAAGGGAGCCAATGCTTTAACTGAAGGCCAAGTACGTTTGAAATGCACCAGAAGTAGAAAATATTAATCTGCAGTTAACACATTTTCAGAGATACTAAGGCTAAAACAAGGCCATTACAATCAGCTCGTCTGACCTTCTGTATAACACAGGCCAGATAATGTCACCCAGTATTTCCTTCATTAAGTCCATAACTTCTTAGTTGAGCTAGAACCTAGATTTGATTAGAAAAACATCTAATACCGATTTTAAAATAAAGCAAAAAGCCTGCCTATGCTAGGGGCATATTTAAAGGAATGCAGCGAAAGTATGTGAAATCTTTGGGAACAATAAGAAAAATCTAGATAACAAAACCTTTCCTTCTGAGACTAGTTTAAAATCTCAGTGCCTCCAGCTCTGTTATCAGGCATATTGACAGTGTCCCAGAATGCATATCTGGTGAGCAAATGAACAAAATAAATTGTGTATATTGGGAATTTGATGGCATTGCACACTCCATAATACATTCATTCCAAATCACATTTGTGCAGCCATTATGTGACTAAAAGCTATAATGGTTCTAGAGAGTCTAGAAATATCTACAAGTATCTTACTTTTGTTTATAGAAGAGTTGTGAGATGACATGAGAAATAGAAACATACCCTAATGATGGGGCAATGAAGGGTAGTCAGAAAGGCATAAGATGAGCTGGCATGCTAACAAAACAGCACCCCTTCTGCTAAGGCAGAGCATTGCACAGAGTCCATTTGGTCTGTCAGGTTTGTCAGTGAGCTCCTCTTACCTGAATTTCTTTGGTAGCCCCATTCTGGGCCATAAAGGATGTTGTTCCAGTCGTGCTGGGGTGTATGGGTTTCCCCTTATACTTAGCAGGATTAGCTGATCCTAGTCCTTAGGGGATCTGGAAACCCTTTTTGGTGCTTAAGTCTCTGTTGGGGGATGGTAGGGGAACTGAGATCCACCCACTCCCCTGAGTTCCAGCTCAGGCACCTCAAACCAGGCAGGTCAACTTCTCCTCCTTCTGTACGCTGAGCTCCTTCCTACCTCCCTTGGTTCTGTAGGCTTCTCCAGCCTGCACATCCAGTCATCCATTCTCTGGATGCCATATTGCCAGTATATTGGTAAGACTTTCCATCTGTAGCTGGTTTGTTCTTCTGATAGGCACCCCAGCCCACTAGTGCTCAGTTTTTTATTCTTCCAGATTCTGGAAGGCTGTCAATCAGTGCTGGCCATAGTTCCTGCATTAACTCCTTGGTTGCCAGGGGAGCCTGGGGTACATACACCCATATGACATGCATTATCAACACATCAGCTAATTAGTGTTTCCACAACAGTGACACAATTCAAAATACTTCTTCTGGGAATAACACAGAAAACAAACAAATTAAAACCCCAAACACCCACCCTGTCTCTCTCACAGAAAGCAAAGTAATGCCTGCCACAAACTCCTGGCCATCAATAAGTTAGGAGTTACCCAAACTGTTCTAAACAGGATATAGAAGTTCACTGCAATTTTCTATGGGCCTGGCTCACACATGGGCTGGTTTTGCCATCAATTGAACAAAGCAGCCTTAATCAAGTTAACGTGTGAGTGTGAGCGCGAGTGTGTGTGTGTGAGAGAATTTCCAGTGGAGCAAGGCAGGTATACTGAGTAAGACTCCTAACATATCACCCACTAGAAAAAAAATACACGTCTCCCAGTATATCCTGCTGTTCATTAAATCTATTTTGATAGTCCCAGGAAACAAGAAGTGAGTTCCACAGTTTAGGACCTCACACTGTGAGACTGTCTTTGTACTAGCCCCTTCTAGTTTAAAACAAGGGACTGCTATCTTAAGCACCTGGACTTCTGGCACCTATTGTGATGTGATATATATAAGATGAATAGAATGGAACAGAAGTAAGATGCATTTATGCACACAGAAAGCAAAAAAAAAAAAAAGTTATATATTAGCATACCAATTCTAAGAGGCAGTTTAATTTGGATGGGCCGTTATCAGCAGGAGAAAAAAGTACCTTTTGAAATGGATATCTGTGTCTGACAGGAGAGATACAACTATTGAAGGTAAATTAAGTAGGGAAATGCAATAAATTAGTGTAATGAGCGAACCATTCGCAAGTTCTATTTAGTCTATTTATTTTTTTCTCCTGTTGATAATGGCCCATCCAAATTAAACAGCATCTTAGAATTGGTATGCTAATGTACAACCTTTTTTTTTTTTTTCCACTTTGTGTGTGTATAAATGCATCTTACTTCTGTTCCATTCTATGCATCCGATGAAGTGGGCTATAGACCACTTATACTGAAACCTTATGCTGAAATAAACTGCTTAGTCTCTAAGATGCTATAATGTCTTCCTCGTCTTATTTACGGATACAGACTAACACGGCTGCTAATCTTAAATATATAAGATGGGGACCACTTGAAACTTTCAATCCAGATCCAGGAATGTTGAACACTCAAAAGTTCTAGGTTGTTTGGATTTGAGATATTGATTAATTTCAGTCTCTAATCTTAACTACTTCCACCTTTAATCAAAGAGTAAATGTGAGCATATGCAGCTGGCAAGATCAAATGCCCCTTGTTATTCTCTCCAGTGCACGTCAATATTCTTATGTGTCATGCTGAACTGAATATATAAAGAATATTGTGAGTTACATAAGGTGAGACAATGCATTTAAAACCTGACAACAATTATCTCATGCCTAGTGAGTGCAATATTAGTAAAAGAAGTTACTGGCAAACACTGAATCTACATGAATTGAAAAAGAAAGAAGTTCTCCTTGAATAGTACTGTATTTGTGATTTCTTATATTTTGGGAGACATTAGCAGAAGATAGAAAATTGTTGCCAATGCTGTTATACCTGTGCTACGCTCCTGAGGTAAACAGGGAGATAATAAAAGCAACAATATTGTACTATCTGCACAAGTTCCTTCTGTATCATGTTCCAATTAGCATGGAATTAGATATGCATTTATGCAGTATATGTTGTACATAGACTCATCCAGCACGCCACCTAATGAGAAGTCTCTAAAGAAAGAGCTTGTATTTGGCTAGAATCAGAGGGGTAGCCGTGTTAGGCTGGAATTGCAGAAGTGACAAAGAGTCCTGTGACACCTTAAAGACTAACTTAATACTTCAGTTAGTCTTTGGGCTTGTCTTCACTACTGCGGGGAAAGATCGACTTTATGGTGATTTATCACATCTTGTGAGGACGCTATAAATCGATCGCCAGCGCTGCCCCCGTTGATTCACGTAGCTGAAGTTGCGTATCTGCAGTCGCTCCCCCGCCCTAGTGAAGAGCAGCCCTTTAAGGTGCCACAGGACTCTTTGTCAGTTTGTATTTGGCTATCTAAATACATCTCCTGTCACAGTTTCAGGCCAATTGCATCTGAATTCCCTCTCTATAGTCTCTCGAGAGCACCCATTAATAGGTTTCCCACTCACAGCCATCACTTCTCTCTGGGAGGGACTCTTGTCCAGCACTATACAGCAATATCCCCAGCAAGCCAGTCTGCCTAAAAATGCCTGTGTTTGCTTGTAGCCAGAAGTTGCGAACAGTGTAACTGTCAGCAGCTGCAGGTCACCATACAGATCTTTTTTGAGCAAGCACATTTTTTCTTTAGGTAAAAGCATTATTGCAAAAACGCACATATGCAAAAAGCAATAAATGTTCCTATGTGCGTGCTAACATCTTACTGGGGGCCACCTATAAGTCTTCTAGGACCTTAGTAGGCCAGTCTTTCCATCCAGAAGGGCTGGTACATCACTGAACAGCAAGTCCTGTTTGTTGGATCAGGAAGAAGGCCCTGAGTCAGTTCAAGAGTGGGTTATTTATCCCAAAATCCTTTCTTTGTCTTTTGGTCTCTGGAGAATCTGGTTTGAACCAGAATATTCTCACATCCCCAGAAGCTGATAGCTCTCTGTAGGTGTTATAACCTGAGTTTATCATCCCCTATAGTTCTCACTTCCTGAAGGAGATGTGGTCACCCCACATGGAGTCCCAGGGAGTGACTATAATCCCTGGCCCACAATATTACATGAACCATTCATTCACATAACATAATATGGATTTCTAAAGATATTGCAGAAAGTTGCCTTATCTGTGACAATCTCCTCTTTCATTTTGTACAAAATGTGAAGATCCCCGAGGGCAATAAAAAGGAAAGGAGAGTGGCTGAATAAGTCATTAAAAAGAATTTGTAATTCCTGGAGTAATATTATATAATTGCAGATTATACTTTGTTATAGCATACAGAGCCAACAGAGTTAACACTGAGAGAGTGTTTCCACCAAAATCCCCCATTTTCACCTGAGCATAACTTACTATAAAATGATTCTTTCATGATGGATTTTCCCAGGCTTTAGCTCAGTTCAGAGGTGGATTCTTAAAAAAAAAAAAAAAAAAAAAAAAAAAGGAAGTTTTGAACAAAATTAGGTCAGATTTTTTTTTAGCTGAAAGAGAGCTCTTTTTTATGCTGTTCCCTCTTTTGTTTTTCAGCAGACTATTCTATTTCAACACCTGGGTAACTCAAAAACATCTGAAAAAAAATTGGCCCAACTGTAGTTCTCAAGGAAGAATGTGATTTAAGGCAAGTTTTTGGGGAAAAAGATATAGGGAGAGATTCTGCTGCACTTATCAATGTTGAGCAGTACTTACTGATTAATGTCAATCAGCTGATTTGTGGAGTAAGGTACTAGTCAACATGAACATAGATGGCAGAAATAGTTTAACGGATTTGAATGCCAGAATGGACCACTGTGATCATCTAGTTTGATCTCTTGTATAACACAAGCCGTAGGACTTCTCTGCATTAAGGCCTCTTTGAACTAAAGTATATTTTTTGGGGAAAAATCAAATCTTGATTAAAATTTCTAGTGATATAGAAGCCACCACAACCTTTTATAAGTAGTTCTGCTGGTCAGTTATCCTCACTGTTAAAAATTTGTGCTGTAGATCCTTTAAGGGCCTTTGGGTTTTAATAAGAGATGTACATATAAGCACAAGCAAAATCAGGCTGGTGAGATCCTCAGTTGATGTAAATTGACATCACTCCATTGATGTCAGTCTCCTGAATTGTGTAGGCATGAATACAGTATTTCCCACTGAAGGTATTTTATACCAGAATATGGAGTCCTTGTAACAGGGTTTTGTTTTGTTTTGTTTTTTTAAGTCATTAAAAATATATGTGGACTAGATGATATTACCACGGCCCTTCATACATTTTCCTGAGCCCAACTAGCATGAGCAGGAGGGGTGTCAATAGTCTGACCACTCTCCCATACAGCAAATTCAACCAGAAATATTTCCTTCACAGGTAACCCTTCACACAGATCAGAGAAAGGATAGCCCCCTACCAATGGAGACCCACCATCTTTTCTCCATGGTGGAGAAAAGAAATGGGCCAGATACTCAGCTGGTGTAAATCAGCATAACTGAGTTGAAGTCACATTAAATTTACAAGAGTTGAATATGTGGCCCATTCCTCTGCAGGTAGGAACTGGAGACACAAATTTCCTCTTTAGCTAATGATTTTCCCTTGAGTTGAAAAGGTGATGTCCAGCAAACATCAATGCACCCAGATTGCCACTGTAGGGAAAGGAGACCTTATCTTGCCAAGGTTCAAATCTATTCAAGGAACAGAGCTTGAAACTTACAAAATAAAATTCCATTTGGCTCTCACAAACCAAATTCTGGTTTGAGACCTATATTTTCCAGTAGTTCTGGAAACAAGAGTTCCTTTCAAACAAGGATTTTATTGTTTTCATAGTACAGTCTTCCATTTAATTAGAAATCCATGAAGCTTTTAAAATTTTTCCTTGAAACACAATGGTGTAACAGAAAGGAAATAATATTTCAGGGGTGGGGAATGCTGTGGGATTCTTCCAACCCTAGTTACATCTTACCATCAGCCAATTTTTCAACAAGCATTTTTTTAAAGTTTTCCACTTGAAAAGTAATCTCCAGACAATTAGATATACTATCTAGAAAGAAACCTCTTTTGTCTGTCACCACCATACAAGCTTCCACAAAAATCTGACTAGTATTCTTTTAATAAGAATTGGCAAAATATAAAATTTGAAAAAAAAATCCTTTCCAAGTTTTTTTAAAAGGGAAATATTTATAATAGCTAGGAGTGATACTTATGGGTATAGCAGTCTATTCTTAATGCAGTGTGTTTGCAGCCAGATGTGAAATCAAAATACAGTGGGTTAACAAAAAGGGCATTTCACCTCTAGGCTTTCCAAGAAAAAAGATTGCTTCTGTGTCTCCATTGACCTAAGCACTCTAGGCAGTTAATCTAAGATGAAATGATAAAATGAAACATTCAGAAGTTTTATAATTCTGTCTGGTTTCCAGACAAGTGAGAAGGCATAAACAGAAACAGAAAAGGGCTAGTTCATTTGTTGTTTGCCACATCAAATTGTTACTCCAACTTAATTTATAGCACTAACAGGCAACAGGAGAATTGTTAAATATATTTTAAACAAAACAAAACTATGATTTATGATTCTTTGGGAAAAGAGGTGTGGCATTCTTTTAAAGAAAGAAACTATAAAACAATAGAAATAAGTCAACAGAAACAGTATGTTTTGCAGATAAAGTAGAAGTGATATTTAATTTCTCCATAGCATTTTACAAAGGGAGACTATTGTGTGTTTGAGAGCAGTCTGTGAGTTGTGGGAAATAGCCAAAGGCCACTTCTTATCCCAAAGAAAGCTTTGATGTAACTAATGAGAATATGTACACAGGTCTCAGACAGGTCTCACTTGCTCCTCAGGTAGGCTAGTCTTCAAATAAACTTGGATTCTATTTGACAGCAAAAAGAAGCCTCAACCGAAGGAGGGAATATTGCCACAAATTTAGTACCAGATTCTGTGCATCAAAAAATAACTTAATACCCATGGAAACAGAATATAAGGACAGTCAGATTTGTATTTTGGCTATTGAAGTATGTTGACATGCACTGATTTTGGTAGCTACAAAGCACTGGAAAGACATATGGTGTAAAGGTGACATTCAGCTACGTGGAATGCCATGATACTAAACATTTCCAAGCCACTGGAAAACACCCTCTAGCTGCTTTCACAGAATGAGAAAACAAGTAAGAAATCAATGTAGAAAATGCTAAAGGCAGTAATAGCTATCTAGAACAAAAGGGTCCAGACTATCACAATAAGAGAGAAAGAGAAAATGCTGCAAGATCTCATAATTGTATCAGTGGTGTATCTTCCGCAGCATGCTAGCCACACTTTATTTGTAAAGAAATTAGGATTTCAAACATAAATATGAAAATGGTTTATATTAAATATATATTTGTGTGCTCATGAACATTTTCTTATTTATATTTGAAACCTGAATTCCTTTACAAATAAAGTATGGACAGCATTCTACAGATGCTACACCACGGACATACAGTTCTAAGCTCTTGCTGTAGTTCTGGAGTATTTGTATGCCTATTCAGACCAATTTCTACCTGCTGAGAGTAAGAAATGTGACAACAGTGATGGTGGTCTTTAGGACATGAGGAATTGTTTACAGATGGTACTGAACAGGAACATTAGATCAGGATCTAAACCCTTAAACTCTGGATCCAGATTCAGCACAGCATCCAGGCTTTGAAGCTTGGGCTTCCACTTGCTGACCCAAACAATGCAAAACTCAATCTGATGGTCTTGAACATTGCAAGAGTTTTGCTTGCGATCTGAACCTGGACTCAGACTTCTCTCCTTGGCCCTATTTCAATAATTGCACAATCTCTGATCTTCAGTGAATTTGCTTGTATTTGAACCAGTAGAATAAAGGCGAAAGGCATCACATCTATGCCTTAATCAATTCAGTCCCCTCTCTATGTCTATTTTAATACATTTTTACTGCATTAATTCCTCCATTTCTTGGTTTTGTCTTGGAAGAAGATTTGTCTTAAGTGTAGAAAATCCAAATAATTTTGGATTTTGGATTCATTAGTTTATTTTAAAAATGTGAAATTCTGATGACAAAGAGACTATTTAAACCAAAATAATTGGGTGCTAACTAGAAACTGAAACTTTCAAACCTATGACCTACATATTTTCTGAAAAGAAGAGGTTAACTGACTGAATCAGCTAAAGAAGTTATTGTGAACAGAGGACTCTTTCCTTATAGGATTCAAATAATTCCAGTGAACTTTATGAACACTGAATCAGTCATATGAAAGTTCAGACACTTTTGAGAACTTAGTTACTGAAAGAAATAAGGAGGTGAAAACTTTTTCTGCCTATAGGAAATGTGTGATATTTTTAGTTCAAGTAAAAAAAATTATAAAAGGCAACTAATCAATCCTGCATATAATTAGAAAAAAATGTTTTCCTTGTTACATATGTAAAATATATGTATGTTACATATGTAAAATAATATCAGGCATAATGTTATGATGAAGGAATTAGTGGCAGGGGAAGGAGTTTTCCTGCTGGTTCCATAAGGAGACTGTCAATAGAAAAAAAATAATATATTTTCATGACCTCTATATTTTCTTCTCAAGGCAAGGCTCAGATAAAATTTAAGGCAAGATAGCCTGTGGATATTAGCAACAGTCTTGAATTATGAAACTAAAATCTGGATCCAAATATGAACTTTTCTGAAACACAGGGAGGGGCATTTGAACTTTCAGTGTGGATACGACTGTGATAGAAAACACCCCACTGATGTTTTCGTGTGAACACAAGCCCAGTGTGACACTCTTCCTTCCCCCCCGCCACGCCTTGGGGTTCTAGACCAGTCAGCAAGAAGGAAGCAAAGCAAAGAAGAGGAACATTGGGGGTTGGGAAAGCTGAATGACTCCAGATCTTCCTTACTCCCTGCCTCCCAAATACAAATATAGTTTGCTTGAAAAATGCTCATATCCTCATCCTGCTTCCACCCTAAACAGTAGAGTCGTTCTGGAAGAGCAGGCAGAATATTAATTGCTCTGAAGAACTGTGAAACCACCCACCTTCACTGCAACCCCAAACAGGCTCCAAGACAAATTCATTGCTCCCCACCTCCTCACTGAAACCAAACACAACCAAGCCCTGCCAGCATAGGCCTCCCCAGCACACATCCCTGTGGTGCAGCCATTACAGGCTACTATCCTGTGGAGCAGCCATCTTCAATGTTTCTACCCTCCTGCTATCCCACCAGTCCCTGTTTTGTCCCCTTCAGACTCCTCTCCATATGAAACCCTTCCAGACTCCCACACTGCCCCAAACTCCTTCCATGTCTCCTCTGGCGTCCTCTCAGCCACTTCTCTCTTCTTCTCCCCAGGCTGATCTGTCTCCAGATCCAAGTCTCCCCTCTCTGTGAACCTCTCACCTCCCTCCAATGTCCTCTCAATTTCTCCAAACTCATCACATTCTTCCCTCCCCAGAAGGGGCCTCAAATCCACCAGTCTGAAATTCTGTATATCACAAGCCCTTATGTTACAGTCAGTCCTGTACTGAGTGAGTCCAATGATTTCCGTTTAGCTCAAACATATTTTTCCAGAAAGACATCCAGTTTTGATCTGAAGACATCAAAAGATGGAGAATCTACCACTTTCCTAGGCAGATTGTTCCAATGGTTAATCATTCTCACTGTTAAAAAATGGTGCCTTATTTCCAATTTGAATTTGTCTGGCTTCAGCTTCCAGCCATTGATTTTTGTTATGCCTTTCTATGCTAGGTTAAAGAGGCCTTTAGTACCCTGTATTTTCTACCCATGAAGGCACTTATAGACTGTAATCAAGTAACCTCTCAATCTTCTTTTTGAAAAGCCAAATAGACTGAGCTCTTTAAGTCTGTTACTGTAAGGCATTTTCACCACAGTTCTCCTCTTCTCACACTGATCTCTCTCCAGTTCCTCTCCTCTTACAAATGCTGCTGCTACCTTCTTTCTCCTTTCCAAACATCACTGATGCCTCTCCCCTGCCCATGCCCATGTCCCCCCTGCTTGCAGGTGCCACAGCTATAGTCTGCACATGATTCAGGGGGGAAATCAGAGTTCCCTTGTGGCACAAGATTGGAGCTGGAGCTGACTCCTACCTATAGAGCCTATCAGCTATGCAGCTCACTGGCAACCCACAAGAGTGTGAAAATGTTGCTTCCCAAAGAAGCCTTAGATACTCCCCTCTCTCCTTTACAACCAGCCAAAAGGGGGAAGCGGCAACGTTGTCTCCCAAAGACTGAAAGTTGTGGGGAAGGGAAGATGACCTGTTCGTTCTCCCTATAATTATATTAACAGCAGCAATTCACCCCCAAGCTTGTGTCCTCTTATCCCACTGAACTCTATACATAGAAATTTCATGTGGTCCAGCCCCCAGTTCCATTTCTAGAAGTCTCCAGCTTCTGGGAAGTGAGGAGCAAGGCCTGGAAGTCATCTAGAAGGAAAAAAGTTTATTGGGTTTTTAATAGACAAATAAACAGTAAACTAATAAAAAAGGATGAAAAGGGGAGGAAGAGAGAGAAAAAAAAACAGGAGGGAGAGAAAACTGAACAGGAAAAAGAGAGTGATGATAGCATCTGTGCCAGGACTAGGTATAAAATGAATCTGAAAAGTCTATCCACCTATTGCAGGGAGAATCCAGGATTTGGGATTTTGTTTGTTTGTTTGTTTTTAGTGGCAATATTGCCAACTCCCTTTCATTATTGCCCAGTTCCCATTTCCAATGTATTACAGGAAAATCTCAATTTTCATGAAAAAAAAAAAAAAGAAAGAAGAAGAAGAAAAGAAGTTTTAAGAGCTGTGGTGAAAGAAGCAGGAAAACAAGGATCTCAGTGGGTTGAAAAAAACAAAAACCCAAACAAAACAAAACAGTAAAACCAACAGCAGACAAATTTTAAAAATCCCAGCATTTATTGTAGATGGTTCTTACTAAGGCTGCCCAACACAAACTACTATAAGATCCTGTTTCCAGTGGCTTATTACTTTTCCAAGCTTTAAGCATTTGGGCTGTAATTTCCCACTCTGGGTGTCTGCCTCAGATTGATTTTTCTTTATTTTATTTTTATTTTTAGCAGAAAAAAGCGAGAGGGGAAATTTCAACAAAAATACTTCCACTGTTTCCAAGCCCAAGGGTAGGGAAAATGGTTTGCCCATGTTAAAAATTCTAGTGGCTTTCTCTTTTCAGCTTTTAAGACTCCCATACTTTGGAGCAGGGATTTGGAAGGAGAATGGCCTTTTGCCATCCTTTTAAATCAGCCAAAACTGGTGAAGTTTTAAGCCTTTGGAAAATCAGTTTTCACACATTCAGTAGAGATTTGATGTTAGCAGCTAAAATCAGCAAACATTCTGTCTTCAGCAGGCATGCATCAGTGCCTTCCAACTCCTGCTGATGAACAGATTACACATGATCCATCCCTGGATCCTCCAGCATGCTCCATCCAGCCCAGGATCACAGAACAAATATGAATTTTATCTAGCTGCTTTGGGCCATAGTGTGGCTGGAAATGAGAGCAGAAAGGGAGGAGACTGGGACAAGAAGCCAGGGAGGTAGAGGAAGTGAGTAAGATTGTATAAGGAGCCCAGGAAGGCAGACTAGGACTGGGAACATGTAGGATAGGAGGTATACAAATCAGAGGAGAAATCCAGAGGGATGAACTGGGACTGTCTGGAAAAACAGACTGGGACTAAGTACAGGGAGGGAGAGAGAGCCCCCTTGTATCCTACCCCCAGCATTTGAGGGACTGAAGATAGAGGTAAAGGCATTAAATATAATTAAACCTCCTATGTGACAAGGAAGATTCTAAACTCAGCTCATGAGCTATTTGCACAATATTTATAAGAGACATTTGGTCACAGTAGGAATCAAGACAATTATATCTGCAGCAGGGCTCTTGTGTTACTGTGATACAATATTGATGAGAATGGAGGTGGCAAAGATGATATTTCTTTGTAATTTTATCAGTTTTGTTGAACTGTTATAAAAGACCAGAATAGGAGAAAAGGGAGAGAAGGACCCCCTAAGCTACAAAGTTTCTAAAATTAAAAACACCTGGTGCTACAAAAAGTTGCCCTATAATATTCATGGTCAGATTATTCTTATCCCTTGCATGAGTATGGAAAGGGCACAATTTAGACCTTTACAAAATTCACTGTCAGAAAATTACTAAAAGGGGCTCCAGATCCCAAGACAAATGTTGGTAATAATAAAATGTCAGCAGTGATGTTTCCATTCTGCTTTGATCCTAATCTCCACACCTAGGAGCTGATCCTCCACTGTCTTGCACCTTTGCGTCATCGTTCATACCATGCAAAGAAAGTCTAAAACACTAACCAAATTGGAATGGTAATATTTTACATCCAACTGGCACAGGTGTAAATGACCATGCAAGTGGAGAATCAGTACATACACAACATCTCTAGGCACACTGCTAACCCCTGAGTTTGGAATGGCTCAGCAAAGGATCTCTGTATTCCTCCAGCAGTGATTATAACATAAAGCTACATTAATACTTAAATATTGATCATTAATAAAGAAAATACAGTTCAAAGGTATCAGTGTTTTTGTAATCTTAATTGTATTAGCAGTCAACGTACAAGGCAACCACCAAATGAATTGAAAAAGAAAATTGGATCTCAACATGATTTTCAATGCATCAGTCTCTGTGTAAGACTCATTGTATTCATTCCAACATTTCCTAAGTTGGATTTAATATTTTCCTACAGTTGGGTCTGATTCTCCTCACACTTATAGGATCTTTGCCCCAGTAGAACTCCATTGACTGCAATGAACTTATATGACTGCAGCTGATATGAAGAATACAAACAGGGCCTGATTCTCCTTTCATTGATAGTTTCTCAATAGTGGTTTGAGAACAAATTGTTTTGCCTTTTCTGGTGATGGACAGTATTTATCAGATTAAGGATGATTCACTGCAGTTGAGGGACAAGCTTATAACAAAGTTGTTCCCACACTATAGATAAATAAATTTTCAAAGAAGAAAATTTTCCCTATTATGCTCCAAACAGGTTGAGCCTGAATGGTAATGATTCTACTTCAGTCATATCTGAGGGCCCTGGAAGAATCTAATGTTGCTAATAAATAATCCAACAAGAGAAACAAGGTTGAATAATGTGTTTCAAATACAAACTGTGCTTTTGTCTCTTTTTGAGTAATACAAGATGGTGGCAATCTCATGTGTTTATATAGCACCTGCCACCAAGGTATTTGAGTGACTGAAGAAAATACGAGGATGACGTAGACATAAGAAAACCGAGACAGATTTTGTTGTAGAACACCTTGCTAGAAATCTTGTATGTCCCTTTAAAAATATTAGCTACTTGTGGATATTACTTTAGGCCACAATCAGCTCTATTCATCTGCTTTCCTGCTGCAGAAACAGTTGCTGACTAAGTAAGTATCTCCTGCCTCCGGGTTAATTTTATTAGATAACAAACATAGTAAGTGGTAAAGAGGAGAGGTGTTTGTGTTTATCATCATTTTTTTCAGTGTAATTTTTGCACGAAGCACAAAAAATTCTCCAGAAATATTCCTCTCGTCCTGCAAAGTGTTGAGTATCCTCAGCTGCCACTGAAGTCAATGGAAGCTGAAGATACCACCTATACTAAATGGCAAAAAGACTACATTAGTGCAGCATTAAGGCTGCTTGACAGGATTTTTTTCCCCTTGTAGAATGCTAAATTGAACAAAATTCAAGATGTCTGAAAACCAGGAAATTAAAAGTTAAGGATGCCCCTGCAACCTTAACACCAGCTTCTTTTTAGCAATGCTCCAATATACCCTGGACTTGTCTATACTTACAGTACTGTAGCTCTTACATTGATGGGAAAGGTTCTCCTGTTGGTATAGGTACTCCACCTCTCCAAGAGGCAGTAGCTACATTAACAAGAGAAGTTCTTACATTGACATAGTGCTGTCTATACTGGAGGTTAGGTTGGTCACTTAGGAGTGTGGATTTTCCACACACCTGAGCAATGTAATTATACTGACATAAGTTGCTAGGGTAGGCCACGCCTCTGTTAACACAAACATTTTTTACTCTGTCAGCCCCACAGTACAAGCTCTTCATCTCCTTTTGCAACCCATTCACTCTCACTCATGGTATTCCTTCTAACAGTAAGGTACAAAAAAAGTGCCCATGCCATCTTCCCTCTATCCTCTTCAAGCAGGGCCTCATTGTATGCAAATGTACAATTTTTTTTTTTTTTTTTTTTGCTTTCTGTGTGTATAAATACATCTTCTGTTCCATTCTATGCATCCGATGAAGTGGGCTATAACTCACAAAAACTTATGCTGAAATAAGCTGGTTAGTTTCTAAGGTGCTACAAAGTCTTCCTCGTCTTATTTATTGTACACATACTCTCACTGGACCATGACACTATACAATTAAGGTGGTTCCAGATCCTGGAGTTCATTTACACACTTGACAAACTGCTCAGAAATACTACTACATGCATACAATTTAAGAGCCACCAGTCCTCATTTCCAGGAGCAACACTTTATCTGCACTTTCCCCTTCTCTCCCAGTTCTCTGGCTTATTTCTACCCAACAGAACAAATTTTGGTTAGACTAGCTGCTGACTATTCACAGTAAGCCTCCTCAAAATAAAAATGTGTATTACAACTTTTAGCAAGCAATCAGTTATTAAATCTTTATTGCACAGGTATACAAAGGTTCAGACTAAAACCTTCAGTGGCCAGGTGTTGACCAAGGGAATGTGTTGAAACCATTTTCCTCTGAACTACCTAGGCAAGAATTCACGTCCTCTCACCGTCATTTTCTTTATTCATTCAGTTCATTGTGACTCTTCCACACTACACATCTGTGCAAGCAAAGTGAATGTTTTCTTAAATATCATTCACAAGTTGGATCCTTTGAATACTTAGTGGGTGCCATGCACTAAGTTACAGAAAAATGGACTGATTGAGACCATTTTGATCCATATCGTGGTAATAGCTTCATCTCTAGATCTGTATCAAAAAATACAAACAAGGAAACAAGAAACTTAAAAAATTGCCCATGTTTCAGGGCTTGTATCTCCAGAACCACTAGCTCAACTGACCCCAAATTTGAGTTAGTTGCCAACCCTATTTTGCGCTTCCACAAGGCAAAGCAAACTTCAAGAAAATCTGGGCAAGCATGCAGCCTTGAGACCATGTAGACATACTGTCCTTTAAACAGGAAGGACAGAGGGATGATGCTGGAGAAAAGGGCTTCTCTGCACATCCTTCTGCAACACAGTGGGCTCTGAAAGGAGTGAAGTCACCCATTCATGTCAACATGATGTTCTCAGCTGAATGAGAACACATTCTGGAAATTAAAAACAGCCTGAAACAATAGTGCTGAGATGCATGAATGGCAGATGTTCCCACCCTCTTCCTGAGTGCTTTCTGTTCTCAGTTTCCCACCCAAAGGGGCAGGACTATCCCAGATCCTGGTTCCCGAAGTTGAGGGCAGGGAAAGACCCTCAGACCCACCCCCACCCACAAAAGGCATGCCCCAGAACCTGGCTCATATGATAGAGCATGTGCAGGCAGGGGGTGTGGGGGAGAATCACTAAATATGAGCACGGGTTTCCCATATCCTGGCACATACACACAGGGGCCACACCAGGGTATCAAGCATCCCATGGGGGAAAGGCCCCCATATCATGGCAGGGAGAGATGCTCAGATGCCTCTAGAGGCCAGCCCCCGCAGATCTGAATACTCACCCAGGAAAGGAGAATGTAGGGCTGACAAACGCCCCTGCTCTTAGTCTCCTCCAGTCCCTATACCACTTACTCCCACATCCCCCTTCCCAGTGTACCCCTTCAGCACCATACCTCCCTCATAGGAGCCTCCAATCCTCCTCCTAACATCCTCCCATTGCTGCAGCCCCAAGCTCCTATTCCCCCACTACTCCACCCTCTAATAGCCTCTCCTCCCAGGAAACATTCATGTCTAACCCCCCTACCCCCATTTTTTGATTGTGTTCCCCCCACCCATCAAAATAAAACTGCTGCTCATGACTCACAAATTGTAGCAACAGCTAGCCAGCTACTCAGTCCAAAATTTCTTCCATCTTAAGTGAAGGCTTGTGAGTAATTTACCCTTAGTTGTGTTAGCAAACTGAAGGGTGAATTTACCACCATCAATCTGAAGAAGACCTTTGATCCATTCAGTCCTTAGTACTTCTCAAGTTAACAATACAAAGCAGTAGTAGACAACTGTTTAGGAAGCTGTAATTTGGGAGTCTCTTGGTCAAATGACCTCAAATTGGGGTCACTAACGCTATCCTATGCTCCCTGAGCATGCCAAATTTCAAAGCGACCCAACTAATAATCAGCTTTTAAAGGACTTACAAGAGTCAGGCTTTAAAGCACATAAAATGGGGAGAATAGAAACCCCCGAGTCCTTTTTCTCTACTAGCCTATGCCCACTGTAAAAAAAAATAAACAAAAAACAAAAAACAAAAAAAACAAAATACATTTTCTTAAATATTATTTTCAGCATGAATCCGCTAAAGATTTAGTAAATGACATAACTATTTTCAGCAAAACTCAATGCATTCAGATTATCTTGACAGCACATCAATAGTTTGATCTCTAGCTCTGCAAAAAACCTGGAAAACTTTTGAAAAAGATAGCTCTTTTCCCAGGGTCTATATCTTTGTAATTCCTAGCTCAAATAACTCCAAATTTGGGTCACTAACTCCAGCATACACCTTCCTGAAGCATACTAAATGCCAAAGGAATCTGACCAAACATGTCAATTATACAGCATTTAGAAAAATCACCCTTTAAACAGGTATCATGGTACAACCTGAACTACAGCAATACTACTATAGAAGAATGCTCTGACCTAGCCTGCATCTTTTAACTTTCTTTACAATCATGTTTCCTTCTTCTCAAATTTAAGACCAGCTGCTATTTTCAGTTTAGCTTCCTGCACACTCTGACAACGCAGAATTTTGTTTTGTCTCTTATGCTGATCAGGGGAATTCAATACGGCTGCTCTGGGTACAATTAAGAACAAATGAAAAAAATGGTGCTCCCACAAGTGAAGCTGCCTACTCTGCAATTGACAGCCCACTGATAATTTAGACCTCAAGCCTGCAAACATTTAAGTAAGTTAGTAACATTACACATGTGAGGAGTCCCTTTGAACAAAATGGGATTATTCACTTGTGTAAAGTTACTCATAGGCCTAAATGTCTGCAAGATAGAAGCCTCAGATTGCAAACATGGGCACCAAAGTAATTTCCCTCCCGCTGTGTTGCTAGCCCAGCCCTCCCATTCAGTGCAGCTGTACTACTGGATAGGCCATTTCCTGCTTCTGTTTTCTATTAGCAAAGGTTAAATTGGGAGTATGGGAGTATACAAAGACATTTTTTTAATTATAAAAGATAATAGCTGAAAACACTTGTGTAGCAAGAGAAACCATAATGAAAGCATCAGCATCCACCAATGATAGAGAGAGAAATGTGGGTATGAGAAAGGGACCAATTTTAAACTACTCCACCTTTTCAAAGACTACAGCATTTAGAAGGTTTTAAAGACACAGCATCATACAGCTTAACAAACTGTTTTAGAAAAAAATAATACAAACAATTAAAAAAAAAACAGTAAAAAAGGAGGCTTCAGAAACTTTGAACTCATGGGCCTGCTGAGAGTCTGGTACACTATCTTCTTTGAATATACATTTCATTATGTCACCCACAAAAACCTACATTTTCTCCATGTAACAATATAGCTGTATAAATAAATAAATGACTAACATTACATAGCAACAAATGGTAAATTGTACATGAATGTTTAGGTTACCATTGGCTTGGACAAATGGCAAAGTCTCTGGGTAATATCTCATTTCCCTCTTGTGTGGCTAAAAAGAAAATGTGTGCTATGTTTCTTCATGAAGATTTGTATTGAAAAGCACCTGAAAATAGAGCACAAAATGGGACCCTGCATTTTTGAAGCTGCTTCCAAGTACATCCTCTTGATTTCTGCTTACAAGCTCTTGGACTTTTAATTTTGTCTGTGAGTGAAATGAGCCTCAAATAAGCAATATTATTTTTCACACACAAACACAAATATACACATGCTGTTTAAAAGAACAATTCATCTCTTTCAGTCAGTTTGCCACACTCATCCCATCTCAAATGGCTTTTAGTGAATGTGTACATTTCTCAGAAAGCACTATGTATGAAACACTACTTTCATACAAAAGCATTAAGTAATTCACCAACATAATATATGAAGAAAGGACATTTATCTGCTAGTATCTGTACTGAAGGAAACTGCTGCTGGATCAATATTAACTCTGTGGTACCCTAGCTGGAGGCTGTAGCTAAAGGTATTGGTCAGGCAAATGGGATGATTAGCCTAAGGCAGTCTTGCACAACATGCGGCCCGCATGGGCTCACTGTGCGGCCTGCGGGGGGTGAATAGGGGTGAGGCAAACCAAGCAGTGGGATAGGGAGGAGCAGATGGGGGGTGGGACGTTTTGGCCCACAGCTGGTTTTTTTGCAGCAATATGGCCCTTGCTGCTTTCCCAGTTGTGCAGGCCTGGCCTAAGGTGATAATGTTCAGGAAGAGAATGATGCTGCTAATTAGTGGCATTGAAATTGCACTAAGGAGCAGATACTGTGAAGTGCTCTATGTTTTCTCCTCCAATTGAAATTACTTAGCATCTTGCAGGCTAAAATCTCTTGCTGATGAATGCTTCTTTCATGAATGGGAGCCAGCACTCTATTGTAAACTGTGAGTTTCTCTGCACTTTTATGTTTTAAGCAAAAAGTTCAGGATGAAGCTCTATTCCTATTTACTAGTGACAAAGGAATCAATTTTCTTGCTGTAGTGATTAAGAATTGTAGCCCAAACTAATCCTTTTCTGTCCACCAAACAGACCCTACCTCCCCCGACTCATTCACTTACATGGTGACCTTGGCTTATATATTCTTTGATATGCAAAAGTCAGTATCAGGAATCTGTAAATCAAGACAATAACCTGCAAATGCCCTTCTGGTATGACTAATGGTCTTTCAAATGATTTCCTTCTAGAAGTTGGTGTGAACAATTAGAATGATGGTTTGCTTCTCTGCTAGAATTGAAACATTTTTAAAATGCAAATCAGTAATGAACATCAAAACTCTTTGATGGGATTTATGACCAAGCCAAAGGTTGACAAAATGTTAACTCTTGGATGGTATTTAATTGGTAAATGTTGACTTAGGACTGGACAAACACTAGTGTCCTTTCAAACAGAATACAGGATTTAGAGAATGAGTACTGAAACTACTCAATACGCAGGGCAATAAGAGGACTAAATCTGGTCAGAGAGAAAGAAAAAATAAACTTTCCTGGCTGGTAGGATGCTGTTAGTAAAGATAAATCTTTGTGTGTAAGACACATTTTCTTCCATATATACCTATTTTCTCTGATTGTTGACTAGTGATATGTAATTTTTTTGTTTCCACAATAAACATAAAAGTGGCCACTTTAGTAAGGTATAGTTCAGCCTGAAGGACATGGAGAAAGCCTGTGCTACAGTGAAAGCACCTGGGAAGAACAGTGCTGACTTGATCAAAATTCCTCCTGGGGGCTGTAAGGGAATGCACCTGGCAGTGGAAAGTACGGCATCCAATCTACTGGGTGTTGTAGGCACTCCCTTTAGCCCCCAGCCAGCTCATCTGGTTTGTGCTTGTGGACAAGGAGCCTAAACCTACAGTCCACCTTCCTCATACTCTTTTTTGGCTAGTTGGCCCTTTTTCACATCACAGCTAGACATCAACTCACTATGAACATCTCATCACTGGAACACATACACAATATTTCTGTGCCATTTGGGTGAAATCCTAGCTTCATTTAAGTCAAAAGTAGTTATGCCAGTCATTTCACTAGAACCGTGAATTCTCCCATTACTTTAAAGTAGTGAGGGGGAAATATTAACCAGGGTTGATGATGATGATCACACCTGTGAGATGTGTGGGGAGGCTGTGTGAAAAGAGAAATTACCAGGGGGAAGGTGGAAGATTGAATGGCTGATAGGTGAGGTGGGGGAATGTCCATTTTAAACTGTCCCTCTCTGCCAGTTCAACTTAACAGTCTGTGGCTATTTCAGCCAAGTCTATCTCACTTTCGTAATAACTTGGAGCTATTCCAAAATGAGTTGAAAAAAAAATGCTGCTGATAGGGCAGCTGAGTTTGTGAAGAATTGAGGAGGTGATGGTAAGGACACCAAGTAGCTCAAGTACACTTACAAAAAGAGTTTTTTTAAAAAATAGCAAGCAATATTTATATTTAAAAGAGTAGAGGATAGGTATTTCCAACCTTCCCCCTACTAATTATTTTTTTTCCCCCTGGGAACTATTTCTCAGGGTAGAAGGATCTATCCTTTACTCTGTCCAAAACTCCTTTTACTGAAAAAAAAATGGAAATGAACAAGACACTTTTTAATAACAACGAACCACTTCAGGCTACATCCATAGTCTACCGATAAACGTTTAGGATGGCTAAAGACACAAAGTATATACAGATACAATGTCTATTAGTAGACTAATGGGTAGCCTGTTCCTTTAAGGGACAGGGTGCCTGGGGCAGGCCAGCCAACCCTGTTCAGTTACAATGGTCTACAATTTTTTAGAAGTCGTTTGCTTCAGAGATAAAATGGGATATTTATTATGTATTTTGATGTGCTGAATTCAAATATGACAATTAAAACAACTGATTGGTTACTGTTTCTAAGATATTTAAGTTTTTACATTTTATGTCTATGTATATTGTGTAGATAGTAGAGTTTTAATCATAAATTGTAAACCTAGGTCTTTTCATGTGTTTATGGTTGCTTTACATGATAATATTTCACCCGTCCTGTTTATGTAACACTTTAAAAATCAGCAAAAGGGTTATATAAATAAAATGTATTAGGAAACAAAAGGCAAAAAACTATTATGTACATAGTTTAGTCCTATTCAGTGTCTACTCGGCGCTTCTTGGCTTGTCTCTTGTATTCATTAAATGGAGCATCTCTTGTCACTGTCCAGCAATAGTCTGCAAGCATTGATGGGCTCCATTTGCCCTTATAGCGTTTCTCCATTGTTGCAATGTCCTGGTGAAATCGCTCGCCATGCTTGTAGCTCACTGCTCCGCAGTTCGGTGGAAAAAAATCTAGATGAGAGTGCAAAAAATGTATCTTTAGTGACATGTTGCAACCAAGGCTTTTGTATGCCTTGAGGAGGTTTTCCACCAACAGCCTGTAGTTGTCTGCCTTGTTGTTTCCGAGAAAATGTATTGCCACTGACTGGAAGGCTTTCCATGCCGACTTTTCCTTGCCACACAGTGCATGGTCAAATGAATCATCTCAAAGAAGTTCACGAATCTGAGGACCAACAAAGACACCTTCCTTTATCTTAGCTTCACTTAACCTTGGAAATTTTCCACGGAGGTACTTGAAAGCTGCTTGTGTTTTGTCAATGGCCTTGACAAAGTTCTTCATCAGACCCAGCTTGATGGGTAAGGGTGGTAACAAAATCTTCCTTGACTCAACAAGTGGTGGATGCTGAACACTTTTCCTCCCAGGCTCCAATGACTGTAGGAGTGGCCAATCTTTCTTGATGTAGTGTATCCAGTCTGCAGACCAAGCAAGAGAGCAACAATCTTCAAATCGCCACAAAGCTGCCACTGATGTTGGTCATAGTTTATGCACCTCAAAACTTGTTTCATGTTGTCATAGGTTTCTTTCATATGGACTGCATGACCAACTGGAATTGATGGCAAAACATTGCCATTATGCAGCAAAACAGCTTTAAGACTCGTCTTCGATGAATCAATGAAGAGTCCCCACTCACCTGGATCGTGAATGATGTTGAGGGCTGCCATCACGCCATCGATGTTGTTGCAGGCTACAAGATCACCTTCCATGAAGAAGAATGGGACAAGATCTTTTTGACGGTCATGGAACATGGAAACCCTAACATCACCTGCCAGGAGATTTCACTGCTGTAGTCTGGAGCCCAACAGCTCTGCCTTACTCTTGGGTAGTTCCAAATCCCTGACAAGGTCATTCAGTTCAGCTTGCGTTATTAGGTGTGGTTCAGAGGAGGAGGATGATAGAAAATGTGGGTCCTGTGACATTGATGGTTCAGGACCAGAAGTTTCATCCTCTTCCTCTTCCTCGTCTGACTCAAGGGAGAATGATTCTGGTGCATCAGGAACCGGCAGTCCTTCTCTGTGGGTTATTGGGCGTATAGCTTATGGAATGTTTGGATAATGCACAGTCCACTTTTTCTTCTTTGACACACCTTTCCCAACTGGAGGCACCAAGCAGAAGTAACAAATGCTGGTATGATCTGTTGGCTCTCTCCAAATCATTGGCACTGCAAAAGGCATAAATCTCCTTTTCTTGTTCAACCACTGGTGAAGATTTGTTGAACAAGTGTTGCAGCATATGTGTGGGGCCCACCTCTTGTCCTGATCTCCAGTTTTGCAGCCAAAATAAAGGTGATAGGCTTTCTTAACCATAATGGTTATTCTGCGCTTTTGTGAGGCAAAAGTCACTTCACCACAAACATAGCAGAAATTATCTGCACTGTTCACACAAGTACGAGGCATCTCTGCTCACTTTGGCTAAACAGAAATGTGTCCCTTTGCAAAATCAAACACTGACAAATAAGAGAGCATGACACTTTATGATTTCTAGAGCTGATATAGGGCAATTTGTTCAGCAGAGTGATGTAAGCTTCGTTATGATTGCATCATCCATGACTTCTAGGAATAACATGATGCAATTCATATCATGTACGATGCAATACCAGCTTCAGATTGCATCATTCATTGTTTTGCCTAAAAAGCAAGTACTGTCCAAACCCAGTCAAAGATTTATTCATAGATCCAGTCAAAGATGTATTTTAGTCATTTCTGGTTTAAATTGAGATCTCTTCCCTTTATAACTCACTTATCCTCTGCCATTCCCATGTCAAGGGTCGTTTATACTGACCCAATAGCATATCTTGAAAACTAGAGCCAATCAACAATTTTAAGCATCATTTTCATTCTCAGTGACCCAGAATTAGTAAAGTTTGACTACATTTATTTCAGAAGCATTTTGGCTGTAGAGCAGTATCAGACCCAGCTGGCAGGGAGTCAGATGATTACAATGAATGGGTGGGAGAGCTCAGCTGGAGGACAGCTACAGAAAGTGAGGTGGCACCTATGGCTGGGCCTGGAGCAGGGGATGAATGACAAGGGGTGAGTCCTTGCAGCCTCTGTTGGGCAGGGGAATGACTTTGTTTCTATTCCTTTGTAAGCTTGCTATTTGAAGAATAAAAAAACTGCACCACAAAGGAATATTCCATTAGTCTTTCCTGGGGAGACAGGCTAGCAGCCTGCAAGGTCCCTTCTTACTATAATAGCTAATGTTGTGCACTGCTTTGAAGGTAACAAATAAATACATTATAAATGCTAAATATTGGATTAAATCTTGGCTCTACTAAAGTCAATAGGGAAGAAGCCTCACCCATTTTCATTTTCCCTCTCCTTTCCTCTACTATATACTGTGACCCAGATCCACAAAGGTATTCAGATACTTAAACCCCAGACTTAGGTGCTTCTGTTTTAGCTCCACCAAAATCCACAATTTCTGTCAACACTGTAGCTCCCTAAACTTGCCTGGCTTTCAATGTAAAAGTTCCCTAGACACCTACATTTCTCTCTCTTGGCGTCTGCACTGGTGCCTCACTCTGGAGCCTGGATGCCTGTGTCCTGCTAAGCCCCACAAAGATTCATGAAGCAGGGAAAGATGGATGTTGGGTCCTGCCCACAACAGGTGGCTGGATCTAGTAGGTGTGCTCAAAGGCTGCTTATCACATCATGTCCCTTTCAATATCCAAATGATGCTGGGCCAGAGAGAGGGAGTGAGAGTGACTCTGTAGTCCAGTGGTTGGAGCACCCACCTGGAAAATAGGAATCCCAAGGTTGAGTGACACTTCCATTTATCTACAGTGGATCAGCTTCAGCAGGAGAGATTGAGAAAGCCCACATCAGAATATCCCATAGCTCAAGGGTTAGAGAACCCTCCTGAAAGAGTGGGTTTGATCCTGGGTATCCCTTCCTACCTCTCTGGCAGAGAAGAGGGAATTGAACATGGGTCCCCCACATGCAGCCAAGTGCTTTCACTTGGGCTAAAGAATAGAAGGTGGGTCCCTCCTCCTCCTGTGTTGTGTTGATTGAAGACAATCTCATTTCCCTCAAGAAGCTATTTAGGCACCTAAACCTGAGTCCACATGATGGGTTCTTGTTCATGGATTGATAAGTAGAGAGGGATGGCTCCCTGCAGCCTGGACTTTTGCACTCATCTCCAGGAGGGGACAGGGATTAGTATGCACTATTGTCATTGGCCACTAGATATCTTAGGCAACCTTCTTTACTGGCTTCTAAGGATCATGTTTTTAGGCACCTATGTCTCCATTCATTGTATAGGATCATAGGTGCTTAACTCAGGCTTTGTGGATCGTAGTGTTGTTTCTGTGATTTTTTTTTCTCTAGGTACCTAAAAGCTGGGCATTGTGCTGCTCAGCTTTGCAATGACTAAGTCTCTTAGTGGATCCCACTCTTTGTCACCTTAACCCACACCTTCAAAACTTTTTTATGGCTCTCATCTGTTTGGAAACAAAAAGGTCACCCATGAAGTACTTGTTTTCAGTGGAGCTATTCTCTATTTTCCATTTTACTATCATTAAAATTACAGTTATTAAACTGATTTTGCATTAGTTCAAGATTGACTCGTCACCACTAAGTATTATCCCAATAAGATTAATGACATAAGACCAGTGATTCTGTTAACAAATTAAAGTTAATCTCCCTTTTCCTGTTTTTAATATTAAAAGTTAATTGTTATCCATATTAAAAAAATATCCTTTGGTCATCTGAAAATTTGACAAGAGCGCTATGTGTTAACATCACAATAAGCGGTTAAACTGTTGCACTGGAGCAACCAAATGAAAAAGGCAAGGTCATGCTGACTAAAAGTTTGTCAATCCATTTCAGTGCAGCCAGAGCTCTTGTACAGAAGTACCTGTTCCCAGAGGACTGGCTATCGACAAACCCAGAGCTTCAACCCCCCCAAAATACTTTTTTCTGTCTGTTCACATTTCTTTCAGCCTTTCTGAATGGTCAAGCTGCAAGCAGGTGTGAAGTGACAGAGCGGAAACCTATTACAACAGCACATTGGAATAAAAAGTGTCATGTGTGAGTTCTCTAATGGTAGAACGTTTTCATTATACTTCAGGAAATCCAATTGTTCTGGGCAGTGATCTAGGAGCAGGTTGTTATCAGAACTAGAGTACTCTAATACTCTTCCGTTATTAGTTTAAGACTAAGTGGGGATTTCAATGGGAGCTATGATAGCTCAGTCTTTCCATATCAGCTCCTTAGTGAACTGAAGCAATTAAATGTGAAACTGAAATGAGAAAAGTAATTAATATTACCAATGACATTTGTTTAAATGTTACTTTTCAGAAGCACTTTAATTACAATATGCTTTTCATGTTGGTTGAGTTCATTTATATAGGGAATACAATCATTAATTATCATCATTAAGACACCTGAATTCAGCATGACTGGCGTTGCTTCCACCCTGAGTTGTATCATTGTTTTATCTCTGACAGTTAGGTTTTCAATCAGATGTTATCTACTTTTTTCCTAATCATTAAGAAATGCTTTACTAATTAGCACATGAAATTCATTCCACATCAGACTGAATTGAATCAAGGTCTATTATCTTGAACAGTAAGACACTTCAGAATTCACAGTAATAGGGCATGAATATGTGATACAGTTCATACACATTTCATGAACCTCTGTTACCATTATTTTTTTCAAGATTCTGCCATTAGTTATGCCATTTTCAGGTCACTTAATTCTCTCACACTGTTTAACAGTCTGTTAGATTAGAATACTTTAAAATCTTAAATTAACTCCTCCTGTGCTACATTTTGACAAGTTATTTCTATTTGCTTATAAATGTACCTGAAGTATTTGTTTGAAGCACATCTTCTTAGAATTGTACTGCGGAATGCACTGTCCATGGACAAGCCATTGAATTAATTTTTTAAACTGAATGTTATTGCTCAGGAAAGAAGGAAATGTTTGCAATTGACTATTGTTAATCTACCTTTCCTCACTTTATTTCCTTAAAACAAATAAAAAATAATAATGATTGACAGCACTCTCTTCATGTCCTGTGAATTTTCCCCCTGTTCCCCAGTTAAAATACCTTGATCTTCATCTGGAAGCACTACCTATAAATAGGAGAGGTTGATGGGATAGGTAGGTCAGACTCCATGCACATGACTGCAGTGATACACCGCCTACTAAAACTAATTAGCACCAGTTTAAATGGTGGTTATTGTGATATGGTGCACAAGAAACAAACTGAGCAAGCAATGTAGCATCCCAGAGGCGATCTTGGAGTCACCACACTG
Source organism: Dermatemys mawii (assembly GCA_007922305.1). Classification (NCBI taxonomy): domain Eukaryota; kingdom Metazoa; phylum Chordata; order Testudines; family Dermatemydidae; genus Dermatemys; species Dermatemys mawii. Next base: position 23,941,451 of record ML677343.1, on the reverse strand, counting down.
TACTGATATGCATAATTAATACAGTTGGCTAAAATATGAGTACTTTCTCACGAAATATAATGCTAACAACTCTCCCCGCCCCCCCCCCACACACACACTAAAAAAATTGAACAGAAACTTTCCAACTGGCTCCTGCTAGTCTGAGCCCTATTAAACCATTGATAAAGAGGTTTGTATCCTATTGCCAGTCATCTGCCCCTCTGCAGTCTACTGAGACTTTTGTCCTTTCCGTTCTTTCTATTCTTTCCAAGGAATAGTCCAGCAATCTTGCAACAGTTCTGTGTGGGGATTTAGCTTTCCTTCTATTATGTAAAAGAAAAGGTGCTGGCTTCTATACAAAGTTATCACTCAATTGAAAGACTGTTTCACAGATGGAATTGTATGTTAAAAGAGACAGAATACATTAATTCACAAAAGAGATTAAAATTATACTGTACAACATGAAGACTTCTCAAGTAATAAACCTTATTACACAGTCATTATGTTCATATGCTTAGCACAAATTTCAGACAGAAAATTTCTTACATGGATATTATTTCAAATATCGGAATTTGTGTCAACCTCAAAATCTTTCTGTGGATGAAGTATACTTATTCCAGGTCTACACTGGGGGAAGGATCAACCTAAGATACGCAACTTCAGCTACGTGAATAGCTGAACAGAAAAGCATAGCTGAAGTAAACATATCTTAGGTCAACTTACCTTGGTGTCCTCATGGCGGTGAGTCAACCACTGCCACTCTCCTGTTGACTCTGCTTCCGCCACTCACAGCGGTGGAGTTCCTAAGTCAATGGAGAGAGTGCTTGCAGATCGATTTACCACATCTGGTCTAGACATGATAAATTGACCCCTGAGAGATCGATCACTACCCACCAATCCAGCGGATAGTGTAGACCTGCCCTTAGACTTCTGTAAAATGTTTGACTCAGTACCACATGAAACTTTGATTAAAAAAAAACAACCCAAAACCAAACCTAGAATGATATAAAATTAACATGGCACACATTAAATAGATTAAAAGCTGATGCATTGGAAGAATGGTAAATAATGAAGAGAACAGGTCATTAATATAGAGAGATCTGGATCTTTTGGTAAACTTGTTGCGAGCAAACTGTATATGCTTCAATATGGATGAATGTATACATCTAAAAATAAAGAATGTAGGCTGTACTTAGACGATAGGCATCTCCTATCCTGGGAAGCACTGATTCAGAAAAAAGATTTGGGGTTCATGGTGGATAGTTAGTGGAACATGAGCTTCCAGTAGGATGCTGAGGAATGATGGGCTAATGCAATGCATAAACAGGGAAATAACAAGTAGGAGGAGAGAGGTTATTTTTCTGTATTTGGCACTGGTGCAACAACTGCTAGAATACTTTGTCCAGTTCTGGTGTCCATAAGTCAACGAGGATGTTGATAAATTGGACAGAGTATAGAGAAGAGCCATAAGAATGATTAAAGGATTCTACTTATCAGATGCAGAGCTTGTCAAGCCAATTTGTGGCAATCTCCTCCGTAAAGTGCAGAGCCCTCAGATTGCCCTCTGACCAGATGCGATGATAGCCATCAATGATATGTGATGATGTCATCTGTCTCTCTATGGTCATGACCGCATGCAGGATCCTCTCATTGGTTGTGGGTGTGAAGGCTGGCTGCACATTGACCCTAGCTTGTTTAGAAATTGGTTCAGAAAGACCCATGAGTGGTGTAGCAAATCAAATCCAGGTACATGAATGGTTGAATCGGCCATAAAAGACTTGTTTCTGATATCCAATGAAGACCATTCTTCATGCCACATTTATGTGTCATATAAATCTGTGGGTACCTCGATGACGAATGCACTCTTGGATGGTTGAAAAGGTCTGTATACAGTGTTTGTTAGGCAAGTGGGGAGAAGAGGTGGCTGTACACCACTTGACCAAACTCCATCTCCTGTAGGGCACTCTACTCCCCTTTTCTCCACCACTCCATCTGATTGTGTTGGTCTGATGTTAACAGCAGAGCATCAGCAATCTACTTTTCTCTGGGGACCTTTGGAAGTGACTGTGCAGCTGGAAAAAAACAAATCACTACAAATTCCTTATTCCTGGAGTTGCAACACATGCCATCCACACCTGGTCATATTTGTATTATTTGGCCAGCTCCAGTAATTACCTTCTGGCAACCATTCAATGCTTTATGAAATGAGACAATCACAATTCAGTTCTAACAGTGTAGGTTTTATCATAAATGTTTGTCAATCTCAGAAGTGATGCTGAAAACTTGACTAGACCATAGAGTTTCTCACCATTGGAAATGGTTTGTTGGTCAGAGATAAGGCACAATATGGTGCTGCAGTTTTAAGAAGTTATAATTTCGGTTTTCTGGACTGTCTACTTGACACCTTTCGTGAACTCTAAATTTTCACGAAGGAAAGAAAAATAGAGAGACAAGAGTGGAAATGCTACACAGAATGGCATAATCAATGGCCACATAAATATTTGATATAGGACAAGAACTTGGAGGCTAGATGACCAAAATTTCAAATAGATAGACCTTAAATTAAAATTCTTTGGTTCTACAAGTCACGGGATGTAGTAATACTGTTAAGACATACAATATGTGAAAGACTGTAGAAGCAAATTGCTGGGACAGTCATTTTGGTGGTCTCAAACCCCGAGCCCCAACCTCTCACTTGGAGAGTTCTATTTATCTATTTTACCTTATTCCCATATATCAATGCTTTCAGTTACATTTTTTTTTAGTCTGATGGGTTCCAAGACAAGATTTTAAGTATTTACAATCATCTCTAATAAAATGCTTCATGGATATTTATAAGGTGCTGTTTTAGCAAGCTGTATTATAATATTAATCAAAATTCAGACTGCTGCTTGGAAACACTGTGAGTTAGGTCTTTAGTAAAATCCTTCTTGGTATCTCTATTTTCTCCCCTGCTTTTGGTGGTTGTTAATTTCTGTTTAAGTTAGTTACTTCGTGTATTAGCGTGCATATGAATGCAGAGTTTTCAAAGGAAGTCAGAGAACCCTAAAATTAATAATTGTTTGAATAGTTTTTCCCCCTTCTTATTGTCATCTGTGGCTTGCTCTCCTTTACAGCTAATTGACTTGCATTTTCATTTATCTTTTTGATTAATTCTAATGTATTTATAGAACCTCTTCTTGTGTGCATTTGCTAGTTGTAATTCATTTTGTGTCTCACCTTTTCTGATTTTTGTCCCTACATGTTGTGTTATTCTTTTATACTCTGCCTTAGCAACTTGTCCTTGATTTCACTTTGTATAATTTCTTTGGATTTTCAGGTCATTAAGGAGCTTCTGATGCTCCATATTGGTCTACTATCTTGGTCTTCCTATCTTTTCTCTGAATTGGAATAGGGTTTTTTTTGTTGCTGTTGTTGAGCCTTTAATATTTCTTTTTTAGTAACTGTCAGCTCTCCTGAACTCCTTGTTCCCTTAGATATTCTTTCCCTGGGTCCATATCTACCAATTCCTATAATTCACTGAAGTCTGCTTTTTTGAAATTCATTGTTTTTATTCTTTGTGCTCTGCTCTCTTCTCACTCCTTCCTTTCCTTATGTAAGACCCAATCAAAGCAAAGAAAATGCAGAGAGTAAAAGAGCATAGATATTTTAAAATAAGAAATTTATTTAGACTATTATTTAGTTTGTTGTTTTCTGAGATGGTGGCATAGATTAAGGTTTGGGTTTTTAACATATGATTTTAAATCTGTCACTTTTACTGTCCTTCTCAGTACTACCCTTGCATATAGTCCAGTGACTGGAAGTTAATGCTTGATCATTCTAATTCAAACACAGCCCTTGTATGTTTAAATGCTACACAATACTATTAATCAGTTTTGCCATAGTAAAGAAATTTTGTCACTCAAGTATGAAAATTTACCAGACTTGCTGTGGACACAGATTCACAGAAATGCATAGATTAAATCCCTGTACAATATGTTAGAACCATCTGCTTGTTCCATCCAATAAACTGTAACAGCTGATCTATTTGATCTCTTGGAGACTTCCTCTCTCCTTACCACAACGTTTTTTTCTTAGAATGTAATATTGTAACATTTGGTCAATTGCTTCAGGGAATATCATGGCAACCATATCTGAGGAAAGATGACAAAGTCAGAGAAATAATAATGTTGATGTTCAAACAGTTTTACATGAGCATTAGCAGTTGTTGTATCCACCCTCCATCTTCTGCAAAGCATCCCTTAGTTCTCCTACATTGAATTTCATTCTAAGGGCCCAATTCTCCTCACTATTGCACTGGTCTGATGCTAATGAAACTCCATTGACTTCAGTGGAGCTGCTAACACTGGTGTAATGGAGAGGAGAATGAGGCCCAAGTTATTCAAGAACTGGTCAGTCCACTTTCATATCGTCGACAATTTTGCATAGATGTGTCCAAAGGATACTGCAGCTAGTCTTAGAAATTTCTGATTACGTCATTGCTCATTTTCTGCAGTGCCGATGCAGCTGGGACCCACATACCTTTTGGGTGTGGTATTCTGTCCTGTCTAGTGGCACCAAGACCACTTAGAGAGAGATTAATGGGTCTGCTCTATAGCGTGGCTCTTAGCTCATGTTGTAGAGGCTCATTCACAAAGGTCCTAGGTTTGATCTCGACAATGACTGGGGTCTGTCAGTCGGCATTACACAGCACATCTGTATTCTGGGATAGACTGTGACTATTTGGCCTTGTTAAAATGGGAAATTTTGGTGGTGAAAATGCAAAAAACTCCTGTGCTTTTTCTTCATCAGAATGTTTAAGAGGTTTTTATTTTTTCGTTGAAATTTGGAGGGGTACTGTCTGTGAATTGCTGAGGCAGGCAGAATATATTTGAGGGCACTCGGGAGTGTGTTCAGGAGAAGATCTCTTACCACAGTTCTGGAGGTGCCACAGGTATTTCCATGAGGCTGGGCTCAACATAGGCCACCTCATACTGAACACAACATACTGACCATGGGGTCAGCAGAGCTCCCTTTGTGGTATGTAGCATCTCTGCTATAATAATATTACCACACTTTGTGCTCCAGAAATACAGACAGAAGGATTCTGGTTAGACCTGTGCAGAAAGCTTCTGGGCATGGCAGGTCTACCTGCACAATTCCCTTCTCTCTACTCAATGCAGTACTTAAATGGTGAAATTCTCCCTAATGGAGCAAGTGAATAATTTCACTTGGAAATTCAAGCATAGATTTATTTTTTCAAGACGTTGGCATTTGCCTGCAGAGTGAATGCAAATACAGCAGGGCCATGAAGGTTGTATGTGAGCAAAACGTCTCTGAATGAGTGAAAGTGCATTATTCTCAGTGTATCTTTTTGCAAGCTTGGTCATTGTCCTAGTGACCTTTATTCAACTTTACAATGAGGGAGAAAGAGAGTTGCATTACAACAGTCCAATTAACGAGGCTGGGGGGGAGTGTTTATGTATGCAAAATATTGATTGATTCTGCAGATACAATATCATATCAGGTCAAAAGTAAGGAATAAATTGGGCCATTAGATCCATTATAAGAGTGCCATATAAAACATGCATTTATTTATACCATTTTCATGTTGAGACATTTTTGCACACATTCAAATTGTTGGGCTGTTTTTTCTTAATGGCACAGAGTTATATTTTATGTGTTATAGGGCACAGGTGGAGAGCCGGCAGTATGTATTTCATCATAGTTCAGTAGTAGCTGTTTGTATTTAGATGAAATCTTTTATTCAATGTCTTTAACAGCCTTTAAAGCAGTTTATGTAGCTTTATCAGCCTGTGAGGAAGGTACATATAGTTGCTTCATTTTTATAACAACTCTCTGAAATCTATATCTGAGCTACTAGGTCAGATCCATGGGTGTAAAAGAGATAGGGAAGCACCTCTTTGCAGTTCCTGGATTGTGGGGAGACAGTCACCATCCCCCTGTGTGGATTTGACAATCTCCCCATTGTCAGTGTAACAGGAACTGCTAACCCCTGGCTGCACATTCAAAACAGCTTTCTCTGGATCAGAAGTGTAAACCAGAGGAAGCAATAGATTCCTTCCCAGGGTTTTTCCTTGTGGTATGATGAGTGCTGCCACAATCTATGTCCTCCTGTGGATCTGTCTGCAGGATAGACATTGCAGGTATTGCAAGTAATGGCCAGATATTTTCAACAGAGACATTGTCATCTTTGGCTGCCTCTCAGTGGGTGCAGCAGGAGAAACCCAGAAAGCAGTGTGTCAGTTATTTATGGTTTGGGCAACAAGGGGCTGCTTTTTAACTTTTTGCTTGTTCTTTTGATGCAGGAGCCTATTAAGGAGACTGGGCTTTTGAGTGGGTCTTCTCCTGAAGGAGAGAGAGAATATGTTCCTGCACTCCTAATGCTATGCTTTTTTTTTTTTCCTTTTTGGGACTGAGGTATTGGTAGCTGAAAGACTACACTCTGTTCTCTTAATGTGCAGAGCACGTTTACCTTGCAGGAATTAGCTGTTACGGTCAATCTCCCTTAAAAACTATTTGGAAATATTTCCTTTTTGCTTGAACATGGCAATCGATATCAAATGTTCATGCTGTCCCTATATGGTATTGCTGATAATAAAGGGGTACATTTTATTCTTGATGAACCTGTTGAGAGCAAGTGCATGCACTTGGAGCATAAGATAACCGTAAGGGTTTGACTTAAATCCAACAAAATTAAGGCTGCATCTTTAAAGTAGTCCCATTGTGCTTTAGCATTGTAGATAAACTTCAGTCAATGTGGGGACAGTGGAAGTTTCACTCTGGTAGGAGCAATACAATTTGAAATGTTGGCAGCTGATAAGTGCAGGTGAGGATAAATGACTGTTTGCCTCATTCACTTGAATAACATTTTGAATATTTTTCTTTGTTGGAGAATCCTGAAGATTTATCCCCTCTCTGCTTCTCCATCCACAATCTCTCACCCCTAGTGTGTTCAATTATACCCTGCTTGCAAAATCTTCAGCTTAAATATTCTTTAAAAGTATATTTCTCTCTCCTCATCCCCAATCCTGTGTCTGTTCAGACCCCCAGCCAAATTCAGTCTGAGGTGTGTATTTATAGTTTAAAATGTTTTCTTCTGGATGAACGAACAGGGTATAGTTAGGCTATTTTGTAAGATAATGCATTTGTAACCTACATTATCACGTCTTTGACCCCTTGTCATGTTAACTTCCACTCCCTGAAATGTTGGCCCATACAGCTTTTATTTTCCCCTTCAGGTCACACGATCTGTGAATTTTTATGAACATTTTAATGTGTTACAAGCAATGAATTGAGGGAGGTGAAATGCATATGACAAACCCCATTCGTTCCTGAACATTCTTTCACCTGCATGCATAGAATTTTAGAATCTGAAATGTGCATGCAGGAGGCAATGCAACAAAATTCATATGCAAGTTTGGGGAGATTCCATTTCAAATCAGGCCTCTTAGTTTATACATTTGTTAACACCCCTGGTGGAGTATACTATATGGGTCCAATCCTGTCTATCCTTACTCATACACGCTTATTTATTTCACCTGGATTACTTGTATATGAAGCAATTTGGAGGATCAGTCCTGATTGACTGATGACATTATTTGTAGTGTTTGATTTCTATCTTAGACAGACTAGACTCTCTTAAAACATATTGGTTTTGTTTGTTTTGAGTCTGTGCAAATTATTTTAATGCCAAGATTTCAGATGAGTGTATTTGACTATACACCTTGATAAAGTTGGTGTCATGATGTTATTCTGCTATTATAAAGACAAATGATCACATTGATTTCCATTTGGAACCCAGGAAACGCATAAAGGAATGATATAGGAGGTAATCAATGCGCTGGGGCAGCCCTAGGGTTTATTCTTAAAATGAGATTTAGGTTCCATGTAGCAAGAGTGGTTTGGTGTTTTTGTTTTGTTTTTTAAATAAACCCTTTCAAATGTATTTAATTAATCTGTTTGTTCCTATAAGCTCAAAACTTTCAAGGTACTATCTCAAGATAAGTCAGAAAGAAAACTTGTGCTGTAAGTAATGCCCCTGGCATGATTAAATAGGATTCTGCTTAATCCTTATTTTTCACATTTTTATCTTTTGCTTTCAAAGTATTAGATCAATAAATATGATTAGTATATGCAATTCTCTTGTTTTAACCAGCATAAAGAAAACCGTTAGACTGGGTTTATTTTCATTTAAATTCCATCCATCCCCTTAACTTTTACAAATGTGGTTCCCCACTCTGTCACCAAATGTTCTTTTCTCTGAAAGCATTTTAGGTGCTACAGAAGTGGTAAAATACAAATCTAAATAGACTGGGCAAGTTTTTTCAAAGTTGAGTGCCTAAAGTTAGACTCAAGTCTATATTTAGGATTTAAATAATAACCTTATTTTTTTTCAAAAGTGCTGAGCAATTCCTAAAACAAAATCTGGCCACTTCTTTAGGTGGCTAAAATGCATATTTAGGAGCATAACTTTAGGCACCCAACTTTGAAAATCTTTATCATGTTGTGAAAACCACTAGAAATATTCTTGTAGCTGCATCCGGAACTTCCTAGAATGCTAATTGTGCCTCTTATTGTGTTCTTTGCTAAAACCAGACAAAATCCAACGCTATTTACTATAGAGAACCTCATAAATGTAGTTGTTTAATAAATCATATTCCAAAACATTTCAGTACATGCAGCAGAAAAATGGATTAAAGTATGTGTCCTTTTTAGCTGCAGTCTGAACACTTAAGCCCACATTTTTAAAAGTACTGCTCTACTCAGCCTAAGTGATTTAGGAGGCAGTCCCCTAAGTGGCTGTCACTAGAAAAATTAGCTTAAGTTCCTAAGTCACTTAGGCCTTGTAATGCTCAGCGTAGCAACACCTAAATACCTTCAAGGATCTCAGCCTTAGCCCTGAGGGGAGGAAGGACATCTGAAGGTTAGAGCACTAGCCTTGGATTTAGAAGACTTGGATCAACTTCCTGCCCGACTAAGGCTTCCTGTGTGACTTCTGGTTAGTCACTTTGCTGGACCATGCAGACATGATCTAAGTGCGCTACAGGGTTTTTTGTTCTTTGTTTTTTTTTAAGTGCAGTAAAGTGTTATACACTAATTGGGCTGTGTAGACCCTACTGGTACACAGTACAAGTTCCATGGTTTGCTCAAATGTAGCACAGTCTGAAATGGTACTACATTAGAGGAGTACTTGCAAGAGTGATGTTATAATTTTGTTACTCCCCACAATATGTGTTTGATAGAAAGAAGTATATTTACGCTCCTTTTATATATGGAGAAATTTACCCATAGAAATTACATTTCCCCCATTTTCCAGGCCTTAGAATCAGTGCCAAATCCAAATTTAGAATATGTGACAGGATTCCTGGCTTCCAGTGCTGCCTTTGGTGACATGAATTATAGTGAGGGGTCATTGTCAAAGTCTGTTAAATTAGGGTCATTGTCAAAGTCTCCAGATGTGGCTATGTGAAAAGATTGGCAAAACTGATTAATAAATGCTTGAATTTCCTCCTCAGAGAGAATGCAGGCCAAACGTCTATCGTGGCTGAAAAAAACAGCAATGCATTTATCCCAGGGAAGGAAAAAAGTAGATTTTTAAGATTTAGGCTTTTCACCACATGTAAAGAGTTGATATATGTTGTGAAGAGAGCACTCTCCAAGGTTGTATTTCATTTAAGCTTTTAGGATCCTCTAAATCAATTTCTTTAGCTTTAGAAAGATAAAGATTGTAAAACAAATTATCTCAGCATCGAGACCTACCATGTTGATTTATGATTCCTACATACAGTAAGTATACAACTCACTTGTAAATCACCAAAGTGATTTCTCTTTTCAGAACTGTCTCTGTAATTGGTTTGTGTAAATTGTAATGCAGTAATATGAGCATGTGTTTATCATATGTAATACAAGAAAGAATAGGCAAGAAATATTAAAAATGATTAAATGTACCAAGAACACATAGGCCATTTTTTTTCCTTTAGTCATATTGTAAATGTTTAAAAAGTCAGACTCCTACTTGGAAAGCCTGCCGAAGTATTGTTTGTCAGTAACATTACTTGTATAGACCACCATGACTTGTTGAAAATTGAGTGCATTGCTTCCCCTTTATAAGGCTTTGTTTGAAAACCAGGCATCTCACATACCTCTTGTATGAATTCTCTAACAAATCTTTAGTCACGTTAGCACTCATCTTTTTTTTTTAATAACATTCTTGTGCATACAAGCAAGCAAGTTTCCATCCTGCCCCCTCTTCTCCAGTGTGAGACAAACAAGTCATCATGAATATCCCTGAGAAGAATCAGTGGATCTTTTGCAAACACCTTGTAACTGCAGAATCCTCTGTTGCATTAAAGGAAGCTCACTGATGATTGTTTCTGAAAAACCTTCCATCTCCGTTTCTTTAAAATAATCTACAGAAGCAGATAGTTTCTGCTCTGCTCTTTTTAGAACTTATTCCCAGTCTAATGGCTACAATAGTATGCCATGGAAGCTGCTGCTGTATCTGGCTCCCTCCCCTTCATTTGCCCTGTTCCCTAATGAATTTGACATGATGCCCACAAAAAGATTAGGACTAATTAATCACTAAGTCTTTTACCTGCGGGGCTATCTGCCAATTTTCTCACAATCTACTCATAGGGATGGGGAGTGGGGGGATTTTCTTATGGTTGCATGTCATTGTCTTTGCAGCATCTCTGAGAGGTGGTAGCTAGGTAGAGAAGAATTCTTCTGTCAACCTAGTGATGTCTGCTTGGGAACTTGGGACATAACAATACCACTTGGCGGCATGGATTTTTTGCATTCTTGATTGATGTAGTTAAACCAATCTAATTTTCTAGTGTAGACCAGGCCTAAATTTCACTTTGCTGTGCACTGCTCTTTTCATCTATAATTTATGAGCCAATAACACACAGAAGTAATATACTGTGCTTTAAGAGTTAATGTCTGAGTGTGATATGGACTTCAAATTTCCATGGCAACAACTTAACATGATCAGCAAGCAGACTGGACTAGCTTGATATGAGGTGCCATTAGACACATAAAATAATTCATGCTGGGATACACACGTGTATCATAGAATGAAATCTCTTCTCTGCTCTTTTGAAAACAGTCAATTTCTGTGCGGTGCTCCATATTGATACATTGGTTCAAAACTGCTATTATGCAGAAAATGGAAACAATAATTTACGTGGCTTTTAATTGCAGCTTTGTGATTGCAATTATATAAATTTAAAGAACAACAAATGTATACAAGAAGTCATCTGGTGGCTGCATTAAACCTCTTATTTACAATGTGTATTGCAAAATACCCTTACTGTGGTTTGTGTCATTTTTCTCTTGCTGTTGTGCTGCAAACTTCTTTCCCCTGATACTAAGGATGGGCTCAGCTGCTGGTTTAGTCAGTTCTATTAAGACCATATTGATAGGAAGTACGCCAGTGGTGTCCAACCTTTCCAGCCAAACAGCCAAATCTATTACTTTAAAAAGGTAGAGATATTACAATCAGCGTTAGAGGACAGATTCTCTATCCTGTTCTGTTCTTTATTTGTCACTCAGGTGGCACAATGGGAGTGGAAACCTCCTTCAAGTCCCTTGCTAGAGATTCCTATGTAACCAGCCACTACACACCACCGCCCACAGCCTTTGGCACAAGGGATCTGTTGGGAGGGGGCAGGAGGACAGCTGGAGTGTGCTGCATCTAGCTACACACACACTGAGCTCTTTTGAAAATCTACCCACCCCGATTTGTGGATGCTGAGCACTCTTCAGACTTTTGGCCTGTTATGGAAGTGGTTCTGTCAATTTCCAGCCAAGTCAGGGCACTGCCACTGATTTGGGGGCACTCAGCACTTTGGGGCATCAGACCATTTAGTACAAGTACCCTGAATAAACAGACCTGTTAATGTAAATCTACACAGCTGGCAGCATGGCTGGCCCACAACATTTTGGCACCTGAGGCAGGGGGCTCAAATGACACCCCCATGCCCCCTCACTTGGGCCAAAACTCGTATTAGTCCCACTGAGACACTTCACGAAGAACGATGCTGATATAATGATGCAGCTGCATTCCTTCTTCCCATGCACCTCATGGAGTAGTCAATGTGGACTTTACTATATCCATTTAAATTACAAACTCTGTGTGGATGGTAAAGCTGTTGGATCATTCATTGAAAAAGTAGCATCAGAGTTAGTTTGGTCAAATAGATAGTGTAACAGTCTTGGACCAAGGCTTTGTTTTCAGCTCTGTCATTGACTTGCTATGTGACCGTACAAATCATTTCACCTCTTTGTGCTTCTGTATCCCTTCCCATCTCTTGTCTCTCTTGTCCACTGAGATTGTAAGCTCTTCTGGGTAGGGACTGTCTCTTACAGTGCCCACGCAAAGGGTCTCTGATCTTAACTGAGGTTTCTGTGTGCTACTGTAATATAGAAACAAGTAACATTCTGGAAAGAAATCTAGATTTCAGTGCTCACCATCTAGAAAGCTTCATGCATGTTTGGATCCATGGTCTTTGTTTAGCTCATCAGAAGTCAGATATAGAACACCCAACCTTTCAGGGGTATTTGAATACATGTTTAATCAAACATACATTTTAAAAATTGCTGTTGTTAATTCAAATCTAAACATCTTCTGAAAAAGCTGCATACTGACCTCAGGTCTAAACAAAAATGTGTCTTACGTAGGTAGCCATCTAGGGGGACACATTGCCTCCTGTAAGGAAATAAAAAAGAGGCAATAAGTTGCAAATCCCAAAGCAGCCAAGTAAGAGTGGAAGAAACTGCCTTGGGTTTGCGGTAACTATAAATTGTGTTTTACTGATCCCACTGGAGCCTAGGGGAAATGAAAAGAAAAAGTTATTTTTAAAAACTAAGCAGGGAAAAAGAAATCTAGACAGCTCTAGGAGGCTAGGGTTCTGTCATTCAAGGTGTTCAGCAATGTCTGAAGAGACTGCATAACTGCAATTCCCTTTGAAGTCTGTTGGAGTTTGGCTCAGTGCCTCTGAGTTGATCAGCACCTCCCAGAATTTGGCCCTTCCCGAAGAAGGGTTTAGTGTATTGAGGGAGGGTAGGGGTTTGGAGGAAACTACCTTTGACAGAAAAGTGAGATATCAGAATGAAATCCTCATGAAAGCAGCCACTGAGCAGGAGAGAGGCAGAATCAGTTCTGAACATGTTAAAATATTATATGTGCCTTATGTCTCTGGGATGACTTTGTATGTCTCCAAGAATGAATCCTGCTCCATCTTTTTAGTGTGAGAAAATAACCGATAAACGGTTTTGGTGAACAAAAGCATATATATAAAAAAGTATTGTGATTACTATATAGTAATACTAGTCTAAGGGAGTAGAAACACTTTTTTTTAAAAAAGGACAAAAATGAACTTGGGAAAATTGGTTCTGTCACTAGAACCTAATTGGGACCTACCCAATAGTTACAGCGCTGTTAGCCAGGAAGATCTCTAGTAATTCACTGTTAATTTTAACTTTGCAAGCTTTACATCAACATAGGGCTCAATTCTCCATTGCAGTGTAGATGCCACATGCTGTGGAAGAAGATCCACTAGCATACAGGATTCTTGAGTGGTACAGAGCCAATCTAATATTGTCTACTACACACACTCTCCAAGCCTGGGGAAAAGGGGCCTCAGCCAGGCTATTGCTGACACAATGACTTATTGTAGCTGTTGTACTCTCCAAGCTGCTGTCAGTTCCACAGGGAACAGTTTGCTCAGGGAGACAAGCTTATCACCTCTTCCCCACCACCGGCTGTATCCTTTGATCTTAGCCACAGGTGGGAACTGGGGTCCTGAAGTCTATCTTGTTTCCTTCTGAGTTTCCAAGGCTTTCTTGAGTCTTTACTAAGACAAGAAATCTAGCAACAATACATTTAAAACTGGTCAAGCTACCAATGAAGCTGGTGTTTGGGTATTAAGCAATACACTTGATATTTCATCACATTCCAACAAACAATGCTGAGTGAACAATCCATAGCAAATATTTTATTCAAAGAACTAAGCTTATTTATCTGTCTGAATTATCTGCAGACTGATTTATGATTTTCCACAGTTATTCAAAATTCTAACCACATAATCTTATTTAGTATTTCTTGGTCCATATGTTGCTGCAGCAATTCATTGCACATAGAGCTGGTCAGAAAATGAAATAAAAAGTGTCACAAAAGTATTTCCATATTTCCTCTATATTTTATTTTCCTTGAAGTTTCCCAACTAGTTTTAAGAGCAAATATTTGATTTGATGATCAAATTGCAGTTCAGTTTAGTTTTGATGGGATACATAGGCCACAAGGTATTTTTTTCCCCTCTTTCTTGATTGAGGTAATCCACAATAAATCAGATTTATCCATCTACTGAATTCAGAATTCATTTTCCATAAAAATTCTTTAGTGGTAGAAGAAAAAGCTATATTTAGCAAACATTCTCCCAAAATATCCATTTTGCTATAATAAGCAGAAGAACATGAACATTTTTTATCAGCGTTTTCCCATTCTACTCACAAACGAATTTAAGACAGTTAGCAAACTGAGAAATAAATTCCTTGTTTTGGTGTTCTTTCCTTCAGTTTTAAATATTAATGAATGATGTTACATCGTTATCTAGTACTTTTCACAAAGATGATTTAGGCTGTTTGTATAAAAAAGCCTGACATCTCTGAAATGAAAGTTCATAAATGTTTACAAGAGATAGTGCAGTTAAAATTATAGGTGGGACAAATGAGGTGTAGATAAGCCCACAAAATATTGGAATGTGGGTCAAGATCTTCCACAAACTTTGGCAAACATCCTAAGTTACATCTTTGGATAACTGTTCCTTTCTGTCATGATTTCATTATTTTGTTGCTGGCCCAGAAACAGTGCCATGGAGAAGATTCTCTTCTCCACTCCAGCTCCTCTATGTCTAGACCTTGGAATGCCCTGCTAAAGGAAGATTGCTCCAGTGCAGGCAATCTTGAGGATCCCTTTCCAAGTCTTGGTGTGCTGGAAGGGGGAGGAGGATGTTGGGAGTGGGATTGGAGCATGCATCTTTGCTGAGCTTCTAGGCAGAGTGATGATCCGTAGGGCAGCATGGAGAGGCTGATCAAACTTAGTCCTGGAAGCCTTCTAACTAAATTATTCTGGGGACTTCTTCAGCTGCCCCTCCCCCACCCCCACAAGCAACAGAGCTCAGGCTCAGGAGACCATAATGTTAGCTTAAAGCTACACAGTCTGCCCTCCTTCCTCCTTGGCTGCAAATCTCACTTTGGGTACATCTGCACTGCATGCATCTTCCCGTGGCATGTATAGTACATCCACAGCATACCTTCTTAGCATGGGTATGAATAGCAGCATAGACTGTGAGGCATGGCTTGGGCTGTATGTACCCTACATGGCTCTATGCATGCCCAAGCAGTGCCTTTCCCTGTCTATGCTGATGTTTTTAGTAGTGTGTGTCCTGTTGCTGGAGGGCAGTGGGCAGGAGTTGTTCCCTTTCCCTGCTGATCTCCCTGAGAACATGTAGCTTTGCACTGCAGCTTGGATACAGCTTACTTTTCACTTTGGGGTGTAGCCACACAAGCTATTTGCCACTGCCAGTGGTGTACAGTATAGACATGTGCCCTCTGAGGCTATAACGAAAGTGCCAATTCTTCTGAGCTAATGCACCAACCTATGGTGGATGTAAATGCATTTCTTGTCATTAAGTGCCATGATTCATGAAAGGGTTAGTGAATTGAACCTTGTAGTTAGATAGGGGATAGAAATGAATCATATGATGCATGTTTGGAAATTTATCTTTCGAATCACCAAAGAGAACATTAGTACTGGGGCTTTTTCTACTGGGACAGCTCGAGTCATGAACCTAGTTCAGTGTCACAATATTCAGGTTTGATTCAGATAGGTTCAGGCATTTTTTATGAATTATTTGCCTAACCATAACTAAGAACACCATCACAATAGTATGTCAACATTTAAATTAGGTGAATTATTTAATTTTCTTAACAATACCTGAAGAAATTATGAACAATAAGGCTGTGGATGTTGTGCAGGAAAAAAGCAAATTTAGCTGGCAATAAAAACACTTGAAAATCTTTACTTATTTAACAATTACTTGTCATAGTCTCTTTATCTATCAACGTTCTGGTTGTTAGTTCTAGCAAACAGAAGTCTTCCAGACTTGTAGCTGTTTTAACATGCCACTGCTAGCTCAGGGAAATGTGATGAGCACAGAAGAGAAATTCTGATTGGATTCTATTACAATATTATGCTGTGCCTACCAGTAAAAAATGCAGAGAAAATTGAATCCTAAAATTATCTCTCTCTCTTCCATTTACTCTTCGGGCCATTTCTTCTAGTTTTCAATTATCATCTGGCAAAAAATGTTGTAGTGCAAGATGAAACCCCTGTGGGATACAGTAACATAGAGAAAGGGCGGAGAGTTCAAGAATATTCAAACTTGTTTTGGATGCAGATTCAGTCATTATAGTGAATATGAAAGAAATGTACTGTAGTCAAGCTGTAAAGCACTGGAAATTTCCTTTTGTAATGAAACAAGCCCCTCCTCCACCATCTCCTCTGTCCCTACTATATCACAGTCTGCCTCCCTCTTTCTGAATGAAATCCACCACTGTGCAGAGAACCAAGACAAAGTGTTTGAAACACTCAATTCACGTTGAGGTCTTAACAGAGATTTAAGTGGAGCATAGGCCCTAGGTGAAATCCTTACCCTGCTGAAGGCAATAGCAAAACTGCCTTTGACTTCCATAGAACCAGGATTGCATGCATTGGCCTGGTCCTCTGAAGACATAAATCCTATCCTCCACCTGTCACTCTTTCCCCACCTATCAGCATGCTCCAGGAAATCCTCACTGACTTGTCAGTCTTGTTCTTCTCTAGTCTCAGCTTGACCTAAGCATTTGAATTGCTGAAAAGTAAGGTGAACAGTTTTCAGATTTTCAGTTTATCTGGAAACTAATAAGCAAATGGTGGTATAATTTTGAGCTTCTGAAGGGGCTAATTTGCCAATATTTGAATCACTGACAACCAGCTTTTTGTGCATCTAGACATCATTTGACCTATTTTAAAAATCTCAGGAGTACACTAGTATTTTTTTCCAACATGCTAGTTAGAGCTCTACAGCTTTTTTCCCTTTTAGATTGTATTATTACATAACCATGTATCAAGAGGTTTATAGAAATAATAATACTTAACCCTTGGGATTCTGTGCTATATTTCCCATCTCTGGTCATTTTTTGACCTCTGTGCTACTTCCATTTCCATCTGTGATTACTTTTTTTTTTGTTTGCTCAGCCAAGAAAAGGAGAAGGATAATGCCTAACATGGAAGGACAACCATTAGGTCTCCAGGTCCCTAGACTCCTTGATTCTCGGCTGAAACTAACAAAGTTTCTAATTGTGAGATGTGTGCCTATCTGTTGGAAAATGTAATGATGATCTCATTTGTGCAAGCAGTTACTTATTTGTATGTGCAAACTGAGTAACAGCACACACAAGTAGCTAATTGTGCACGTCAGCATGTGAGTACTTATTTTGCGCAAAAAGCCCAAACCTGGTAATTGCACATGCAAATTTAAGGCTGTGATATAGTAATTGGATCTGTGTGAGTGGAACTTTGCAACCATGCAGGACTCCCTTTCCGTTAATGGGCTCCATCCAGGTTTAAGGTTCTGTCCATGCAGATTAGATTGAAGGACTGGGGCCTAAGTGGTAAATTATCCCTAAATATTGAAAAATCTCACCATTGTTGAGGGTGGCTGTCCACTATATCAATTAGATGGAGGCCACGACTCATTTCATGTGAAACAGTTTGTAAAAATGGAAGCAAAGTTCATCTGGTGCCTTTTGGTCTAATTCTTATCGTGCCTATACCATGTAAAATCAGAAATAATTCCATCAAAGTCATTGGTGTTAAATCAGTGTAAGCCTGTTGTGAGATCAGAATCTGGCCCACTGACTCCACCATGAGTACTTCTCACTGACACCAAGAACAGTCAAGGAAAAACAGGGCCAGGCATTTAAAGGATACAACATTGCACATTTCTGATGCTTTGAGGAACCTCGGGACAAACCATTTAAAGATCAGTATCTCAAAGAGATGACATTAACCTTTTGATGACAGAATTACATCCCAAGACAGGAGATTTGGCTTCTTGAATTCTGTCACCAGTGAAAAGTCATAAAATAAAGACCTTCTAGTGGAGTCTCTCTTCTCCTGAGAATCAGCCTCTTACATTTCTGAGACTAAAATGAGAATAATGGGAATATCCCCTTGTGGCTCTCTTTCTGGAATTAGAGAAGTGGTACAAGAGTATTAAGTGCCAGTATATGTAGTAATGATGATGATGTATCAGATGCTGGTTGTATTGGTTGTGGGCAAAGCTTTTCAAAAATGGCTAGTGATTTTTGGCTGCCCAATTTGCAACACCTTTAAAGTTTTCAATGGGCAGGTGCTCAGCCACTTTAAGAAAGCTCAGGTTGGGCAGCCAAAACTGGGGCACTGTCGGCCATCAAGTTTAAGCTTTTTAAACAGCCCCCCACCCGCCTGTAAAATTATAGTGATCTCTTCTGCTGAGATGAAACATATATTCGTAAATGCTGTTTGGTGAGTTTCTGCATCTAATCTTGCTTTCTCCTAGCAGCATCCCAACGTTCTGCCTTGCTGTGTCGTCATGGCATTTGAGCAATCTCAATCAAGCCTTTTGAGTGCCTCAAGGACAAGGAGTGGAAGTCTTGATGAAACATGGGGACACCTAGAAGCTACCCTGACCCAAAACCTTATCCCCTTGCAGATCACCATGGAGATGCATATGAATGGTGTGTCAGACCATCTATAGCATCTCCTTAACCAAAACCACTGCTTGTGTCTTATTATAAAAATAGCAACAGATTCCAACATTCTGTCTCATGCTTGCAGCGACTTGCCCCACAAGAAGTCCCATTGGTTTAAATAGGATTCTTCATGGAGTGAGATGCCAGAGGGCAAGAGTATCAGAATGCAGTTATATAAAAAAGAGTAGAGAGTCTATCAGAATGTTGCAGAGAGAGCAAAGAATAAGACAAATCACTTTGAAACCTCATTTTTCCCCCCTCTTCCCTAAATTACTTTGTCCTCAAAACAGGTGAAATAGGGGCAAGCCAGAGGTCGACCTCTTCTGCACCACCAGGTCAACATGCCTGACCTGATGAGACCATTGCTTTATAGGGTTCAGAGAATAATTCATGGCATATGCTTGTTCCTGCATTTGCTGTGATATTCAGCTAGGTTTCCAGCTCTTGTCACAAAGGGGAAGTTGGGTCTCCTATGCTCAGCGATTTCTAACATATTAGTCAAGTTAAAAAGAGGTAACCCTACAAAGTCCTCCTCCAAAGCTATTATCTGTGAGGGTTCAGTGTAGTCAAAGTCTGACTTTATTTAATTTAAAGCTTCCAGCAGGAAAACTTCACACAGTACAGTTGGAAAGGCAGCCCCCTTGCTATTGTTCTCCACTTTTGATTTGCTGTGAAAGGATGCTCTATTTTAAGAAACATGATTGTCTTCTTTTAAGGGCAATTTCAGGACTGTTCTCTTCAAGCTGAAGTAGATGGAGATGGAGATAATAAATCTAGTAAAGTATATTATAAAGGCCTAATAAATGCTAGGGCCGCAGTATGTACTTTATCCTAAGGGGACAAAGACAATTCTCTCTCTGTGTCTTTCAAATACACATACACGCACACTTATTCCCTGATCTTAACAAGATGAAATACACCTTTTATTGCATTTATATGACCATTCTATTCTGGATCAAAAACAGTGAAATGGAACAAAAAACTGAAATAAGATTCCCAAGTACTCTTGCAATGCTTTTTTATTTTAAAAATATCTGCCTCTTTTTAAGCGCTGCCTCAGTTAAAATCGGTCTTGAAAACGGATTAGTGTGGAGAATCTGCTACTCTGTTACAGCTAATATTGTTTTGAAATTAGATTTGATTAAATATTTTCCAGAGTTCAAGCTAACAGGATTATTTATAAGTCATACTAAGCATGTCTGCTGTACTTTGGCTGGAGATAGGGGAAAAGAATAGATGCAGGTAGGTGTGTGGCAGTTGCATTAGGGCTCATGCTGTAAAGAGACAGAAGATTTTGCTACAAAATTGGCTAGTTTCTTCCAGGCTCTAGATGGCTCCCCAGCTTTCTCCCTCTGAAATTTTCATATCTGCATTTCATCAGTGAGCTTTTACATGATGACAACAAAAGATCCTGTCACATAACCTTAGTCTGCACTAAGCATTACATGGCTGTTCTTTGCTCTTGTCTTTTCTATTTTCTTACTAAAAAGAGAGCAGAATCAAAATAGTGCCTAAGCACTGTGGAACTAGCAACAGCAGTAGGCACAAAGCATCTCCATCTTTGTAAGGATAGGATTTCAAACAGCAAGGCTGTGCTCATGGTATCTCCAGTTCAGGAAGAACTGGGAAGTTCCAGAAATCTAAGTAAGGAAGCAACCAGACCAAAATGTGTATAGAAAAGCATCTGAGGTGTTTATGCACTCTGAAGAGCAGCTTACTGGCTGATGTAAATTATTGAAATTAAACTATAGTCAATGGAGCTATGACAGCTTACACCATGGGAGACTCTGTGGTTGAATATTTCAACATTTTGAGGCTTGGTGATCATTGTTAATCTGCCCAGTCAGAAAACTCACACACTCTTGGCTTTAGCTGTCTTATCATGGGGTCCTCAAAATAAAAAAAAGTGCATTGTTCATCACTCTGACACTGATGTAAATCAGGAATAACTCCTTTCATTTCTGTAGTATAAAACATGAGAGAGGAGAATTGTCATGTTGCATATGACAAACAAAATAGCAGAGCAGCAGTTAAAATGCAAATCCTATGCAGCTAAAGCAATTAGGCACAGTGGCTAACAATTTGTAGAGCTTGGCACTCTTGGAGGAGGGGCTCTTACCATGTAGCCTTTCAAGTATGTAAAAGTGCATCCATAAAAATGTCACTTATGAATATCTTTGGAATCCTTTCCTAAGCTCTAGCTATTGAAATACATCAAAATCAGCTGCTTTAACTGATTTGTAGACCAGTGTTATTAGGTATTAAAATTCTTTTGTGCATACATCCTTAATATCCATCTACCTTGATAGTTCTTTTATTGCTAATTCTTTTTGCATGACAGGGTTGCATTGATGTATCTTTATGGAGGGGAAGAGGGAAAAGATATGAATATCCCATCTGAGCAAGGATCCAAAGGGCAAATAGAATTAGATTTGCTGAGCTCTTCTTCTGAAGAAGGGTCTTCAAGAAAGCTGCAAACTGCAGAAAAGCTTCATATTTCTCTTAATATCTCGGAGAGGTGGCAGTGTAAAAGTAAGAGTGTGAAACAAAACAAGGAGGGCATAATGAGCCAAAATCAGAAGTGACATTTTATTCCTGCATGAGGTTCAAATGCAACAGAAATGCTACATTTGTGCTATGCTTCAGAGTCAAGCAGAGCATATGCTATGTGCTCGGAACTGTGATTCTTCTATGCACTGTATGAGACCACTGCCCCTGTAACAGGGAATGTGCTGTCCTTGTCCTCAGATGCCCCAAGAACCTCTCAGACTCTGTCCATTGAGTGGTAACTTCTGTGGTGTGTGTGTTTTTTTTTTTTTATTCCCATCACCTACTCCAATAAGGTTCCTGTGCAGCAACATTATATGCATTGCTTCTTTTTCATTAGCTCTTTTCCACCAGGCTGGGGCAGAATAGTGGTCTCCCGTCTTTGCAATCTATGCACACAGTGGGCTTAGCTAGCCCTGGCTACTCTCTCAGTTCTTCCTTCCTGTGTCCTCCTTATAACCTTCAGCTGGTGGCCTAACTGGCTAATCCTGTGTCCCAGCCAGATCAGCGAAATAACTTACTGACTCTTCAGGGGAGCTGACTGAGGCCTAAGTGATCAGAGTGCTGGCTTCATGGTTAGCTTCCAGCACACTCCAACAGGCTCAAACAGTGAGGAGCTGGCATACTGCGGCCGTGACCAGAGGATATTAATACTGTTCAGGTTAGAGGAGAACTGCACGTTACCAGCTATCTCTTGGAACCTGTGATCTCTGGCTGTGGGCCAGCCATAAAGAAAATGTGAGATCTCAGGCATACGTTGAGGTTGAAGAATATTTCCTTTAGCCACACTGTACTTGGTAGTCTCCTACCAATGCCTTTCTACTGAAGCTTTGTTTTGATTTATCGGGATGAGGCACCATCTTTGAATGTCAGAGATTTGTTCATTTTAGTGTTGTAAAGCTTGAAAATTATTTTACCTGTATTATTTAAATTTACTCTCTAACATCAGTATCATTGTCCCCCTGGTTTGTTGCAATGATTTTGCTACACAGACTGTTAATCAATCATTCCTTA
The DNA here is from genome assembly GCA_007922305.1 of Dermatemys mawii. Classification (NCBI taxonomy): domain Eukaryota; kingdom Metazoa; phylum Chordata; order Testudines; family Dermatemydidae; genus Dermatemys; species Dermatemys mawii. The sequence goes on along the minus strand of ML677343.1, from coordinate 23,919,071 downwards.
CTATTATTGTTATTAAATATGCTCTGATGAATCTCTCTTGGGGATGATCCTTCTGCAAACAAAATTTTGATTACTACACAGAACTTGATCTTGTAAATACCTATACCATAACCTTCTCATTTATAATTCTACAGTTCAGCAATAAATGGCCTGGGGCCTACCATTATTCATCCATGAATACCAAAAAGAATATTCAATTAGAGATGTGCTCTGAGAGACTTAAATATCTCTAAATATAAGAGGTTTCTGCTGACCTTAAATATGACACAGACAACTTGGAAAAATATTTTTTAAGAAGAGGCAGTTTGCTACAAAAACAGAGCGATTAAATTGGATATGGGTTTAAAAATACTAAAAATGAATTATGAATTACTGATACCTTGGTGCTGAATTCACAATCCCGCATTTGCAATATATATATATATAAAATAATGTGTGTGTATATATATATTTTTGCAGCCTACAGGGTTTTTTGGTAACAAATATTTGAATGGACAGATTGATGCTCCGGCTTCTTATTGTTATGTGGATACCAAGATATTCTGTTGTATAGCAATTAACTATATGTGGATCTTTCCCCCACATTTTGGATCATAACTCAGCTGGATTAACTTTTTTTCTCTAGTTCATTTCTAGACATTCTTTAAGAACTTTATATAGATCTACTTTCATTCAACATCTTGTCCCACTTCACTCTTACATATTCTCACAGGCTTCTATCTCCATTCTGTCAACTTCACGTCCTTTTAAGTCATCTTCTTGTGATAATGGATGCCCAAACTTGTACCACAAGCAGTACAGATTCCCTGGCTTGTCTTTAAACGTATAATAAAGATACACCTGAAGTGATTTGTCTATGATATAACCACTAGTTAATGAGGAAGAACAGGTATGCCTGTAATGGATGTGCTATTGTGACATGCTAAGACTTCTTAAAGTGTGTAGTCAAAAGTCTTATCTACCTGGGCTGAAAACCAGAGTTCATTGATGTCAATAGCCAAACATTCATTGACTTCAGTGGAGTCAGGATTTCAACTCTGTGATTTATTTACACTGGTTGGGATTGTCACAGCAGCCTAAGGGAGTTAGGCATTTGATTCCCAGGGAATTTCAGTGGGAAGTGCCTGCCTATGTCACTTCGATTTTGAAAATCCTAGACTTCGTATACAAGGTCACATTCAATAAAGGAAATATGTAAAATGTGTCCAATATGCAGTCTTACTCACACTGAATGATACTTAATCATCAACTATTTCCATTGACCCCTAAAGTGATTATCAAATTGGTAGACACTACTTACTATGAGTAAGATTGCTTATGGGTACTAGTATGGGCACACATTACTGAAAGCTAAGCCAGAGATTTTGATAATGGGGTAGGACACTTAATTGCAAAAGGAACTATTATTCAGACCTATAGTACATTATCTCTGAGATCTTTGGTAAAACTTTTTCTGAACCTAAGTCCCATTTTCAAAAGAGATTTTTGCAGTTTACAATCAAGCGTAGGCACATAAAGATGAAGGTAGAAGCCTAGTGATATTTACAAAAGTGCTTAGGCAGGTTAGGTATGAATTCACATTGGTTTCAATGGGAATTAGGTATGTAATATACTCTGTAAATCCCACTAGGTATCTATCTACAACATTAGGTCTCTAAATACCTTTAAAAATCTGTTTGTAGGCACCTAAGTGCCTCTGTAAATCTGGCCCTTGGAAGTCTAAATCTGGGGATTAAATATCCTAAACAGAGCAGGGTACAATTTTTTGGTCAATTTTTTTTTTCAGCAATGCAGAAACATTTTGTAAATGTGTGTCAGTTTTGCTGAACCATCTGTCTTGGTGGAGGGGGATCCACAAACCATATAACTTCCAAATGAAACATTTTACCTTTTCAGAAAGTGGTGAAATTATTCAGTTAAATTTTGGGGTTTAAAACAACATTTTATCTGTATGTCCCTCAAATTTATTTTAAAAAGTTAAAAAAAAAAGTTGAAATTGGAACAAAAAATTTTATTTGACCTGAAACACTTTTTTCCTCTCCGATCTTTTGAAAATTTCTAAAAAATTTGTTCATGGGTCAATCTGAAGTTATTTTTCCCTCAATTTTTCAGAATTGCAAGCAAAACAAAATCTGTTTTTCACACAATTCTACTCCTAACCTCATACATCGCTTTTACGAAAATTGCTTAGTTAGGCTTATATCTGGATTAACATGGCATCTAAAAACTGGGTGTGAAGAGAGCACACCCTGACTTCAGTCATTTTCTTTCCTATGGACCTTTTTGTTTGTGGGCTGCAGAACTAATGATCTTTCAGCAGATTCACAAAGGGAAAAAGCTAAAAGTATCTCCCTTCCCATTTAAGTTTAATTGGGTCAGCCCATTCCTCTCAAAGGCAAAAGCTTTCCTTTTCTTCAGTCTATCAGATTCACCACACAACTGAAGTTGTTTTTTTTGTTTTTTTTGCCCAGTGATCGCTTTCCCTATCCGCCTATTTCTGTTAGCTTGGTTCTCATATTCCATTACAGCAAAATTACTGCATAGACACATTTCAACTGCAAGAGTCTCCATGTACACGTGACCCTACAAACATGGCTCTATTGACCCTACAAACTTGGCTTTTTTTAAACTTCATGATAAACTTCTGTTCAATTTCTATACTTCAGTCTTGACCTATTAAACACAACCTGGACTTCCCTCAGTTTCTATGGGAAAGTTATTTTATTTAATTTATTTCATTGGCCATTGTTCAGCTCGGCTATCTGTCCTCACAAATCTACAATTTTCAGGACAGCCCATGAGTTTCCACAGCTGCTATTAGAGATTTAGCTCCCAGAGTGCCTTCAAAACAAAGGTTTCAGAATTCCTCTGCTTAGATAGGTAATTGGAGAAAACGACTCATTTTTTAATTACAGATTCCTATCTGTACTGGATTTTGGGAGGTATAACATGCACTGCACTATGGAAGCCTGACTGATTAATGTACAGATTAGATGTATTGTTCTATCTCAACATTTCATCTTTCTTTGTTCACTTCCAAACTTTTGAAAATTATCTAATCATACAAGGCTACATGTATATGGGGGAATTTAAATCTTTAAAAGGAAAGATGTATGATAATTATGAGTACCAATAATACAGTAGATCTTCTCTAAACTGCTGCTCCAAAACTATCTATCTATCTCCACCTCTGCGTAAAGATGTAATGGCACAGATTATATTGGATTTTTTTCTCAGATGATCTCATTTCTTACACAAAATATTTTAGAGAACATTTAGAGAACATTTTAGAGAATATTTTAGAGAACTACATTCTGAAGAGCAGTATAATCATAAATACTTAAAAATGAACTACAACTGAAAAATTAAATGACCAACTATGATGTATGAATTACGCTTATTCATTGTGTTTATTCCCTTAGGGACAAATCCAACCTTTTCTTATTCAGGCCTGTGAAGCAGAACTGGTGAACATCTGCTGTCGGAGACTGGGGGGGCGGGGAGATGATGGGAAATCAGGAGTCACACACAGGGGAGGAGACTAATGCCTGTGGGGTTCGTTTACCTGGTCATTAGAAAGTGTCTGTCTGAGACTCTCAAAGCTTGTTTGTTTCAAATACCTCTCCCCCAGTATAATATGCTATCACTGTTGTTAATAAAAAAAATCCATCGCACAAATGTGACACCTTTGCTTTCATTTTCTAGGGATGCAAGAAATCTCCGATAATGAGGGCTGGTTGGAAAATGGAATTTCTATCACATGGGAAATTCTGAGATTTTGAAATTTTAGTTTTTGTCCTGAACTGGGACAAAATGGCAATGTCTGGATTTTTCATGAAATTTGAAATATTTTGGTTTGACTTTATCATTTTGACTTCTGTGGTAAATATAATAGTCAAGACAATAAAATCAGGGAAATGTTAGAACTATGTCAAAACAAAATAAAATTAAACACTTTAATAATTTCCTGTCAAAAAGTTCAACCTAAATTGAGGCTTTTCCCTGAAACAGATGAAAAGCTTGAAAACATGTTCCCAAAATATTTTAATACTAAAAGGCTAAAAAGTACTAGTTTTTACATTAATAATTTTTAATATAATCTCATCATTTTTGGAGCTTGATTTATGATTTTTGGATTCTTGAGGCTGGCAGTATTGTATCAGGCAAAGAAGCAGAGCACCTGCTGCTATAGAGGGAATCCATTTGAAGTTTGAGTGGAACCATTTTATCCTTCCATTTTTCCTTTCCCCCCTCCCCTGCATGCCAAAATGATAGGTATGGATCGTTTGGGCAATTTTTATTTGGAAGGAAATGAGCCACTGCACATTGCCTGCACTAATAGTCATTCACATGTCATAATACCTCTGTGTGTGTGTGTAACATAGCAGACAGTGTTTATCATAAAACTTGCCCCTAGGCAACTTTCCAAGTACATAGATAAAGGGAATTCACTTGTGCCCTGATCATTACGAAGATGCTCTTCAACAGACAGAGATGGAGACTGACTTTGCCTTGACAGTGATGATCTGCTTTGCATCGATGGCAAAATGTTTGTGCTTAATGATGCCCATAAATGCCACTGTAACAGCTTCCTCCCTATCTTGATGCATCTTTAGAGGTATAAATATTCCCTCATTTGCTTTTGTTTTCAGAGAAACTGGAAATATTTAGATTCATGACAGCACTCAACCTGTAATGGAAATTGAGGAGAATGACAAGGTAATGGTAATGGTAGTTAGGAATATTTTGCTTATATTAGAATATCCCCTGATAATTTCCTAACTGGCCTGCATTTAGTGCAAGTATGATTTCCATTCTGCCCTTGAAACTTGGATCAAACATTCCACTAATTTTGGACTCATGGATTAGCTAGAAAGCCATATTTTTCTGCCAGTGTTACTAAAATAATGCTTCCTATGCTTTCAAATTGAATTCATATTCATTCAAGCAAATATCAGTTTATTGGTAATCTCTGGCTCTGCATCGTGCCCTCTAGCATCTCCTTGTTTCTGGCAGGATGGAGATGTCTGAATGAAATCATGCATTTGGCCAATGGTCTGCCTGTCTGGGGTGAGGTGAATGAGAGAGTCTCAAACTTTTTTAAAAAGCTCATTCCTTGTTCAGTTCCACAGCTCTATAAATTGTTTCCTAGGGAAAAAAACAAACAAACAAAATAAAACATTGAAAAGAACAATAAGTTGGAACATGGGAATGTGGATGAGTTCCAGACCACATAAATGGTGCACTGCTGTGGAAATGAGAGCAATAGTGCCAGTCCACCTTGATTTTCATTGTGTTTATATAGAAAAGGACTAAATAACAGCCTGTTAGGGGAATTGTCTATCTGCGTTTTGGCAGACACTGGGTGGTGTATTATGTAAGATCATGTGTTTCATATTTCTCCATTTATATTTCACTATTTTATTTAGCCATGTAATTATGCCTGGATGAGACATTTGGTCCTACAATGGTATCACTGTTGCTGCGATTCTGCTAGGTTTCATAAAATAGCCACAAAACTTAGGCAAACCATGTCTAGGATCCCGTCCAATGGTTCGCCTCTAAATAGCGGAGAACAGCTGCAGCATCCTACCCAACAATCTAAAGACCAAAGAGTGTTCCCATTACATGGCATCTCCTTGATTTCTTCAGTTTCATTGCTCATGTGTGGCATTCCTAAATATCTTGCTGAGAGAGATGCTAGTGATTAGTGATTCTCTAGCCAGAACATTCCTCCTTATGTTAGTTTGGTAGCTGAATTTAGTTTACAATAAAAGACAGAGAGTACTTTTCTAACATCCCACTGAACTAAAAAAAAATTATTACTTGAAACACAGTGGTGAATCCAGTCATTTTTTGTTTGTAGTGAAGTTGATGACATGGTCAACGTTTGGATGATGGAAAAACAGGGTGGTGAGGAAGCCAAGAAGTGGTGTCAGGAGGTTAGCCTTGGAATAGAGAGACATTCATCCTGTAAGCCTTTCACTAGAGGCTATCATTAGAAAAACATTTTTAACCAAAATGGAGAACAGAATATAGTTCAAATAAAAGCAGGAGGACTGGCAAAGAGTGGGCTGAAAAAGATGAGTAGATTATTATGATGGACTTAATTTTACATTTCCCATTTAATTAAATAATATTTTTAGATAACTTTCTTGATAACTTAGTTGTAAAGACTCTGCAGGGAAGGAATATTCTCAAAAGCAAACTGCTGTTAACATTTAATACTTATACAGAAAACATTATTATCCCCTTAAGCTTTTTTTGAAAAGCTGATCAAAGACATGGAAATTATGTATTTCAAAATAAAAGTTGTACCCTCAATTGCAAGTATTAAAAAGGAATTTAAAAATCTGTATCCTCTCTGCAGCTTTATGTGCATTTTGAATAATACTCAGCCACATAACTGTATATAAATATATACACACACACATCTGCTTTTATATCTGACTAAAGAAGGGTAAATTAACAATTCTTGTCTGAAGCTAATGCCTTCCTGCTCACTAAATATAAGTGGGTATTAAAACTCTAGAGGCCAGATTCTAATCCGTTATGCCATTATAAAAGGAGAATGATTCCACTGAAATGAATGATGTGAATCAGAATCTGGCACATTGTAATTCGGATCTGAATGTAGCACTAAATATTCAACTAAATATTTCACAAGTAGGCCTAAGAATTTCAGTGTATTACAAGTAGAGTAAATATTCCTCTGTCTGAGTAAGGGTGGCAGAATCTATCCCGTTGTTGTTTTGTCAGGCATCTATGAAAAGTCTATATGTCTTGTGTATTAAAATTTTTCAACTTCCATCTTATTCTAGATTTGGCAGCTGTTCTGTTTAATTAGTGGTAATCATATGTTTGAGGAACTGAGAGTTTGGTTGCCACTAGTCCATAATAATAATAATAATAAAATTGCCACATCCATAATGTTAAAACAAATACAGCAAATTTTATTCTCCGCCTCCTTTCTCTCCTTCTGGAGGCTTGCATGAAGTTCATGAGCTTTTCCATTATATCCTTGGGTTTTAGATTTATCCTAACAGATGGCATACATGTGAGGCCCTTCTCAAATTTATTTGAAGTTGTATTCGACTGGGAGCAGTTAATTGACTGAATTGCTGAATCATGGAACAATTATTGGAGAGATTCCTCGTGCTCTTCTTTTTTACAAACAACATTCTAGTTGTTGCATTCACTTTTATTCTTGCTGGGACTCCTAAAAAGTAAGTTTGAGTTGTTGCCATCTGGTGATCTGAAGCAGCATTCCTAGCGTGTTCCTGCTGCTCGATAATTCTTCACTATATTTACACTGGTAACTAGCCATATTATTACTCACCAAATATCCCATGTACTGCTTTCTCACCCCACCTTCTTGATGTGGTTGCTTATGCGGGGATTAGATTTACTGACAGCAGATTGCCAGTTGACAGATTAGTTGTGCTGCCCAAGTGCATATTCAGGGGAGAACTGTCCCGGGCTTTGACTTTGCTCTAGAACGAATTACTCTGCCATGAATCTAAAGCAAATTATATCCTTCTCTGCTCAGCTATGCTGACCAACCTGTTGGGTGGAATCAGCTTTGGCTCTAACTTGTCCCTCCTGGACAACTATCCCAGTCACCTGTAGTAGATGGGAAGAAGAAGCATCATGGACACCACTCTCCCAGCTTTGCTGGGAACCACAGCACACATACCACCTCCCCACCCTTCATGGGATACTGTTAGAATATATAAGCAGGGCAAGATAGTTTTGCCCTATATAAACCTTCATAAAACATATTCACTTTTGATGGAACTGCACTGGAAAAAAAATGAAAAGTAATGAGAAACAAACAAAAAAATTATGGTTCAGTGATGTGCAAAAATGTTGTTTGGTTTTAGCTCTTAAACTGAGCAGAACTGTACTTGAGAACCACATTACTCTGCAGCATTAAAACTTCTGTTCCTTTCCATTGGTGACTTATAAGATGAGAACAGTTTGTGAATGGCCTGTGGAAGATTTTCCCACTTATTCCTCAGAGTGGTAGCTCTACTTCTAGCCAGTCTTCAAAATTGTCCAAACATCTCTCTCCAGTACTAATGTTCCAGCAAAACATGTCTCTGATGTAGCCATCACCATTATACAAGCATGAACATGGACTTGAGAATATTGTGTGAGGCTGATGAGCAGAATGAAATAGAGAAAATAGTAGGAGAGCTTTCCGAGATAGATGGTGCTTGAAATGATGGGGAATTCTTTCTTCCAGAATTAACTTTAAGATCTATCAAAGCATATGAAATAGACCTGGCAAAAATCACCCTTTAGCTGCAATCTAGCAATTTTTAAAAAACCTATAATGGTCCACATTCTTGTAGATTCTTAACTGTTTTTAGACACCAGAGGTTTAATGATGATAACACTGCTCTACAGCCAAACTGCTTCTGAAATAAATGTAGTCAAACTTTACTAATTCTGGGTCACTGAGAATGAAAATGATGCTTAAAATTGTTGATTGGCTCTAGTTTTCAAGATATGCTATTGGGTCAGCATATACGACCCTTGCCATGGGAATGGCGGAGGATAAGTGAGTTATAAAGGGAAGAAATCTCAGTTTAAACCAGAAGTGACTAAAATACATCTTTGACTGGATCTATGAATAAATCTATGACTGGGTTTGGACAGTACTTGCTTTTTAGGCAAAACAATGAATGATGCAATCTGAAGCTGGTATTGCGTCATACATGATATGAATTGCATCATGTTATTCCTAGAAGTCATGGATGATGCAATCATAACGAAGCTTACATCACTCTGCTGAACAAATTGCCCTATATCAGCTCTAGAAATCATACAGTGTCGTGCTCTCTTCTTTGTCAGTGTTTGATTTTGCAAAGGGACACATTTCTGTTTAGCCAAAGTGAGCAGAGATGCCTTGTACTTGTGTGAACAGTGCAGATAACTTCTGCTATGTTTGTGGTGAAGTGACTTTTGCCTCACAAAAGTGCAGTCTAACCACTATGGTTAAGAAAGCCTATCACCTTTATTTGGGCTGCAAAATTGGAGATCAGGACAAGAGGTGGGCACCACACATATGCTGCAACACTTGTGCAACAAATCTTCGCCAGTGGTTGAACAAGAAAAGGAAATCTATGCCTTTTGCAGTGCCAATGATTTGGAGAGAGCCAACAGATCATACCAGCAATTGTTACTTCTGCTTGGTGCCTCCAGTAGGGAAAGGTGTGTCAAAGAAGAAAAAGTGGACTGTGCATTATCCAAACATTCCATCAGCTATATGCCCAATACCCCACGGAGAAGGACTGCCGGTTCCTGATGCACCAGAATCATTCTCCCTTGAGTCAGACGAGGAAGAGGAAGAGGATGAAACTTCTGGTCCTGAACCATCAATGTCACAGGACCCACATTTTCTCCCATTCTCCTCCTCTGAACCACACCTAATAACGCAAGCTGAACTGAATGACCTTGTCAGGGATTTGGAACTACCCAAGAGTAAGGCAGAGCTGTTGGGCTCCAGACTACAGCAGTGGAATCTCCTGGCAGGTGATGTTAGGGTTTCCATGTTCCGTGACCGTCAAAAGGATCGTGTCCCATTCTTCTTCATGGAAGGTGATCTTGTAGCCTGCAACAACATCGATGGTGTGACGGCAGCCCTCAACATCGTTCACGATCCAGATGAGTGGAGACTCTTCATTGATTCATCGAAGGTGAGTCTTAAAGCTGTTTTGCTGCATAATGGCAATGTTTTGCCATCAATTCCAGTTGGTCATGCAGTCCATATGAAGGAAACCTATGACAACATGAAACAACTTTTGAGGTGCATAAACTATGACCAACATCAGTGGCAGCTTTGTGGCGATTTGAAGGTTGTTGCTCTCTTGCTTGGTCTGCAGACTGGATACGCAAAGTACTGCTGTTTTCTCTGTGAATGGGATAGTCGTGCAAGAGATTCCCACGACATCAAGAGAGATTGGCCACTCCGACAGCCATTGGAGCCTGGGAGGAAAAGTGTTCAGCATCTACCACTTGTTGAATCAAGGAAGATTTTGTTACCACCCTTACCCATCAAGCTGGGTGTGATGAAGAACTTTGTCAAGGCCATTGACAAAACACAAGCAGCTTTCAAGTACCTCTGTGGAAAATTTCCAAGGTTAAGTGAAGCTAAAATAAAGGAAGGTGTCTTTGTTGGTCCTCAGATTCGTGAACTTCTTTGAGATGATGCATCTGACCATGCACTGCGTCGCAAGGAAAAGACGGCATGGAAAGCCTTCCAGTCAGTGGCAATACATTTTCTCGGAAACAAGAAGGCAGACAACTACAGGTTGTTGGTGGAAAACCTCCTCAAGGCATACAAAAGCCTTGGTTGCAACATGTCACTAAAGATACATTTTTTGCAGTGTCATCTAGATTTTTTCCCACTGAATTGCGGAGCAGTGAGCGACGAGCACGGTTAGCGATTTCACCAGGATATTGCAACAATGGAGAAACGCTATCAGAGCAAATGGAGCCCATCAGTGCTTGCAGACTATTGCTGGACAGTGATAAGAGATGCTCCATTTAATGAATACAAGAGACAAGCCAAGAAGCACCGAGTAGACACTGAATAGGACTAAACTATGTACATAATAGTTTTTTGCCTTTTGTTTCCTAATACATTTTATTTATATAAACCTTTTGCTGATTTTTAAAGTGTTCCATAAACAGGACAGGTGAAATATTATCATGTAAAGCAACCATAAACACATGAAAAGACCTAGGTTTACAATTTATGATTAAAACTCTACTATCTACACAATATACATAGACATAAAATGTAAAATCTTAAATATCTTAGAAACAGTAGCCAATCAGTTGTTTTAATTGTCATATTTGAATTCAGCACATCAAAATACATAATAAATATCACATTTTATCTCTGAAGCAAACGACTTCTAAAAAATTGTAGACCAGTGTAAGCAAACCGTTATCATTAGTCTCTGACATTTTCCTTTATAAAGCTATGCATTGCTAGCAGTAAATAAAAACAGACAAGTGAACAATACAGGAGTGACAAATGTACAATGTATGGAGTTTGACTGTATAAATGGCTATTTGAAAACCGGTTAATAAGATAGCTGAAGCAAATTCACCTACTTTAATCTTCAGGTAAACAGATTTGTGATGGGGCTAGCCAACCCCGCACTAGTGAGGAAGGGGTTAAGCTAGTAGCTCTGGCCGTGGAAGTCCCTCCCCCCGAGGTACTGGGCGTGCTCCAGGTGCCCCAGCAGAATAAAGGCCGGGAGCTCAGCTCAGTCTGGGCAGGCGGCCGAGGGAGAAGGATGTGCCTGGGGAGCTCCAGCGGAGGACCAGACGCAGCCCCTGGAGGAGCCGGAGTCGGAGGCTTGCCCGGACCTGCCTGGAGCCCAGGGATGGGAGCCGCCGGAGGGGACGACTGACCCGACGGTGCACAGAGGATCTGGAGGTGACTGGGAGACCCCCACGGTGGAATTGGTAGGAAGTGACCCAGGGATGTTGGGGGGGCGGTATCTCCCCCCTGAGGCGACTCAGCATGTTTCCGTGGGAGTTCCCCACTGAGTCTGTGGCAAATCGCTGAGCCACCGTTAGGGCCCTGGGTTGGGGTCTGGCGGAGGTGGGTGGGCCCCGGGTCCCCCTACCTAGGCCACCACGCCCCTAGGTGGGGCGACTACCTGCTTTGCCCTGCAACTGGGGCGCACCTAGAGACTTTGGGGTGCTGCCCCACTTTGCCCTGCAACCGGGGCGCGCTTATAGAGACTCCAGCGATCCTACGGACTGTGATTACCGAACCGCTCTGCCCCGTAACTGGGGCGGTCCTACAGGCTTGGGCTACCCTGAAGTAAGGGCTGGCCTACCAATTCGGGCCATTAGGCTGCGTTGCCCAAGACTCAGGGGCGTGAACCCCAACACGATTTATCAGTTCAAAAGGTGAACTTTCAGTATACAATAATCTGATTCAAATTTCATGGGAGATAAATAGCTGGTGGGGTAGGGAATTTTTGTTTAAAACAAAATTGAAAAGATATTATGCCTCTTCTGATTTTTCTCTCATACTAGGCTCTGTCTTGCATACATCTCACTCTCACTTCCTCTAATAAAAATTTGTTCCCAATTACATGTACTCAGTCCCATTTTACACCAGTAATTTCTCTTTCTAACATTAGGTCCATGCTATTGTGAGCAGAGAACTAGTCCAATGTTAAATAATGAAAACCCAGATACAGACATCACTACATTCCTTTAAACTTTCTGTTTTGTTCTAGACAGAATGAAGATTATACACCTTTTGGAGAAGAGTGTGTCTTCCATTGTGTTGGTGAAATGCCTAACTCAAGGAAACCATAATCTTGGCTGTAGCCTCTGAGCACAATTGCCATATAAATCATAAATGCTAGTAACAGCATGACAATTAACAGGAAATGGACTCAGATGCTTTTATATTAATAAATTACTGAATCTTCTCTTTCCTTTTCAGGCTTAGATTGTGACTCAGGCATAGTCCTAAGTAAGGGGGAGTGAGGAAGTCACACCAGAGCTGCAGGAACAGATCAGGCTAGCACTGTGATTCAGAGACAGGGATGGCAGGAGTTGGTTATGGGACATTGGACAGGATAGAAAGGTGTTCTGAGGTGGTACTGAGAATTCTCTCTCCCAGGTTCTTGGATGGTGGGTGTTTCTTACATGCTCAGGGTTTAGCTGATTATCATATTAGGATCAGGAAGGAATTTTCCCCCAAGTCAGATAGACAAGGACCTTGGGTCTTTTTCACCTTCCTCTGAAGTATAGGGTGGGGGTCACTTTCTAGGATAATCTGCATATATCTCATTTTGAATAATTCCCTATCTTTGCAGTGGTCTTGGGCATTGGTGTACCTCAGTTCCTCCTGTTCTCTCCCCTTAGCACAGAGTACTTTAGTCTCTTGCAATACTTTGGTCTAATTGTGGTGGTTGAGTTTGGTGTGCAAGGAGATGGTGGCTTGAGATGTACAGAATCATAGAATATTAGGGTTGGAAGAGATCCAGAAGGTCATCTAGTCCAACCCCCTTCTCAAAACAGGATCAACCCCAACTAAAGCATCCTAGCCAAGGCTGTGTCAAGCTGGGCCTTAAAAACCTCTAAGGATGGAGATTCCACCACCTCCCTAGGTAACCATTCCAGTGCTTCACCACCCTCCTAGTGAAATAGTTTTTCCTAATACTCAACCTGGACCTCCCCTACTGCAACTTGAGACCATTGCTACTTGTTCCATCATCTGCCATAAGTGGTCACACTAGCTGATCTGATGGTTCCTTCTGGCCTTAATATATGTGATTCTAATACCTCCCTAGGGAACAAGACTAAGCATAATTTACTCCTGGGTTAAGTCACTTTGGACTGCTCAGGTATTATGTTGAGCAAGTGAGGTGGGTAGAGCCAAAGATCCACCTATTTACCTACCCATTCTCTGCCTTCCACTGCCCATTCATCCGCCCTCGGAGGTAATAATGGGGTTGATAACTGTTTGTCTCTACTCATCTAGATCTAAAGTCTGGGGACTGTGAATACCGAAATAATGCAGGATCCTGTTCCTTATTCCTCTGCACTGGTGTTTAATCTAAATCAGAATCTAGCCTTCCATTGCTCATCTTGAATGGATTGGAGAACAATATATAGTAGTTAAAGGAACAATATTTGATTACAGGCCAAACTGTCATAAAGGGAAATGCATTTTTTTCTAATAAACAAAGGGCTGCCAAAAATATGACAGGTTGGAGACACTGCACTTGAGTTACTGAAAGCAGCACATAGGTCACAACTTTCATTTGTGTTAACAACCAGCCACCTGTCAACTGAAACACCTCTTGGGGAAGCACCACCAGGAATTCTTCTGAACTGCACTGAAAAATCACAAAGACAGAAGGCCTGGCCACTCAAAGAGCAGCAGACAGCTGAGAGATACTTACCCCTGTCACATGCACAAATAGCCTCCCAGCAGTACCTACTAGGCCTGAATGTGGTTAACTATGTAACCCTTGATCCTTCTGCTACTTAATCATACCCTCAGAATGCAGAAATGCTACCCTGCTGCAGAGAAATAAGTAGGAGCGTGCCCTCAAATGAGACTATATCTTGCAATTTAATTGTCCCATACTGAAAAGCAGGAATCACTGAAGAACACTGTTACTTACACAGTACCTGACACCCCATATTCTAGTACTCCTAGGTAACTTAATATTAAATCTAATCCAAACTCAAGAGTGGGAAGGCTGGTGACCTAAGCAGACAGGAAAATAGGTCAAAGGTGGTTTATTTCTGCCCAGCTGCATATTTTCAGCATCTACCTCCAATCCTCTGCTGCCAGCAGCCCCTCAGATACAATTTTCTAAAGCACTTAAGTCCCATTTTCAAAAGGGACTTTGGCATTCATAGGTTTAAAGGCCAGAGGGGACCACTGTGATCATCTAGTCTGACCTCCTATATAAAACCATAGAATTGCTATAAAATAATTCCTGTTTGAGTTAGAGCACCTCTTTTTTTTTTTGTTGGGGAGGGGGGAATGCGCTACCTAATCTTCATTTAGATTTGTACACCTAAACCTCATTGACCTTTCATGGGACTTAAGTCTCTAAGCATGTAAGTCACTTTTGAAAATGGAATTTAGGCTCTTAAATTTAGTGGCCACTTAAAGGGAAATGGCTGCTCTCCACAATCTGTCTTCTTCAGCTTGTCCTAGCCTCAATTTGAGAACACAATTCCTAAAGTAATCGGAAGACTCAAAATCAGCGAGTATTGAAAATCCTATGGTAGTAATGTTGACTTTTCCAAACTGATTTCCAGAACAGAGAGTCTGGACAATGTACATTTATCGTAATGAACATTTTGAGATTCATTAATCTCTATTAAAAACACACACATGCTATCATTTACAGTCCCAATACCACCTGGAACAGAAGCAATGCCTTCCTCCTGATGGACTTTTCTAATGCATTTACAGTAGCCTCATGATCTGCATGCAAGGATATTGTCCTTCCATTCCAGAGTAAAGATGTTTGCATGAATATCAATTTATACGACAGCATAAATGTTTCAATTATGTGTAAAGGAAACCCTGTCATCACTGTGGCATAATGGCTGTTTTCAAATGGGATGCTGATATTTTATGAATGTTTCGATTCAGCCAGATGATCAGCATATTCCCAATGACATGATTTGCCAGGAAAGTAACTGCCTTTGCCTACATGAACATTAAAGCTCTCCAAGTGAAGCACTGCACATAAAATCCCACCATTTTTGTTTGCTGTTACTGTGGCTGAGGGCTAAAAGCTTCATTTTTTGAATGGGAGGCCCCTGTGCAAACATTTGCAGTATATTAAGAAAATATGCATTCTTCAGAGGCATTTTCCATTTTTAATATGCTTCCTGATCCAGCTCTTCTCTGTCTGCTTGAGGAATTCAGACACCATATGTCCTTGTGATCATCTTCAACGCTTCAAAATCCAGTCTCTCTCTCTCTCTCTCTCTCTCTCTCTAGCTTCTTTTACTGATAAGTGCTGCTTCTGTGGTTACAGCTGCTGAACAGAACTGCACACAGATCCAATGACTAATCTCATTTAGGTTAATGGTGTTTGCAAGGTCACTTGGGATGGAATTGAAGGCCTTGCTATCCACCTGGATGCTGTTGCGTAGGCAGAGTTGAAACAGGTATGTTTATTGCTCTAGAGATGTCTGTAAAGATTCTCTGACATTTCTAGGTTATTCTGGTAATTGTTTCCTAGGCTTGCTGCAGATTTTTTTTTTTTTATAATTGAGGCTTGAAAATTATGTAAAAGATATGCACAGAGTTCAGTTGTCACTAGAAAATTATGTACACACAGCTGTCAGTCTTGCCTGGTTGCTCAGGCAAGAAAAGGGCCCTCATCCACCTCTCTCTGTCACCCACACTGACCTATTTATATCTCCAGTCTAGATGTGGGGACAAAAGCTTTGCATCTAATACGCCCTCTCTCCCATGACCATGAACAAGTAAATGAGAAGGGAATGGGATGGAGGTGGGGGAGGAGGACGATAGCTCCACCCACCTCTGTGGTTGACCTGAGAGGGAAGTATATATCTGCATCTGGCAATGGGCTGATGACAAATACTTACCCCTTTTCTTTCCTGCTCCACAAACCTGGAATCCTGGACAGCAATGACTCCAAAGTGTATCTCTGGTTCATAATTCCTTTCCAGAGTTCCACCTGAGGAACCATCCATTGAACACTCTCAGGCATAACCCATAGCAAATGTTGATTATTCAACAAAATGCTAAATTCTACAGTCTAAACTTAGTACTTGCTTGGTAAATTCCTGATGACCAGGGCAAGGATTTGGGGATTTGGCCCAATAGTGATGATAAAAAAAAATTAAAAGTAAAGAGAACACTGCCAAACCCCATACTGTAAATAAAGGACATCATTGTGCAAATCAATTATTGTTGGATAAATGTTTTTACAAAGTTCAGGTAGAATAAACACATTTTTATTAATAAATTTCAATTAGTACTTACAATCAGATGAAAATAACTTTTGGTATTCACTGTTCAAAGAGGCCAAATTTTGCATATGATCCAGAACTACTTACTCATTTAAATATTCCACTGAAATTTTCAATGCCATTGAGCATGGTATGTGAATTTGAAACAGTGTTGGCAAATATATATTCACCCAGATCTCCATGCAACTTTAAACTCGGTAATTGAAATCTTTTTAGATACTTTTTATTTCCCTTTTGGAGAAAAGAAAATAATTGGAAATACTGATCATCTCAAAAACCTAGCATGGTTTTCCTTTGACGTAAACTTCTTACAACACTGATGTTGTTTGCATGCCATCCTAAATAGACCCTATTCATTTTGGCAAAGACTGAGAGACTTACCCACCCTGTGTCGTAATTTATTCTACGGGTGGTCCCATGGACCTCACTGGGGTTACACAAGAGTAAGGTAACCAATCTGGCATCAGTTGCTATGAAGAAAGAGAATAGTTACCTCTTAGACTTTTCATAGGTCTATAGACTCCACTTTTTGCTACCTCCTCATGGTTTTTATATGTGATTATATTATATACTGCAATGTTCTATATGCTGACACAACTTTGCTTCCCTCCCTATGAAATTTTCTGAAATGATGCTGCTGCCTGGCATTTCATGAAGTTTTAGAAGCTTGATCTGTTTTGCATTAGTAACGTTTCCAAAATATCCTTTATTTCCCTGCATGTTTGAACAGAGTTAGATAAAATGGCACTGAATGTTTATGTCAAAATACCTTTTTGTTTTCTGTCTTCAATTTCTTTACTTATTAGCAATCCTGTACATGTAAATGAGACTGGATAATAGAAATGAATCACTGAGCCATTAGTATAATTCAGCTAATGGGGAGATTGTTTAAACCATTTATTCTGTGTGACCTAATATCTGATTTGCAAGCATTATCTGTACAAAATTTGCTCTTAGTGAACTTGGGTTTAGGGATAGTTTGCTTTTGTTGGCTCAGAAGCTGATCTAGCTGAAATTAAAGCTGATTTTATTGCATTATCTGTGATGTTTGCTGAAAAACACTTCCAAATTTGTGGTTTACAGAGGCATTGGTGTCTGTGCTTCTGTGTCTTTAACATATACAGAGATTCTTTATCCAATTTAAACATTAGGTATTTGAGCTTGGATGAGAGAAGATTAGTTAAGCTGATCTTGAGTCATTGTGAAAGGCACAGTTCAGAGGTGGACAGGTTCAGCATATTAATTTTCTTCTTAGCTATGAATGTTTAAATGTGGGGAGGCAGGAGGGCAATTGATGAAATAGAATAAAATAAATCAGATTTTGCAAGCTTTCCATCTGAGCCCCATAAGTATTTGAACATGATGGTCATTGTTTCCCTCTTGATTGTGATGTTTCTGTTGGAGTTCCTGGGAATGGGAATAGTTTGGCTTCTATAGCTCACTCTCACTTAAAGGTGTGTATAATTCACTTCATTCAGAGTTTCCGTCTGACTTTGGGGGTTACAAGAAATGCTGGCATTCCTCAGCGTAATATACATTGCCCAGGAACTCTGACTTATACATTTCTATTTCTCTCACCACATGTTTCTATTTAGAAGAAAGATTTATTTCCCCAAAGCTGGTTTTTTTTGGGGGGTGGGGGGGGAGTTGGTCATAACTTGACAAAGTCAAAATTGACTAAGGATGGGCCCAATCCTGTGATCATTATAACCAAAGGCAAACCTCCCTTGGACTTCAATGGTTACAAATGTTGACTTAAAACAACCACTGTTAATAGGATTTGTTTTTTAAATTACAAAGATATGATTTTTGAGAATTACAGAAAATATATGAAATAGGGTCATGTACTTCAAAATATAAATTCTAGTACAGCGTATCTCTGAATCAGTGGGCCACTCATTCAGTGATAGCAGTTAGCCTGTACTTACAGAGGCAGCACTTTTGATTAGCCAAAAGAGCTCAGATTCTTAAAGGTATGTAGTCTCCTAAGATCTGTTGCCTTAAACGGAAGTTCAGAGTCAAATTTTGAGGATCTGTGTCGAGATTCCTACGTGCAGAAACACCTCTATCTTATAAATAATTCTTACATATCCTTTAAACAGAGGGGATTTTTTTTAAAAGGAACGTAAAGTGAAATGGTGCAGGTTGGACCAAAAATCCTCATGTCAAGGAACAACCATATTGGTATGTAACTGATGATACCATCCCTGATTCGTTAGAATGCCTGCCATCTGGAACAGATACCTGAATTAGGGCTTCAGTGAGTAAAGAAATCAAGTCTTTGGACCAATGTTTTTTCTTCACTGTCTTCTCTAATTTATACCATCAACTGTCTCACTAACCCGTGTTTCTTCCCTACATGAAACTTTTGGGGCATACTTTGTATGAAAGAAGCTTTGCTAAAGGACTTCTTTTTAAAAATTTTATTTTATACTTTGTTCTGTATTAATATTTAATGCATTTCTGGAATGGTAATCTTCTATATACAATATGTGTCTGAGAAGATTATATCTTATTTTGCACACCAGGATTTCTTTACAATTATTTATTATTCCTGTTATATTTTAAACTGGTGCTTGTCTATGCAGATTTTAAATGTGTTTGTCATATACCATTAGTCACTGTGTGAAATCTCTCAGTAATAGTTAGCCCTTGAATTTTCTGCAGCTAAGGAGAATTTAACACTGATTGATGGTAGATCACTTAGCTGGTTGGTAGAGTTTCCAATTTGCAGAAGGGAAATTGCTCTTTTCTTTATGCTCATTCCTCCTTCTGCAGGGGGACAGTAAGATATATGTGCCAAGGTGCACATAACAGGGGGAATCTGATTGGCAATACTGCAGGTCTTTTTTACAATTATGATTTTATCATTTTCAAAAATTGTATACTGAATGTCAAGTGTTTCAGATGCATTGGGGAAAAAAATCGTCTATTTATCAAATGCTGCTGCTATGTCTGTATCATATTCCACATAGTAAAAATATGGCCTAACACAATTTTGCATGTGAAAATGACTAAGCTGTCAGCAAATTGCATTTCATTCTTTCTTCCCTAAATTCCTAAATTGTTTACCCTCCAATAGTTGATAATCTAAGCAGCTAAATATATGGTTAAAACTACAGACATGGGTATATGGCATGTGGAAATATGTCTTACAACTAACATTCATTCTGAAAAATATTAACTATTCTGCACTGAAATAAATGCTGCACATTGGAGGTAAAACCTTGGTTCCATAAAAGTCAATTTCAGGTTTTCCTTTAATTTCAAGGGAGCCGGGATTTAGCCTATGATGCACTTAAAAAATCTGTTTTTATTCAAGGCCTTGGGAAATGCTCTATGGTTAATGTTTGGTGCGTATCTTAAAATGTACATTTCTATTGAAACTTCTTGTATAAACATAGTTATTTTGTTCTGAAAATTTATTAAATAAAAATGTTTTCTATGCAAAATTAATTTCTGATTTAAAGCCCGTTAAAGATAATTGGAGTCCTTCTCCATTTTCTCCTTTCTGAAAAGATCAAAAGAGGAACTTAATCTTTATATATGTCTTTATGTTCTACAAGATTTCCAGAGTGCTATGGAAAAAAAGAGCTGGCTCTACTTAGCTTATGCATAGAGGTACTTTTCTAAATTTGTACAAATGGTGGGGGAGAATAATTGCTAAAAATCATATTTTTGTGTTGCAATTTTAGAGTCAATAGCAAAGCAAATCTAACCTCTCCAAAATTTAGATAGAAAACATAGGAATGAAAACAAATGTGTTAAGTGTACATTAGGGCCCAATTATACACTTTCTCAAACACTTCATTAAGAATTCTGCATGTAGTGCAACTGCCGAATTGTTCCCAAAAGACTGGAAGCAACAACAAAGAAGGCTGTTACGCCTACTGTCACAATAAGCCAATTACATTTGGGAATTCATTTTTGGTGACTTCCTCCACTCTCCAATGAAACTAATAGCAGACTGATGGTACTATAGCTTAAACTATATGCAAGACTAACCATGTAATGAAGAGCTCACCAGTGGAGGAGGAGGAGGATGATTACAGGAATTTTATGAAGACCATCATCATAAGACTACGAGTATAATAGAACCATTACTTTGTGTCCCTATTTTGTGTGTGAATAATCCAGCCTACTGATAATATGACTATATCCAACAAAATGGAAAGGAAGAAAATGGAAAGCAGATTACCCTCCAAAGTAATCATCATAAAAACCATGAACATAAAGGCAATATCTTTATTTAATTCTTCAATTCTATTCCTTCCAACTCCTGTCAGTTTCTTATCTGTATCTATAACATTCATATATGATTCGATCATTTACCTTTCCCATAGAGGCTTTTTTTGCAAATATTCTATTTGTGGGTATTCATTTCCTCAAAAACAAACACTTAGTTTTGATATTTTTTTCATCATGACTTTAAAATCTCAGTCTTACTTAAGTTGGGGTTAAGGTTGTGCATCTAAATGTGAGGAATTGGGCAGGTGTATTGTGGGAGGTCATATCTTGGAATTAAAATTGCACTTATTGAAGAGCCTGTGTGTGTTTTTAAGGTATGGTGGTCCAAGGTCAGGCATCTGCATTGGTCTGAATGTGAATATTATTTTAACTGGTGACTTCCTTGATTTTTAGGGATTGGCATTGATAGGAGATACTGTACAATACAGGCTGCTCAAGGCTAACAAACTTTATGTTGGAATAGTAATGATAGTGTCTTCCTACTCTTATTCACATTCAAGGGGTGAGCAGTTTATGGCATGGATGATCTTTCCAGAATAAGACTTCTAAAGGTTAAGAAGACTTAAAAAAAAAATACCATTTGAAACTGGACATGTAAACACAAGCCTGAAGACCTTACTCAGGCTAAACTCCTACTGAAGTCAAATGAAGTATTGCTAGAGCAAAGATTTTTGGGAACAGGCCTATAGTTTGTATCCTACATCAAAGGCAACCTGCAAATTGTACTACTTAGAACAGTTTGGACATAGTTGGACCCATAGATTAAAAAAAAAAATCCCGAAACTCCCATCAATCTCAAAAATAGAATATTTAGTAAAATATCTTGTCCAGTAGCATCAGTCATGCTTTAGAATGTAATATAAAGTGATGTGACTGATGCAACCAGATGTGACATCGAAAAACTTATCATGATTGCTAGAGAAATGTTAATACATGTGGTCTCTAGGACAGCCAAAGATAAATTGGGACTCTGAAAATATTTTTAAGGGGAAATATTATCACTGCCTATGATCATATTACCTAAAGGAGTAAAACATATCACTTCAATATGCCCTGATTAGACAGTGGATGTGGATTTCCAGCTAGAGTAGTAAACAAGGATATTGAACACACTAATTTCTATGGGACCAGATCATGAGCTGGTGTAAATTGGTGCAGCTCCATTGAAGTCAGCTTGTTTGCGCCGCTAAGGATCTGCTCCATTATATTCAGTAGTATATTACTCCTATATATTAGTAGAGTTATCTTATCTTTTGTGAGACTAGAGCTGGGTAATACCTTCATAACATAGTGTTTACTAC
The DNA here is from genome assembly GCA_007922305.1 of Dermatemys mawii. Lineage (NCBI taxonomy): Eukaryota > Metazoa > Chordata > Testudines > Dermatemydidae > Dermatemys > Dermatemys mawii. The sequence goes on along the minus strand of ML677343.1, from coordinate 23,896,998 downwards.
CACTGTTGGATGCTTTTTCCATTGCTTTATAGGACTGAAACTACAGTCCATCTGAAAGCTAACATAGGAGAGATGTATAGGTTGGGAGATTAATAATGTTACATCATTTACACCAGGAAAGCAGAAAGTAAACATTTGGATAAGTGGCTGAGACAGCATATGTTAGCTAATGTAGGACAAATCAGTTTGGCTAAAACGCCCTTTCCCTTCTTTGAAAACTCTGAGCAGGCACTTTTGAAGTTACTGAACTATGTAAGTAGGTTTTCTTCCCTTTTTTAAAATTTGTTTCTGGAACTGGTACCAGAATCACTAAAAATAAGAGAAGTTGTTTTGTGCCAGTGCCAGCCAGGAGCCAGAGCAGGGGTGCTGGATCTACCTAAAAAGAGCCTGACTTGAGAAGATTCCTGTCCTCTTGAGTTTCGGAAACTGTTGTTTAACTGAGTGTTGGATAAGCATTTCACCGTGATCCATGCATTTGTCACCTCCAGACTAGATTACTGTAACTTGATAGGTGTGGATTGTCGTATAAAAACATGGAGGCTTCATTTTCTGCACAACACCTCAGGGAGTTAAGCTGCTGAGAAAACAGCAGCTCCTCTCCCTTCACTGGCTTCCTCTTTTCTTCCGTTGATCATTCAAAGCATTGGTCATAATCCTGAAAGTCATCCATGGCTAAGGGCCCATTATATCTGACATTTCTCTTCTACCCTTGGGACATCTCAGATGAGAAAGCCCATGTTGAAGTGCATGAAAGCCAGAGATTGATGAGTTAATTAGTGAAATGAAATACCAGAGGGATTTGGACTGGCCTAAGTCTTTTATACATTGTAAGGTACGCAATCCTACCATGACCAATATGTGAGAATGAACAAGTGAAAACTAGGAAGGCTTTCCTAATATAGGTTAAAGTTCAAAATCCTCTATGAATTCTACTTTTGACATCATCATAGTGTAGCAGCTCAGCACTCAGATGGGAAAACTTAAAACAGAGAATGTGCTGAGCAGATTATCCAAACTAAACTCTGAATTTGCTGAGGATAATAACTCACTCATTTATCTCCAGGTCCCTTCCCCCACTACATATATATAATTATATTTTTGCCTCATAAATGCTTCTCAAAAAATTAGTTCTACATCGCTCTTATTACTTCCAAAAAACTAAACAAAGTGTGTAATTTCATTGACTTTCTGTTGAAATCTATTAGCCATAATGAACACCTTTTGTTTTTAACATCTGCAAACATCAGGCTTCTGTAGTTGTCTGACATTTGATAAGACTCACAAGCAAAAGTGGCATTTCGTGGAGAAAATAGGTTTATATAAAATTAAATGTAATAAAATTATTCTTTAAAAGTATACTCAACTGCACACTGATTAGATATGAAATACTTTCAAGTGAAAGGAGAGAGTTGGTGGAATTTGAGTAAGTAAATTAATTCCATGGTAGGAAAAAGTCCAACCTCTGGTACAGGTGTTTTAAAAGCACAGCTCCTCAGTGATGAGAAATGGCCCATCTATTTCCCAACAAATATAAAATACCCATTAAGTCTTAACATCTCTGTTGTGTGCCACAACCTTGGGAGAAAAAAAAAAGTCATTTGTTTGTAAACTACTATCACATTAGCCATTGAGGCCAATTGAAAGAGCCTCCAAATCTGACAGAATGATTTTAAAATAAGAGTGTAGAATTGTTTACTAAGACATTGAGTGGCAGTCTAATGTATTAAATCAGTTCAGAAGATTGTAAAATGCATTAGCATTAGCAATTTAATACCACCAACAAATTTAACTGTCACTCATGAGCATATCTGTCCTTGTTAAAAGAAAAAAATAAGCTCCTTCTTTGTCTTGATGGACAATGATGTTAGAGGAGACAAACGCCTTTTTGTGTCCATTGGTCACTACAGGGCTGCATTTCATTTATCATAATTAACTTGAACAGATGTACTGATGGCTTTTTTGGGGGGTGGGGGGAAGTGTTACTTGTTCAAGTTTGTAAATGAAGTCTATTCATTGCAACCAAGTCTTAGCTTGTGACCATCTTGAGGCAGGTTTACAATCAATTTAAGAATGTAATTGTATGCCAAATGTGTACATGTGTTTACTTTGATTGCACATAACAATTGTGCAGTTGCATATTCAACTGGTGGATTATGGTCATTTTTTGGAAAAATACCCAATTTGAGATCAAAATCATGCAAATGGAGTGTACAACGACATCCAAACGTCAAAATATAGCTGTTGCACAGCTGAAAAAAGTAAATAAACAAAATGCCAACCAATTGACTTCCGAATATTTTCATGAATTATACATGGAGCTTGACTCTCTGTACCTGGTGTGGCCGTGTTGTTATTCAGGCATATTTGGAAGACTGCTGGATCTTTGTGTAAAAGTTAATGAATTCCAATATTTGGATGTCAGTTAGCATAATTCATCTGAAGATTTGTAGATATTCATCATTTGGTAATCTTCTGTTTTAAAAGGCTTTGGTCACCCAGTCATGAAATTAAAAACAATACCATGTGATTCTGACCAATCACATTACAGGAAAACCCAATGTTGAACAGATGAAGTCAATAAAATGAATATACTCAAACCATAGTTGCAAATCTCCTCTTTAAAATAAGCTGTAACCAAACCATGTCAGGAGAACTGAGTGTATCGGAATTGGAGATATAAAAGACATATTGTAAGAGAGAGTTTAGTTCGAGATTCCGTGCTACAGTGAATTTTCTACTGCTTTATCAGTGCACTTTTAAGTGATGAAGTTTACACTTCACTCACTGGGAGTTTGTGCATGTCTGTGGTATGTTACACAACATTTGGTACTAAATTGGGGGTGCAGGAAGTGACAAGCTAAAGCTAAATTGAGACAAGAATGACAACAAGTTACTATATATAAAATAAAAACAAAACCGTTAGCTGACAGTTTGCATTTTGCTGAACTGCCAATTAACACCCTCTCAAATCACTCAAAATGACTTTCTGAAGTTACTAGTAGCTATAAAGCTGTTAGGTAACCATGACGTTGAAACCCTTTAATAATTGACATGAGTTGTTTAATAAAACAAATACAGAAGTATACAATTAAATGCAACACCATCTTCAAGTATCAGCAACATCAGTGGAGGATGATGGATCCAGTAAATATATTTATCCTTGGCTTCACAGTTTTCTCTCTGAAAGATGTTTTCGTTGTTAGACTGTCATCATGAAGCTTAGCTATCAGTGATGGTGTCTTTAACACAGTGCAACGTTCAGCAAAAAGCAGTGTTACCTCTTTTGCTGGACTATTTGTATTACGTAACTCAGGCACCTGATTGTCAGTAGTAACTGGAAATGTTTGAACATTTCATCTCCGTTATTTACAGTTGTCTTGAGCTGTGTTGGCCCCAGGATATGAGAGAGACAAGGTAGGTGACGTAATATCTTTAAGTGGACCAACTTCTGCTGGTGGAAGGTGCAAGCTTTTGAGCAACACCTATCTCTTCTTTAGGTCTGGGGAAGGAAGCAGAGTGTGTGAGCTAAATAGACCTTGAGACAGACTGCTCAGCAGAAGGGGTAAGGCATGTTGGAGGTTGTCACTTGAAGCAGGCAATTATGGGTGAGATTGTTATGCTATAAAGCGGTTCAAGTGGTCATTAAGGGAGCAGGCAGTGTTGAATGTTACAAATTGTTCTAATGAGCCATAAAACCAGTGTCTGTGTTTAAGTCCATGATTTCTGGTTTCTAGCAAAGTTATGTATGTAAGTTCCCAGGCTTCCCTTTTGAATATGTCATGCAGGTATCCTTTGAGGACAAGTAATGAAAGATCAGATAAGAAGAAATGACTTTGTGAAAAGCTTTTGTCCACAGGTGATATGGTGTTTTTGTCTCTTATTATTTTTGTTTGTTTGTTTTAAATCATTTTTCCGTGTAAGTTCATTTGAGAGCATAGCGATTGTCTGGTTTCACCCGCATAGTTGTTGTGACATTTGAGACACTGGATCAGATAAGTATGTCGATGACCCATGAATCTTAAAAGCTGTATTGTGGAGGTATTGATCATTGTAGCAGTAGAAATATGTTTGCGGGTTTTGCGTCTGTTGTTCTGGCAGAATCTGGTGCTGCTTTGTGTTGGTGTTTCCTGATCCGTGGGGAGCTTGGCCTCTGTTTTTCCCGAAGCTGGGAATGGGTGATGGGGCTGGATCACTTGATGATTACCTGTTCTGTTCATTCCCTCTTGGGCACCTGAATTGGCTGCTGTTGGAAGACAGGATACTGGGCTAGACGTTCTTATGATAATGAGCTCGACAAAGTCAAAAAGGCCAGAAACAGGGGGATGGGAAAGATTTCTTTCAGGGTGTGGCCCTTATCAAATATGGGATGTAATTGTTCAATGATACAATCTCTGTAGGCAGCTTCAGAATTCCAGAATGGTATATTCTTCTCTGTCTGCAGTGAAGTTATTTATGCAACACACACTTTAAACTTTAGTCCCAAACCAGATTCCTCTAAAATTAATGGATTAATGTCCTAAAGCAACTCCAAAGGATTCTATGCTGACAGTTGCTGTTGCATATGTCACAATAGCCATAAAAGAGAGTGAGGAAGATACTTTTGCAACCTTTTTGTGTAGTGTTGTCTGCTCTAGTTCATTTTGTTATCCGTGTCACTTTTTTGCATCATGGTTAGTAGTTTTCTCTTCCTCTTCACTATAACTGGATTATCCTTAAGAAGAATGCATTTGCTGTCTTCTCTCAAAAAGGCACTGGAATGAGCAAAGGATTTCCTCTCTCTAAAGCAATCTGAAACATTTCATTTCTCCTGCCTTAATCATTTCACCAGACTTTCATCTCCTTTCCCCCAGCAAATCAAAGGGCAAAGCTTCAGACAATGGATTTATTCTGCAAACAGAGCAACACAAAACATGTATTATTTAAATGACTTTGACCTTTTATATATATATATATATATATATATATATATATATACACACACACACATATATATATATAGTTTTGATATCTGAGTGGGGAAAATACAGTTTGGTTACTAAAATTTATGCAGTATATCACAAAGGTATGCATCTTCCCAGATATCTTGTTATGAATGTGTATAAGATTCAGCAAGAAAAAGACACAGTAGAACGTCAGATACGAAATGATCGGTCATCCACATGCCTCATTGGGAGCTGGAAGTAAGCAATCAGACAGCAGAAATGACACCGCCCCACCAAAAGCCAATTCAATACAGTACTGTGCTAAACGTACACTGCCAGGAAAAGGGAAAGTTTACAAAAACATTGACAAGGTAAGGAAACTGTTTCTGTCCTTGGTGCTTGTGTCATTTAAATTAAGATGGTGAAAAGCATTTTTCTTCTGCATAGTAAGTTTCAAAGCTGTATTAAGTCAATGTTCAGTAGTAAACGTTTGAAAGAACAATCGTAATGTTTTGTTCAGAGTTAGGAACAACATCTGTTCCCGAGATGTTTGCGACTCTGAGATTCTACTGTGTGCCCTAAACTAGAAGAAATGGATCTATCTTGCAATCTCCTTTTGGTTGTGAGATGCACGATTTAGAAATTTCCCTCAAATACAGTAACAGGAAACAGTTATTTGAATTGGTGGAATTTATTTTTTAAAGAGTATATAAGGCAAAAATGTTTCCTCTTTTTTAAATAAAACGGTCATAAATTCAATAATACGTATACATTCTATGTCCTTTTCCTCCCCCCGCCCCTTCATTTTTGCCCATAGCTGTACTGGTTAATATTGAGGTTGCAGAAAATATGATACCTTTTATCATTTTATCTCAAACCTGAATAATTTTTTTTCTGAAAAATGTAGATTTAGCAGCCTGAATAATTTATCTAATCTGTGGAACATGATTGAAGCCATGTTTTGAAGGAACTATCTTAGGTCTCCAAGGCTAAAGGGAAAGTGTTATATTTGAATCAGTTCAGTTATGTACTTCCTTGAAACATAAAGTGTCAGCGTGAGTATAAAGATAGTAGCATACTCTCATTGGGGTGATATGAGAATAAATACATTAAAATTTTTGAGTGCTTGGTTTTTATGGTAATAGGTACTTATATGATCCTTAAGTTAGTTAGATGTACCTTTTTTAATTACACAACATTTGAGGACAGACAGTGAAACTTCAGGGACTGCTTTTTAATTAGCCATACTGAAGTCACATTAAATGAAATTTTGTTAAAAATTTATCTTTTGCTCAAAGTAAGATAGCAAGATCTTAAGACACAACTCCCTATAACACAATGCTGTTAACCTTGTCCCAGCACTGGATCAGTACCAACACAAAAATAAAAGACAAATGCTAGTGAATTGCCGACTTCAATAACCCAACTACAGGCAGTTAGAATTTCTTTGATGAAAATGCCTATATGTTGAACCCAAAATCTCCCACAAAAAAATCTCAGGCTTTCCTTGTCTGACTGGCAGGTTTCCATCAGAAGCCTGCCCAGATTCTTGCCAGCTCCCTTGGATCTTCAGTCCATCATGTGGACTGCATCAAGGCTGGTGACCCCAGGGCTTCCAGGAGCCCTGCCGTGGAAACTGGAGGTCCTAGAACAGCTTCCAGGGTCTGTAGCTCTTGGATAGCCCTGAGCAGACTACCTGGAAGGTCTGCCAAGGAGCCATAGACCCTGGGATCCCCTGCGGCTGCTCTCTGGAAATTATAAGAATGGTTTTGCCAATCTAAGAAAGTATGTTTTGTTTTGGAAACACTACGCCAAAATGGAGATTTTGGTGGAGGGTCCAATTTTTGAGGAAATTTTTGAAAGTTTTCATTTGAAGTTGGAACTAAACCAAATTTTTGAATGTTGAAATTTGCTGCAAACTGGAAATCCCAAGTTTCAGTCTGCTCTAATCCCAACAAATGTCATTGTACATGGCATGTCTCTCCCAGGTTTCTCCTCCTTGTATAGAACTTGTTAAATATGTGTTCCCAGGCTTTAATTCCAAAACAGGAATTGTCCCTTATTTGGACATTAATGCTAATCAAAATATTGTCTCCATGGAATTGACTATGGAATTTTACCCATTTACTAGTGCAGTGGGGTGAAAAGAGGAGTCTTCATACATAATTGTGGTGTCATCTCTGACCTAATATCTGTGCAGAGGGACAGGGATACTGGTATAATTATCCATCTAGGTTCAAATTCTGAGTCTTCCAGCTAAGAAATTATTTTAAGAGATGTGAAAACAGCTACTTTCTTTCCTATGACTTCTTTTTTGTGTGGGCTGAGTCCAGGCAATTCATTGATAATTGGATGCACACTGTATGCTTGACATTGCACTGATGTGGTGGGGAAAGAAAGTGAGGAAGGTATAAAGATAGATAGGAAGATGAGTTTCTTGACCATATGATCTAGACATATTTGTCTTCATGTTCAGCCATCAGCTAGATCTTCCTTTACTAATTCTGCAATTTGTAAGCACGGGTAATTGTGAGAGCAATTTTACATCTATGTACAAGTAGGATATTCGTCATTTAGAAGTATCAGTAAATATCTTGCATATACAATCAAGTACTTAGAGATCTAAGTTTTGCTCAGAAATAGTTTTGGGAGCAGAACTGCACCTTCAGGTTTTTTGCTCTTGCCAACAGAGGACTCACGGTGAGGGGTTAAATGGAAAACAATTGTTAAGAAAAAATTGGGGATGAAAATTATTATGTCATATTTTTCTTCATTTTTTTAAAAAAGGGAAAACTAGAAAACTGAAATCTTTTCCATTTTGTGTGTGTGGGATTTCAACAGAAAATCTGAAACTATTTAGGAAAACAGATATATTCTATGAAAATATTTCACTTAGAAGTAAACCAATTTTCGGTGGGTTTTTTTGAGGGGTGGGGGTAATTTCACCAAAAAATTTCCAAACAGCCCTAGAAGCCAAGATTTGGAAATCTGGCCCTTAGCAATATATTGTACAGAAATCTTTTGCATATGGCAGTCCCAAACAAAAAGTCTTTGAGGTTAGCTAAGGCCTCTCTCAGACGTGGCAGTGCTCTGTAGTAACAGTTTTCAGCGCTTCCATTTAACATTTTCATTTCTGTTTAATGGACTCTTGAGTTTTTGCATACCTGCTTCTTCCTCCACATGTGCAAAGCTCTTAGTGTAACATCCCTGCTCCCAAGATCAGCCTGATTTTTTTAACCAATATTATTATTTTAAAAGCATAAATGTTCCAGCTGACATATGTGGTTGCACAGAATGGTTCCAATTAGATTCTGACAAAGGTAAATAGAACTATTTTAGACACCTTGATGTTTATAGATCTTTTTTGTTTCATAGAAGGTGACCTCCTGGCAAATTCAGACACTAGAATATAGCAACACAAATGGATATTATAAAATTAATTCACTGGTTTGAAATCCATCAGCTTAGGTAATTCCCACATCCCTTTCCAGTCCATTAAATACTCTATTTTTAATTGAAGTTATCATATTTATTTTCTCATTCTCACCTGTTTTGGTATGCTACATTTCTTCTGTAATTTCTCTAGTGATTTGTGCTTGGATTAGTCTATTTCTTCCATTATCTCTGATTTAATTGCCCCCTATCCTATAGGAAAGGCTCTGTGCCAGTTTTGAAGTTGTTTTTTCGTAGTTTGGATTCATCTATGCCTTGAAAGTTTCACAGAAGGTGCATTTGTCATTGTTTTATGGAAAATATTAATAATAAAATGCCATCCTACCAAGGAAACAGTAAATATTAAATAGAAGACAAGACAACTGTATTCAAAGATCAAACTCTCATTTCAGAGGGTTAGAATTTACTTGTTCTCTCTGTCAAAAAAAGAATTTATTCTTTCTCAGTGAAATATATATTACGAGCATAGTAAAGCAATTATTCAACATGCTGTAAAATATATCACTTAATGGCTGAAATATTTGTTAGCTGGAAAGTGTTATCCAACCATAACATGGTGTGGTTTGATTGTAAATCTCTGTTTCATAACAGTGACTGAAGGGAGGAGGTTTGTATTTATATATTGTCATTTCACTGCCTTCTACTTTTTGTGTGAATCATGTGAAAGTGAAGATGACTTTTAAGATTGTAAGCTTTAAGCTGGTGCTTTAAATTCATGGTTTATTTGCAACAGTCATTCAACTGGGAAGATCATCCGGGACCTGACCCAATGAAGGAAGTGACTTCAATGGACTTTGGATCAGGTCCTTGAGCTTGTTTTATGCTTGACCATTGGTGAAAGTTTGGGACAATTACCACTGTGCTAGACTCACTTCCATGGACTCTTAACTTGAATAGAGACTTCTATGTCATCCCGAACCTGCTGCAGATATAGAAGGCATAGCCACACAACATGTACTGAGGCTGGAATACTTCTATAATGTGGCTATTCTCATCTATGATTTTGGCCCCTGTGGCTTGTTAGCACCTGGTGTAAATTACAGGAACCCTCTAATTTTTGCGGCCAACAGCCCAGTACACATAGACCATATCATCAGGGAAGGGCAAAAGTGAGCTCTTCAAGTTTGAGAAGCCAAAGTTTGAGGCTCTATGTATTAGATGATCCTTTTGAAAATGTCATCTTCTCCATATTGCCCTCTATGAATGATGTACCCTAAAAAACCAAAACAACCCTCTTCTCTTTTCCAAGAAAAATCAGGCCAAGTTCCTTTCAATACTTGGAAAACAAACAAAGTCTCCTCTACCCTTGGTGCCATCACTAATATTCTCTGTTCATATACCCTGAGGGATGACTAGATCAGATACAATGGCACTTTGCAATCTCAATCATTCTCAAGAACTTGAAGTGCTATTAAAATGCTGCTGTTTGAAACTTGCTGGAGAATTTAAACCTGCTGGGTGTTGTTCAAAGTCAAGGATGTTTATGTGGATTTCAGTAAAGCTGGAAATGAGTCCAATAGTCATATGAGGGGTGACTTTATAATGAATGGTCTTATAAAGAGGAAGTATTTAATTTTAAAAAGTACCCACACTGATAAGACACTTCACAGGAATATGTCAAACGACATAGGAAAGTTAGTTTTCCATGCCTTGACACTCTTTGTGACACACCATTGCATAAGCCTCTCATATCTCAGTAATATGTGTAAATCCAGTAACACTGTGATTCCAAATTGACAGATCTGTACGAAGCTTAAAGGAAAGACATTATGGAATTACACCAAATCCAGATTGCAGGCATTCAGCTTTGGGTAAAATCTGCAGGCTGGATTCATAAAACAGATAGCAAACAGAGCTTCAGCAGTTTTGAATTAATGAACAAACGGTATTCTTATCTGTTATATGCAAAGACACATAAATGTTGAATAATTAGCATGCGCTGGATCACCTCATGCCCGTTAAAGACCACGAAGAGCTTAAGGGAAGTAAATCTCAGTGAATGCTGCCTTTATAAATTTTCTTCCTGATCCTTCGGCCTAGAGGTAGGATTTGACCCCTTCAAAATCAAAATGAACAGGCGCAGACTTGTTTTTGCCGGTGGATGCTCCTCTCTTCCCCCTCCACCACCCATGTGCAAGCAGTAGGCAGGGTCTTGGCGGGAAAAGGCCAAGTGGGGTTGGGCTCTCAGGACAGAGCACTGGCAGAGAGGGCTGTTGGACCATGCTCGAGACAGCAGGGTCCACAAAAGATTAATCTGGTCCTGTGGGTGCTGAGCACCCCCTATTTTTTTCAATGGATGTTTGAGCCCCAGAAACCCATGGAGTTGATGCTATGAAACTATGCCTCGCCTGCTGTTCTGGCCCCTGGAACTCTCTCAATGTCTGAATGACTCCAGTGGAGGGCACATTACCATGGATTCCTCCTAGCCCAGAAACTCTCGTAAAGGGGGATTCCCACTGTGGATATTCTCTGTAATGTGCCTGGAGCTGGATGGGGGACAGAGTGGATCACTCTCATTCCTGAACTGCCCCCCAACTCCCAATTCTTTCCAAGCCCTGCTCAGTCCCAACACCATCTACCATGCAGATTCCCTCAAGCCTGAGCAGAGCCTCCATAGAGAAGTGGCTGAGAAACCATGGGATTCAGAGAAGGTCCCCCCATACCAAGTAATAGTCTCTCACATTCTTTTGGCCAAGTTGAATTATGTCAATATGGTTTTGATCTGTATCCTCCTGTCATAAAGAGGTTCTCCCTGTCCTTTTCTCTGAGTGCTTCTCGACACATTTTGAGATGGCAGTTCTGAAAACAGAGTGCACTTGATGCTAAATGTATAATGATTCAGTGGCTGAAAGCCTCTTCAAAAGCATTACTGCAGAGCCCTCCTGACCACTCCTAGCCAGGAAAAACAAATGACCTCTGCACTATGCTCTGAAGGTTGGTAAAGCAAAAAATCAGGATGATTTTGGGCTGAGGTGGGTGATAGCGTTAGAGTCTCTCACACAGAATACCTTGCCTGTTGCCCATTCTCTTATGTAAGTGGAGTTTCAGCTTACATTAATCATCTTTGTAGTAGTACAGCACATAGAAAGGGAAAGTATCTTAGATGGGTAGGTGCTATTAAACTAGCACCTCCAATTCTGCCCTTCATTTTTCCTATATGATGTGCCTGATACCCCATTGCCTTGATCCAGTGCAGTGATTTTTGCAATGGCTGGCAGTTCAAAATAGACAAATCCAGTCTAGAAATAAGGCCACAAAATTAACAGTGAGGGTAACTAACCATTGGAACAAGTTACCTAGGGATGTGTTGGGTCCTCCAGCACTTGAAGTCTTTAAATCAAGATTGGATATTTCTTTTCCTCCAAACTATGCTCTAGCTCAACTGGAAGTTATAGCTGTATGCTAGAAAACTGGGTGAAAGTCTTTGGCTTGTGTTATGCACAAAGTCAGACTAGATGGTCATGCTGGTCCCTTCTGGCCTTAAAAATGATGAACATATGAAAGTGACTGTATGGTGGATGAAAAACACTACCGTTCTCATTCAGTAGCATTTTACAGCCATTTTTGCACAGGTGTAAATGACTCCACAAGGTGCAAGTTAGTGGAAAATTAGGTTAGCTGGGTATAAATGAGACAGACAAGTGTAGATGGAAAACTTATGTGATTTATACCAATTTTGCCTTCAGTGGCTATGCAAATTCAAGTTATGGGCAGACCCTCTGTTAAGATAAGTATTTAGCTACTGTTTCAACTTCACATTCTGGATAACCAGTATATAGTACATCATGCCCCAGATCAGTGCATATTTAACATTACAATGTGAATTTTGTTGGAGAAGAGTTAACAAAACAGGAAGAAGTTTGTAAAATGAAAAAATGTCCAAAGAGATATAGAAGATTAAGATTTTCAGTTAACACTTTATTTACTTTGATCTGCACTAATACATTTTGTTTTGGAATAATCCAGCATTGCCTAATGAATTCTTGTCTGCTACTTCCTTAGTAAACAGACATTTGTAGATGTTTGTTCTCATGTAATGTTTTCACAGAGCATTTTTGGGCAGCACTGTAATCTGATTTATGTGTACAAGCAAAGTCAGAAGAAAGTCAAAGATTTTAGTATTCACTAGAACTTTCTTAACTTGAGCAATACTTGCTGTCCTGTTTCTTTGATGTACTGGATCCTTGCTATTGGTAGCAATATAAATCCTTGCTTCAATCTTATTTACATAGACAGAAGTTATGTAGTGAAAAGGTCCCTTCAAGACTTGAATGGTTTGTTAATAACATGTACTAAATAGCATCTGGTATCAATCTTGTCCAACAGTCATGCCTGTAGTAATTTAAAGCTTTCATTCTTTGAATTCAAAATCTAATTTTTAATGCACTTTCTGTCAGCTGTCTTCACGGCTTTTAAATGAGATTCTGTCATCTTGACATACTCCCAGATAAATTGAAATGTAACTAGAAAAAATGGATGTGAACTCCCCTCAGCTTTGAGTATAATATCTAGATGTGTACATATACAATTGAGATTATCGGTTTTCTGTGTACAGATGAATACAGTGATCGATGACCTTTTATTGTTTGGCAATTTGTTTCATTTTACCAATGTGATTTGGACATAGACGCATAGAAATGTAGGGCTGAAAGAGACTTTAAGAGCTTATCTAGTCCAACACCTTGTGCAGAGGCAGGCTGAGGTGTTTTGTCTAAGCCGTTCTTAAAAACCTCCAGTGACAGGATTCCACAACCTCTTCTGGAAGACTATTCCCGATCTTAACTATCCGGATAGTTAGAATGTTTTACTGCTCACATCTAACCTAATTCTCCCTTGCTGCAGAGTAAGCACATTACTTCTTGTCCTATCTTCAGTGGACATAGAGAACAACTGCTCACCATGCTCTCTATAACAGCCTTTAACCTATTTTGAAGACTGTTATCAGGGTGCTCCCTCAGTCTTCTTTTTTCACGACTAAACAGGCCAAGTTCTTTTGGCCTTTCCTCAGAGGTTAGGTGTTTTTTTTAACCATTTATTACTTTTGTTGGTCCCCTCTGAACTGTAGCCAATTTGTCCACATCTTAAGGTATGGAATCCAAAACTGGACACAGTACTCCAGCTGAGACCTCACCAGCGCCGACTAGAGTGAGCAATCCACTGTCTTACAAACAACCCTCCGGTTAATACATCCCAGAATGATATTACCTTTTTTCTCAACTACATCACATTGTTGGCTCATCTTCAGTCTGCAATCCACTATGAATCCCAGATCCTTTTCAGCAGTACTAATGCCTAAGTATGACTTATTAGGTATTGTTCAAACACAGCTAAACAACACAATGCGCTCTAACCTAAAATCTCAGAGTTTGGAAAATGTGCAGAGTTATTTTTAAAAGACCAAAGTTAATTTAATGAGTAAGAACTTCACCTGCCAATCAGAACAATGAATCTCTGATTCTCAGCTACTTTCTTTTTGCTCTGTCACCTAGCTGTGATATTCATGTGCTTTCAGACCCGCTCCTTCAGCACCCTTTCACTTCTCTTTCAGTCTCCCTCTCCAAATAGTCCCTCTTCTTCTCTTTTCCACATCAGTTATCCCTTTCTTCTTCAACTCCTGAAATGTTCTGTCTTGAGTGTATGGTACCTCATTAATACCTCACACATATATTTGTGGGGGGTGTGAAGTGAACAAGTGGCAATCATTCTGACAGCAGTTGAGCTCTCTGTGATGCCACTGGGCGCGAAAGACCCTGGGAGATTCAATGCTGGTGCTCAGGTCAGTAGGGCTAAAAGACTCAACTAACACAGTCACAACCTTGCCAATCGAACTGTCACATGTGATGAGATTCTCACAAGAATCCCATAGTTGAATGGCTAATGTAAATAGATAGTCGCCTAGAGTCTCTGAATCTGCAATAATTTTTAATAGTAATTCTTTGTATTAATGTGGCATCTTTTACCCATGAGTAAGATGATTTAAAGTGACTTGCCCAAGGTCACAGCACCAGTCTGTGTCAGAACGAGGAATAGAACCCAGCAGTCCTGAGTTTCATCCTCTTCTAATCTTTACAATACACTCTTTAAATGGTGGAGAAGATATAAATAGGCTAATCATGCCTTTTGTTCCTATGATCTATTGCTGACCCTGACTTTTTCCCCACTTACTATTAAGGTGTTTGTTGTCTAGAACCATAAGAACTGGATACAAAGGAGGAAAAGGAACCCTGCTAAGTAAACTTGAAAGCCTGAACAAATATAATTAAAGCTGACAAAAGAATTTAAGAATAAGATAAAAATGAGGACAGTGAGAAATGGCAATAAAAAACCCTAGATATTTTTATAAATTGTTCCAGGAAAAGCCAGAAGGGCCTAACACCTGTCACAACTGATATATGGGAAGGTATATATCAAGGAATGGCGTGTACTTTTTGCTTGTGATTGCTTTCTGAATTCTCTTGTTCATCCGGAAAAGGCTGTCTTTAAAAAAAATAAAACATCTCTAAATATTTATTCCTTGATGGCATACATAATCCCATATGTATTTATTTTGAGATGACATACATAGCCCTTGAAGATAGATTCAATTAAATTATTTGAATACTTCCATTTCATTTCTGTTTTCCTCAGTTCATTGCTTTGTCCTGTCCAGTTTCACTCTAGACAATATATTCTTCCAAAATTTGCTCTGATTAAATTGACTTACTTTATTTTCCCCTTTCTGTATCTTACTTGTCTTCATTATATGCCTACAAAATGTGATTGACATCCTTCTGGCCAAATTCACAAGGACCCTGCCAGCATGGATCTCCCCTCATCCACTACATATTGTCAGATCCATGGATGTCTCCCGGTAGGTCAGGGGATTCACATGTTGGCTCTAAGTCAGAAAAGCACTCAAGCATTTTTTATTTCTGTTACAATCTCAGGTAATGCAGAGATGCTTTCTATATAGGAATGTATTTTCTTATTTTACAGCATCTTTCATGTTTTCAGTGGCTTGCTATTTGAAACTGAAAATCCAAATTTAGATCTGTTGCTCGCTTGTGGTTGGTCATGTAAGTCACATGGTATTCCTGTTCCTTGATTGGATGAGTGACATTCTAATCAATATTTTTTGTACAAATACCCAAAGAAAGGAAGCTTGAAATATTATTCAATAACTTGTTTGAAATGGAAAAGGTAAAATTTGTCTTGTGCACATTTTTACCATGAAAGGGGCATAAAACTGGCTGACACAAAACATGCACTGAATGTTTTTTTACAGATTTTCTTTCCCAAGCTCAGTGTGTATTGGTTTACGAGGAAACAGACTGAAAGCTGCCAGCCTTTCTATATTTACATTTTATCTGGATGGGGGGAAGAGAATAACTTAATATTCAAGCACAGGTAATAAATGTAAGTGCTTGAGGTTTTTTACATTGGTACTGGAACAGTTTTTGTAGAAG
This sequence comes from Dermatemys mawii, assembly GCA_007922305.1. Taxonomy (NCBI): domain Eukaryota; kingdom Metazoa; phylum Chordata; order Testudines; family Dermatemydidae; genus Dermatemys; species Dermatemys mawii. The sequence continues at coordinate 23,881,178 of ML677343.1, read as the reverse complement.
GGGTGCTGACCTGCACCCCTCTAATCCCTGTCCATGCCTCTCACTACCCCACAGAGCTGGGGCTGGGAGCAGACCATAGCGGAGCCCTGTGCATGGGTCCAATGTTTGGGACCCTGGGGCCGGCAGTGGAGCCCCAAGGTGTGGGGCCGGCAACTGACAGCAGAGCCCCTGGGCATGTAGTTGGCGGCTGGGCAGGACCCTGGGGCCGGCAGCAGAGTTCTAGGTATGGGGCCAGCAGCTGAGTGGGAGCACTGGCTGAGCGGGTCCTACAGCTGGCAGTGTCCGGGACCCTGGGTAGCAGGAATGCAGGGCCAGTGGACAGGACGCCAGATGCAAAACCCATGGGTGCTGCAGCACCCCCTGCATCATTGCTTCCCACACCTATGTTTGTATATGTTTGAAATTCCCTCACTGAGCATTATCAAGCCCCTTCCTACATTCTGTTATTCCGAAAGAATTTAATGATGAAGATTCATTTGTCCTAGTCTGAAAATATACTTTTCAGATATCTCAGGTGATGTACATGACAATTCCAAGCAACGTTAAGATCTCCAGATTCTAACCATTTACTTCACTTCCTGTGGGGTCAAGTTTACCATTATGAACTGCCAAAAGTTCCGTTATGCGTATTAAAGAAAATACTCACACTTGTCGGACTTTGAATCAATATCATTTTTTAAAAAAACCAATAGGGATTAATACTTAATTATCTTTAGTTGGGAAATGGTGATTTAAGTCTCATTTGTCTCAAAGCACAAAAACATTATCAGATATAAAGTCCATTAGGTTTTCCTTCAACAATCTGTTCCATTGGGATGACACATAGCGCAAAACATTATTTCAGCAGTTTTACCATTGTAAGGCTTTCATTTTAATTGCCACAATACACCATTTATAGAGCTTAAATTTATCATGCTTAGAGCTGGGGAACTATGTTCTTCACACCTAGACATTTACATTTATAAACTTCACATTTCTATTGTCTCTTGTGCAGTAAGTAAATATAGTTACTGGTTTCACTCTTTAGTTAATTTTCACTAATTTGCTGTAAAACAGGACAAACTCTTCAGCAATGGCAATTATTGCCATTTTTTATTACTATGAAGTTGTACCAGGTGATTTTTCTTTTTGTTTCTATCTTTCTGTTTAAAAATGAAATGAAAGCCCCAAGGAACTTGCATATAATAAAGATGATTTTATCGCTTTAAAGACTTACTCAAAATTCTATAATAGCTAAGTGTGCATCTTCTCAAGACATAGTTTCAATCATTTTTATACGTCCTTTAGAAAGAGATTTTCCTTGCATCTAAAATAACGTAAAAGTGTCTTTAATATCAAAATGACTTACTTTTTGCTTCTCTTTCATAACTAATTTAGTGTTCTGATTTTTTATTAATATTATAGTCTACAGGAACCCAGGTTCTTAAGCCTCTTAGATGACAGCTGTATATTTGGTACATATAGGCATAGACATATGCCTTACTGTACATACCTTAAGAGTTCTTTTTTCTACTAAGATTGTATAAAATGCATAAATTAAATAATAATAAAAAATCACAGCACAATGATATTTTAAATGTTTCTAAAATAAATCAGTAATTTTAGTGCTTTGTAATCAGTAAATGTGATTTGGTTCAATATAGGGATAAGTAAATGAAATTTTCTGGCATGTATTATACAGAAAGTCAGACTATATGCTCTAATGGCCTCTTCTGTCCTTACAAGCTCTGATTCTATCTATGGGCTTGTCTCCACTAAACAGGGGATCGATGTGTGACAATCGATTCACCGGGGATCGATTTAGCGGGTCTAGTGAAAACCCACTAAATCAACAGCTGATCGCTCTTTTATCAACTCCAGTACTCCACCGGAAGGAGAAACATAAGGTAAGTGAACAGAAGTGGTGTAGACACCCCAATAAGTCAACCTAAGTTACGTCAACTACAACTACATTATTCACGTAGGTGGGGTTGCATAACTTGGTTTGAATTAGCCCCGCAGTGTAGACCTGCCCTATGTATCTCTTCATAATAAAGGAGTCAGAAAGGGTTATTGTTAAATCTGTCCCTTCCTCAGTGGGTTTATTTTACAAGGGGTTCATGCCATTTTCCTCTCCCAGAGTTACTTCATGTGAGTTCTGAACCCCTTAAGTTTGGGGATCAGGTGAGTCAAAACCCAAAGTGAAATGCTGCAAAGCCTCTGAATTTTGCCTAGTTTCAAGTCAAAATCATACCCCCATCTTGTCAATTCCTTGTGTGATTTCTTTCATGGCCTAGATTATCCCCACCTAGGAAATCTCCATGAGATCTCCTTGCAATGCCACTCTGATTGCTGTGTCCTGGAGTAGGGTTTGACCCTGCTATGGAATATGCCACATGACTTGCTCTCCCATCTGGGGAATGGCTCTCTGGGGATCTGCATGAAGCTAAGGTTATTAGCATAGCGGTTCTACACCAGCTCTGCTCCCCAACACCTCTTCATTGTACCATGCTGTGTAGGATTTCCCAGGGATTCAATGCAACCCAATATTGTATGATCTTTGGTGTGGAATATCTTTGAGAGAGAGAGATGGAATAGTCCTCTCCCACCCACTCATGCCCCAGAATTGCTAGATCTCTGGGCCCTTCCCCATATCTGAACATAATCCAAAACTTTATTCCAATTCTGCATGGTATGGAAAGCCATTCGAAATATAACTTGGGTTACATACACCGACACCTTCTGCAGAATGTTTTATTGTTACTTATACAGCATGTGTCATGAAAAAAAATTACATATATTAGTTTATTGCAAGAGGTATTTCTAAGTATAAATGGTCTTTTTAAACATGTAGCATCGTTTTCCTTTCATTGCCTGCCATGCTAATGGGAAAGTAGCAGATGCTCAGGCAAGATTCAATTCACCTTAATTCATTCAAGCTTAATTAGCAGCTGGGATGCATCTGGCAAATAAACAGGAAGATAGTGACAGTCTGAGTTAGAGGGAGAAAGTAAAAGGCTTTTGTTCATTAACCACATGTTCTTGGTTGTGTAGTACTACATGCTCAAGGCAGCAGCATTTCTATGTTCCTTTTCTGCAAGAGGTAGGAGCAGAGCTTGTAACAATTTCAGGCCTCTGTCCTCCAAAGACTTATGTAGCTCAGTAATTTATGCATGTGAGTATATCCCACTGCGCGATGCTGACGTGCCTAAAGTTTACAGGATCAGGACCTACATTTGTGACCCAATCTTTTCAGATAGTGGAGACTGGTTTCAGCAAGAGGTGGGTATCACAGATTCCTTGAGGTGTGCTTGGAAACTATTCGTAACAAGCTATATGGATCACACAGTGTCTCACACAAAGCAAAGTAAGCAAAGTCTACCCAAAAGGGCTCTTCACTTCACTTCACCTCTCTCTCTGTCTCTCTCTCTCCCTTGCTAAATCTATGTTTGAGTTTGAGAAAGTATTACATATAGGCTTGAAGGAGGCAAGATCTGACCTTGAAGATTAAGCCAAAAACTGAGGATGAGGAGTGGAATCTCCATTGCTCATCAGTGTTTATGATCATTTGGAATAGTACTTTGGTTATTATGTCAATAGAGGATGAGTCTGTCAGGATTGCCTCCCCACTCTGAACTCTAGGGTACAGATGTGGGGACCCGCATGAAAAAAGAAATAACCCACCAAGCTTATTTTACCAGCTTAGGTTAAAACTTTTCCCCCCAGACTTCTCCTGTGTCTGGACCTGGTATGCTGCCACCACCAAACTCAGTTATCCAAAAACTAGGACAAAGGGGAGTTTGGGACTCTTCTTTCCCTTTCCACTAAGGCCCCCAAACTTCTTCCTTCCCTGGGAAGCTTGAGAGAAAAAAAACAAACCTCACCTGATCCTGTGAGACATGCCCAATCTAAAACCAGGATCTTACACAATGGAAAACCAGCAGTCAAATTCTTAAAAGAAAGATTTTAATTAAATAAAAAAGAAAGGAATAAATCCCTTATAGAAAATCAGTAGAACAGCACTACAATATTCAATAAAGAGTTAAAGACAACCCCCTCCCCGAATTTTTCCTCCTGCTGAAGCTTTACAGTATTAGAGAAACACAGAGATAAATTTCCACCCACTGTGATAAAAAGAAGGTAACTTACTGACTACTTTACTTGTTACTGGATAGAAAGCTTATAGTTACAGTGAAAGAAATAGGTGTGATTCATCCCATAGCCAAGCTGAACAGAGAGAGACCCAGAAAGAAATTGAAACTCAAAATCCTTTGTCTCCTGAGGAATTTCTCATTGGTCAATTGTCCACCTCTCAGGTTACCTTTAGCTTAACCCCTTACAGGTAAACAGTAATTCTAGGCTACTTTATACTTATGACAAAGTCAGAGAAGTGCAAGAGGTTAGTGTTCTCCCTAACAGCACAGAGATGAAGGGATTTGAAGAAGTTCTGAATCTGTGGATAGTTATGTGCCTGATGAACAAAGACCAGGCACATCCTATGGCTGCAATTGTGCAGCGCCTTGGGAGGTCAGAATGCAGAGGAGGTGAGTTTAGAGTGATAATAGATTATACTAAAGATGGTTCCAACCTGGGACCCTTATCTTTAAACACCTCCCCAACCCAAACATTGGGAATATAGATCAAATAAAACCGGAATCTAAAGCAACCCTACTTTGGTTTGGTTTGGTTTGTCAAACAAAAGCTGACTGATTTGTTCATTATGCAACAGGGAATAAAACTCAAACCATTTACTTTACTTCTTGTGGTCCGGTGCTTTAAATAAAACGAATCCTACATCTAAGCCACACTTAGTTTGAGTTTGCAAAACAAAGTGGAGAAACAAACAAAGTGAATGTCATATCAATGCAGTCTTCCAATTCTTCCCAACTTGGCCTTCTTTCCCACCCATGCCATGATCAAATATAATTTGAACTTTAAAGAGTATGGGTTGGGTATTTATTATTAGGTATATTTTACCTTTTATAAACATTTTTACACTGTTTAAATGTGTAATATTTTTCTTTTAGGATGACTCATTCATTTACACCTTAGTCCAGTAAAGTGCTTAAGTAGACACCTCACTTTAGCATGTGAATGGCACATGGGTTTCAGTGGGACTAATATAATTAAAACTGTTTGTGTACTTACATGCTATAAGGGATCAGGGCCTTGTTCCCCTTGAGTACTTTACCATTGACTTCAGTGGCTTCACTGGTGGAGAATCAGACCCACAGTGAATTTTCAGCAACAGATCCATCCTGCAAGCCCAGCAGTACCAATTGGTTAATTATTTTTAATGGCACATTCTAGGCTATGAGAATGAGTATAGCATAAAAAAACTCTTAAAAAGCTAATAGCAAATGGTTCCTGGTTTTTTAATAAGGTACCCAAAGATACTGCATTTCAAAACTATTTTAGAAGTAAATCTCAGTATTAAGGCTGTTTCCATAACTTTGTAATGTTAAGCCTCTTTAGTCCAACAATGAGAACATTTAACTTCACAGTTTGACAGAGATGTGTATTAGTGAATGTCATAGAATGGCTGTCATGCCTGTAATCATTCTCATAAAAATTATACAACAAAGCCCATATGGTTTGTGAGAAGACATGAGCAAAAAAAATGACTAACGAATGATGTGACATATTGCTCTTTTAAAAATTGTTTGAATTGACCATAGCAGACCTCAAAACTTTCAGATTTATTCACTCTTTGAAATTGTTCACCATCCTCCCACCATTCATAAAGAAACAGCTTGTTGTGAGGATCTGAAATTAGAAATGTGTGTTGCATTCATTAGTTGCAGGCCTGATTCTCATCTCACACTAGTCTAAATTGGAAGTAATTCAGGTACAAGCAGATCACAGTCAGGCTCTCTGTGTAGGTGGTATTGCTTCTGTTCTCTTTGACTTGTATGTGGTACATGGGGTAGGGCATTAGCCTAAGGGGTTGTCTGTGGGGTGGGCAATGTGTATTGTGGGGGTGTGATTTCTAAACTGTATTAATGTGTTATGCATGAATTGGTCTGTATAGACTTTGCTTGTGTGGACTAAATATTCCTCGGTGTGCTTTCATATATTACAGTACTACATTAAAGTACACTAAGGAACATTTTTGGATGTGCCCAGCAGGGTGTACACAGACCAATTCATGTATAACACATTCCTGGACTTCGGAAATCACACATGTGCATCACTCCTCCCATTCTTACTCCATGTAGACAGGCCCAAAGACTCAGGAAACCTGTGTTCTGTACCTAAATCCTCTACTGTTATACTGAATGGTTGAAATAAGGCACTTCTGTCTTCATTCTCATCCTTTTGTTCATTCGGTATTTTATATGACAATCCACCTTGTTTATTTGGATTGTAAGGACTTTATGCAGGGAGTCTAGCACAATCAAATCCCAGCCTCTGCTAGGTCTTATAGTGATTTACTTGACAATCTGCCAGTCTTTGACACTTTATCAATAACTAATAGTAAGCAACCCATCCCAAATTGCAAATGTAAAGTATGATATGTGTGGCTGTTGATGCCAGATTAGTCTTACGTTTCTTACTACGTGTAGTATCTATATTATATAAACAATTCCAGTGAGGTCAATGGGATCACTAGTGTAGTAAGGTACTACTCAGTGTAGGTAAGGGTGTCACAATCTGGCTCATGATTACATAAATCACATGGTATAGATTCCGTTTCTTGTTTCTTTGACACTTTTATTCAGAGATATTTCAATGAGCAAAGACGACTCAGACATCCAAGTACTCTTAGTGCTTTTTAGAAGCCTTCTGTGACAGTTTCACAGCCAAATTAAATTCTAACATATTTTACAGATTGAGATGTTCTGCTTGCATACATATTCTAAATTGTTGGGGGGCTAACTCCAATGACAGAGCCTGCAGAAAGGGAGATTGCACCAAACCAAAAACATTAAATTGAAATCCTGTTGGTTTTTTTTTTAAACAAACATTCTAGATTACATGGAGTTTTTAATTAAAGACTTTATCTAAATTACAATTATTTTATAACCCACATAAGCAGACAAACTATATGCAGAGGTAAAATGACAAAGCTCCTACTCTAAGAGCTTAATAGACAGTGTGTAGTTAAAAGCATAAGGAACGGGATGCAAATAAAATGAGACATCTCAGTTAGATGTGTCTTGCCAGTTTCACTACTGTAGGATTTTTTGTTTCTTTGTTTAATTTGTAGTGTTTATTTTGTCAATATATCTTCCAAAAGATCATTAGAAGCTATACAATGCTTTCAGGTGGGGTGTAAAGGAGAAGAGGATGTGACATGTGCTCCAGCTAGAGGGGGTTCCATGAAATTCTGTAGGTATCAGGCATGAATACTGTTAGTTTTTTCCCTTAGGCAAAATGAAGAGAGTAAGAACAGAAGAACAGAGGAGGCAGCAAGAGATAAATTGTGCAGGGCCTTGTAGGCAAGGTCCAGGAACTTACATGAGATTGGAAAAACTATGAGGGAAACCTGAGTCTTCACCTTCTTCAGCTACTGCTGGTACCACTTGCCTTGTGGGTTGGGAGATGCAATCAATTCCCCCTTTCTTCAGCTGCTCCTGGTGTTGCTGCTCCAAGGAGGGGGAAAGGACTTCTGAGTTCCCTGCCCCTTTCCATCTTTATCCTTCATTTCCCTTTGACCCTGAGTCAGCCCCTGCCCCTTTTGAGGAACTCACATCAGTCTCAGAATTTGGTGCCCTCTACTGAAGGGAAGCTAACATAGTCATGTGACAGATTAAATCTAGACTGCAATTCAGGTGTGTGACTGCAGCACATGTAGACATACCTGAGCTATCTTTGATTCCGCTAGCTCTAGTTGCCATAGCAGTGAAGCTACAGCAGCATGGATTTCAGCGCCCACTATACAGGCCTGCCCAGGAACCTAAGAATGCATCTGAGCAGCTAGATAGCCCATGCTGAAGTCTGCAGCTTCACAGCTACTGTTATCAAGCGAGCGAGAGCAAAATTGGCTGGAGTATGTTTACAGATGCCACAATCACATCTTGGGTTACAGTGCAGGCATAACCAGAGTTTCCCACACACCTGCTCCATACGTAGCTTTTTTTTCTCCCATCTCTGAATAGGCACTTTCCTGTCAAAATGGGATGGTGTCCTAGCTAGTGAAGAGCAAACCTCAAAAAAGAGATGAGATTTGTTTTAGGTGAAGCTTCTCCAAACTGTAATTGAACCCTTCATCTTCCTTCCAAGTTTCCTGGTGCTTTCAGTTTTCAGTTCCACTGGGACTTGGAGTGTATGAGTCTGAAAAAATTACAAAAACAATATTTAATATAATATTTTGGACCTTAACAAATTTGTTTTTTTTAAATTTTTGGTAAATGATCAGGTCAGTTGTTTTTATCAGTACTGATTCAGCCAGTCCTATCACAGCATCTGCTAAGAAGAGTAATTGGATGTTGTTCTGTTTCAGATTTGAGATGAACTGTGAGATGTAATTATTCAACATAACACGTCTAAGCTTTCAAACTGCATTCAAACTTCTGCTGAGGGCGAAGAAATACCAAAGTTTGGAGTTTCAGTAAATCACAAATTTTGCTTAATGGTTAAATTATGCAAATTCCAAAGATGTGGGACTAAATAATACATTTTGGGTCTGACCTTAAAATTCCTTGCTCACTAAAAACTTCTTCTGAAGTTTGTGAGCTCAGTCTTCATCTGGGGTAAATTCTCAATGAAACTATGCAAATTTATACCAGGGTGAGGATCTAATGGGGTTTGAGTGCACAAAGAGTGAGGATTGGACACTTAATCAGAGTACCCCTCAGTGAAAAGTCATTAGAAGGGAGGACACAGAATATTATCAAAGAAAGATACAGCTCAAAGGAGAGTAAACTAAAATAGGTAACTTTTGTCAATTTGCCAGGAAGAAGTCCGAGACTACAGGCAACATAATGGATCCTTTCTACAGCCTTGGATTAGAAAATGAAAGTGGATTTAAAAACTATCTTTCTTTTTGGAGAAGATGCTCAAGCAACTATAAAATGAACCGATCATGGAAATTTAAAAGGATTAAACCAATGCTTACAGTGAAATGACACTGCCACTTAGAAACTGAGTTTAATACCATAGAGGTTAAAGAAAGAGCAATAAAGAACAGATAGAAGGAGGTTAGTTCTAAGGGCAGAGGCAGTGGATTTTTTTTTTTTAACCAACAAAAGGTTAAAGGGAAAGACTTTCACAAATTTGGAATTATAATTCAAGGTGATGGGAAACAGTGACTGTTTCAGAATGCTGTGAAAAAAGCAGCAAAGATAAACTACTTTCTTACTATACGTATAGAAGCTGAAAGAATCTGGATTCCTATTCAAAACACAAAAATAACACTAACCTTAAGAATCTATTAACTTCTGAAGGTAAGTATTAATGAATGCATTATGGTGTACAAGCAGAGCATACATTAAGAAGCTGTGGTTACATAAATGTATGTGCATTTGTCTGTGTGAACGTCTGAGAATAGAATTAGTTTTGAAGTGTAGGAATAAAATGCATGTTGATTTTATATAAATGAAGCCTCTTTCCTGCTGTTTGCATTTCTTTTTCTGTTTCAGTTAGTTTCTGAAGAATTAAGCATTACTGCTATGATAAACATCTCTGCGTTATGCTATTAAGATTCTTAAATGATAAAGAGGGAGATGGTTTGTCCCTATTGAGGTGTTTTGTTTTTTACTTGGGTTTGTTTCATAGTATGGAATTTCAAATGCCAAAGCTGAGGGAACCAGTAAATCTAATTGCCAATGCCACTATTGAAGTAAGAAAGAAATTTAGATGGGATTTGTCCAAATGCCATATGCGGTATAGGGCAAATTGAGTTTAATCCACCATGGTGATTCTGGTAGGAAATAAAAACAACCTGGGTCCATAAGGCCACTATACTTCAGAAGCAGGCAGAATGGAGGGAAATTAAATCCAAACACATTAGTTTGAGAAATTAATTGCCTTTAAATGGCATGTTCATAAAAAGGATGATATGCTGCTAGAGCCTTATCAAAGTCCGTTTGGGTGAGTGGGAGCCTGTTCATTGACTTTTGTGGGCTTTGGATTAGGCCCTTAGTGAAGGGTTGGTATGACATAGCTAGAGTGGTCTATGGTGATTATTATTTGCTTTGCTAGGAACAAGTGGAGTTTTTCAGAGCTCTGCTAAACCACACTGTGTTCCTTCTGATAATATCCTCCCTCAAAGGCCCAACCCCTTCTGCAAAGAGATCTGGTTAAACTAGAGCTCATCCTCAATACATCTTGAGTCAGATCATTCTTGTCTTATTCACATGAGTAGCCACATTGCCTTCAGAATTTCTTTAAGATATATGTATGTCAGCTGCCTCAGCCACACAAAAGCTAGGCTCAGATATTATCAGCAAGACCAAATTCTCAATTATATGTGTCCCAATGTGTTATAACCCTCAAACATATGTTTAAGTCCATTCTTATGCAGGACAGCACATGAGTATTATGGCTGAGATTTTTAAAGGCATTTAGGAATTGCTGCATTAAGCATTGTAACAACTCATATTTAGGAGCCTAGGGTTCATTCACAAAATTGATTATGCAGCTAGGAGACTAAACAGCCAATGGGTTTTAAGCTTCTAAGTGCCTAAATCACTTTTGAAAATGAAACATAGCAAGTCCCAGGATTCAAGTAGGATTCTAACGGAAATGAACCTTTACCCTTCTTCATCCTGGTTCCATCATCAACAGCAACCTATCCATGCTCAAATCTTGCATCTTTTTAATTAATTGCAATAACTACACTAATTTTGTTTTGTTCTAGAATTCACCTTGATCATCTTAATCAATCGGGGCTTCAGCCCTCGTATAGATTGCACCAATCACAATACATCTTCCATTCCCAGTGACGCCCAGAGGATTCAGGGGATCTGAGGCAAAGTAATTTCAGGGGCCCCTTCCATAAAAAAAAGTTGCAATACTATAGTAACATGTATTCTCGTGGGGGCCCCTGCAGGGCCTGGGGAAAATTGCCTCACTTGCCCCGCACTCTGGGTGGCTCTGTCCATTCCTTTTTTTATTTGTTCTAAAATTACATTACTTTAACTGTTTTAAAGTATCCCAAAAAGGAGAAATAATAACACTAAAATGATATTACAAAGGCAAATGAATCTCTTCCAATATAAAGACAACAACAGAAAATGCAACAATAACAGAAGACGAAAGAGAGGGGAGGGAAAAGATTCATTGCCAAAAAGGTCTTAAAGGTAGCAGAACAAAAAGAGCCTTCTTTTAATCTCACATTGCTTTTATGCTGGTGTAACAGTTAAATAACATGGGAAGAGTGTTTGCTATTATACACAACAAACATTGGTCTCATGAGAAGGAAGAGATAAACTAAAAGAGGGCAAGTAATAGCATTTCATGTTTCTGAACTGTCAAGAATCATTCTTTGATCAGTGTTATCAAAAGCTGCACTGATTGTGTTCAACTAGCTCTTGTTTTGAAAATACTAACCCTTCAGGGTTCTATTTTGCTCTCTACTAAGTAAGTTTAAAGGCAGAACAATGAATGACTTTTAGGAATTAGATTTAGACATTTTAGGATCTATCCTATGAGGTTCTGGATTCTCTCAGTGTAATGGGATTTGAGAGTTCTCAGAACCTCTCAAAGCTTAGGAATGAGATCTTCAAAATGTTGATCAGTCACAACTGAGCCCAGATTTTCAAAAGAGTTCAGCTCCTATTAACGCATCTAAATGAAATAACCAGAGTTTGTTTCTCCAAGTGTTCAGCACCCAACAACTCCTACTGGGAAGAATGGAAGCTACTGGCTCCGGAGTACTTTTGAACATCATGTCCTAAATGTCACTGCCCAAAGAAGAAATGTTTAGGCAGCAGCGGGGCATGTTGTCCTAAACATTCCATTCACTAGAAGGAAGCAGTAAATCCACATATGTGTTAGAGTATCAACAACACATCAAATGTGTCATCAAAACCTTATTATCAATCTTCCCACTGAGGTGTTCCTGTTTGCAAGCATATTCAGATGCACTCTGAATAAAAAGTGAAATTACAAATGTTTTTGTATTTGATTTTTTTGTTAAATGTGTTTTAGACCCACTCTGAAATGACCACTCATCCACCCTCCAAAGAGATGGGAAGATTTCATCATGAAAAGACATGGCCACACATGGAGAAGGAAGGCCAGGACAAGAGAAGAATGGAAGATGTGTTGTGATCAGAGCAATCTATATAAGGGCTGAAGGACCTATCATTCAAGGTGACCAAGGTGTTTATTTTACAGAAATAAAGGAACCAGGAATACACTAATGAGTGGGTCACATGCAACTAGAGATGTAATTTGGAGACACTCCTTTATATGGTGGTCTTTATGCAATTTATCTAGAGAGAGATCTAGAAGCAGTTATAGATAAGCTAGGGGGCTGGAGGATCCCTGATAATCATCGTTTTCACAGATCTGGTTGGTTCCTGGCTCATGTTGAAAGACCTGTCATGGAGCAGGGAATCCCTGTCATTTTGCTGCCTCTTCCAGCTGTGTCTGGTCCCTGCCTCTGTTTGTATTTACTTCACCTCTGCATTGGGTATTGCATCATGCTTACCCATCTCAGAGGGGCATTGCTTAAGGAAAAGCCAGACTTCTACATTTAGCTCCCGACTCAGCTAACAAAGTTTTGTAGGATTTGTATCTGATGACTTCATCTTGCCCTCTTTGGTCACAGCAAAGTCGGATATCCGTTACTGTAGGTCTTGAAGGGGAGGCCGAATGCAATGGGAGCTATTTCCAGGCAGGAATTTCTTTGTGGTGGCAAGAGCCACTCAAGGTTCCATACCATGTTGTCTTCTCAGTGACATTGGTGTGAACCCAGAGGAACTCTGTTTGGCTTGGTTTACTCTATAGACCTGATTCTTTCTACAGGAAGAAAGTCTGTTGGGAATGGCACCAACTGTCTACCTAGAGAAGTTCACAGAGTGTGCCTAGAAGGCCAGGGGCAGGGCAGAGTACAGCCAGAAATGCAGTATTGATTCCATAGTCTTCTATCCATCCAAGAAAATCCTCCTTTCAGTGAACTAACCTAACTATAACAGAGATTGGGATCTGACTTCTGTCTCCAACATGGGCCTGATTCTCTAGTACCTTGTCTCATCACTCACGGCTGTGCAACATGAGTGTAAAATGCTTCCAAATCAGAACAGGAACATTTAATACCATTTAATACAAACTCAACATCTTCAAACTGATGAAACAAAGAAGTACTATTCCACTGGAAGATTTTCAGAGGGAAGACTATATCTTCCTCCACATTTGTACAGCACCTAGGAAAAGGGGAGACCGATCCGGAATGGGAATCTTGGGCACTACAGCAAAATACAAAATAAGAATAATAATTAGCAACATGCATATTCATATTTTTATTTTACTCGAATAACTTGTTTTGGAAGATGACAGATCAACTGGTAAATATTTACTAAAGACTTGCTCCTTGAATCTGTTTGGGCCAGATATTCTCCTTTCGTAAACGTGTATAGCTCTATTGACTTCAATGCAGCTGCACCACTTTGCACCAGTCTTCTTGTCTGCTTCTTTCCCTATGGAAGACATTATGTTTTTTTACAGCACATCATATTGAAACACTCTTCTCTTTTTAGCATTTGCTCCTGAAATTGGATATATTCATTCAGTGAATATTTGATAACTTTCTTTTTAATTTGTACAGAATCTTTAATTGTGTTGTTTGCAACGTTCATTTTCGATTACGTTTCAGGGACATGTATTTCCATATTGTTCATATTTTGGGAACAAACATTGTCATTATTATAAAAATATTTAGATTTCCTCTGAAGGTGAATTTCTGCCCATGATTTGTTGACTAGCTGTCCCCAGTGCATTGTGCTTAGTAGTTTGCTGAGAAACTAGACTCCAGATGACTTACGGATTGAGTCTACAAAGGGCTGAGCACCTAAACCACCATTGATTTCAATAGGATCACTCAGAATCTTGTAGAAGAGTCTCAGGATTAGCCCTTTATCTGTCTGGAATCCATGTCAAAATAAGTGCAGTAACGTTTCAATTCAAGCTCGTGTGTGTATATAAGGTATCAGAAGTATCAATATTAAGTAGTCCTAATTAAGGAGCCAGATATAATTAAAATGTTTTATCCCTGGATCATATAAACAAGAGAAACAGCAAAAGAAACAGAAGAGTTTATGCACAAATAATTATTATTTTTACACTTTCTGTTTCACTACCTAATGCTTGTAATGATCTAGTAGCAGTATAATTCAGCCATTTTTTCTTTTATTATTTCTGAACCTCCTCCTTCACTTGCCTCCTATCCCTGCAAATAAGATTTTGATTATATTTTCAAAGGGCCAGAGCATCTATTGGGATGCAGAGGGATCCTGACTGAATGACCACAAGCAAAGCACTTCAGCATAATGGAAGAAGGAAGTACAGTTTGTGACATGCCTTGTCTTCCATAGGGGCTGGGCTAAACTAGAGTGGGGTGTCAACCAAAAATATGCAACTTTAGCAACGCGAATAGTTACCTTGTTACCAGTGTGTTACCTAACATGAGATAAAATGGTAGTGAAGACAAGACAATTGCAGTTTTATCAGGGTAAAGTAAACCCTTGGATCCACTTCTTATTTGCTTTACTCATCTAATGTGAAAACTACAAGACTACCTTATTTTCACTAGCATCTTACCTCATGTTCATTACCACATGTTATCTGACACATGGTGAGAGAACATCATTTTTCCTCTTGCAGATTCACACATCAAGGGTGGCCTGTTTTGTAGCACCAGGTGAAGCAGTGGCTACAGAGTGATCAGAATGAAAACTGTATTAAAAATCTCATTTAAAACTGTATTCAAAATCTCAAGTTTTACTAGACATTTAGGAAAAAGTGAGATACAAAGAATAAGAATCTTCTTACAAATTGGTATCTGAAATGTCAATGATTAATTTTCAGGGTAGGTACCTAGGACCAACATTTTTAAAAGTGACTAGTTGTGTTTCGTGTTTTAATTTTGGGTGCTCAGCTTGAGGTATTTCAAAGGGCTCTTATTTTCAGAAAGTGCTGGGAACCAGCCCTCTGAAAATCAGGCTTCTTTAACTAGACTCAAGGTAGAGAACTCAAAAATTAAAGCACCATAGCCATCAATTACCCTTGAAAATTTAGAACCCAACTTTTAAAGTTACTTTCTTCGTGGCAGGCAATGAGTTCATCGTAGTAATAGCAATAAAAAGGGTACATAGCAATTTGCTACCATTGCACGCAATCCTGGCTCTGCAGGTAGGTTCAATCTCCTGTGCCTAAGCCCTCATGAATCACAAGGAAGGAACTGAAGAATTTACTACTGTACAAACTTGTAGAAATAGCCACTGTTCTTTGAAGTCTACCAACCAGGTGAGATTTCAACAAAGGTCAAGCACTGAATATCATCCAATCCAGGGTGTAAGTACAAGGTAAAATTGAACCTTTCATATAACACTTTTAAACAATTGAGTGTAACATTGTTGGGACAGTAGGTAAACAAGACTGGCTGGTGGTAAGGGTTCTAGAGTTTCTTCAGCAAAACTGATGTGTCAGCTCCATACTTGATTTTATTTTGTTATATTGCACATATTCAGGTGCACCAATTTATGGTGGTAAGAATGAAAGAGAAATTAGTAGTGTGAATACTACTAGTGAATACTAAAGTGCTATTATTGATTATTTAGGATGCAATATGCTGTTTAGTTATGATGCAAAGCAATGGATTTGACACTATTGTCAGTGAGATACTATTTCTAGAGATGAGCCTCAACCAAGCTTCTGAACAGAAGAACTCCTGAACTCTGGGAAAGTTTTTGGCTCTGGAACTGAGGGTTTCTGACTCCAAACCATCTCTGACCATTTCACAGTCTTTTAACAAGTAGATCTAGCTTTAGTACTTTGGGGTAGATTACAAAACGGTTTTGTGCTGCCTCTCCCTATTGCTGTGCACTAAGCTGGCCTGTGGATTGTGGGGAAAGGCAGTGAGGTGATACTTTGGGATAGACTCTAAACTTAAATGAATTCAATTTATACAATAAGGCATGGATAGGCATATTATGAGCTCCATATTCCATCCTCCTGCTGCAGAAATGGAGCCCAGCTGCTAGAGACTTAATTAGAAAAAGTGAAGAGAGCTGAGATCCTTGTTTACAGTCTGACTCCACCCTTAAGACTCCTCAGCAACCCTGATATTTGGGCAGCTCACTGGTTTATGTGCACTTGTTAGTTTTATTTTTGCCATACTAGTTTGAGATGCTCCTAACTACATTCCCAGTCACCCATCTTTGCCTGAGCCCTGGGTCTCCAGAACTGACTTTGTTAGCTTCCTCCTATTTTAGCCACAGTGCCTTCCAATGATTACATGCTCATTATATACCTCAAACATTAGCTACCTCCTTTGTGTTTACACACTGTTTTTCTTTCCTTGAATAAGCATTGGGTAGCCAAACGATACACATTTTATGGGTCTTTTAAAAAATGCCCTCATAAATCAGTCCCTCCAGTCACTTAATTCGTCCAGAAGAAGCTATTAGAGTGTCTTGCCTGATTTCCTCTGTAACGCAGACCATAGAATTTAACCCCTTTGTTGAGCCCAGTAATGTGTTTGACTAAAGCATACTTTTGCTGTTGTCTGAATTCCCTCCAGTGTATCATCATCATCATCATCATCATCAAAATAGAAAAGGTTAAGTGACCAGGCATGCTTAATGAACTTTTCTATAAGAAAAAGGATCTTTGAACCTGTCTGACCTTAATCTCTCTTCTTAAAGACTGACTTCTTGCCTGTCACAATTTAAAATTTGTAAGCTGTTGCTGGCCAAGTGGTTTATATTAATACATCACATACTAATTAGTCAGGTTGACAAAAGAAAATCAAGGAGAATAATGTCAGAAAATAGTAGTGTTATTCTGATCCCAGCTGGAGAGCTCCTTTTCTATCTTGTCAGTGTTACATAGACCAGATATGGTTTACAGAAAACTCACTACAGTGACAGTTGTTACTCTTGGGATTAGATTGATATTTGTCTGTTTCCAGGAATTAGTAGAACTACTGTCTGAAGTAATATATATCAGAGGTGAACTTGCTATCAGTGCAGAATGCACATGCATTTAATTCTGCCTTTCAAAACCCCATTTACTTTTCTGATACATAAAGTCTCAAGGCCTACCACACCACTCACAAGAAATCCTGCAGGTAAAGAGAGAACAAAAAGATACACGTTAGAGGATTAGACATGATATTAGAATGTGAAGTCTTATGTAAAACAGGAAATCAATTTTTTTCTGGGAGATGCTTTGCAAAGAAATTTTGAACATGGCAGGGCATTTAAGTTATCAGTCACTCCTTGAAGATCAACAGAGAAAACCTAATAATGCTTTCACTGTTAAGAATGATTGTCTTTTGTAAAGCAGCTATATTTGTGGCATATAGAGGGGGAGAAAAATGTCAGGTTTATCATCTTCAGGAGCTTCTTCATAGAGAGAAACTTGCTTAACTTCAAAGGACCAAGACTGGATAAAATACTTTTTCTCTTTTGCTAAATCCTTCCTTCTTTACTGTACTCTTCTAAAAACTAATACTAAATATGCAAATTTTGCACATTGTTCCTAGTTAAAATTGAGTGAAAATATTTTTATAGTGTTCATGATTAAGAAGCATCATAGAATGGTATCTAAAGTACACTAATATCTAAGACTGCTGTAGTATGCTGAAGTGTAATTGCTTGCAAATCTTGATGTTTGGATAAAAACCACTGTGCCTAGGCTAGGGCACTGGATAGGGACTCAGGAGATCTGGGTTCAATTTCTAGTTCTGCTACTGGTTTTCTTGGTGACCTTGGGCAAGTCACTTCCACTTTCAGTTTCCCCATCTGAGATGAAAAATGACATATAAGAACTAGTGTTTTTTATTTTATTTCTATTTTATTATTATTTATTTATTTATTTAGAACAAACCATTTGCTCCAATCTCTGCTATAAACTTTTGTTTAAATTGATCTAACTATGACATATAGCCTTTATAGAATATATATTACACACACATAATTACATTTAAAAATACAGTCATCATAAACATTAAAGCCTTTATTTTTTGTCTCTAATTGTACACCTTTGTTTATGAACACATTACTGTTGAATATACCGAAGCTTCTTAATATATAACCTATGTTATATAGAAGGCAAACATTTTTTTAAAGTTTGGCTAGAATTAGGGTCAAATGCCAATTTATTGGTGATAGGCTCTAGATTAGAGCCTGTGAAGAATTTTTTTTTCTCTTTGTTGCAGGAGACCAGGATTAGGGAGACTAAGAGGTACAACTGACCCAAAGAGAAAACTGTTTCAGTATCCCAGAATGTCACTTTGTGCCCTCAAATTTCATAAGTTTATAATAACTGTGAACCTGAAGTAGCCCATTCATGTCCAATACAATCTGATTTCTTTGTAGTGTTTATATAGTTACGTAGCACAGCTATGAACCAAATGGCAATGAATAGTCACTGCTCTCTCACACATGCACACACACAATAGCAGTAAAAGATTTATTTCTTATTTGTTTGTCTTAGGTCTAGCAGAAGCCCTGACACAGTTTATTTAGCTCTTGATGGGTAAGGAGTGACTTATGCTTCTTAGCACCATCCCTGCCATTCAATAATGTTGCATCATTGATGGCTGCACCAATGAGACTAAGATGATAGCTCAAAGATGGGGTGCCACATGGAGAAAACAGAGATGATGATAAGAGTCTGAAAGCAACACAAAGGAACACAAAATAAAGGTGAGTTCATTCACTTGAATGATTGCAATATTTTAAGCCTAAGATATAAGGAAGACAGTTCTAAGAACATAGACACATCTATCACCACTAGTACACTCACCTTTTATTTGGGGATGATCATTACCACTCTCTTACCTTCCTTCTCCACCAGATCTGCATCAGATGTGAAACTTCTTAATTTTGGGGGTGAGGGGAGGGGATTTATAGAGCAAATTCAGTCCCTGTAACACTGGCAAATATCTTGGCTGGGCACCAAAGGAAGAGGCTCCCGAAAGCTACAGAGCAGCTCACATGAAGCTGCTTCTACTTAATGGTTGGAACAGCCCAATTAATCCTAGTGCACCACAGCCCAGGAGATAATGACCGAAAGATCCATGCAGCAACAGGTTCTCTGGTCCCATGACCAACCCTTCCCTCCCCGCAGCTCCCTTCTTGTACATTATTGGACGGCCTCTGCTTAGCTGAACTCCAAGCTATGTAAGGTATATGCACCATATTATATGGCTGTCCCCACAGGCAGGGCCTATCCACATCCCTTGTACAGTGCATCTGTTCTAGTTCTACTCTGAGAGCTCTACTTACGTGGGGATAGAGGCAAGGAGAGCACTGCATTAGTAATAGGGTAGTCTAGGACCTTAAATGTAAAATCTGTTTTTAAGGAAAGCGTTTGCACCCTTAACAATACCTGGCTTGAGAATGAGAACACACAAGTTTCCAGATGAAAACATATTACCCTTTATTATTTTTTAGATTAAATCGAGGCTGTATAGGCCTGATGTCCCATTCTTAGGCTGAGGAAAGGAACTGAGTGACATTACACCCCCTGCTGCTTTATCTGTATTTGGATAGAAATGGAATGATTTTGTTATGAACGATAATGTATTACTAGCTCACACCTGCCTTTCCATCATTGCTAGCAGTTGAATGCAGAGGGTTAAAGGTGAACGAATGGATTAAAAGCAATACTGCACAAGTATTGTTGCATGCACTAATATTATATGCTTCATCGCTTCTTTGATTATTCATTCTTTACACTTGTCCTCTGGGACAAAATCAATGAGACACTTTATGTTATGCTTCAAAGTCATAATAATTGTTTATTTAGAAGCAACATTTGGTTTTTACTTTTTTTTCTTTCCTATGTATTTTCCCCAACCAAACTTTCGGCTGAAGTATCCAATTTTGCATCAACAGTCAGCAATGGAGCCAAGAGCTTTTTTAATAATAGTAATAATAATTAATAAGCTCTGAAATGCTATTATAAATAATGTCAATCTCTCTCTCCAGAGAGGAGTGGTAATATGGAAAGACCCTGTGTGGCTCTGCAACACTGATCATTATTTATAATACTTGTGTGATAACAAAGTGTCCTTGTATAATTAAAACATTTCAGAAAATGTGTAGAGCAACATTTCCTGCTGACAGCTACTTGAATGATCAAGTTTCTATATAAAGAATTTGGAGCACGGTTTCTCAGGAAAGGAGCAACATCATGCTTGTTCCCTTCCCCTTATGAAGGATACTTCCATGCTCTTTGATGTACACCCATGCCTGTAAGCCCTTGTACTGTACCTTTGCAAATATCTACTGTATAGTAGATCATTAATAAATGAATCTCAATGAAGAAGACTATTAAGTTTTTGACAGTAGTCCCTAGAGACTCCAACTGCGATTGGGGTCCATTTGTTGTAGACACTCTCCAAACACATGGTAAAAGACTGTTCCCAAACAGCTTACATGAAAAATGGTGAAAGATATAGAGGTGAAGTGACTTGCCCATGGTCTTATGGCAAATCGCTGGCAGAGCTCCAGGGAATGGAACCTCTGTATCCTGATTCTAATGATATTGCCACAATGCCTTTCCACTAAGTAAGATATTACTTTGGAGGAAAGTATTTCAGAAATACATTGTTATCATCTCTGTGTCATTGTGAGACTCTCCAGAGATACTACTTGGCTACTTGTAAGCGTACTTGACATAAAGCAGAAATGACTGAAAGCTGAAAAATTTAGTTCCTTATAGGTCCTTTGGGCACTGTGACATTTTCCGAGTTATAGGACGATGCATTCTATTGAACAATCTTGCTGTATGTTCAACATATGACATGATGACTGTTTACGGATAAAAAAAATTAGTACATATTGTCTATAATATCTGTTTCTGAAGAGTGGTTAGCATGCATACAACTATCATGCCTTTCTAGAACTAACTGTATAACCATACAGACTGTGGAGATATAGGCCAAACTCTTTAGTGGCATTAAACTGACTTCAGTTGGTTTATCCCAGGAATGAATTTCACCATACTCTGTAAAACTGGTAAGTATTTGACTGTAATTAGCCAAATCCTCTAGAGTCTAATGGAATGCTTATGGGCTCTGGCAAGATAGCTCAACATTTAATTTGCACTAAGCTAGCCAAGCCTGTGGAAGCATGAAATATAGTCTAAAGGGATAGTCTGCTCTCTTTGAAGTCAATGGCATAATTCCTGTTGTCTCTGATGGGAGTAGGATTGGATCTTATGTGGCATTAGCTCCTTTTACTATAGACTGAAGTCCTCCTAAATATTAATTCATTCCGCCTGCAGTTTTGAAAACTCCAGTGTCCTGAGGGTGCAAAAATGTCACTAACCCCAGGCATTCCAGGAAGTGTTAGACTGCAGCAGACATCATCTTGGATGCTGAAAAATTGTGGGGTTCTTGTTTAAAAATGGTGTATATATAATCGGGGGGTAGGAGGGAGAATGAAGGAGAGCAAGGAGAAAAGCCCCTTATTCAGCAACTATAAACCAGAGACCTAATAGAAAAGACAAATTTCTTAAAGGGCTGGTGCTTCATATTTGATACTCTATTATTGCACTTGTGTTCAGCTGTTTCCTGTGGAGCCCCACAGCTTTGAGATCAGCATCAGGACCCAGCTTACCTTATTCAGTGCAGTCTTCAGCAGCAAGTATCACAGAGTAATGCTATCAGTGCCTGAGACTTCCCAACCCAAGAGATCTGGCTGCATCTAGCAAAGGGGATTTGAGAAGTGGTTTTTAGATTGGTCTAGTGTGCAGCTCTTCAGCCAGGTAAGTGAATGTTTCAGTTTATCCTTTTCATAAGAGCAGCGGTTTTCTCTTTTATGCAATCACAAAAGGTGAATGTGCAGTGTTTACAGGGAAGGCAGCTCAAGGGGTGAGTGGAGCTCTGGGTATGGCCTCACAGAGACAGTGAAAATGAAGAAAAAAAGGCTTTAAAATAATAACCTTCTTACCAGGAAGTGACTGGGGTTATGGAACAAAACCAAATTGATATGCTGCCTCCCAAATACTTTGATTTGTTCCTGCAGCCAGGTGAGGCTGTGGATGCTGAGAGACACTGTAATAATTTAGATGTGACAACAGGAATGCATAGAGGGGAGCTGAAAGCAAGGTCCTTATACCCCGGGGAAACGCTGATGCTTGAACAAGTTAGGAAGTCTCGGTAGGGGCATTATTGCCAGCCTCAATGAATCTACTAAAGAATTTGCTAGGGGCAGTTAGGCTGACCAGATAGCAAATATGAAAAATCAGGACAAGACGGTGAGGGATAATAGGAGCTTATATAAGAAAACCCCCCAAATATCAGGACTGTCCCTATAAAATTGGGACATCTGGTCATCCTAGGGGCAATTAATGCTCACTACTAAAGCCCCTTTCCCACCAACCTCCCCTCAACATTATTCTGTTCTGGTAGCCTTTGCCCCTATGATGGGTCCACAGCCAGCAGTTGCTGCTTTTGCTTTAATTTTGTTACCTAGTGGGCTTTCCTGTTTTTCAGGCCAGGTTTACAGTTGCTCTAACTTGAAGGTTCAAAGGCAGCAGAACTGTTGATCTCGCTCCTGCCACGACAAGTCTAGAATCTGATATCTAGACTGCCAATGGGCAGGAATCGACCTCCCGACAACCCACCTGGAGTCTAAAACATCCAGCTTGGCTAAGTGCAAGTTGCAAGCATTTTCCTGCACTTACTCCTCAGTTGGCAGCCTCTCTGATTCCCTATACCGTGAGTTGGATCAGAGCTGTAGTCTGAAGAGGCGCAGCCATGAACAGAGAAGGCTGTGGGACACTAAAGGCTGAAGGCTCTAATACTGTTTACTCCTCAGGGCATTCTGAGCCAAAAATTACAAATTCTGCATGCAATATTTTAAAATTTTGCAAATGTTATTTGTCAAAATAACTCTACATAATCATGCCAGTTTCAATTATTTTTTTCAAAATAGCTGTCAGCAAGTATGACTGTAATAATACACACACACAAAAATTACTCCAGGAGTAGAGTTAAAGAAATCCCTCTGACAACCCACTTCCTGTTTCTCTGCCCCCTTCCCTCATCCCTGAATCCAGCTGAAGTCCCCCACCCCTGGCCCAGATATCCACACCCTCTCCCCCGCAGAGGCCTGCCATGAGGCCTCCATTTGCCCAGATACATGCACCCCTCACTCCCCCAAGCCCAGCCACAAGATCCACTCTTGCCCAGATACCACACCCGCTCCCGCACAGAGCCCAGGGATCCAGAGAGAGAGAGAGAATCAGTCTGATGCTTGGTCCCAGCTTTGCATGGAGTTTCCTGCATGGCACCCTCACCTTCCCTCAGGGCATGCTGGGAACTGCCGCTGCTCAAGCTTTCTCTCCCTCCCCCCAGCAGTGTTTTCTGTGTGAGAGCTGGGATCTGTTCAGTCCAGTGGCAGCTAGAAGCACTGTAGCCCATTTCAGGGGGTGAGGTGGGGTGACAAAATTCTGTGTGCACAACTTTAATTTCTGCATAATTCTGCATTGCACAGTGGAGCAGAATTCCCCCAAAAGTAACACTGGTCTACGATTTTTTAGAAGTCGTCTGCTTCAGAGATAAAATGTGATATTTATTATGTATTTTGATGTGTTGAATTCAAATATGACAATTAAAACAACTGATTGGCTACTGTTTCTAAGATATTTAAGTTTTTACATTTTATGTCTATGTATATTGTGTAGATAGTAGAGTTTTAATCATAAATTGTAAACCTAGGTCTTTTCATGTGTTTATGGTTGCTTTACATGATAATATTTCACCTGTCCTGTTTATGTAACACTTTAAAAATCAGCAAAAGGGTTATATAAATAAAATGTATTAGGAAACAAAAGGCAAAAAACTATTATGTACATAGTTTAGTCCTATTCAGTGTCTACTCAGCGCTTCTTCGCTTGTCTCTTGTATGCATTAAATGGAGCATCACTTGTCACTGTCCAGCAATAGTCTGCAAGCACTGATGGGCTCCATTTGCCCTGATAGTGTTTCTCCATTGTTGCAATGCCCTGGTGAAATCGCTCACTGTGCTCATCGCTCACTGCTCCGCAGTTTGGTGGGAAAAAATCTAGATGACAGTGCAAAAAATGTATCTTTAGTGACATGTTGCAAGCAAGGCTTTTGTATGCCTTGAGGAGGTTTTCCACCAACAACCTGTAGTTGTCTGCCTTGTTGTTTCTGAGAAAATGTATTGCCACTGACTGGAAGGCTTTCCATGCCATCTTTTCCTTGCCACGCAGTGCATGGTCAAATGCATCATCTCAAAGAAGTTCACGAATCTGAGGACCAACAAAGACACCTTCCTTTATCTTACCTTCACTTAGCCTTGGAAATTTTCCATGGAAGTACTTGAAAGCTACTTGTGTTTTGTCAATGGCCTTGACAAAGTTCTTCATCAGACCCAGCTTGATGGGTAAGGGTGGTAACAAAATCTTCCTTGATTCAACAAGTGGTAGATGCTGAACACTTTTCCTCCCAGGCTGCAGTGGCTGTCGGAGTGGCCAATCTCTCTTGATGTCATGGGAATCTCTTGCACGACTATCCCATTCGCAGAGAAAACAGCAGTACTTTGTGGATCCAGTCTGCAGACCAAGCAAGAAAGCAACAACCTTCAAATCGCCACAAAGCTGCCACTGATGTTGGTCATAGTTTAGGCACCTCAAAAGTTGTTTCATGTTGTCATAGGTTTCCTTCATATGGACTGCATGACCAACTGGAATTGATGGCAAAACATTGCCATTATGCAGCAAAACAGCTTTAAGACTCGTCTTCGATGAATCAATGAAAAGTCCCCACTCATCTGGATCGTGAACGATGTTGAGGGCTGCCATCACACCATCGATGTTGTTGCAGGCTACAAGATCACCTTCCATGAAGAAGAATGGGATAAGATCCTTTTGACGGTCACGGAACATAGAAACCCTAACATCACCTGCCAGGAGATTCCACTGCTGTAGTCTGGAGCCCAACAGCTCTGCCTTGTTCTTGGGTAGTTCCAAATCCCTGACAAGGTCATTCAGTTCAGCTTGTGTTATGAAGTGTGGTTCAGAGGAGAAGAATGGGATAAAATGTGGGTCCTGTGACATTGATGGTTCAGGACCAGAAATTTCATCCTCTTCCTCTTCCTCATCTGACTCAAGGGAGAATGATTCTGGTGCATCAGGAACTGGCAGTCCTTCTCTGTGGGGTATTGGGCGTATAGCTGATGGAATGTTTGGATAATGCACAGTCCACTTTTTCTTCTTTGACACACCTTTCCCAACTGGAGCCACCAAGCAGAAGTAACAATTGCTGGTATGATCTGTTGGCTCTCTCCAAATCATTGGCACTGCAAAAGGCATAGATTTCCTTTTCCTGTTCAACCACTGGCGAAGATTTGTTGCACAAATGTTGCAGCATATGTGTGGTGCCCACCTCTTGTCCTGATCTCCAATTTTGCACCCCAAATAAAGGTGATAGGCTTTCTTAACCATAGTGGTTATACTGCGCTTTTGTGAGGCAAAAGTCACTTCACCACAAACACAGCAGAAGTTATCTGCACTGTTCACACAAGTATGAGGCATCTCTGCTCACTTTGGCTAAACAGAAATGTGTCCCTTTGCAAAATCAAACACTGACAAATAAGAGAGCACGACACTGTATGATTTCTAGAGCTGATATAGGGCAATTTGTTCAGCAGAGTGATGTAAGCTTCGTTATGATTGCATCATCCATGACTTCTAGGAATAACATGATGCAATTCATATAATGTATGACGCAATACCAGCTTCAGATTGCATCATTCATTGTTTTGCCTAAAAAGCAAGTACTGTCCAAACCCAGTCACAGATTTATTCATAGATCCAGTCAAAGATGTATTTTAGTCATTTCTGGTTTAAATTGAGATCCCTTCCCTTTATAACTCACTTATCCTCTGCCATTCCCATGTCAAGGGTCGTATATACTGACCCAATAGCATATCTTGAAAACTAGAGCCAATCAACAATTTTAAGCATCATTTTCATTCTCAGTGACCCAGAATTAGTAAAGTTGGACTACATTTATTTCAGAAGCATTTTGGCTGTAGAGCAGTGTAATTGTTCTGAGACTTCTTTTGTACAAGCCAGTTCTTCCAGACTCTTTCCCCTCAACTATGCGGAGGTGTCCATCTTAATCCCCTCACATCTGACTTGGAGATAAGGTGGTGTGTAGACAGTTAGGATTCCTGGAACAGTCTTTCTCCTCCCTTGTCATTGCTCCCTGCCAAGGTTGGCTGGCAGGGAAGAAGAACCAAAGGAGGTGAAAGAGAATCTGGTGGCTGGCACTAGCTGCTGAGAGATTTCACTGTGAACAGGTGACAAAGAGGAAATGGGGGCACAATTTTGGAGAGGATAATACATAATAGGTGGGTTGTACTGAGGATACAATTTTATAATTGGGCTTCTGAAGACACACTAGACCAATGGCAAGTGTGAAACGAATAACTGACCCACTAAGTCTAGCTGAGGCCAAACTACATCAACCAAATCTGGCAGCTTCAAAAAATTTATCTGTTGATTTTTTTTACACAATCCTACATTTCAATTTTTGACTTCACTGAACAGAGGAAGTGCTGAAATACCACAAGAAAAATCTATCTTCATAGTATTTGGAACCTAACTACAACCGGAAGTATTGGAAATAATAGGTAATTGCAAAGCACTCTTTACAAGATTTGAAGATGAAAGAGGTTAGGATTCCAATCTCCACCTCTGAACCTTTTTGAGATGTATCCATTTTTATTAGTGAGATTGTAGCAAGGTGACAACTCACTGCTGCAGCGCCTCCTGCTGGTAATCTTGGGAAATAGCTCTGCAGCACTTGGAGCACCCTCTGCTGACTCATCTGCCTCTGACCCCCCCAAGATCTCCTCCGGACTCTGATGTTTTTTGCCCTGGCGTTCTGCCCCAGCAGTACCCCCACACTCTGGGTTTCCCTGCCCAAGGAACCCCCAACTCTCTAAACCCATCTTACCTCAGTGCCAGTCATCAGCTAGCCCCTGCTCACTTGGGCAGACTGCAGTGTGTAATGGCCACTCATCATTGTCAAGGAGGTTGGACCAGCCGCCTCTGCCTAATCCCAGGCTGCACCTCTGCAATCCCAGTACCTGCAGCCTGAGGGTTTACCAGGCTGGAGCTCCCCGACTCTCTTGCCCTATTCCCCAGCACTGCTCCAGGTTCAGGTACCATCTGTTCCCCAGCAGCTAGCCCTCTTCCTCCAGGGCTGGAGAAAGGGCTGGTCCTCAGTAGGGCGGGGGATCGACTGTAGATACGCAATTTCAGCTATGTTAATAATGTAGCTGAAATCGGCCTATCCACAGCCGACTTACCTGCCGTCCTCACGGCGGCGGCGGTTGGCGGTGCGCTCCCCCATCAACTCCAGCTTGCGCCTTTTGGCAAGCTGGAGTTATGGAGTCGATGGGGGCGCTGCTGGCGATCGATTTATCGTGTCTTGACGAGATGTGATAAATCGATTACCATAAGATCGATCTCTCCCCATGCTAATGAAGACAAGCCCAAAGACTCCTTCAGTTTCTGGTTCTTATAAGGACCAACAGGGCCCTGACTGAGCTGGCCACATCTGTGGCTGCTTCCCCAATCAAGCTAGCCTTTTACGGCCGCAGCCCTCTCCAGGGCTGCTTTTAACCATTATTTTCCATTCAATATGCAGTCAATGTGGACCAATTGATAATATTCAATGTTATATAGTCCCTGGCAGTTGTGTTATTTCAAAGGATTTTAAACAACTGAGACATTTATTAGTGTTACAAGTATAGGTAGCTTAAAGATGGTAAAACTACAATAGAATCCACTTAATTAGGAGATTGCATAAGATACAAGATGATACACTGAATACATAGGAACAAAATCTTTACAGAAATAATAAAAAAGAAACCTCATAACATGAAATATCAAGAATAAAAATGATTTTAATTAGATTATAGCTGTGTTTCACTTAACCTCATCTTCATTTAATCTTTATTTGACAATTTTTGCATTAAAAGACTGGAGCTCAGGATTTCACCTGTTGAACACATAATTCAGCACTTTTTAACTAGCTCTATACAAAATTTGATAGTTGGAGTTCTATGGTGTTTTCTGATGTCAGCTTGCATGGATTCAGGCTGACAGCATTTAACTTTGAGTTGCACATTTTGAACCCAAAAGCTCAATATGAAACTCAGCTTAAAAATAACCAACACTTCCCTTGCCCTCAGCCAAAAACCAAAACAACAAGAGGGAAAACAATTCAGTTGTGCTTGGTTTGAAGTTGTACAATTTCAACTCCAACCCATAATCCTCATCAAGCACTAAAAAAAAGAGTCCAAGTTCATATAAAACTCAGCTAAGATTTGCTGCAAGGTTCTCAGACCTCTCTGAACACCCGGTCTGAGTTTCTGGTTTCCCAGCCAGCCCTAGACATGAGATGTGATACATATGGGGGTGAGCTCCGAAAGACCACAAATGAGACTAGGTGCAGCTATCCTTGGAACTAACATACCATTCATTGTCATGATGAAAAATCACCTGATAGATATGCTAATAAAACATTCATCCTGATTAAATATATCCCAATTAAATGAACTATATATTTAAAATTAAATTTAAAAGTTACTGTAAGTGTAGAAATAAAGAGACTTTTAGTTTCCTACCTTCTTTTTTTATGTCGACACATAAAGGGACCCTCCATAAATAATCTATGGCCCTAACTTTCAAAGAACCACAATAAAATTTGACTTTTTGATGTCAAGTTACTGAATCCATTTCTAACAATATAATGATGGATCTGGATGTTAAGTATGGCTTATTATACACTAATTACCTGCATCTCTCTCTCGCTGTCATGTATACAGATATCATATTGGAGACAGACTGATCACAAACATGTATTTTGATCCTCCTTGCCTTTTTCACAGAAGTTTTTTTGAACAGGCCATACACTCTTTGCAGCTCCTACCTTATTTGGAGGACAAAGGTCAATAATCTTAACAGAAATGGCATTTGCACTTGCCTACCTTACAGCAGTTCAAATGGTAAATGCCTCATTAAAGCTTGCAGTATCTAAGACTTGAGTATAGCCACAAATCTCTTTGATGTTAAAGGCTACCTCGTTAACATGGCCTTAAGATTCTGCTTGGAACTTTCAAGCAGACCATCAATTTGTAGCTAATAGGGAGTTTGATAAATGCCTTTTAGCCCTAACTTGCTATTATTACTGCCATCATCCTTGACAGAACCTGTGTGTCACTGCAGAGATAATGGATTTCCAAATCCCTAGGTTCTCTGTCATTTCCATTATGCAACTCTAAGTTTTACTCATACGAATGCTTGGGGATAGCAAATGTTCAGCCTGCACATGAAAGCGTTCATATATATACTCATCCAACAGAGGGTCAGAAATAATGCCATCTGATTTATGGGGCCAATCACAACTAGCCAACACAGCTCAACTATTGAGCATTGAATCCTTTCGGGGAACTGCTCATAGTTAATCTGCAGAGTAGAAAAAATCCCCAAACTTGCATAAAAGTTTGTTGAATGAATTCAGATAAATAATTAATTTTGGGAAATCACGCTCTGCTTGTTGACATTACTTAAGCAGGGCCGGGGGGAGAAGGTTACATTCTTCAAGTGACTTATTCCCTGTTAATAATTTGTTCAGCTATCTAGTGACAAGGCTATTCTGATTGCACATAAAGAGTCACATTCAGAAATGTTCGCTGTGAAGTTTTATAAGACCTGGAAATGCCTTGTTTTGATCCTTGTGCTAGCCTAAAATAATGCGACAAAAACAGTACATTTTTGTGCCATGTTCCAAAAGGTCCTCTTAATCAAATACCATTGTCTGAGGCAATAGCTGGTGATTGCTGGTATTGTCATTTCTTCTGTATCAATGAGAAGTCCATGCACCAGGATGTTATATGGACACAGTCCTAGACTAAAATCACCCTGTTACTCTGTTACTCCATCACTCTTGCCTACTTTGTTCTGGTTTGATCTTGGGGTAGTTGCTTCTTGACAATTACAGTTTTTTGGGATTTGGGAAACACTCTCTAGCTTCCACTTTCTAAGCACTTACCACCATGCAATTTCTCTGTTGTACTGTTTTAAGGTGTCATGTCCAGATTTTGAAAGTTAAGTAGGCATTGCTGTGCTCAGCATTGTAATGCATAACTTAATTTGGAGCCTATATTTAATTTTAAAAAGTTATTTAGGCACTTATGAGCCAAAATCCCAACGACAGTCAATGCTGAGTGCAGCAATGCTGTCATAAGTGTGAAGTAGCCTAGAATTAGTGTTTACCTGTAAGGGGTTAAGCTAAAGGTAACCTGAGAGGTGGACAACTGACCAATGAGAAATTCCTCAGGAGACAAAGGATTTTAAGTTTCAGTTTCTCTCTGGGTCTCTCTCTGTTCACCTTGGCTATGGGATGGACACAGCTATGTCTTTCACTATAACTATAAGATTCTATCAAGTACTGTAGTTAGTAAGTTTACCTTTTTTTTTATCACTTGGAGGGTTCTCAGTGGTGAGTGTTGGCTGGGTGCTTCTTGATATTGTAAGCTTCAGCAGAGATATCAACTGTGGGAGAAAATTGCCTCAGGGGAGAAGTTTGGTTTCTGAATCCTTTTGTTGATTATGCTGTTCCATTGATGGTTATAAGGGATTTATTCCTTTCTTTTTTCTTTTATTAAAATCTTTCTTTTAAGAAGCTGACTGCTTGTTTTTCATTGTGTAAGATCCTGGTTTTGGATCGGGCATGTCTCACAGGATCAGGCGAGGTTTGGGGTTTTTTTCTCTCAAGCTTCCCAGGGAAGGAAGAAGTTTGGGGGGTTAGTGGAAAGGGAAAGAAGGGTCCCCAAACTACCCTAGACCTAGTTTGGGTGGTGGCAGCGTACCAGGTCCAGATACAGAAGAATTTGTGTTCTGGGGAAAAACATTTTAACCCAAGCTGGTAAAATAAGCTTGTGGGGGTTATTTCTTTTTTCATGCGGGTCCCCACATGTGTACCCTAGAGTTCAGAGTGGGGAGGCAATCCTGACAAATGCCTAAATACCTTTACAAATCTGATCATCAGTGGCTTGCTATAAGCGGTCTGATTGATCTTTTTAAAATACATATACAGTTATACATACATGTTATACATATACAGTAGTTATTCCATACAATAATGCAAGTTCCTTATCTGTTGGCCATTTCTAGTAGGAACCCTGTACTATAGGATAGAGAAATCCTGTTTACAGCAGATTAATTCATGCCCTTTTAGGGCTCTGGCCTTGGAACATACATGCCTAGAAAAATAACTTGATGGCTGCTAGTAGTCCCATTCAGTTTAATGGGTTTACTGACATGTGTAAGCTTTTGAGGGATGGATGCCTTGATGAGATGCATGGTCTGCAAACATTAAAACTATCTGGTGATCAAGGAGAACCTAATTTGTATTATATTGCAGTTATAAATTGAAAATTATTCTTTTAATATAACTGGAGCATTTCAGATTGTACTTTGCTTAGTTTTAAAATATACAGCCTGAGTTATAGACCTATTGTGTGAAGACAAGTATGTTTTTATATGATTGATTTCATGTCCGTGTAGATAATATTGAGAATGTGAAAATTCCCATTTAAAACATCTATAGATCATATGTAAGTTATTCTGGTGGATTCAGTAGAAATGTGTAGGGTTTTTTTGGTGTTTGATGATAATTTCATCTAGGAAAATATATGTGCGTAGTGGACCTGATCCAATGTCCATTGAAGTCAATGGGAGTCTTTCCATTGATCTCAGTGGACTTTGGGTGAGGCCCCATACATTTTATCGGAACATGAATCTAAAGCTGAAATTTTGTACTTAAGCTTTTTTGAAGATGAGATTTTTAAAATAATCCTTGTCACAAATCCTTTAAATTTATGTTGTTTACAAATCTATTAGGGTATTTCAATTGAATATATAATTCTCAGAGTAGAACCCTCAGGGCAAGAGTAAATGATGCATGCCAGAGCTCTGGAAGCTAAGTCAGACAAACCTTTGCATTGCTATAATGTGTATTGTAAAAAAAGAAGGAAAAATGGGAGGAATGTGTGACAAATTTCTTTAATTATCACATCAAACATGCCTGTGCCAGAAAGATAAATGTCTCTGTGGAAGGATTCTTAAATGATATTACTCAGCCTTTCACCTGCAACATGATTCTTTAGCTCTGATTTTTTTAAAAAAACCTTCAATGAAACTTTCTTTATTAATTACAGCCACAGCTCTGTAAACATGAATGTTCTGACTGGTGATTTTTTTCTGCAAAACTTCTGGGAAATCTCAATGTCTTCTGACAAATATTCTTCTTATTGCCCAGCACTTTGGAAATTCAGTGTTAAGTGATCAAATAGAAACCTAAAGCCATTCAAGGTAATTTAATCCCATAGTTTGAGACCAGGTGTACAAAGATGTTCAAACTAATTATTTAATAATTGAAAACAATAACCAATGTAGTTAAATCTCTTGCTGATTTATCTAATGCTTATTAATTTAGGCACCTGTGTCTTCTACACCACTTTCTTTCAAAATGCTTGCAAGGATACGCATAGCATATAAATGTACAATTAATAGGATTACCTCTTGATGCACACTTGAGGTACTTAACTGATTTGAAGAGCGTTATTTCTTTAATTGTTTTGTAGATTTCACTCTTTTTGGCATACTTATTTATTGTTTAAATTCTTAGTCGACATCACCGTGTTGGATTTTAATTAAATTCTCAATTTGTTATTTTTTCACATGCTGTTTAAGCTGTCCCGGAAATGTGACACCCCTATTTTGCAGAAAAAAATACCACTAATGTGTTTAACTGCTGCCCTTCGATTCCAGACAAATTAAATCTGTTATGTCATAATTGACAAAAAAATAAAAATATAAATAACCCAACAGCAGCAGCACTGTTAGCATCAAACCCATGATTTGATTTTTACGCTGTTCTACTTTAACTTATTTTTGTTATATTTAATGCAAACTGCCTTGAAGAGTCTCACTGACTGAGAGCTGCCTAGCAATTAATATAATGTGTTAGTATTTTATTATATTGCAAGGCAGCACCTGTCATCTTTTCCACGGAGTGAGTGAAGCAATGCAGATGTCAAACCTTGCATACTTGCTTTTGCTGCTGTTACTTCACTTAGCTAACTGTACTATTTTAATTAATTATCCTCCCTATCTCAAAGGCAATTCCTGTCACATTTCTTTACTCTGCTAATGCACCTGCTTAAAGGAGGCATACTGGAATTAGGGGACTCCGAGAAGGTTAAAATAGCAGATCTCTTTTGATTATTTTGTTGTTCTTGTTATTATTTTATTTTTTACTGAATAATAGCTATTGAAAGAAACAAGTTTACTGGAGGGAATTGGCTGTTATTTTTGTTTGGTCCCAGGGCTGCTAATTAACAGCAGATATGATACGTTATATAAAGGTTAAAAAAATCCAATAAAAACCATTTTTACCTTCCATTCTTATTCTACAGAAGGTATTCTATAGTGGGTATGCTGCTTTAGACTTAGTCAGATTATAGCAGCATGAATATAGCAGAATAACCACACTATTTAACAGCATGAACAAAATAAATGGGCAGTATTAACTGTATCATTCCAGCAGCCTACACAGCAGTCCTAATGCCTTAACAGAATGTGTGAAAGTAAATGAAATGGCAGCATGATTACACTGATTACAGCAGTTCCAAGTATGTTAGGCTACATTCATGCTTCAGTGCGGCTGTAATTATACTTCCAAGAATCGCATGCAGGCAGCCTTGTTCTTATGGCAACCCTGCTGTCTGTTTCCTGTTATTTTGTTCTTACTGAGAGAGGTCCTGATCCTGTGGACACTTATCCAGCTGCGTAACTTTCCGCACATGAGTAGTTCCATTGGTTTCAGTTGGACTACACATCTCCGGAAAGTCACCCGCATACCTTTGCGTAGATCAGCCCAGGGAACTATTATAAAAAATGTAATACATGTGACTAGCTGTGGCATGCTGCTACCGAAGTGCCATCAAAGTAAAGGTTTTGATATGATTTAATACGTTTTTCTCCCTTGTAGAATAAATTCATTCGGTGTTCATTAAATCAGTTGATATATGGTGTGGGGAAATATGGTTCCTTGATATCAAACATCTCCTTCTTCCACCTTGCCCCTAGGTGTTAGTACTGAACAGAAGAAATCAGAACCTTTGTGATTTGTCTTTGATTAGATCTGCCTCATGCTGCAAACAGTACTTCAAGAAGAAAGTCACATTTGCTGCTTTTGTTTCTCACTTGCAGAATGTAAGCGACCAGCAGCACCGAAGACTAAAGCTGACCATTTTGTTTGATTTTTAAGAAACAAGGTGTAGAGAAAGAAAATGCACTTTGATGTGTCTGCATTTTTTCCATACTACTAACATTTTACAGCAGGCTCTTCTTGCCTCGCTAGATAATGAAGTTGCTCCATCAAGATGGAGTGCCACAGCAAGAGGTGGTCTGGTCTGCACTAGAGCATTTGGCAGGCTAACCACATTCAGTCCTCCTGTCTCATCTGCAACACTCATTTCTTTCACACACACAATTGTTTGCAAAGGCACACAGGTGCTCACAACGTCATTTGGATTAGATTTTCTTTGAGGAAGGCTAACCAGCAGATGGTGCTCCATTGTGGCACTCTGTGCCCGTGCAATGTTAATGTGCACAGGGATGGCTTGTGTAATAGCCTCCATCGTTCATATAGTTCTCCCCTACAGTTCCCCAGTACTGCTTAAGTGGCCTGCCTGACCTTCTCTCTGGACTCCGCTGCACAGATGTCATGTTTGCTAGAAGCCACTTGGTGCCACAAACACTCAGTTGTTTGCTATTTTCATATTGATCAAT
Source organism: Dermatemys mawii (assembly GCA_007922305.1). Classification (NCBI taxonomy): domain Eukaryota; kingdom Metazoa; phylum Chordata; order Testudines; family Dermatemydidae; genus Dermatemys; species Dermatemys mawii. The sequence goes on along the minus strand of ML677343.1, from coordinate 23,846,168 downwards.
TTCTTTGACTTTATTACGCTTTTGTCATTCTCATGTCTCAAAGATGCCCTTCCTAGACTGTGCCCCAGTCGAATGGAGATTGACACATGAACATCAAGGGAGATCGAGGGCCAACTGAACTTGATCATTCACAACCCTGGTGTATGACTGTGTGATCTAGCACCTACTGAGATGAGCATCACTCAGGGTGCTGAGAGAAGATCAAGGTACTTAAAGTACAATATAATAAGGCCTGGGATACACCAAATAAGGCATAAAAGATATCTGTTCTATGATGAATAGGATCAAATCTGCATAGCTCACCCTTCCTTGAGGATGAGGGGACCTGGACAGCACATAGGTACCTTTGCACTGAAGTGATGAGGAATGAGAGGAACTCTGTGAGAACTAGAAGGATGAAGAGATGCTTGAGTTATTGCTGGGATCTCACAATTTCTTTGCAGAACCTAAGATCAGAAACAGCAGTTTAAAGGCAGATGAGCAGGTTCAGATGGAGGCATTGACAGATGAGAGGACCTTCTTGACACCAGGTTAACTTCATTAACTTCAAAGACCCAGACTACAGCTTTAGTGACTTCTGTGGAGTTGTGCCATTTTTGTTCACAGTGAATTTGCACCATGATGTGCATGCAAAAATTTTGTACTTTATTACAGCTCAAAGTGTAATCAGACACTTCCTGGTCCTCAGGCTGCAGCTGTAGCAGGTGAGGCAAAAAGAGAGGCCCCATCTGGTTGAGTCAGTGAGAGCTGAGCTAAGCCCCCTCAGCTGGAAGTTGCTCTTTGCTTGTCATACATAGTGATATATGAAGGTAATTGCTTTAGTGTGCAGTTAATTACAATATTGTAATTAGCAAGTTGCAAGAGCAGATGTAAGGGGTCCTTACATAGTTCAGACTCTGATATGCCAGAAAAGCATCTCAGAAAAAGAGGGCAGCACAATGTCACATTGCAATGCGACTCTTTGTGCCTGGAAAAGGGGGGTAATTAGCTGAATGCTCCACTCTTCGTACTGATTTAAGGCACAGGGGGCTAATAGCTTCATGAATTTAATTTTAAAGAACTAGCAAACAGTAGCAAATCCCAATTCCTCCTGGGCAGCAGCAAGGTAAAAAAAGGGAACAGACTCTACCTATAATCCATGCAGCCTTTCCTGGGAAAAGGAGAAAGAGTCACAAAATCTTTGATGACCTTCTCCATGGTAACTGGAGCACAGGCCTAACCATTGGCCAGCCGGTTATGGCTATCAGAGGAAGAGAAGCATTGGTGGCTGTAGGCTAATATTCTGTGGGGTCCTTGTGAATAACAAGTGAATACTTGTTAACAAAAAGTCACTTTTCAAAGTGACCCTCAGCTCTGTGAGGTTGGTAGCAGGCTGTGCATTGGGGTTATCCGGATCAATTTAGTTTCAGCCATAAGGGAATCTTGGAAGGTTTTGATGATCATTGAAGGCCAGAACTGTTTGATAGATGAACTTGCATGAAGCTGGGTCACACACTACTTTATGAGGCAGCATGAGGATTTCAGACCACCAGCTTTTATGTGGTTTCAGGCCTTTTGAGAAAGCTGATTTTCTTGTTAGTTTTGTTGCCCAGAAAGGGAACATTGTAATGTGGGTGTTTGCAAGAATGCAAAATAGTTCAAGAAGTGATCCGTTGTTTTGCTATAAGAAAACAGATAAAGCTGAGCTAACTTTCTATATATCCAGTAGCTTTCGCAGCACTCTCTATTCTTTAACTCATACTATTATCCAAGTAAATTATCAAGCCCTGGTATTAGTATTTATTGAAATTATCTATTAAAAGGGATTAAAGTGCACAATCTCTTGAAATGTTTGCTGAAGTCAGTACAAGTTACACATTTAATTATTGTGTACTTAGAATTTAATAATCATAGAAGATCAAATACACAGCTAGGTTGAGTCAAAGTATTTTTAATAGGGTAGTATTAAATTATAGAGTTAAACATTATTAGATATATTTATTCATGAGAGATAATTTGATATGTTACAAAATAAGCCAATACATGGTGTAACCTATTGCAGTCTAATTTTCATGGATGAGCTCTTGCATATTTAATATCCTTTGAGGATATATTTTAACCTACTCTAATTACTGCTTTCCTCTTTTTTCTATTCAGACATGGCACAGATATTTTGGTTTAAAAAAATAGTATTGTTATTCCTGAAGAAATAAAATAAATCTAGCTTATTACATTTGGAGCCTTTCTTTACTCTGTAAGCATTAGTAAATTTCTGCATGTTGTTATAACATCTACATCATATACAAAGGCATATAGTTACAATGGAAAGTCAGACCAACATGTTAAAATCATTTTTATAAATATATCTTAAAAATGCTGCTTATCATCACCATCACTCCACAAATAATATTTTCCAGCCAAGCAACTGCTTAAGATATCAGTTTTTCTGATTTAGCTCTAGTAGGTCTAAAAACCATTAGTAAATTGAGAATTGAGTGGAAATGTAGATTGTTATTATAACAGTGAAATAGCTAAACATAGCAAATGAGCAGGACAGTTAAGTGGGAATGAAGCCAATCAAAAATCATATTATAGGAGTTAGACTGAGTGGAGGAACTTTGTATTCACACATAGGCAAAATGAATTCATCCGGATCATCTGTGGTAGTTTTGATATTTGTATGAATTTTGAAATTTGAATATAAGGTCATTTTTAATGAGGCTTAACATTTCTTGTCATTGTTGCAAGTGCAAACAATGTCCGAAATATAATATGTCCTGGTAGCTCAGGTTATCATTTTGCATGCAATATTCTGCAATTCAAGGGGTGTTGGTTTAGACAGTTTCGTTTATTTTAGTTAATTAGGTTTCAACACCAAACCATAAACCCCTCCTCAGAAGCAGGAGAATGGAGAGAGAAGGGTTTGCTCAAAAAGGTTTGTAGCTTAGGTTGATGTAAAAAAATGGTGAAAAAAAATTCACCACTGGTGAATTTCTGCTAAGTTCTGAGTTTTGCTGGAGATGTCTTCACAGCACACTCACTTCTGAAAAGCAAGTACTGAGATAGGAAATCCTGGAGGGAGGAGAAAATAGACACAGAGAAAAATTAAAACTGAACTCACAGTATTTAGATTTACTTTACATTTATTTCTGTAAACCAGGATCAGCAATCTTTGGCACGTGGCACGTCAGGGAAAACCACATGAAGGCTGGGCCAATTTGTTTAACCTGCAGCATCTGCAGGTTTGGTTGATTGCAGCTCCCACTAGCTGTGGTTCGCTGTTCCGGGCAATGAGGGCTGCAAGAAGCAGTGCAGGCCAAGGGTTTGAGCTCATTCTGAATTTTGAATAAAATAACAGGTTCCGTCAGTTACTATAGAGAAATGGAAAATGTCTTTACAAATATGACAATCAGGTTTCTTTACACGAGTCTATCATAGATTTCCAGTGATTCTCAAGACCTCAGCTTCTACCTGCAACATCCTACACAGGCCAGTTCTTGGGTCTGTTAATTCTGTATTTTGCTGATCACCTGCCCCAGAGCAGATCTGAACCCTGAGGATTCCTGACCTAGGGGAAAATATTCTCCTGCTGAATTGTTTCCAAAGAAGCTCCTACACTACAGCCCTTAGCACAGGTGGTATGTGTGGGGTGATGCTGATCCCCAGCTGCCAAAATGGCCCAGGGATCAGTAATAACCAGAAAAAATGCAGCAGATGGCATTAGACTCTAGCCCATTAACTAACTCTTCAGAATTATCTGATTATGTTAATACAGGAATATAAGAAGCTTAAAATCTTTGGATTTCAAGAAGAACAAAATTAAAGAACAAAATTAGCTGCTTTTTATCCTTTCAACATTTGTTTGTTGTTTTCTAGTCATCACATATGGGATTTTTTATTACCTATTTTCAGAATCGATGGCTCTAATTTACCATTGCCCATTACTTGTTTCAGAACAATGATATCACAAAAGATTTAGCCTGTTATTCAACAACTGATCATTCTTCTTTCAAGTAACAAACACTTAGCAGTTTTGAATTTACATTTGCCGTGAGTCACTTTTGAAGTGCAAATTATTTATGCACTTACCTTGGTAGCCTTATATTTTAATTAGGCTTCCCTGGATACAAGCAAGGCCATTCAAGTAAACTGCCCTCATATTTAACAATGAACGAAACATGTTCCGTGCTTGAGATCTGCCTTTGATAATCTACAGGTACCTTAACACTTTAAAGTATGGCTTAACTGATTTTATGTGAGACCTGTGTAACTCTAGCTCATGATAAGAAAAATGAAAAGGCTAAATGAAAAAGAACAAAGCAGTTATGTTAAATTATAAGGTATCACTGTTAAAATTATAAGGTATCGGTTTAAGTTTTAAAGATTTCCTTGGTCCTGCTTGCAGGCTAGAGGATCTGCAGGGAAGTGTGTGATTTGCATCATCAGCAGTCAGTCTGCAAAAGAGCCAGCCTGGAGCAAGGTGTGTTGAGTTGTGCCTCTCTGTTTCCTCTCTTTCTGTATTTAATTGTTGTGTGTTAGAGTTCCAGATTCTTAGAAATAAAGTACAGTTACACTGCAACCTTTCAAAAACAGTGAGCCAGACAACTTTTTGGTACCATCTGAGTGGGCAAATCCCTATCTTCTTTTTTTTTAAAGGGTCTGTGCATACACATTACAAAAATATGTGGTAATTCTGCAAGGTGGCTTAAAGATGGAGTTAGGCCTGTTTCCATGTTGGAAATTGTACATGGAAGGCACTCAGAGAGAAATGGGTGGGGGCCATATTTTGGCTAAAATGAATACAGCTTCACTCAGTTTGGGGTAATTACTTTTTTCACTATAATAATGAAAACTATGCACATTCGTTTCTTTTGAGTTGATGGTTATGTCAACTGCTAACAATGGAGTGAGGCATGCTTCATGTGAAAAAATATTTTGATTCCATAGGTATTAGCATCATTAGTTTTCAACTATAAATCAGCTTGTATGTAGATGTTGCGTACAATAAAGTACCGTGACCTATGATTTATGTATTTTCTCTTTGTTTGCTTCAGATTTGATTGTGATTTCTGAATTAATAATGGAATGCTATTCAGAAATACTCAAAAAATGTCCACAAACAGAGCAAAGGTCTAAAGAAAATGTGTCATCATGTGAAATTGAGGCTTCTTCCCAAAAACAGATCAAAGGGAGAGACCTGGAATGGAAGACTCTTTTAAGAGTGACAGCAATCCAAAAATGTATTGCCATTAGGTAAGATAAAGATACCAGTGAAGTTCCTAGTGTATCTTAAGACCTAAATTGTAGAATGATCTTCACAAGCAAGGAAATGGTGCAACAATTTGAAAAAAAGCAAGCAGAACTTTGCAGCTGTAGTGAAGAAACTGGCCGTGAATTAAGCAAATCAATAAGGGGAATGAGATTATCGTTCACCAGTGTGTATGTAAAAAGTCTTGGATACTATGTTACAAAATATACAGTATCTGAAAAGGACCAAATCCTGAGAGCCACTGTGTCAATCAGTCAATCAATCTGAGCTCAGATAGAAATGTATGGAAAAGAGTAGAAGAGAAGATGAACAGAAAGATATTAGCTGTGGCATTAAGGGAGCTGGTAGCAGCAGAAGCACATGATCACAGATCTGGTTACAGAGCCTGCACAAGGCCAACAGAAAAGCACAAGTCATCAAGATGAAGATGATGACTATAGCATATACTATCGTACAGATAAAGAGGTATATGGTAGGTTATTCAATAATATTAGCACTGATTTGCTTTCAAAGCCTCATGTTGTATGAATGGTGAACCTCACATGGAAACTGGTGGCCAATATGAGCACTCTTGGTGCTGAAAAAATCAAGACACAACCAAAAACTAATTTGGAGAAATATGGAGGCAGAATTCAGAAATGGCCTGAAGATTATCATCATCAGATGCTAACAGCAACCTGTCTCAGGCAATGTTCATCAAGGAGAATCTAAGAATGGCCTTTGAGCTGGATTCACTTTTTGTCATTAGACCCTGATCAGGTCTTGAAGTGATAGCCCATGGTCATACAAGCAGATTATAAGATATCTAACAGTGATCAGCCATGGCCTCCTCAGCCAGAGAGGCTTGATAATGATTAACAACAATAGCAAGATCTCTCGTGGACTTCCTCGAGTGTTGTAAACAGGGAATAAAAAAGAGACTACATCACCCTTACAAATTCAAAGATTCATACAGTCCTCACAAGATGGCATATATGCCATTAGTGCAGGTGTGCAGAAACCTTCCAAGCACATCCCTGCATCCCCACAACTATGGCATATAATAACACTGACAGACTTGAAGAGATACCCAGAAGTGTAAGAACACCAGAGAGAGTAGATGGTCCAGCCTCACACGCACCAACTGTTGGACAATCCAAGTAGCCTCCACACACAAAGAGAGTCAAAAATTACAGCATAACTTCTTTGCCATTACTGTATTCTCCTTTATAATGCAGTTAACCAAGCAGGCCCTGCTGTGATGGAACCAGTGGAGATAGACTATGAAGATTTCATTCAGAATGCTCAAATTAAGAATCAAGTATGGTGTCTTATCCAACAAACAGATGCAAATAACCAGATAGTCAGCTCCTGGACATCCAGAAAGAGAGAAAAAGGTCAATATGACTCAGAACAATGTTGGGTATTAGCCAACTATGAATGAGCAAGTAATGGAGATGTCCATGGTCTGCAAAATCCTTAATCAGACTCTGAAAATGTTGGAAAAACTTGATTTGAAAGAGACAACATGTTTGTTTTGACCAGGCACTGTATGCCAAGGCTGCAGAACAACTGTGGAAGAATGATAAAAAATTCCAGTCAATAATTATCAGAATGGGAGGATTTCATACAATAGGCAACATAATGTCCATCATTGAGAAAAGATTCTAAGATGCTGGTCTCAGAGATCTTGCAATTTAGTCTGGTATTATTGGTGAAGGTTCCATCGCTGGTATAATGGAGGGTCTCCTGTACAATTGAGCTGAAGGTCTACATAAATCAGAGCATGAGGCTCCGCTGAGATGAGCCCAGAAGGATGGGTGGAGGAATACCACATGGTTAATTTATAAGGCATGAATGACATAGGAATCCAGATGGTGAAGCTGCATGGCAGTGTTACACAGGACCAGTTAAATGTTGTCCTCAACCATAATCCTGTGTTTGGATCATTCAGCTTTTCAGTGTGTTCCTGAATTTCTTAAGGTATGAAAACAGTGACCTATCAGCATTCTGGATGAGTTACAATAGTATAGGTGATGTGGTTCTTGGGTTTATTTAATCCTTCAAAGAAGGTGACTGGCTTCTCCACCTAGCCACATAAAGAACTATAAGACTTTGGTGTTTTGCTTATGACAAGCAGAATTATGGAGCTATCTGCCAGCATACTACACACAAATGACACGGTTGGCAATGTAACATCCTGAGATGTATGATTATTTCAAAAATGGAGGTTTCTCTGTATTGGTGGGTTCATCAGACCCTTTTGGAAAAATTCCTGTGGATCAGCACATCAAGATAACAACCAATAAAAACTTGCAGACAGCAGGTGGAACCAAAAGATTCAGTCTGAAGGCTGGAAAGTGAGTGGCTATTATCTAACTGAGGAGTACAGAAGTACTTGCCTTAGAAAACAAAGGCAAATGGTATAGGTCCAGACACCTTGCATATCTCAAGCAGATTTTAACCCATCAAGGTGAAAGAGTTGAAAAAGATGTGCAGTTACTGACAGATGCACTGGAGAAGATGGGTCAATTCCTCTGCAAAACCAAATTAATAACTCTCTCTCTCCACTGGTTGTGTAGCTCCTACAGACATTTGAGAGAATCTGTTATATGCAAAGAAGAAAGGAGAAGATGCATATTCAGCATTTAGAGATAACAGGTGAAAACTAGAGCAGCCAACCCAGAACTTCTGCCAAAGTAAAAACTGAAGACAGTCAGTGGCATAAAGAAATCAAGGCAAACAAAAGCCTCAAACAATGAAATTACATTAAAGTTGGATTATAAGATTTTTGGCCATATGCTATGATATCCATAAGTGGGAATCTGGACATCTGGGAGGTGTTGCAGCACTACTGAAGACTATTGCCCTGGGCTCTTGCCAGCTTTGGGTTACCATAAGGAAGACAAATAAAGTAGTCCTGTCAAGGAATCTTGAGAACATAGTAGCAGCGGTTGACACAATCCCTAGTTCTTCTTCCTGTATCACAGATGAAATGGCTTTTGTACACTAAGTGAATGTTGAGAACAAAACATATGATGATCTCTCAGAGAGCATCTTTATGTTGGACTTGAAGACTGGAACTGACATTGACAGGGTAGATGTGATTTTTGATGTATACAATGACATCTCCATTAAAAATTCAGATTCAGAAAATAGAAGGCCAGATCCTGGAGTGCTATTGAACAATCTGAATTTGGCCATCTGACTCCATGCAAAGATTACATCTACATACATGGTTTTTGTGCCATATACTGCTGTCTGGCATAGGAGCCAGGAGAAGCATTCTATCATATCCAGCCATGAAACAAAGCATGACTGACTTATGGAAGAGTTCTTCACTTCTGGGAATGTTCGTGTTGGCAGATTATTTTATTAAAGAGAAAATTAAATGGATCTTTTTCTAATGGAGTCAGTACAATCCCATCTACTGTGATGAAATCTCTTTTTGAGCCATTCATATCCTGTGAGCTCAAATTTGTAAAATGAAAAGTCATTTAGCAGTCAACAGATAGTATACCAAAGTTTAGGGACTGATATACCTTAACATACATAGAAACTATTTATAAAGTTATTTATAAAATAACTTTTTCATTGTCAAGATTGTGCTAAGAACTCCAAAATTTGTTCCAAATAATTAAATATATTGGAATTACATTTAATATTTAATTTATCCTGCCAAAAAATATTCCTATGTCCATTTGCCCATTTGGTGAGCTCATTCTCCATCATCTTGATGTGAAAGTAGAACCTGGACTATTATCTGAAGTAGACTAAAATCACATTCTTGGATTTCTGATGGTCTAAATCTCCTCTTATTAGACCTAAAAGGGTTGTGAGGTACCAGATCTCAAACCTGTTAGTTGTCCATGACTAAATATTGCTTGACTTCATCTTGAGGCCAGTATAATTTAAGGGAATGCCACTACAGCATTTTGGAGTAGATATTCAATAATTTCACAAGGTGTTTGTTTTTTTAAATGTTGGCCCTTGAAAATACTCAAAGGTTCAAAATTTTAGATGTAATCCCAAATAAAATTGCTTCCCAAACACCTAAGAAGTGTATGGTAGCAATACACAGCTCATCTCCTGATCTTTTTGCCAAAAGGGAGAGTTGTATGACCTTCTCTAAACCCATAATAATCTATGGAGCATCTGGTAGAATGGGCTTGTGCTGTTAAAGGTGGTCATACTCAAAACCATGTCAAGCGTACACATTAATTCAGATAGCATGAGGAGCTGCAAACCTGACGCCAATACCAAATGTTTGTCTCTACCAGAAACTCACCATGTGAAGCTGCCTCCAAGTTACAGCAATATCTCCTTCTCCCAACCAGAACTCCTTTTACAATTGTTTGCTTGATTATTCTTTATGACTGTTCTCTGCAATGGGCAAAGTTTCAAAATGAAAAAAATTCAATATCCTGTGATGAACCATTCCTGGCTCAATTCTTCTCTCATGTGAGAGTTTACAATTCTGTTAATTTTCTAAAATTGGCTACCAGAATAGACTGTAACTTGTTTAATAATACACATCATGATATCTAGAAATGTCCGGCAATGTATGTGCCAAGGACTGAACATTTGGCCCCATCTGCATTACTAAACATAACATTCATCTCACTTACTAAATTAAATCTCATTTGTACAATACTTCATTAAAGTTTCAGAAACTTTATCTTGATCTGTTTTCATTACAAAGATGCCTTTTTAAAAATACCCCCACTGAGAAGTGAGTCAGGAATCTTCACGCTGCTTTGAGCAGGGTCAACTCCTATATATCCATCGTGTTGCTTTATTACTGTTATAAACTCTAACACATAGAAATCCCAAAACAAATAATACTTCTGTTTATCTCCATTTTGCATGGAAGAATTTCGGCATATGGGAATATTTGGTAACTAGTTTTAGGAGTATTTGGCACAATCTTTTATGAATAAATATACTTAGCAAGTGATTTTTCTCCATATCTACCAACAAATAACAACAGGGACTCTAAGAGGTTGTCAAAGTATTTCTTCCCAAGGGAGAATTTTGCTCTTCTTTCTCATTTATCTAGGCATGTGTAGAGGCTTTTGACCCAATTTAGCATAGATAAATGACCCATGATGTAAAATTTCCCAACAGTTTAATAATGCATTTAACTCAAAGTGACACTTGCTTGCAGCTGCCTTTGAGCAGTTTCCAGGCTATATATGTCTCTTTGAAATGATGTATGACAAGTAGGAAAGCTTCCTTGATAGAACCTCTTCTCCCATGGGTGAGTAACAAGAAAATCCTTTTTTAGATTGCCAGCAGCAAATTTATACTTTGCAAGTCTTTATTTAATTTTATATGTTTTAATATAATTTATAGTTCTGACCATTAGTTAAACTGTAGTCTAAAGCTCACTGTAACTGCTATAAAAATATTTTTTTCCCTGACAGTACTAAAGGATTTTATTGATTTAATTTTTTTACAAAAAACCAGAAGCAAACCCCTGGGCTTATTGCTTAGAATGTTGTCATAATCCAGGTAATAACTTAGCAGTGGTGAAACTGCTTTATATTACTTTTGAAACCAATGCAGTAGAACAGAAAACTTTGCATCGTGTTTGTTAACCTCAATCATTATAAAATCAAGAAACACGCTCTTAACAAAACTCCCATTCAGAAATACTCTTATACGTTTAAAGACAGAATGCTGAATTGTGAGGTCCTTGATTTCCACTGGCATTGTTTAAAAAATCCCTCTAGGTACATACCATTTTTTGTGTCAGTGTGTTTTAACTTAACTTAAACTTTCATTGGTTAAAACCCACTTCTTCTGATGCATCCATGCATCTGAAGAGGTGGGGCTTTTTACCCACAAAAACTTACATGCCCAAAGAAATCTGGTAGTCTTTAAAGTGCCACCAGACTCCTCATTTTTGTAGATTAGTAGCAAAAATTCCCAGGATACCTGTTTACATACTAACAAGTAGTGCAGGGTGAAATATGTTGGTTAATAGTTTATTTGCTGAAAAATGTAGTTTTAGCATAACCACGACTATTTGAAAATTGGGTCAAATGTTGAATAGTTTTGTCTGAATAAAAAAATAGAACATGTCAAGATTTTCAAAATAAAATGTCTCAGCATTTGGTTTCAAATAATTTTGTTTTAAAATTTCACAGATTTGATTTTTTTAAAAAAAATTAAATGATAACAAACACCTGAAAATATAACACAATGAAACACAACAAAAATATTTTTTTTCAGTTTTTATTTTAGCCATCAAACTGAAAAAAAATCAATTATTCGCTCAGTTTGAGTAGCAAGACCAGTTGAGATGGTTTGCAGGTATGATTTACATCAGCCATAATTAGAAAGAAGATATGCTGTGTATTTATACAAAATAAAATGAAGTGTTATTATTGTTGTTCATTTAATATTTGCATTAAAGTTGCAGTCAAACATCCCAATCAGAATTAGGACCCTATTGTTCTGGATGCTGAACAGACAGATGACACAGGCCCAGTTCCATTCAATAATGATTCCCTGTCCCACTCTCCTTAAGTTCACAGCAATCTTTGCCTGTGGGTTCAATGGGAAAAGGATCAGACCATGATGAGAGACTATTGTTCAGATTGGAAAGAGGATAACCTAACTACAACAAAACAGATAATTAAAGAGAAAATGCTGAGAGAACATGAGTTTTGTCACATCTGCTGTGTTGCATCCTTCATATGTTTTGTCAGGGGGGTTCCAACAGGCGCAAAGGTCCACCTGCATGTTGTCTTGGTGAGATCTGTAGCTTGTAAATTCTTCAGGGAAAGGACTATCTATTGCTGTGTGTGTTGGTACAGCCTTCACCACAATTTGGCCCCAATCCTGATTGAGGTCTAGGGGAGTTACGGTAACACATATATTAATAATAGAGTTTAGAAGTATACTTTGGATATTTGTGCAGAAGTCTGGATGCTTACTCAGAAACACACTGAGTGTTCAGAATTGAATTGGAAAATTAGGGCACAATCATGTTAAATCCAATCCTACAACCTGCTTAATCAGTGGTTACTAGGGGCATTCTAGCTCCTTACATTAAGTATTAGCATATTGTAGAAAAAACAAAATATTAAAAATGAATTTAAAAGTTATATTCTAGTAGGAACAGTCCAATATCCTCTATAAATATCCTGGAGACATTTACATGCATAGTAATCCCATTGAATTCAACAGGATTATTCATTAGAATTTGGCAGGAAACATTTTTCCCATTTGTGAAGGGGCGTGTACCCCACACAAGCAAGTAAAGGGTGAAGGTGGGCCTAAGAGGTCAATTATGGTACTTGGCTGCTCCTGGAATGTTAGCCAAGTTTAATTTAAGATGAAGTTCAGCAGGAGAATGACCTGAGTGCTGACTATGAAGAAAGGAAGTCTGGAGCCAAAGGAGGCTGTCCCACAGCTGTTCTGATTTTCAGCATTATCATCATGTGTACTGGCAGTTAAAAGGGGTACCTCAGAAAGCAGGAGTCATCCACTAAGTGAAATGTTTTTGACAACAGAGTTAGTAGGCTTGGCTGTGAACATAGCATTAGCATGTATTCCAGCACATACAATGAAATGGCAGATAAGGAGGTGAAAAATACTTTAATCATGAAGAAATCAATATAAAAATGCCTTGGAGTTAGCAGCAATTAAAAAAATTAGTTAAAAAGGATTAAAAATGGAATGGCAAGAAATATGGACCAAAAAGGAAAGAGGAAGAAGATTCCATGAAGTATGCCCTAAAATAGAGGATAATGAGATATACTAAGGTTATGATGGGATCAATGTGCTCATATTTAGAAACTGGCCACTGTTGTCTGAATACTAATTTATATTTATTGAATAGACACCATGATGGATTATGTAACACATCGAAGGTTACAGAAACAGTTGATCACCTGATATGGGAATGCCGGGAGCATTCCCAGGAAAGAAAGGCACTTTATCAAGAAGTTTAGATGCTTTAAGGTGACAAACTACACTATGAGGGTGTTAGTGAGAATATTGGGAAAGCAGGGTAACATTCAAAATGCTCCTCTACATTTTCTTAAGAATATAGAGCAGGGTAAGAGAGGGCAGAGGCATAACAGTAAAAAGAATATGATAGGTGACATAGACTCAGTAGATGAATCTCCTTCACTGCAGAGAATAAGAAATAGAAGGCAGCTGAAGGGAGAGGGAGGAAATCTACAGTAGTGTAGAGGGACCAGGAGGGTCAAGGGGTAAGCCAGAGGACAGCTGGCTCTGGGATCATCTCCTAAGTAAAGAAATCTGGAGGGAGGCCAGGGAAGATATGGCACAGCCCCCAGGAGTGGAGCAGACTTCTAGAGAAAGAGCCCTGGAGCCATTTAGTGGAGAAACAGATGAAAGGGAATGTGAGATGTGTGAAAGGACTACCCTGAGGTGAGCAGAAGTTTGTTTTAAATGCATACTTTTGGTCTGGGATTTATTGGAGGATTCCAGGGGATAATCCTGTAAGTCCCAGCCCTGAAACAAGAATAACCTTAGACAAGCTGTGGTAGGAAGCAGTCTAGGAATGCAGCAGCAAGGAGTCAGATGGAGCAGACTGCTGGTGGTTATAGAGCCCCTGTGCTGAAACCTAGTGTAGTGGCTTCTGCTCCCAGCCATGAGGAAGGTAGTGTGGAGCCTGTTATAAAGGGATAAGGATGAGTGAAAACCTGTAGAGAAGAGTATGAGGACCATGGACCCCAAAGTTAGGCCAAAAGACCTTTTGTAAGGACACTGGATTGTTATTTGTTGAACTTTCTTTTACTCCAGAAAGGATGGGACTAAAACTGGCCAGAGGACCGAGCCAAGAGAAGAGGCAGACCACTGTGGAACTGAAGCAACTATTGACTGGGGATGTTAGAAGATGAAAACTTGCTACAGCATGTCCAGCCATGAGGGGGCACACCTGTGGTGAGTCACTTATTACACACCATCCTACAAATGTTTTTAAGATCAACTTTTTTTTTTTAATTGAGATAAAAAGTCAAGATCTGAAATTTTCTGAGTCAAAAATCAAGAAGTTTTCAATTTGGATGACTCAAAACATTATGTTTCAATACTTCTGAAACATTTCATTTTGATTTTCACTATTTTTAATGGGGTTTTTTGGGTTTTTTTACTCTGATTAGCTTAAACTTCTAAATGAATGGTTGTTTTCAACTGGAAAACTTGATTTTTTTCATTATGAAAATATTGAAACAGGACATTTCAACAATATTGAAACTTTTCATAAATTTGTGAGTCCAGAAATCAATCCAAACATGCCATTTCCTGCTAAAAGTTTCAGTGTCAATGAATTGGCATTTTCTGACCAAAAGAAAAAGTCAGAAAATTCCTGACTAGCTTTACTATGCATGTAATTAAAGTTAAACATATACCTAAGTCTTTGGAGAGACAAGGACTAATTTTTCTTTACTATTTGGAGTGTGTTGGGTTGTGTTTTCAAGTGGAAAGGGTTGCTCCTTGAGTTCACTTTGTCCCATGTGTGGGCCAATATTTCCAGTGTGACTATGGATTTTCGGTGCTTACGTTTTTGGATGCCCAACTTCAGACACCTTAAAAGGGCCTACTTTTCAGAGCATGGACATTCAGCATTTTGTGAGAATCAGTATCCTTTAAGATGCGCCATGTTGGACAGTTAAGAATTGAAGCATCCAAAACAAGTAGTTATTTTGATGTTTTGTTACTAGTATTTTTATAAGTTCTTTACCTATTGCCTGTATTTAAAAACTGTATATTTTTCACACTTATAACAATATGATTCAGCCTTTTTCTTTAGTGACTCATATGGCAAACACTGGGAGTCAATGCTGCAAAATGCTACTAGAATGGCTTTCTTTCTCTTATATGATTCATAACCATTTTCTAGCCATTATTTGCTCATAAAAATGCAGACATGCTGATAGAAAGATATCGTTTTCCCCCATGACTTTATGAGTGCTTAGGACTCTATTTCAGTGTGGAAGCCAAGAAGGAAGCGTTATACATTGTAGCATTCCCAGTGACAGAGGGCAGTAAAAAGTACATCATTTTTAAAAGTGATACTTTTTCTTTCTACATCTCATTTTTTATTAATTAGCAGTTTCTGAGAGGGTCATTTTGTGTCCTGACTTCTGGGTAATTTCCAGAGTTTTGATTGATGTGTCAGTGTAATGTTATGTATATTGCATTCATGTTGTAATAAGCAGCTGTTTAAGCAGCATACCATGACCTTAATATTTTTATTAAGGTTCTGGAAAGATTTTGATCAGGATTGAACTTTGGAATACAATCCTCCTCTTCTGTATCAAAACTTGAAGCAGCAACCTGTTGCTGGGTTTTGATCTGGATTTTCAAATGCCCCTGAAATGCACAAGGAGCCTGATTCAAGGATACAGCTCTGTTGCATCTCCAATTCTGAGGTCACTCCCAAGGATGTAGCTACCAGTCTCAGAAAGAGCCTATAGGATCATCCTTAGCCTAAATAAAGAAATCACCTTTCATGTATCAGATTTGATTTGCCTTTCTTGCTTACTTTCACAAACCCTCTTCTTTTGAAACCTTTCCATTTTCCCAGGGGACTCCGAAACCACCTTCCCTTACCCAAGCTGTAATACTCTATTACAATAACAAAAAATACTACTCATTGTCTGACCTTCCAAGTTCCTGAGGGCCTGGATGACCTCTGCTCTTCATGGTTCCATTCCTTGATTTCTCTAGGATTCCCTAGAAACTTGAAGGTCTTTTATACACTTCAGCTCCCTGCTCATCACTGACCTTCTTCTTGGTGAATGGGAGGTCACTCCAGGGTGCATCCCCCTCAAGTTCTTCTCAAAGCACAATTCCCATATCATTGTCATTATTATCTATAAGAGGTTGTATGTTGTTGTAAAGTTAGGATAAAGGTCAGATTATGATAGTTGTCAAGGCATGCTTCTTCCAGCTTCCTATATATGGGGCCTGTAGAACAGCCCCTAGGAGTTCAGTCCACACTTATGTTTGACATTTCTTTTACACTCAGAGAGCCAGATTCTCAGCTGGCTCATTGACTAAACTGGATACTCCTGTTCCAGAGGATCCCTTCCATTTCTAACTAGGATTATTCCTGGGTGGCTCTGTGGTTTGAGTACTCCTCATTGGTCTCCAATACTGATGGAGGCAAACCATGGAGCAAAGAGTTTTTCTGGATTGACACTTTTCCTCCATAACTCCATATTCACTCTCCTTCCATTTCCATGTGACTTCTGAGTCCTGTGAAGAGCTGAAAGTTGACAAGGTTTGTATGTTTCTTGTGTTGTTAGTGCCCTCTAGTTTATGCAGTCAGACATGCGAGCCATAGCTATGCTGGAATCTTCTGAGCAGATCTGTGTGAAGGTTACCTTTAACTGTGAATCCACCTGAAGACAGCGTGTTTCGGGGTTCTGGTATGTCCATGAACTTCATCCCAGCTCTATAAATGGTCCAGGTTTGAATTTATCTAGCTACTGTGATGGGAAATATAGGGTGCATCTGGCCATGAGGTTATTCAGTAAGGTGTGCTCCATAGTTAAATATGTTGACAGCATAGTTATGTTGCGTAAGAGTGAAAAAAATCACATCTTAGCTGCACCAGCAAAAGCCCTACTATCGGTTCTGTTTTACTGGCAGAAAAAGTCCTGTAGCTGATATAGCTTATTTTCTCCCATGAACTGGTATAAGCTATATCAGCAAAATAATAGGTTTTTTTTGTTTGAAGGGGGGGTGAGGCAGGGCAAAGGTAAAAACCCCTGAAATGTCCTGCCTCTGCAGCTCAAACCCTACTTCCTGGCAGGAGGCCCAGGGGCAGAAGCTGGTAGCGGCTGGCAGGGGAACCCAGCTGGGAGCCCTAATGAGCATAGGCTCACAGGCTTAGCCGGGATCGACAGACTACAGCTGGGGCAGGAAGCTGAGCTGGCTACAAAAGCCCTGATTCATGGGCAGTTAGGGGAGGCCGGTCAGGGAAGAGAAGGCAGTAGCTCTGTCTCCTGGCTACCGCAAGGTGCCTCGAGGGTCTGGAGGCCTGGGAACTAAGGCAGTGAGGTAACTGTCTGGGAATTGGGGGAGCACTGCATGGAACACTGGTTGTATCACTGAAGCCACAAGACGCGCACTGTAAATAAAGGACACTTCGGAGAGCACTAAAAACAGTGTCAAGACCCTTATTGTGTGCAGAAAGAACACAGGGCGGCCCGGACCCTGTGACAGGGGGAATAAGTTGTTTCTGTAAAATAGGACAGTTTGCCCACATAGCATTACCAGTATAGTAAAATAAACTCTTTCCAGTGTAGACAAAGAGTGAGTCGCTGGCAGCAGTGGTAGCTTCTCTGCTCCCACTGCACGATTGGTCATTGGAAATAGACCACATTGTGCCACACTCTTTACACAGAGAAGACTCTTCCAATGACCAGGGTGAGAACAGAACATACGAGGTGAGTGCCCAGAAAAGCCTGCTGTAGGGGAGCCACTACTAAATGTCCTGAGAAGACCTAAACATCGGGCCCAGAAATACAGCAGAAGTAGAGTGGAGATGTTACGCCTAACATCTCCTGCTAGCTGCAACTCACATTTGGAGTTGCATCTAGCAGGAGATGTTATCAGTAACAATAAGGGTTTCTTCAGGTATGTCAGCAACAAGAAGAAAGTCAAGGAAAGTGTGGGCCCCTTGCTAAATGAGGGAGGCAATCTAGTGATAGAGGATGTGGGAAAAGCTAATGTACTCGATGCTTTTTTTTCCTCTGTCTTCACAGACAAGTTTTCAGCTCCCAAACTATTGCACTGCACAGCACGGTATGGGGAGGAGGTGACCAGCCCTCTGTGGAGAAAGAAGTGGTTCAGGACTATTTAGAAAAGTTGGATGAGCACAAGTCCATGGGGCTGGATGCACTGCATCCAGGGGTGCTAAAGGAGTGGCCAATGTGATTGCAGAGCCATTGGCCATTATCTTTGAAAACTCATAGTGATTGAGGGAGGTTCTGGAGGACTGGAAAAAAGCTAATGTAGTGCCCATCTTTTAAAAAGGGAAGAAGGAAGATCAGGCGAACTATAGGCCAGTCAGCCTCACTTCAGTCCCTGGAAAAATTATGGAGCAGGTCCTCAAGAAATCAATATTGAGGCACTTAAAGGAGAGAAAAGTGATCTGGAACAGTCAGTATGGATTCACCAAGGGCAAGCCATACCTGACTAACCTAATTGTCTTCTACCATGAGATAACTGGTTCTGTGGACGAGAGGAAAGCAGTGGACGTAATGTATCTTGACTTCAGCAAAGCTTTTGATATGGTCTCCCACAGTATTCTTGCCAGCAAGTTAAAGAAATATGGGCTGGATGAATGGACTATAAGGTGGATAGAAAGCTGGCTAGATCATCGAGTTCAACGGGTAGTGATCAATGGCTCTATGTCTAATTGGCAGCTGGTATCAAGTGGAGTGCCCCAGTCCTGGGGCTGATTTTGTTCAATATCTTCATTAATGATCTGGAGGATGGCGTGGACTGCACTCTCAGCAAGTTTGCAGATGACGCTAAACTGGGAGGAGTGGTAGATATCCTGGAGGGTAGGGATAGGATACAGAGGGACCGGGACAAGTTAGAGGATTGGGCCAAAAGAAATTTAATGAGGTTCAACAAAGACAAATGCAGAGTCCTGCACGTAAGACAGATGAATCCATGCACTGCTACAAACTAGGGACTGAATGGGTAGGCAGCAGTTCTGCAGTAAAGGACCTAGGGGTTACAGTGGACAGGAAGCTGGATATGAGTCAACAGTCTGCCCTTGTTGCCAAGAAGGCTAATGGCATTTTGGGTTGTATAGGTAGGGGCATTTCCAGCAAATCTAGGGACATGATCATTTCCCTCTATTCGGCATTGGTAAGGCCTCATCTGGAGTAAAGTGTCCAGTTTTGAACCCCACACTACAAGAAGGATGTGGGAAAAAATCCAACAGAGGGCAACAAAATGATTAGGGGACTGGAGCACATGACTTATGAGGAGATGCTGAGAGAACTGGGTTTGTTTAGTCTGCAGAAGAGAATGAGGGGGGATTTGATAGCTGCTTTCAGCTACCTGAAAAGGGGGCTCTAAAGAAGATGGATCTAGACTGTTCTCAGTGGTAGCAGATGACAGAACAAGGAGTAATTGTCTCAAGTTGCAGGAAGGGAGGTTTTATTAGGAAAAACTTTTTCACTACGGGGATGGTGAAGCACTGGAATGGGTAACTTAGGGAGCCGGTGGAATCTCCTTCCTTAGAGGTTTTTAAGGTCAGGCTAGACAAAGCCCTGGCTGACATGATTTAGTTGGGGGTTGGTCCTGCTTTGAGCAGAGGATTGGACTAAACCCTTCCAACCCTGATATTCTATGATACACTGGGAATCCTTGAGATATTAAAGATAATGAAGAAGATCTCAGGTTCTGGGAAAAGGAAGATATTGTTCCTGGGGTTCAGACTCATATGAAACTGGAGAGATCAATTCACTCTGACCCATTTGAATTCAGATGCACAGTTCATTTTGAGAAACACATACAAACCTAGCCTTGCACAGCTATTATGCTAGATCCCAAGTGACTTGATTTGCTCTCTCCAACTGGGTAGCTCTGAGATAGTAACATATTCAGAACCCCAATAGCAGGAAACAATCTCATTTTGTATCTAATACTTGCATTTCCATGTGCTCATTTAGAAACAATATTCCAAGATGACATAACTAAACAAACCATCAGCTAATCTGCTGCCAGAAAAGGACCAGTGATCAGTAGCACTCACTTTTTAAATGTAAAGAAAATAAGTTATTTTTACCTCTTTCTCTTCTACACAAACACTGGATCGGTAAATATTAACTGATTTTGAAAGCCTATATGATTATTGGAGGTTTTCTCCCAAATTATATCTGGTTTCAAACATTATGGCATACTAGACTTGTGGCCAAAAATAAATAACCAAATAAATAAACCGCTAAAGGAAACTTTTTTCAAGGCACTTCTTTAAAGTGCAATCTGATTTGATTTAGGCTCCTTCACCATCACTGTTAATGAATAATTATTCAGTTTTTCAAACTGAAACAGATAGCTTTATTTAGTATGATTATTACTGATGTATAACTTCATTTGCATAATTACAAAATATAATAAAATAAATCCCAGATAGGATGCTTTGTTACTGTGTGCATATTTCCAAAATTGTGTGAAAGTGTATTTCAGAAAATACATTATTTATTGCAAAATTATTACTGTAAAACATTCCATGCTACTGATGTGTAAGTTACTGGCTAGAATTACTTTTCATCATCTTGCACACAAAGGTATTGATATATGTAGGTTTGTATCTATGGGGAAGATAGTTGGCCTGCCAATTGTATATACCTGAATCAAAGCATGATATTTCAATACTATTTCCTTAATTTTTAATACTTGTGGTTGTTCTGTGTGAAGCTTAAATAGCATTCTATTTGGTTGTTTTTGTAATATTTAGAGTATTTTTACTTTCTCAACTATTTCCGTTTAAAAGCAACTATCCCTTATTTTACTGAAAGTACTTTACTTTTACTACTATAAATTTAGGGTTCTGTTCTTCTCTAAATGCAAGTTTATCTTAAGCAGTGCAAAGTGGACTAGGCAGACTAGAGAATTTGGTGCTTAGTTTTTATATACTGTAATGTTCTTCATAGTTTTGGAATCTAATGCTTTGGTTCTGGTCCATCTCCAGACAAATCCATGTGACACCAGAGAGTTTTGCTTAGTTGCAAATGAAACCATAAGTCCCCTCCTACAACCTATGAAGACAGATGAAATTCACTCAAACCTGAGCTGACAATTGGATTTCATAGTAATTTGGGTTTTATAGTCCTGTGGTAGCACAAATGAACACAATTACAGTCACTGGAGAATCCGGGGAGTCCCAGTGGAATATTCTTCATGCTCCATTTGAATCTTTCGGTTTGCCTATCTTGTGTCTACTGGCCCCTTTTGTTTTCTACTGAAACAGCCCCCAGAACCAACTGATCAGTAGACTCATTGCATGCTTACATGCCAAAACACAGCCAGGTTAAACACTTCAAATGGAATTTTCATTAGGGAAGTAGCAAAAAAGAGCCCAAAATTGGAGGGGAGAAACAAGTGAGTAAATAGGTGCCTACAAGGTTTGAAAGCAATGGAGCACAGTTTTCAGATGGCTATTTGAATTTGGAAATGAAGATAATAAACATAGGTTGATTGGGGATGATTTGTTCCCACTTTGCAAATAAATAGGTAGCCTTGTATAGTAGACTTTGAAGTTAAAGAGTAGAGAATTAGGAAGACTCTTTCTGCAATACAGAATACAGTGATTTCATCATAGTGTTGAAGTTTTTATTTCCTCATCATTCGTGAAACCGGTACCCATTTTCCTGTTGCTCATCCTTTAAGATAGGAGGTAACTAATAGTCATTCATTTTTAAATTCTAACATCTAAAACAAAATCAAAGTATTTGGGGGAGAGGGAAAACTTTCTAGGGTGGTGACCAGAAGAAATTCTACTTCTTGAATAGTTTAAAATCCACCCCAGCTGGATTTTGAATTTTTACTTTGCTGCTCATAAAAATCTCTAAAATTATCCAGGACAATGGATGTAGGAAGTTTTGAATTGAGAGGAAAATTCTTGCCACATATAGTGATACTCTGTGAGCCTTTCAAAATGAGGCTTGCAGCCTCTGATTGTTCTAGAATGATTACAGGATTAAAAGAGTGATTACAAATGAAGGCAGTAAAAACAATAGCTGCACTTAAGCCTTCTTTTTTTGACAGAAAAATTAGTGTGATCACAGGGAATGTATGTGAACAGTAAGCAAAAGTAATTTTTATATGATGGTAATGCTATCGTGAAGCTAAACTGCAAATCACAATCCCTTTTCCTCTGCATTGAATGTTGCTGATCACTCCCATTCAAACTGTGACAAAGCCAAGGGCAGAGAGAGAATATCCTATAAAAATAAGTTGTGAATGAAAAATATGAAAAACAACTTTAAAATTATTTTGGATCCATGTCAGTATATTTTCAAATCTGTATATTCACAGAGTTTCTGGTTCATGCCTCTCTTTCCCCACCTCCTACTCACACAACTTTAGCACACAGGTTGCAACATAGCCTTTCCAGAGTCTTTAGTCCAGCCTCTGAATCTGGAATAGTATCTTGGCCCTTCTGTGTGAAAGTTGTGGACCACTGGCTCTGTGTGAAGTCTGGATCCAGTAGATCCTCATTCAGGCTGCTCCAGAGCCCACTGTGGTGCAGAGGTGGCCTTTGAGTGGGCTATGTTGACGCTTTCTTCCTCCCGGCAAGGGAGGCATGGGACTTATCAGTGTAGAGGGTATTATACAAATCCTCAGTATCTGGATCTATTTTATCTCTCAGCCCTGCTTTCATTTGGTAATTGATGCATTGTAGCACCCCACTAGGTTTTAGCAGCTTTTCATCTAAAAGTGCGTAGCTTCTTTGGGCTTAATACTCTCTTGCTCTGAATTCTCTGAAATTTTGTTTTACTTTCTGAAAAATATAGCCTAGGACCCCATTTTCAGGAATCAAGTAGCTCCTGTTGTCTTCACCTGGGATGTTAGTGTTTAATGATGTGAATGCCACCAACTGGTGAATGGCCCAAATCTTCTGGTGTGAAAACACATGCTATAAGAAACCAAAGAGGAATGAATCAGTTCAGTGAAGTGTGTCTGTATTTGCATTAAAGTGCCTGAGACATTGTGAAAAACATGAGACCTCTGCTAAATCCAAAAGTCTGTGGGCCCCATCATGTTTATGATCATGACAATTGCTTCCGGAAATGAAACAAACTCACCAGTTTGTTAAAGCCTTTCATATTATTCCAGTAACATCGCCTTTGGGAGCCAGCATTTCCAGGAGCATGCCAACCCCCACCTTGTTGAGTACTTTAATTTAGCTTGGGTGGTTTGTGGGGGAGGAGCATTTGTTAATTCCCAGAGGGCACAGAGTATTTCTAACTCGGCATCTATCTAATATCAAACCATTAACAAAAATAAATTTGGATCAAAATTTAGACATTAAATTGAAAATATGGAGATCAAATTGCTATGGGCAATCTAAAACCCAGCAATTATTTAAAGGGTTTAATTAATTGCCATTTTTCTTGTATGCTGATTTAGTAGGACATAACCTAACATTTGTAGCCAATAAAATGTAAGGAATAAGAGACTCCTTTTCCATTTATTTCTACCATGAAATAAATACTGTAAACTATCTGGAACATCTGAAGATATTTCACGAGCAACACCATCTGTCTTCTTGGCAGTCTGTCCAGGCAGTGTGGGTGGCTTTGAGTTACTTGCCCCTATCTACAGCATGACTTGCTTAGTCTGCTAGATGGGCTGTCCTTTTCTTTTTGGAATTGTTTCAGTGTCTCATCTTTGGTTCTGTTTTTTATGTGCTCACTCTATATACCTATATAAATTACCTGGCAATTCACTCAGGGAATGTTTATACAGGTAGGTCACTTGGCATGAAAAGGAGAGTTTTCGTATCAATATGTATGTCCTACATAAATCTCTGTTAGTGTTAAAAGTTTATCCCAAGTATATCCCACTCACACTGCTTTCACAGTAAATCAGGATTACAATGAGCAGACATACACAAGCACATAAAGCATCTTTCCTCTCCCTTGAGCCTGTTCAAGAAACGACTTAGTGGACAGGTCCCTCTATATCAGATTTTAAGTTTCAGTGCAACTGCATTTTTTCCTATTACTAACATAACACATTTCATAGAGGATTTAAAGATTTTGGGCCAAAATTTAACACCAGCATAAGCTCAACCCTGTTGATTGTGATGAAGTTACCCTTGCAGATGAAAATGGAATCTGGCCCTTTATCATACAAACGTGGGGGCTGATCCTGTGAATTATTGAGGCCCCTGCAAGGTGCTTATAATGTTTACTACTTGCATATACATATTTTTTTAATCAGACATACTTTTATAATATATGATAACCTCATTTATATTAAATAAACTCAAAGATACTCAGCCTGTCTTTTTGGTGCTGTTTATTTGTATGTGATAATTTCTGTGATATTTGTGTCACTTGGCAGCAAAGCTCTATCCATTCTGCAAAACAGTGATGAGGCTGAGGAAAAAAAGGCAGCTGAAAAGAAAGACTAAGAATTATACACATACCAAAAGAACAACACAACATTGTGATATAATTCCACAGACAAAGAGCAAACCTGTCTTTGCACACTGGATGACTTTTATATTAGATAGACGAAATTAAGAAATACAAGGTCTCCAGAAGAAGGGGCAGTCTGTGGGACTTGAACTTATTCCCAGGTTGTGTCCATGAAATAGGCTATGGGCCCTTAGAGCTTCAGTGCCTAGAGAGCAGTTTTACAGTTCCAGGCCTACAAGCGTTAGAGATCTCTTGGGAAAGGAGACATAAATCACTAATCCTCAAAATGAACAATAACCAGCAAGTTGTAAGAGCCAAATTCTTTGTTCACAGGCCCTGTAGATGTCATCAATTATATAGAAACCGAATAACCCATTTGACCTAAAATGTCGTCTGTTGGTTAAATATTGAGTTTAGTAACTGAGATTGACAATTTGGTGCACAATTTGTCCCTGACCATTTGTATGAGTCCATTTTCTCTGCCCCCCTTGCCCTCTGCAACCCCATTTCCCTACCCACACATATGCTAAGGACTTGACCTGTGCCCACTGAAGTCAATGCAAATATTCTGATTGACCTCAGTTGGTGCTGGGTAGCACCATACACGAATACATTAGCAAATGTTATTTCTCATGGCCTTTAGGCTTCATCAGAGCTGATGTGCTACTTAAGTCAAGAATACATTGTGTATATTTTCTAGTAGTTTCAGGACAAAACATCCCTGAAGCTAGAATACCTGCCTGAAAAACAAAAGAGGAAAAACAGCTATTTGTTACTGTATGCATCAATGTTTTCTGCCAGAGAGAAATATCTCTGTGCTAAAAGCAGTGTACTGTACTATGTCAAGCACTTGTATGGCATGTGCTGTACTCTTTTTTTAATGTTAAACTAATGAAGCAGATCAGAGTACTTCCCCTGCCCCCCCCCCCATCTATATATTGTGTTGCTGTTTCCCATATATTGTGTTGCTGTTTCTTTTTAATTTAAAAGAAGCTGAGTTTTGCAACAATAGCTGCTTGTATTTACAAATAAATTACTCCTAAGGTAGGAACAGAATTTGTTCTTTTCTCAGGAGTGCACTTCAATCCTGGTAAATACTCATCAAGAACCTACTGAATGACAAGAATGTCATAATGATATCTCTCTGTCAAGTACATCCAGAATCAAGCTCCCAGTGGTACCCTCAGGCAAGGCAGAGAGAATAAAATCCTTTTCAAACTACTGAATTGCCCATGTGGATACAAAAAAAGATAATTAGAGTAGATAAATTATAATATTCCCCAAGTCAGCCCAGAAGACAGCACTATAATGTCAGCACTACATATCTTATTGATGTAAATATATTGTGGTATACATGGGAACTTTGATGAGAATGACATGCCCTCTACCGGAGGCTACATTATGTAATATCCCTCTACTCAGCCAAGCAGAGTAACCCCTGCATTGGCTAAAACCTGCTTAAACTTTGGATTCAGATCTAGTGCTCTGCTCTCTAGATATTTCCTGCAAGAGAGTTGACAGAAAATGGCTCCATCCTAGTGCTTACTAATGACCAGAATAGCTTGCCAAGCATGAGGAAGAAAGTCAACTGTACTGTTTGAAGGGCTGCAGTAATTTATTTCCTTCCCTGGAGCAAGAGGAGGAGAATTGTCCCTGGGAGAAGTGGCTCCAAGGCACAATGCTTCCCAGAGCTTCTCCAGAGAGGTGGCATATCTTACTCACCACCCCTTGCTCAGAGTTGTGCCTAAAGACACAGTCTAGCCCTATCTGAACAGCAGACATTTTTAGTTGTTCCTTTATATGTGACATGGGCATCCCTTTCATCCCAAATGAAATGTTCATTTTATATTCAGAACTTGTATAATGCAAAGACTACATAATCCAGTCACAAATTTTGTTTACAATGTGCCTTCCTCTCATGTCTGAGATGTGTCTTCGGTTATTCTTAAAAATTATCTAATGCAGAAGTCCTGTTCTTTGGGATTAGAAACTTGGGACCATGGCTCTTCTTTTCAACAGCCTTTTGAGGGAACTAATGCTTATCAGAAATTAGAGTCTGATGCAAGAGAAGGATCATGTTCTTTGGTTATAGTGTCTATTTCTCCTGCCATAACAAGTTGAAGTATGGTTTGAAACTTTAAGATAAAGCAACATGGGGTCATGATAGGCTTCTCCAACCCATAAATCCTGTAATATAGCAAAACTCATCTAATACAATCTGTGACTGGGTTTTTCAGGCTTGTTCCTTTGACACATAGTTAGGACACTGCCTTAACATTCAGCTTCATTTTATGCTGTCAATGCAATTAAAAGGCTAGGTTCTTCCACTCTACTCATTTTGTGCAGGGTCTTTCTCATCAGTGGGATTGCTTGTGGAATAAGGCGCTATTTAGTGTAAGAAAGAGTATCAAAATCTGGCCCATAATAAGTCTGATTAATGATCAGTAATGGTTAGTCATGGAAGGCCCACTGCTGAGCTCCCACCCAGCCAGAACTTCCATTGACTGGAATAGATTGTCAGAGCAAGGAGTGCAGGAGTCACTGGGGAGCTGACATTCCATGCAGATAATGAGACTTTCTGAAAAGGCGAATGGTGCTTTATAGGTTTTTGCCCCCTCAACAAACTCAAGTGAGTAGACTGAAGCAGACATGGGAACTTTGATGACGATGTCATACAATGCTCTATGGGCAACTGTGCTTCTGTCTAACAGAATCAAACAGAATGGACCTCGGATCCTTTTAGCAAGGCCCATATGAGTATGTTTTAAATGATTTCACAGAGTAATATTTATCACCATGATGTGAAGAAAACTTCTGGAGGAGATTCGGGATGGCTCCAGGCTCTGTTATACCAGCGCAGAGAACAGAGAGAGCCTAGTATTTCTTTGGATGTATTTATTCAATGATTTTGCTTTGTGGGCTGATTGCAAACATTGTGCTGTGAGAAGAGCTGGACAACTGGCAGTGAAAAGTGTGTTCAATTAATTTTACTTTTCTGGGGCTTTGATTCTCTCAGGGCAAGCATTACGGGGCACTAGGATGGCAGGATTAGAGAATTTATTTGGATATTTTAATTTTTCTTCTTTCAGAGCACCTTGATTTAGGCAACCCCCCCAACCCCCCAAAAATACAGAGAGTAATTATTGTGCTCTTCTGAAATTAAAGTCTATGAATCTGTGTAACTTACCATTAATTTTCTTTCATCACACTGGCACAAATTACTGTCTGATGATATGCTCTGTGTGTGCAGTTCCAAGATGTAAGCAGCATAGCCAGATCCTTTTCTGTCTTGTTTAGATGCCTCTGTATTGTGGCTGTATCCAAGCGTTTTAATGGTCCAACCTACAAAGGGTGCAGTACATTGTTCCCTCTATTTTTTGACAGGCCGCGTGTGCAAAAATTTTCTTCTGTGCAAATTTTTGACAGGCTATGTGCGCAAAAAAATTCTTCAGTGCAAATTTTTGTGCTTCTATGCAAATTTTTTATGCATAGTGTTTCTCCGTGTGCTCAGGGTTTAGGACCTGCGTGCATGCATGCACACGCACAGCTTAGAGGGAACAGTGGTGCAGTAACCTATGTCCACCTCATGGGCCGGTACCAAGGCTATTCCATCTCATGGCTATACTTCATGTGCAGTAACAGGATGATGATCAAGGTCTGAGAACAAGCTGAGAGGTCTGTCCGTGGGCTCTGTATTTCCTGCAATAGATTTGAAGTTTATCTGAACAGCTATCCCTCAGCTGAGCATGAAAGAGGCTTAATTATGACAGACCCCCAACTGAATGTGTGGGAGACTTAATTATATAGTCATCTCTCTGATTCCCCACAGCTAGGATCAGGCATGATAAACAGAGCTGTGAACTCAGCCAAGAAAAGGTCCAGGAGGGAAGAATGAACAAGTTCATTCTTGGGAAAGCCCTTGTGAAGTCAGCCTGGAAGAAACCTGCTGGTCCGGCTCCTGTGAGGAGCCCTAAGATAGGGTTTGTATTCCTCAGAGGGGAGACAGTGAGATGAAACTCTCCATAGGGCAGCAATAGGGGCAAAAAGGCAGAGCTTGTTGGTAGCTCATTAGGGGCAGAAGAAATATTAGTTTGGATCTTTATTTGGACTTATAGTTGGATTTTCTGTTCCTCTCAGAAGGGGATTGAAATTTTAAGCGACCTGGTCAGAAGTGGTCACTAAGAGATGATAGAGAGATCTCCCGGTAATGCAGCATCCTGGCACAAAGGGAAGCTCTTGCAGTGAATGCACGTTATTAAATACATTTACCAAGACATACAATGTGCAATGGCAGACAGCTCAGAAGGAGCCTGTGCTCAATAAACCTCATTAGCTGATTTACCAAGGCAGGGAGATGTCCATTAAACTTGTCATCAGTAAATGTTAAGTGTTCTTCAAAATGCTGGGTGACTAGGGAGGAATACACCAGGCCTACTTTGGCTTCCAAATGGTGGAATAGTGTACTTGAAACACAACATGGAGGCCCTGAACCGTACACTGAACCAGTCAGTGGCCTGCTTCTCTCCTTTAGCTGGTCCCTGCATTTTCCCAGGTCTACTTTACAATGCATAGTACTTAAAGAATGCAGTTAGCTCAAGGAATACAGGGAGAGCTGCCTGCACTATTAAAATGAGACAGTTAATCACCTCTGACAACATTCATTTATGTCTGAAATGAAGCATTTACTTCCTAGAAATGTTTGACACCTGGGTATTGCATTGCCATTAACACTGCTATCTCAATAGAAGTATAAAGAGATAGTTGCTGCCCAAAGTTTTGAGCATTTTTCAGGTTCAGCAGAACCTTCACAGCCTTTGAGTGAATTTGGGTTGGAAAATCTTGGAACAGAACCACACACAGAGGTTTATGATCCATTAACTAGCTGCCCTTTAAAATCTTAGTCTGGGAGAAGGAATGAGTCTGAGTAGGAAATGAGGCAGCCCTATGGCTTAGTCATAGGGACCGATTCTGCTCTCATTGACCTAGTGCAAAGCCAGGGTAGCTATGCTACAGGCAGCAGAGATGGGTAGGCTTTACAATGATGTCAGTATAGTCAGTCTGGCGCTTGTACCACTAGCAGCTAAGGCCCTCTGCTCAGAAGGATGAACTGCTAACTGCAGGATTGGATTGGGGCTATACAGGATCCAAGGCACATGATGATGCAGGGCTCCCAATAACTCCACCCCCATGCTGTGAGCCTCATTCATATAAGGAGTGATAGGAGTCCCCTCTTTCCACTCCCCGCTCCCAGAGAAAAGGGGGCAGCAGCATGAGAGGGCTTCTTCTTTCTCCCCAAGAGTGGCAGCAGAGCACCATTGCACCTAAGCAGCAGTAGGAGATCTTCTTTTTCCCAGAGAGGTGGGGTGACAGTAGTGGGTCCCTAGTACTTACCCCAGCAGCTGAGGTGTGTTTACCTGTGTTTGCAGGCTGATCCCCCAGAGCAGAGGGTCTTGGAGCCAATGCCCCATAGGGATGCATGAGACCATTACCATTCTCTGGGCATTGTTTTAGGTTGTCTGCGTACTCAGGCAGACATTACTACAACACTTACCCTCAGCTCACATTTTAAGTTTTTGCCTCCTGACCATGAAGGCTAGAAACTTCCCTCTTATTTATTTTTTAAATGAAAGTTGAGATTCTGATGCAATCACAGGACTCCAGTAGTTGAGGCTGTAGGCAAGGGCCTGTAGTGCTTACGCCTTATTCTGATCCTGAGTAGATGTAAAGAAGTGATGGTACAAGGGACAACAATAATGGAGGCAGGGAGAGTTCAAATGGAAGAGGAGGAAATTAAAGTGGAGATAAAAGCTCCTCTAAGCAGAGAGATGGGACTCAGAAAGGAAGTGGGAACTCTGAGGAGCAGAGAAAAAAAAAAAACAAAGCGTGAGACTGTGCATCCTCAAGATAGGGGGTATTATTGCAGTAGATAGACCACAAGGCACTCTCTGTATAAGACAATTGGGAGGCTTTTAATTATTTTTATTTAGAGTTTCTTCCAGCATAAAGTTACACACTGGTTAGGCTGGGATTTTACAGAGGGCCTAAGGGAGTTAGGTGTTTAAAACCTCCTTGACTTTACTTGGGATGAGGTAGGGACTTTCAAAAGCACTTAAGTGAGTAAGGTGTACAAGACCCATTGGCTTCCAATAGGAGCTGTGTGCCTAAGTCACTTAGGCTGACATTCTCAAAGGCATTTGGGTTCCTAACTCCCATTGTAATCAATGAGAGAGAGAGGGAACCTTTGGGGATCTGGACATAATGCACTTTTGAAATCCCATTCTAGGCATGTAAATCCCTTAGGCTCCCTTGAAAATTCCAGACTGCATAAAAACTACACTTCATTTCATTTCATTTACAGTGAGGTGCTCTAACTAGTTCCAAGGCTCTGTAAAATGCTGTATGCAAGAGTTGTTTTCTTTGTTTTGTTTTAACTTAAACTTATTACTTTTTTCTCATACTACAAGCTACTGTTGCTGCTTTAATTCATCAGGCTTTAAAATAGCTTATTAAAAATTACAAATGAATGTAGAATATCACCCACATGTACTTAAATAAATGCCCTGTAATTAATCTACAGCTGGAATGGGAAATGGACAACTGGGCTGGGAAATGAGTCTAATCAAAATAACTTAAAAAGGCAAAAGTAGTGGCACTAAAATTTTTTCAAAGCTGGATTCTGATCAGAGAGTATGGTGGAAATGATAAGGTTGCTGATCTGATTTCTGCTCCAACACAATGCTATTAGCACTTTATATGGGTCAAACATGAAGAAAGTGAGGAATGCTAGATTTAGGATTAAGCAATGCATTTAATATGATTGATGATATAATGGGAAGGGAAAATCTGGGAGGGAGTAAATGCAGTTTTATTAGGTTGAATGCTGAGAAATGAAAATTAAAGGTGGCAAGGTAAAAACATTAATCTTGGCGTGTCAGGGCTATACTGTACATGAGTTCAGTCAAATGGAGATGATGTAGTGCAACGGGCTAACACACAGGGAAATGGAAGCAACTCAGTGGGATATATTCTAAACATTAAGGCAAGACGGTGTGCACAGTCATAGGCTGGATGCACAGAGATGGGGTGGTAGATGGCACAAGGAACCTGTCAGAATGCTGTTTTTCATAAGCATCCAAACACTTAGTGCTTATTGATCCTGACTAGTTACGAGTCCTTTTTTTTTTTTTTGGAGGTTCAATTACCACTAGATATTGGAACTGCTGTTCCCTTGTCAACACACTGAGGTACTGGCAAAGGCCAGCAGCAGATACTTGCAGAACTTGCACTGAAACAGATACAGGAAGTGGTGGAAAGTGAGTGACATGGATGATTAATGAGGCTATTAAACCTCAGAGTCTGACATTGTAAAGATAAGCTTGCAGTGAAAATGACTTCTACTGTATATGTATCTGGGGCATCAATGAGACCACCCCAGTTTGATGGTTACCCACCGTCTGTACTAAGAGGACATACATAATTGGTAGGCTTATTCTCATTATTTAGTTTGGTTACATTATTTTGAGGTCAGTGATTGATAATAAATAAGAGAAGGCATAGACCAGGGGATGAAGGGCCATGAGAAACAATGTAAAACCTCAGTCAAATTTGATTGAGAGATGATTAGGAAAACCACCCACAGTACAATGATGCATCCAGGAGGGGCTACAGAAAGGTATCATTTGAGCATGGAATAGGATTTCAAAAATAAAAGAAAAAAATGTTTTCAAAGCTGGATGGAGTACAGGACAAGGGAAGGAAGCAAGGAAATAGAAAGGTCAGAAGATGGAGGAGGAAAACAAAAAAGCTTCAAAATACTCTGATGGAGAGAAATATGTCTGTTATGTTTATAAGTTAGCAAACAAAGATAATCTTGTGGTTAAGGCACTGAAATAGAGGCTTCAATGCTCTGCCAGGCTTCTTGTGTGATTTAGGGTAAGTTACCTTATTTAGGTGCCTTAAGGGGAGGGGCTGGTGTTCAGCTTTCTTGCAAAATGCCCTTAATCTCTCTGTACCTCTAATCCTTATCTGTACAATAGGGAGAATAATGATAATATTGTCTTTCTTCCACCTCTCACCAGTTTTTAGAGTATAAGGCCTGGATTTTTAAAGATAGTTGGGAGTAGCTGTGCTTAGTGTCACAACATATAATTTATTTAGGAGCCTAAATTTCATTTTCAAAAGTGATTTAGGCACTCAGGAGTCTAAATTCCATCAATAAAATTTAGACTCCTGAATGCCTAAATTCCTTTTGAAAATGAAACATAGGCTCCTAAATCAGTTGTGTTATGATGCTTAGTTTAACATCACTTAAATATCTTGAAAAGTCTGGGCCTAAGCTCTTTGCAGCAGGGACTGTCTCATAGTTTGGTATTTACAGTACCTAGGACAATGGAGCTCTGATCTCATTTGGGGTCTATAGACTCTACTTTAATGTAAACTGTAATGATTATATTTGATGCTGCTCTTTTCACATACACAACTCTCTTATTTCCGTTCGTGTGTATCCCGGCAAACCTTTGGTTCTAGCCATCATCATCTGAAAGCACAATCCTTCAGTGCTGTATTGGTAGTGTGTGTATTATCAGCAGCCACTGTTAGAACATAATTCCTGCTGCCACAGAGGTAAAATTTACTATTATAGTTTACAAATATTTCTAGCCTCCTCCAGCTAGTCACTGTAGCTATTTCCTTTCACTCTAGTCTAAAGGGAGAAAAAGTGCTATTCTTTTAGTAGATCCCCAACGTAATCTTCATTCAGCTGTTGTGCTCCACGTTTTTACTCTGGAGAACTAAAAGCCAGAAAGCACTAAGCCCTGAAAACTTATTTGATAAGTCCAGCAGATGCAGCCCAAATGGAGAGGAATTATTGTATCATAAAGGTCCATTAGCCAGATTAGCCAGCATACAATATTAAGAGGCATAACCTGAAGGGTGAATTGTACTTTTGATGCAATAATTCCATAACTTTGCCAGTGTGGTATGACCTATCACCAGTCACTTCCACTGTTCTTTGCAACATCTAATATAAAGAAGAAAATGCAAAATTAGGTATGGATAAAAGAAGATATGTTGTTCAGTTTCTGTATTTCATTTCCCTTTGCTTGAAATGCCCAACAGAGTGAACAAATCCAAAATATTATGTTCTGTATAACATCCTTTTCCTTCAGCTTTCTGCAACCAACCCCCACATGGAATATGCAAGATAGAATGCTGATTATAATTCTGTGTTTTAATAGCCTAATTGTAAAAGTTAATTCTGCAAAACTAGAAGATGGCTAAAGAAATTAAAACCACTGATTGGCAGAGAGACCTAATTGATCTAGCCACTCCACAATGTTAACATTTCAAATGAATACTAAAGCAGAGACAAAATGAACCTGGTTTTCTGCAAATGTATGATAAAATGTATACTGAAAGAGCTGAGCTGGTTTTCTTTGGTATAACAATATTAGTGTTTTAAAGTATATTTTCTTGTATGTATTTGGTGAGCGGTAAGTGCTGCTATTGCTTGGCTTTGGAGAGAGAGGTTCTAAACTTGGGAACCACAACCTTCAGGGGAATTAAAAATCCATGTTAAAGACACTTCACCATCCTGGTTAAATGGCAATTGAGACTGGAGGAGTTCCTCCTACCTAGATCCTAAGTAGATGGGAATGAAGTCCAGGAATGGTCTTGGCACAGCAAAGAGAACAACTGGCTTATTACCCCTATGAATTGTGTGCGAAGCTACCTAGTCTACACTTAAAAATTAGATCGAGCTACATTGTTTAGGTCTATGAAAATTTTTGTCCCATGTGCCACATAGTTAAGTTGACCTAAACGTCACTTGAGATGCACGTCTTGGAGAGGTGGATTACCTACACTGACAGATAAAAACCCTTCTGTTGATGTAGGAAGTATCTACAGTACAGCAGCATGCTCTATTCTAACCCAACCTGCTATTAGTGATATCCCATTCTCCTCCCTTTCATACTTATCCGTCCCGCTGAGCTCGTAAGTCTTGTCTATTTACCGTGTAAGCTCTTTAGGGTAGATACTGCCATTTGCTATATGTTTATATAATGGAGTTCTGACATAGCAAAGGCCTCTCTAGGTGCTATTTTCATACTATCATATTAATTATGATAATAATTAATAATAACATGTACATGGATATCTCGGGGTGGGGGGGAAATCAACCCAAGTATAGCAAGAACCAGAAAAGTTACTGTCTCCTGCAATGTTTTATGTACAATAGGCACTTATGCCAATCTGTTGGTCAGTTTGTTGTCATGAATTTATTTAAGAAACATTTGAAAGATTTCTGGATAGAATTGGCCCCAGTCAGAAATATTTTTTTCATCATTTCAATTTAAAAAACCCCCAAACCTACGTCCTGTAATTGGATGCAATTTTTATACTGTTTACTCCTTTTAGTAGTAAAATTTAATGTATACTTTTAAACAAATAATATGATCTAATGAAGTGAAATTCATGCCAGTGCAGACAGCTTGTGCAATGCCATATACATAAATTAGCAATGGATAGGCCTTTTATTTTTAGTGGATGCATATTTACTGTCATACTGTCTGGAGTGGCTCATAACTGTGAGTGCCTACTTCAAGGCAGACTGTCGGAAAACAGGGCAGACACCACCACGCTGGTGGTGTGTTTTCTAATGAGATTTCAGCATTCCCGTACCAAATGTGAATTCTTGGATCACTATACCAGTCTTACCATGAAGTCACTGCCTGTCCTCTTACACTCTCCATTCTATCTTGCCACCCTCCTGTTCAAACTGGACTTTGTGCTAAAAAGTCACTCAAACAAAATATCACACCACATTAGCTTGCTCCCAGTGATACCAGTCACTTACCCTAAATCAATGGTACTCTAGAGTGACACAGCCCAGAGTATCACCACTAAATGGCACTGCTGGGCATGGACATTAATCACTCCCCTGACAGGGGGATATCTAAAACTTTTAGTTAACTGGGTATTTGCATAAGCAGAAATGCTGTTTTGAGCTTCATTTTCACAGACAGAGAAATGCTGGGAATGAAGGTAGTGATGCTGATGTTTACTTAAGGAATTAGATTTCAGTAACTGCAGGTAACTGCTCAGAACCAATAGAGAAATACAAAGCCATTGATTAGCACTAACTAGCACTAAGAGTCTAATTGAGAAAATATTAGTAGGTGCTTAACCAACATGAAGCTACATGGGGGAGCCACTGTGGATTCAAAAAACTAGAATTTTCAGATAAAGGGAATCTGGAATTATATTACGTATATTCATAGATCAATACTTGGTACCAGTTGGTGGATTTTAATATTAAATAACTTTTTCAGGAAGTCGGCATTATAGTTTAAGGCACAACATTACTGTGTATTACTAAAAGCAAAAATGTTTGTAATTTGTATCTCACCTCCAATTTCTCACAGTCCTGAAGGTACATTCCTCAATGGCACAGGTGCCTTCTCTTTTGTGACATACATCTGGGCAGAAGATGTAGGGTCAGAATTTATACTTCAATGTTTAGGAAGTGCACCTGAATTTCTAAAAGTCTAGAAATTGCAGCAGCTTTGTTTAGCCGAACTCTTGAAAAAAAATCCAATTTTCAAATCTTCACTACTGGTTTGCCAAATCTAACTGTTTTGTGGAAATTCATTAATTTATTAAAGGGTGTAATTCTTAGTCCCTGTCAATAATGCCAAGTTTTGATGCAAAGAAATATTACATTTTCTTCCCATGTTGTCAGTCTTGTTGGAAACTTGATTAGAATGACCTTAAGGTTAGTCCTGCTAGAAATTGTCTTTTTTCCCCTGATTAGAGCAGGTTTAATAAAATAATAATAATAATAATAATAATAATAATAATAATAATAGAAAACTATAAAAAGAGGTTTTGGCCAGTTCAAAAAATGACTGCTGACTGACACGTTTTTTTTTTAACAAAGAGAAGAAATGTACCTTCTAGATAACAAATAGCATATAACTTATTTTATTGCTGAGTTTATAGACTTGCTAGAAAAGGTTTCTGGTGGAAATAATAGGACTATTTGAAATTTTCCCATCAACATTGTTTTAGGGGGAGAAACACACACTATTTCTTTCCACCTTTCCTCAGACATTTTCCATTTTTCATCTGAAAACATACTTCCGGGGTAGTTATTCCTCTCCAAGAAGGCAAACAGTGACCCTAATTCAGTTGTTAGTCCTTAAGAAACATTTCAGTGAATCCACTGCTACAAATTTACTCCAGCTATACTGGCTAAGAGACATATATTGGAATGACCACATTCAAGGGGCCAATGACAGACAAATTATCTTTTAAATGAAAAAAAGATGGCCTCCTCAAATGGGGAGACAGAGAGTCAGCAGAGAAGCAGGCCTTAATTTGGGCCCCAGAAAAATGGGAAAGGGAATACCAAAGCTCAGTTGAGCCAAGCTATTTGCACAAGTCAAATGCTAAGCTTAGGTAACACAACTGGCATTTAGACTTTTGTCATTTTTAATCAATATCTCTCTGGTTGTGATGCTCCTAAGGATAGAGAAATCATACTCTGCTTTTGAACAAGCTGTTCTCTCTCGCTGTGTTTACCAGCTGGTCACAGCGCTCAGAGAGAAATCTATTGCAAACCCAGTTGGATCTGCTAAAGGTAACCTGGTTGGTAGATAAGGGGATGCTGTAATCTGGTGATACAGTCAACAGTGCAATGAAGGTGAGAGCCAGCCATTGTGAAAGAGGTGCCAATGGAGAGACAGAGAGGAAGAGAGAAAGAGAGAGATGTCAAAGATGTAGCTTACCCCTGAATCATAACCGGTTCCCTTTCTTGTTGCTTCCCAAGATTCATCAGCTTGGAAGAAGCCCCCAAAATCTATATCTCCCTTAGTCCTTCCACCCAAAGGGATGGTTTAGGGAAAACTGCAAGGGTATATTTACGTGCCTTCTTTAACCCTATGAGTTTTTTCAGGAGAATGGTGATCTGGTCCACTGCTGTTTCATCAGCAATAGCAGTACCCCAGTACAATGAGACAGTCATTCTTGGCAAAAGTAAAAATAATAGATAAGTTATCAGGGCACTTTTTTAATGACATTCTTTTATGCTATCAAAGCAGGATGCGGAAAATCTATGCTGCTGTGATAATAGTTTTCTGAATGCAATGCAAAAAGTATTTAATTGTTTTAATTTCATACATGAAGGTATGAAATGTTCAAACTCATGCTGCCTCTATAAAAGAGACATTGAATTTATATTAATTGGCCCTAATCTAAAATTTGTGAATACATAAAAGAAATATAAAACAAGTCATCCACTATACAAATTTTCCAAAACATACGATTAAAGAAATATTTTGATTTTTATATTCCTCTGGTCTCAGTGTAAATCTATAGTTTCACTAATATAAAAAATGCTTGTTACGGAAAGTGGAGGCTATTACACAGCAGTACCACAATATAACAATTCAGACTTAATGAAACATTTAAAATATGCTATTACTGATGTTGTTTCATTATACAATTTCATGTACACTGTTTTCATGCTTAAGTGACCTCTAAATTGGACTATTGCAAATCACTACTAATGGGTTTGCAATGTAATACTCCAGACACTTTTTTTGCTGGGGCAAAATGCAGCTGAAAAGGTACAGTGGTCACCATTACAATTTTACAAATTCCTTTGTAAATCACTCATATGAGTGTAGCATTTACAGCATCTCCTAGATTAGGGACACAATATACTGCAAATGTGTCAATAATCATAGCTAGTTGCAGAGGCAAGTATTTTAACACTGTCTTACAGGAATTATAGAAGTTCTGATTCAGAAAGTCACTTAAGCACACATTAAATCTACCCTGATTCAGGAAGCACTTGGATACATCCTTACCTTAAAACATGTGCTTCTATCATATTGATTTCAATGGGACTTAAAGTTCAGTGCACACTTAAATGCTTTCCTGAATCAGGACCAGAAGGCACAAACAACATGGTTTAACAATGCTAAATCCACAAAACTAAGGGCAGGTCTACACTACCCCCCCACATCGGTGTGTAGTGATCGATCCCCAAGCAGTCTCCTCGTCGACTCCGGAACTCCACCGCCATCAGAGGCAGAAGCGGAGTTGACGGGAAAGCGGCAGCACTCAACTCACCACCATGAGGACACCGAGGTAAGTGAACCTAAGATATGTTGACTTCAGCTACACTATTCCCGTAGCTGAAGTTGTACATCTTAGGTTGATCCCCGCCCCCCACTGTAGACCTGGGCTAAGACAAAGTGAAAATGAAGTCTAAAAAATATATAGCAACATGCATAACTTTACAAATGGGAGGAGTCTCACTGAAGTCAATATCTCATTTTTGCACAGATGATCAAAGTGCCAATCCTCCAACCACTAAACCTATACATAAGTTTACTCAAATAAATAGTCTCATGGACTGTAATGGTAAACTAAAGAGTAAAGTTACACATGTGCTCAGGAGTTTCAAGACCCCAGTCTGTAACCATAACCTTTTGGCTGTAGTCTGCTGGAAAAAAAAAAAAACCTGCAGAAAAACAAATCAAAGACCTTTACAAGAAATCATAGAATCATAGAATATCAGAGTTGGAAGGGACCTCAGGAGGTGGATGAACTCAATCCCCCACTGAAGAGTGAGAGTTTCGCCCTTGATGTGGATGAAGGCACAATCAAGCCCCAGATACTAATATAATGAAGCATTATGATGGTGTGGTTATTATTTCATAGGGAAAGTGTTGCCAGCTCACACTCCTGTTTTACACCTGACCAAGAATGCTTTCCTCTTAACTACTAGAATCCCCAGCCTATCTCAAACAAAAGCTACCTCAAGTCTAAAGTGAAAAGTTATCTCTTCTTGGGGAGCTTTTACCAAAAGTAAGAACAACTAAACTGGAACGGGATTGATTCTCCTCTCACTCCAGTTTTGCACTGGTGCAAATCCCTGAATCTCAGTATAATAACTCCATCTTTACACGAGCCTAAGAAGTGGAGACTCAGGCTAGAGACTCTAGCCTAAAGTTTAGTCCACGGCTTGTCTTCTCCAAAGCTTCCATCTTGATATCCACTTGTCTCAAGTTCTAACTTCCTTTCTTGGGAATTAAACCTTCAAAAAGCCATCCCTGCCTCAGTTAATCAGCAGAAATGAACCTCTAGCCAACTGTGGCATCTTACTGTCCTACTGCATTTTTGAATAGCAAAAAGATAAACACAAGTTTACTGATTATTTGCAGAAATTCAACTCAGTTTAATATTGGTGGACAAAAGCTGAAATACATCCCACTATAGGGGAGAAAGCTATTTCCATTGTAAATATTGGAACTAATATTTTCAAAAGTTTGGCAGTGTCTGTAATATGTATTACCAGTGTGCTGTGTATATGGTCTTCAAAGCTTCATAAGAATTGCTATCAACATTACATTGTAACATCGTGAAGAAAAATAACATTGTTTTCCACAACGAAAAATATCAGTTGCTGGTTATGGCAGTTTAAACATTCAGTCACTGACAACTAGGAAGTACAGTATAATGCATTATTATGATTTATTACACCACAGCTCCAAAGAGG
This sequence comes from Dermatemys mawii, assembly GCA_007922305.1. Taxonomy (NCBI): domain Eukaryota; kingdom Metazoa; phylum Chordata; order Testudines; family Dermatemydidae; genus Dermatemys; species Dermatemys mawii. The sequence goes on along the minus strand of ML677343.1, from coordinate 23,806,210 downwards.
AGAGGCTAAGTCGAACTTCACTGAGTGCCTGAAATAAATACAGTTAGGAGAGGTACAGAAATGTCCTGATAGGGCCTCTGAATTTCTGATAAACAGCCTAATACCAAATAGTATTTTGCATCTATTAAAGGTGTACAGCAAGATTCCTCATCAGCTTTCCAGTCCTGTAGAAGGATCAGCTGCTACATTTTCATAAAGAGAAGCAAGGCAGAAAAACAAGTTCTTGCTGCTTCTGTTCAGATCCCTTGCCACTGAACTGAAGTTGAAAGGTTAGAGCCAGTCTCGCTTTCACGACATCTGACACAGGTTGTTTTTCAAGTACAATGGAGAGAAAACATATTTAACAATCATCAGGAGGCAGTAGCAGCAAATAAATCTCTCTGTTGTTGTCTACCATTCTTCCACCATCAGAACAGCAACAAAACTAGCATATTCCACATCATCTGAATCACAGCATTTGACAGACAGACATACCTAAGCCAGGAGAAATTTGGGTGAAGTAACACAGGAAACAGTTACATTATTTCTGATAAAGGAATTAGCTATTGTGATCATTAAGATAGCTTAGTGCCCACATATACCTGACTCAGGGCCAGTGCAACCAGCAGGCAAACTAGGCGGCTGCCTAGGGCACCAAGTGGTTGTGGGGGTGCCAAAAAGCTTGCTCAGGGGAGGCGGTTCAGTGGAGGTGAGCTGGGAAAGAGGGCCGCAGGGAGGGTCGCCCGCAGCAAGTAATGGGGGAGGAGGGTGCAGGGGAACCGCTCCCCACCCCAGATCATCTGCGCTCTGGCATCTCCCCTGAGCACACCTCCAGCTCTTCTTCTCAGACAGATGATTGGCACCACAATCCTGGGAGGTGGGACAAGTGAAGCGCGACGGCGTGCTCAGGGGAGGAGGCGGAGCGAAGGTGAGCTGGGGCACGGAGCTGTTGCCTGCAGGCCTCTCCAGGTGGGGAGCTGCTGCAGCGCTCCACGGGGCGGAGGTGGGGCGCAAGGTGGAAGTTTCGCGTAGGACATGAAATATCCTTGCACCGAGCCTGACCTGACTCCACCAACCCAAGGGAGTGTGTCCATGATAGAATAAATAAACAGAGTGAAAACATATAATAAATAATTATCATTATCACTGTAAGTTTATGAAGCACTTTACAAAGGTGTGGTAAAACACAATCGTTTTGTTAGAGATCTTACAAGTCTAACAGACAAGATGAAAACAAGACGAGAGACAACACATCAGCTTTGAGAAGTAGGGAGTGGAGATCACTGATTAGAAGTAAAGGTTAGGAATGCTGTTTGAAGAAGTGGATTTCAGTGAGGGATTCAAAGGAAGAGAGTGGGTACCTGCATACAAGATCAGCAGGATTGTTTCAGGCACAAAGATGAGAGCGAGAGAATAAAGTGACAGAATTGTGAGGTATGTAGGGACAAGAGACTGGAGGGGATGTGAAGGCAAAGATATACATGCTGCAAAACTTTATAGGGTCTTGTAGCCCTTGCTGTATATAACATTACTGGAAGTCACCAAACCTTCCACAAAAGCACTTAGCAAGAGAAAAGACAATGAATGTAGGGTAATTTTAAATTTGTGGATTTAATAGGATGCATGAAGGGGAATGAAGGAGTCAAACACAAAGCTGAGCTGAAAGCAGAAATACTGAATGTGAGGCAGGGAGAGGAGCCAAAGAGAAGGAGAGAAAAGGCTGGTGCAGTAAAGTCAGTGGTAATTATGAAAGGACTAAGTGCTGCGGTGAAGGAGAGGCTGAGGGTGATGGATAATACAAGAGAGCACAGGCGAACACAGAGAGAGAATGCTGGTTGTAGTAATCCTGCAAAGAAACAAACTCACTAGTCTAGAAAAATGATGTAGGTTTGGATCTTTGTATATTCCAGGCGTATCAAAAGAAATAGGAAGAACATTTTACTTGTGGCTAGAGTTTAGTGGCTTTCCCCATCAGTATGCTGATAAACCTAGCTATTGCTGTGGTTAATCCTGCTTAATTCCCTCCCCAAAGGCTAATACTATATTTGGCTATATGTATGCACTCTTAACCCAAGATCTAGCCCTTCTAGAGCTTGCTCCAGATTCAAAGATTTTGCTCAAATAACTTACTAGGCATGTCCCTGAACAAACTGCACAAAACGGACAAATCCTGGGGTACATACTGAGATTTTTGAGAATGTCAGGAGCTGTTTTTCACTTTGACCAAACACTGCAAAGGGATGCTGGTGAAATTGGTTTCTCACACATCTGGAATGCCTGAGGTTACTGCTTTCACAAGAAGACATTTTCTATTTGCATGTGAGGAGATGTATCTATATCGATAATTTGTTACAGCTGCACATGATTAAAATCACGTATATGTAGCATGTGTTACTTTGGGGTATGCTCATTTATTCGAGTTACTCTTCTGGGCTGGGGGAGGGATTCGGTAATTCTATTAATGTGCTGCTTATGCCACTTGTGTGTGTCATATGGAGCTCTATTCCTTCCCCCGCAAGTCCCCTCCCAATGGAACTATCCTGCAGAGCCTGGGTTCCCTGGGGCTGGGTTCCTCCAGCCCTAGAACTAGATGAACTAGATGAAAACACACACACACACACACACACACACACACTAACAGAGCAAGTCTGAGCAGACTGGGGCAATCAACACTCTCCAGCTGATCCCTTTATATGTCCCTGTGCTCAGTGAGCTGGGTTAAACAGCACTTTCAAGCTGGTACCCTCATGTGCTCCTGATTTCAATGGGCTGAGTTGAGCAGCACTCTCAGCTGCTCCCCCCTCATGTGCCCCAAGTTTAACACGTCCCTATCCCACTTTCACAGTAATCAACTCAATGAGCAAACCCCACAGTATTTTGGAACACTACAGGGATCTTTTAGCTTTGGTAAAAGAAGTGTTGCTGAAGAGTAAATGGGGAAAGCTACAGACAAAAATGAGTAAAATTCAGAAAGTGAGAGAGAAACAACCAACTTAACCGTAAGGGTTATTTATTGAATAATAATGATAGCCATACAAAGAGAGCCTAAATCAACATAACCTCCATTATTAAAGGGTAATACCTGAGACAGGAAGGGAAACAGAAAGAGAAAGAAAGGGGATCTCACCATTCCGTGCAGCTTGAACTGGTCGGGGTTTCCAGGTGATGGTAGTCGCTCAAGGTCCTGAAGGTAGGAGAACTGGCAGAGCCCCCAGCACGATCAGTTAGGTGATGATGGAGTCCCAGTGGAACTGATGCAGAGTTTGGGTCTAAGCATCAGAACACTGACTTGGGCACAGATAGGGGGGTTTATAGAGAAAATACAAAGGTTCAAGGGAGAACAATAGATTTGTTTAGGAGTGAATTAGGGATTCAAGGGTTTTCTTTAGGAGAGACAATAGGAGCTGATCACTCTTGGCTCTGGGAGGTGTTTTCTTCAGGGAGCTCACAATGTAACCAGGTCCCTTCAGTATTTTGGGATATCAATCAAAGATCTATTACTAGAATTGGTCTGATAATTGCTGAGCTGGGTGTACGCAGGAGAAGGTTCATTAGCGTTTGGAGCAGGGATTCCCAGAATGCAGTGCATCCCTGCTTTTTAGGCCCCAGAGTTCAGTGCGGTTCTCTTTTCTTCATTCTTCATGCTAATTCCTGTCCATCTTTCATGCAGATGAGGCTAGGGGAGTGGTCTCAGTTCTCCATTCCTTATGCTAACCAAGATGTCTTCATCTTGTCACCTTGTCAGGAGGAGTCGAGGTGTCTCCCAACAGCCTTCATTGTTCTCTGCAAACCTTTTTTCTGATCAGATTTGGTTCAAACAGAGACTGGAGGATGTGGCGGGGGGGTATCTTTCATGAGTCAGACAGGTTGGATACTGTGTCCTGGTTCCCCCAAAACACAGAGCTGCCTGGTGTCAAACTGTGCCCTGGTTCTCAAAAACACAGAGCTGCCTGGTATCAAATGGCATTTACAGTGTGAGTGTAGAGGGGAAAAAAATCTCTAGAGTCACGTTACCAGGGGTGATGACTGAATATATATTTTGGCTTATATAACAATGAACAAATTCAGACTGCATTAGACACAGACCACTTACAGCTCTTTTTGAAATGACTGAGGTGAAGGGCTCTACACTTTCCTGATGAGGCTGCTGCAAACTGGCTTGGCAAACTCTGCATTTGATAAGAAGATTTACCTGAGGTAAAATTCACATTCCTATTTGTTTGCATTAGATGTAAACATTGAATATTGTCCTTACATACTGTCTGATCATACATAATTTACAGCATTTAAAATCTCTTTCACTACCTGAAGGGGAGTGCAAACTCCTCATTCCCTGTGTAGTTATACTGTGCTAAAGATTTGCATTGTTTAGTGTAGATATTGGGTCGGTATGGGGAGTTATATGATTCCTGAATTCTCATCAGCAGAGAAAGCAAAGTTTATCTGCAAGTGTCAAGATAATATGTTCCTTTACTTTTGATCAGTACAGTTCCTTTACTTTTGATCAATGCAAACATGGCAGACATATAGAAAGGATTCTGGGTTCTATTAACAGCTAAGCATTTTGGATTAACAGATTTCAGAGAGTAACCTTCTTATCTTTTGATCAGAATTGAAGACTTGTTGAAAGATAACAACTGTTACTTGCTCTCCTATGTGGCAAAGTGGTTGTCTTGTTTTGTGGCAAAGCAACACGTTACAACACGACTAGTCAAAACTGTAACATTGATTCAGCAGCTGACAGCATTTCCCTTCATTTCTCATCACTGGCCTTGTCTAAAAAAGAAACTTAGTGTATTCCTGATAACATTTACTTAGTAGGTAAGCAATATTCACAGTAACTGAGTGTACACTGTATAACATTTCAACCTATACATGCTTTAAATTCAACATCTTCTGAAGTTACAAAATATAGATCTTGAAACAGGGGCATCTTTATTAGAGCTTACAGTGTATGAGAAATAACTTTGATGATTTCTTCCTGTACATATTCTGTGATCATGCATTTTGAAATGAGTGGTGTGTTTGGTCTCCAACGTTTATTTATATGTAGGCTTTTCTATGGTGCTCAACGCCATAGTATCCGAGCACTTGTTAAACAGTAATTAATCTTTGCAACACCCCTATTAGGTATTGAAGTTTTATTATTACATGGGGAACTGGAGTACAGGGAGATAGACGGGTTTATTCTTTGGCTCAGTTGGTGCAAAAGGGCTGTAAATCCAGCTGAAAATCAGCAGTAGAAAATTCCTCTTTTGCTGGGGAGTTTAGACCTGCCTGACATTTCTTTGTAGGGAAGCAAGAAATCTGCAGGGGATATAAATTCTGTGCATGTGTAGTGGCACAGAGTTCCCCCAGGAGTAGTTTTATGGCTGACATTGTGTGAAATTCAATAGTTCAATATATATATTAGGGCTGTTGATTAACCACAGTTAACTCATGAGATTAAGTAAAAAAAATAATCATGATGAATCACAGTTTTAATCACACTGTTAAACAATAGAATACCAAACGAAATGTACTAAATATTTTTGGATGTTTTTTCTACATTTTAAGATATATTGATTTCAATTACAACACAGAAAACAAAGTGTACAGTACTCACTTCATTATTATTTTATTGCAAATATTTGCACTGTAAACATTATAAAAGAAATAGTATTTTTAAATCTACCTCATACAATACCATAATACACAATACTTCAGAGCCTACAAGTCCACTGAGTCCTATTTCTCATTCAGCCAATCACTAAGACAAACAAGTTTCTTTACTTTTACAGAAGACAATGCTGCAATCTTCTTATTTACAACATCACCAGAAAGTGAGAACAAGCAATGCTGGTTACATTGTACACAAGAAGCACGCAGCATTGTCTTTCACAAATGTAAACAAACTTGTTTGTCTGAATGACTGATTGAACAAGAATTAGGACTGAGTGGACTTGTAGTTTTACATTGTTTTATATTGTTTTATTTTTGAATGCATTTAAGTTCAACTTTTATGATAAAGAGATTTTATTACAGTACTTGTAGGAGGTGAATTGAAAAATACTATTTCTTTTGTTTTTATAGCACAAATATTTTTAAGACAAATAAATATAAAGTGAGCTGCAGACTTCATGTTTTGTGTTGTAATTAAAATAAATATATTTGAAAATGTGGAAAACATCCAAAAATATTTAAATAAATTGTATTCTATTATTAACAGTGTGATTAATTGTGATTAATTTTTTAATTGTACATTTAATCATGATTAAGTTAAATTGCTCATAAGGAATCAAGACTACAAATACAAAGATATATATATATATATATATACAATTTTTGTTGAAGTTTTCAACAGAAAATATTGACATTTTGTCAAAATATCAAAAATTTCTGCAAGAAACCAAACTGTTTTTATTAAGATTGTAGCAATGTTCTTCATGGGATTTGTAGTCTGGGTTCCTTATGCTCCCATTCTCTTCTATGGGCCAGATTTATGAGCCAGAATATAGCTCCTGGGATGCACCATATTCTTCCCTCTTCAGGAGGAGAGTGGTGTTATCATAGAAGTCAGTTCCTGGAGTGTATCATGGGAGCTGTAGTGTGCATAGTGTGGGCAGAGTCGACTGAATGACAACTCCATGAGGCTTGGTACCACCATTTTGAATAAATTTGTTTTGGTTTTCAGCCAAAATATTTCAATTGTCATCCACAATCATTTACAATTTTGTCTTTTCAGTTGTGGGGCTTTCCATTTTTCAAGGAAAAAAAATCTAAATTTTCTGTGAACAGCAAACATATGTGAACAATTGTCTACCTCATTATCCTTGTTAAAACTCTCCTGTGCTGTGATGCTTGTGACAGATATGGGCCTGGGCAAACCTTTTTGAATTACATTAAACTTTATTGAAATTTTTAAGTATTTCTGGAGTCTACTATATTAAAAATACAAACTGTATGTATTATTGTGGAATTGTATGCAATGTCTGTGCGGGTCGGGGGGTGGGGCCGCAATATGATCAGTGCAAACACTGAGAAGTGTTTTAAGCATCAAAGTACCTTATAACTGAAGCAGTTATGTTGTTTGTAGCCTCTGAGGATGTGTCTACACAGCAAGGAAACCCTATGGCTGTCCTGTGCCAGCTGATTCAGGCTCACGGGGCTCAGGCTACCAGGCTGTTTCATTGCTGTTTAGATTTCTGGGCTCAGGCTGGAACCTGAGCTCTGGGACCCTCTCACCCCTCAGGGACCTAGAGCCTGGGATCCAGTCTGAGTCTGCAATGGAAGTCTACACATCAGTGAAACAGCTCTGCAACCCGAGCTCTGAAAGCCCGAGTGAGTTGTCACAGGCCAGCTGTGGGTTTTTCTTTGCTGTGTAGACATACCCTGGGGAGAAAGCAAAGCAGGCCTGCATGAGCAGGGTTGCTTACTAGGGAATTCTAAATGCAGGCAGGGAACTGTTCAGACTGGAAAATCCCCAGGCAGGAAGGAAAGAGACGCATGTCTCCAAACCAAGAGAAATGATGACTGAGGAGAGCCAGTAGCCTAGAGTGGCAGGCTGTTGGAGGACTACGGAGGGTGAATACAGGTGCAGTTGTCCTGCAATGTCACAAATGCCTTCAGAAAGCTTCACAACAAGTAGGCTGATGGTGTGTTGGGAACACAGCCTGTCATGCTGACCAATATCGGCTTATTGTTTCATTGTATTCCCTCATCTGTATGTTTGCATCCACGCAGTGTCTTCGGTCTTATATTTAGATGGTATGCAATTTGAGACAGGGAATGTCTTTTTTTATTTGATTTCTGAACAGCACCTACCATAACAGCATCATGGACCAGAACTAGGGCTTCCAGGCACTATAGTAATGCAAATAAATGATAACATCATGATGATGATGACTCTGTGTACTCCTTGCTTCCCCCCTCCACCCCTTTTTATATTGACACCCATCACTGAAGTATCTGTCTGACCCCTCCTGCTCCTCCTTCTCAAGGAAAAAAATGGAGGGACATTTGTGTAACCCTTTCTTGCCATTCCAAACTTTAATAACTTACTTCCTATTTCAAAGCAGAAAAGGTGATATAATAATATTAAGAACCTTATGTCTAGGTTTAAGAAGATTTACCTTCTCTAATGGATTTTCCCCCTCTATTTTCATGTTTATTATCACCATCTTTCTTTCTTTCTTTCTTTTCTCAGAATTGTCTATATGTATTTTGCATGCATAGTTTCTCAAGGATTTTTTGTCATTACTTTCTTATAAAGCCAAGCTGTATAATACATTCAAAATAAATAAGCATTGGTATTGTAAGCTTGAGAGAGAATTAATTAGGAATCAGATAACAAAAGAGCATCTCAAAAAATAAAATATGAAAAATTAATAGATTTATTGTAGAAGAATAGAGAGCAAAGAGAATAAAAAAGAAAGCTTATGGCAGGAAAGTATGTTTAATGTTTAATTATGTAAAAAGCATAGGTAAAGAAAGTTGGATTAGTGAGTAGATGAAAAAAAAAACCTGATTAAGATAAATAAAAAATAAGAAAATAATAATGTTTATTCAAATTTCAAAATTTTCACATTTGTCTCACTCTGTTTTCTATGTTATTTGTTCTCTCAGAAAGTAAAATAGAATTAGCCGTGATCATAGAATTCATGTTACATTTCTTTGTAGAAAAAAAGTTGATGTCTTTAAAATGCAAATATATTTTACAAGAAAAATTAAGATTCCCAGTAGGAGCAAAGACCTGAAAATAATAATATTTGTGCAGTAGCTATTTTCACTATTTTCTCAAAAGCACTACTTTAACTGCAAAATGTATCACTTACTTAGCATCTTATGAAAATGCTTTAGGTCTGGTGAATAATTACATCTGCAACCTGTTCCTGTCTTGGTGCACAGATGTGATGTGGTTTTCATGCGAAGTATGGCTGAGAAGAGTAGACTGTCACATTCTGCACTAATGTACATTTCTGAACAGTCTTCAGGTGTAGAGGGCATTGCTGTTATGCATTCTCAGAATGACATAGAGTGGAGGTAAGTGAGGTTTACGTCTGAGATGCAGTCACCACAGCTCTCTAGCCAGTCTCATATTGGCTGAATCTATATGGCAAACGGCAGGGATCTGAGAAGGGAATGCCAAATTGTGCATGGGAAAAAAGGAAACTTATTCAGAAAAATGTATGCAATTAAAAAAGTTGAATTCAGTTGACTGTTTTGTGGGGTCATATTAGTTGGTATTGACAAGATTGAACAACAATAAACAGGAAGCATCTCAATAAAATTCAACTTATTTTAGAAGCTTGGACCAACTAGTCATCATGTCACCTACATGACACTGTCCTGTCTCCCAGCAAGAAACCAGAACAATGAACATTTTAAACACAATCAAATGAATAAGTACCTAGAATAAATAGACCCAAGGTGCTAATATTTCACCGGCAATCCAGGTTTGCTTCCAAATATGTATTTTGACTCTTCTGTCAACAGCTATTTCTTAATTTTTTAAAAGCTCCCAAACTAGCATGTTGTTGTTCATTTGTTTATAGATTCAATTTTTCACATCACTGTAAATAACTTCAGAAATGTTGTTCTCTCAACTGTTCTAAGCTTTAATATAGCATGGTAATGAATGGGATGTATAATTTCTGCTTATCTGGTATATTATGGACAGTGCCAGTGGCTCATGGTTATTAAGGATGTTGGCAGTGAAACTGAGTCCTTGCTTTCCCAGCACTAGATAAACGGTGTCTGAGCTAACATTTATAAGTATCTTGGAAGACTCATTTAAATACAACCCCTAAGGCTGCATGGTTTCCTGGATTCCAGAACAGCACATAAAGCTTTCACATTTTTTAGATGCGTTTGGAACTGACGATTGAATATTACAAAGTCTGGCCATTATTTTGTAGAAGGCAACAAATAGCTATGTTTGAACAGCATGTTCAGGCCATTTTCTGTTATATGTCGGCCTCTTTTCAGAGTGAGCCATATATTCTTTCAATGACTTCAAACAGAAGATAGAGTTCATCTTGCCATCCTGTTTTCATTTGTACCATAAGATTCTTCAGTGTTGTAGACTTTATTAGCCATCCTCACTTAAGAGAAATTGAAGGTGATTTTTCCTCCTTCCCTCAATACTAATAGTGGATGCATCACTTTAGAATCAGTGCTTTGTGTCTTCATGCTGTGCTAACCTGTGAACAGTGTCTTTACTTAATCAAAACATTTCTTTAATCTCGATGCGTCAACTTTGCATGTCTGTCTGAAAAGTGTATTTTCTCTAATGGTCTAATCTATTTGAATTAATTCTACTGTTAGACTATATGTGTGATATGTTTGTCAGCTGTTTAGCCAATGCTATAGCCAATATTATCACTGTTCTGAATTCCCAGAGGCAGAACCAATCTGAATATATCTGGGTTTCTCTGAGGAGTCAATAGGAAGGGTCAGGTAGGCAGTAGGCTCTAGGCAGAGTCAGGTATTTGCCTATCTACTGAGTCCATAGTTAATATCGCAGGTGTTGATCTGTGTCTATAATTGTCATCTGTGCATCATATAAATCTAAACAAACTTATGTTTCCATACAGGGCCATATTTTCCAAAGACTAGATTTTGCATTTGTCTGATCCGTGCAGACACAACTTTCTGTGTTTGTGTAAAAGTTGAGATTTCTTTGTGCCAACCCTGACTTTTATGTGTGCTAAGGGATTGCAGAGGGACAGATCTGCTGCTTTGAAAATCTGGATCATAGCTTCTTTTTTGGGGAAGTGTTACATTCCAGCTTTCAAAGAAAGGAAACATATAATAGTACTGATGGTGCATAAATGCCTGAAAAGCCCAAACCTTTGATCTGAGATCTCCAGAATTTGTAAGGCTCGGATCTGAATCTGGTTTTCATCACCATTCTCTAAGCACTTGATGCTGCTTCCTTTCCAATTAGTGGAAAAACTCCTGTTTACTTGAACAATGCAGGTAATCATAGCCTTAACCAAAATACTAGATGTGAATATTCGCTGCTTTGGAGAAGCTGGAATTCAGATCCTAATTTTTGTAGCTCAGTCTCATCTCTTTGTATGATTACACTGCATACATGTTGAGTCTGACCAATAGTTGGCCCAATGACTGTAAGAAAACTTGAAAACCATGACAAATCTATCTGGGCCACAGATGAACATATGGGGCTTACTTTACTGCTGAGGGAAGGTGGTGCAACAATTCTGAAATCAGTGAAGTTATACCAGCTTGTGCCAACAGCTATTGTGACTCAGAATTCAACTGCAAATTATTTTGAATGCAAAATGTCATTAACTGTAGTTGTAGCTGACATCATGTGGCATTTCCATCTCACTTGTCCCATTCAGGGGCAACTTGCTGCTGTCTTTCTGAAACCCTGTCCATTGGTTTAAATTTTTACTGGAAAAGTTCCTTTTGTACCAACTTTTTCCTTGAAAAGTACTTATTTTGGGGGAGGACTGTCTATTCAGTGCTAGAAATTACAAGGTTGAGAAATTTTTTCATAAAATCATCTTGCTCATCTAAATCCTCCCCTTTATGATTTTTTTTTCTGACCAGAAGAGATTTATATGTTTCCTTCCCAGCACTCCTGATGCTCTCAAATAAGACAGACACTCAAGGCTGCCCTGCTCTGCTGCTAGTAATTTCTCTTTCATTCACATGGAAGATTGAGAGCAAGACCTGTTTTATTATTTATTTCTTGTTCAATAAAAAAAAAAATGTTATTCAAAGGTGATACATTGACACCAAATCCTGATAGGCTTACTACTGTTAGTTACAGAATGTACCAGTAGAGTGTACAGTGACCATACAATACAAAGAATCAAAGAACAGCTCTAGATTGTTTCAATAAGTCTGAGAATTTTGGTCTCTCTGTTGACTGTGTAAGCCGAGAAGATAATCATGATGTTAATATCTGTCATCCAAGAAATTGAGGGAGACCATGAATTTATCAAGGAGGTATCAGATGACAATGCCTCGTATGCAGTCTTGACCTGGGCTGAATTATAAATAGCAGCCTATGGGTATGTCCGTTGAGCTGGGAGTGTGAATCCCAGCTCAAGGAGGTATACTCATACCTGCTCCCATGGAGCCAATGTGCTGAAAACAGAGTGCAGCCATGGCAACATGGGCAGTGAGATGGGCTAGCCACCCCCAAATACATATACATTTGAGACCCTAGGCATGTATCTGAGATAACTAGCCCATCCCATGGCTCACTGCAGTGGCTACACTCTATTTTTAATGTGCTAGCTGAATGAGAGCTGGTGGGAGTATGTCTCCTTGAGCTAGAAATCATACCCTCAGCTGGAATTGTAGATATACCCTATGTCTACATTGCAATCAGAGGTGTGACTTCAGCATGTGCAAACATATCTGAGCTAGCCTTGATCTACCTATCTCAAATAAAAATAGCCATGAAACCACAGCAGTACAGACTATACAAGTTCACCCTGGTTATACACACAAGAAGCTAGCCTGTAATGCTTCCCATACTGTCATGGTTTTGTTGCTATCGGTACCTGAACTAGTTAGATCAAAGCTGGCTTGGATATGTCTACATGAGATGCAGTCACATCATAGTCTGATTATAGTGAAAGATAGCAGATGTTCATTGCTAGCCCATCAACCAATCCAATGTAAACCACCTAGGATCTGCTTTTCAAAAGCACTTGTGGTGTTCTACTTTTGATCCCTTTAATGAATATTGTCTCCCATTGATTTCCATGGGAACTGCTTTAATTCAATATTATTTGAAAATCCCACTTCTAATGACGCAAGCCCATATCAGTTTTACATGAAAATAACTGATAAACCCACAAAAAAAATAGTAGAAATGAACAGTTCTAGAAGGCAGATTCCACCTAATACTCAATGTCAAGGGCCTATAGACAACTGGTAGAAGGAGTAGAGAGAACATATGGATTCTGAATTTCAACAAAGCAAGTTTTGGAAGTTTGAAATGCTAGGTTCATTCAAATGGGATTGTAGGAATTGAGTCGGGGGAGAGGAAAACTTTTATTGTTACAATATTGTGATGGGTTTGGTCACAGAAACCCCGTTGGGACTGTCGTGGGATATGCTGAGTCCATTTTCTCTGCCAGTTTGGGCCTTCAGAACCCTGCCTTGTTGGGACAGATACGCTAAATTGCTGAAACACAGACCCAGTGTCTGACCCATACCCCCAAAGCTGCAGACTTAACTGAAAATGGCTTAGCAAGTGCTCCTGTCTCTAACACCCAGACACCCAGCTCCCAATTGGACCCAAATCCCAAATAAATATGATTTACTCTGTATAAAGCTTATACATCTTTGGGATGGAGAGGCCATCTCTTGAGCAAGCTGAAAACAAAATGGAGGGGCTTCCAGGGCCTTTTACATTCTCACTCCTGTGAGCAGAAATTCCTTTGTTCTTCTGTGCAAAAGCACAGCAACAAAATGGAGTTTGTAACCAACTGGGCAAGTCACATTCAGCTTTTTGTAGGCCGAGCCATTTTTTACATGTTAGTTTGAACATTCCCAGGAAAGCCAGGATGTGGATTGGTGTCTGCCAAAGTCCATTGTTAGTTGATTGGGCACTTACTGAGAATAATCCTCCCTCAAGAAGCTGACCAAATGCTTCACTGAGACTACTTAATATCAAACATATTGAGATATGAGTACATATCTAATATTCATGACTTTAAATACAGAAATGATACACACATACAGGTAGCATAATTGTAACCAGCAAATTACAACCTTTCTATAGACACTTTACTTGACCTCCTTTGTACAAGCTTTGATGCAACTATAGGACCTTAGTTGCAACAATGATCTATATAGTCACAGTTCATGTCAAAAACATTACAAATATATCAACCTAAAAATAGAGCACATTTTCATGGTTACAATTTTAATAAATTCTTTCCTAGTGTTCCACAAAAGAAAAAAAAGTTACAAATTTTGGTGGAGCTGTGAAATCTCTCAAGAGAGACAGCAGAAATTCTCAAGGCAATTACCTCTTTGTTTGAAAAGGCAATAATATAATTATCACATCAATGACTAGGACATGCAATGAATGAGTCAAGAATTATAGAAATGCTGCATTAAGAAATAGGAGAAGTTTTTGTAGTTCAAGACTTCATTTTGGAGTAAGTAAGGTACTGACAGGTTCTGGCAGCACCGAAAAAGATGACAGAAATGTTAAAGTAACAAACAGGGAAATGTGGAAACTTATTATTTAATGGACAATAGAATGTATAAATAACTCTGTTCACATATTTTGGGGAAACAACTAAAAGACTTCACAGAGGGTGGAGTTCATAGATCTAGTTGTCTTGGAGGGTGGGAACCCTGTGAATGACAGTAAACAAGAACTCTGGGTATGGTTACACTTACAAGATTATAGCGCTATAGGTTATAGCGGTCCCCTTATACAGTAATATGTATAGCGCTATTGTATGTCCACACTCAGATGCTCCTGCGGTATAGCATGGCCACATTTGGGGCACTTAATGCGGCATTAAGAGCAGCGCATTAGGGCAGGTATCCCAGCATTCAGCTGGGTGCAACGTGCTTTTTAAACGAGGCGGGTGAGGGGGGACACGTTGTGTGTATGCGGAGGGAGAGAGACAGTGGTTTTTCCATTTTTCTGAAAGCCTGTCAGTGAGCCTCCATTCACAGAAGGCTTTGTTTTCACACAGGCTCCCTCCTTAAACATTTGCATTGCTTATCTGCCGAGTTAAGAAAGAAACTCTAAAGAGGTACTTCTGCATTCCTCCAGCCGAGTTCAAAACAAAGGGAAGAGACGTCAATTGCCTTAAATGGCTCTAGGCATCTCCAGAGATTACTTGTAGCGCAGTGGGTGTCCACATCCTTGCTGTAGCGCTACAGCAGCTGCGCTACAGCCCTTATTTCCCATGCGGAGGTGGATTAACAATAGCGCTATAACTCAGCAGTTATAGCGCTCTACGTGCCTTGCCAGTGTGGACGGGGAGGAGGTTATAGCGCTCGTGGGGGCTTTATAGCGCTATAAAGTGCCAGTGTAACCATGGCCTCAGTCCTTACTGGTTTAGAAAGATTGCATTGTGACTTCATTGCATTGCAGCAGAAGATACATAACTCTGAAAAGAAAAAGAGATAAATGGAGAAAAGGTGACTCTATTCAGTGTCATATGGCTTAAGGGAGTATGAACTTAAACTAAAGGGAGTCTGGCCCTAAAAGCATTTTAGACATATTTCTTAAAAAGCAATAAACAAAATAGTGTCAGAGTTAATGTATGCTGGCGTTCTTCCACTCTGCTATGTCATGTGTCCCTACGGCAGATGGATAAGAATGCATTATTTACACAGAACTGTCTTTTGAATTCTCACAGTCACATTTTTCACCTACTTGTATGTTGTACCCCTGAAATTTATTAACAGGGCATCTGCCTGCAGAGCAAGTTATTCACAGACAAAATTTTTACCATTGTATTTTTACATCAGCCTCTCTTCAGCCTTTGGTATGGAGGTGAGCCTATTTTGCAAACACACATACCTAAATTATTGGCATGCTAGTGAATTCCAAAGAAGCCATCTCCAGACTTGTTGAGCTACAAGGGTGGAGGCAGGATCTATGATGTGCAAAGTGAGGGGAAGTGTGGCTAAGAATGATGGGACACCAGAGACTATGTTCAGTCCTCTAAGCAAATTGGGAATTGTGTCAATGTATTATTATCTTGTGTGAGGGAGGATATACCTGACTAGTTTCCCTCCAGTTAGAGCATTATCCAATTATTTTAAAAGCCATGATGATTTCACATTGGTATTTTTTTTCTTCCAACCCATTTTTATTTTTAATTATATATGGTTTTAGAGCCTTGATAGCTTTATAATTGTGTATTCTCCTCTGCCAGATAAAGAGTGAATCTGTTAGTTCCTCTATGACTTTGTTGTTATTGTTTTTGTTTATAGCTTTGTTCCAATTAGAAGAATGATTTAATATTAAATGTCACCTCTCAGAAACAGGCATTTTAATCCTCAGTAAGAGGCATCATATGACTGTAACACTGTCTTGGTGATTTGATCTTGTATCAGCAGCCCTACATGGAGCTGTGATGGGAAGTTAGAATTCAAGACACCAAAGACTGCATTAGTCAAGCTTCAGGGTTCAGCTCCCTGTGATGTCACTCACATAATTGATCCCTGGAAGGAATGTCAAAACCCTCCAGAAAAAAAAAAAGAGATAAATGTTTTCCTTATTCTAATAATATTCTTTGTTCACTTTTAGGAAGTAACGGTCTGTGACTTCATTTGCTATCATCGCATGATGACTAGATAATAGTTGAAGTCTTCTTTAATTAGCCATGGTGCCTACTTTTATTCTCATCCATGCCAGTATTACACTCTTAACTACATTGGCTACAATGGAGTTACTTTAGATTTAGGTAAAAGGAGGATCAGACTTGTAAAACGTAGATATGCGAAAGTCTTATTAGATCTTGAATCCATCTTCTTTCCAATGATAATCTTCTACAGCATATTCTCAAGTGCTTTAGTCTTTTCTTATTGAACACTCCTTCCAAGACCCCAGTCCTCTTTAAAGCTCTTTTCTAGATCAAATCCAAATTGTCAGAACCTTTCTTAAATTGAGGCACTGTCAGTTTTCCAAAGATGGAATGATTCCAATGATTCTAAAGAGGAATTGTTACTTCCTTGGTCTGTGCTCTTATGAGCTCATATGTGCAGCCCAATCTGGTGTAAATACTTAACATTTATAACTTTATAACATTTTGTAAAACACTATATCCTTTGTGGTTGCAAAACTTAACAGTCTAAGTAACCTATCTAATTTATTTGCCCTATCTATCTATTTTCTCTCTCTTATCTCTCTGTAGGCTATCTCAATTAATATTCACAATGAAGTAATTTATTAGGACAATAATGTACTTGATCTTACAATGAGAGTTTTGCTGCAGAACTTCAGAATTGGACCGAATGTTTGTTTCTTTTTCCTTTGAGAAGTGAGACAATTTCACAGCAGATACACAGTCCATGCTTTCCTCCCTCCCTCCACTTTAATTCTGTTTCTGTCAAAAATCAGACTCCTGTGACTGATGTTCCAAATGAACTGAGGTGATATTGAGCTTCTGAACTTTACCTGAGCATGTCATTCACTTGAAGGAGCTCTAGACCTCAGATGGCTCAACACTATACTTCAGAAATGAGACAGGAACAAGTATTGATTTTTTTTTCTTTTAAACTGAGTACCTAATAAGCAAATGAAGATATGGTCAGCCCTGGATTTATTAGGTGATCTAACAGGCTTCGTATAGTTCAAATCTACTGATAACAATTTGCTGCAATCATCCCTTTTTCTATTTATTATCTATCTATCATCTATCTAACTATTGAGAGATAAGTATGCTATCTAGGTTTGGACATAAATTAGATCAGTTATGCTGTACTGCATTTCTATTGCAAACTCAGAGTTCTCATGTATAAAAATATATGCTTTGGACTTGACAGGAGTCTGGTACAATATTGCATCATGTTCTTTTTGGCTACTTAACAAAGTAAACAAAATTAAAAACCATGGAGAAAGAGAAATATATTCTTCCCCGAAGGCACAAACGTTTCTTCAAGTTGAAAATTACACATTTATGAGAAAAGTCAAGTGCTTCACAGTAGAGAAATGAGGTATCTCAAATCAGCTGAAGTTAAATGAAATACACATATTGAACAGATAACTGAATCAAGAACACAGGTTTAAGGTAAATGTATGCTCTCTTTTCAATAAGTTGGTAGGGGATATATGCTTGGAAGATCCTATGAGCAACTGAAATCAGGAATCATTGCTAAGAAAATATTTATATTAAAATGTAGAACCAGATCCTGCAAGTTACTGATGTATCTTGTGAGGATAAAGCCAATGGGCATTAAACATAAAAAGGACCAGACTTACTAAGGTATTTTTAGGCACCAGAAGATGCAGATAGCACCTACTGGGGTTAGCAAAGCTACATAAATGAGTTAGGAGCCTGTCACTGACTTTCACTGAAAGTTAGATACAAACATGCTTATGTACTTTTGTAAATTTCACTAGGCACCTATCTATAGCCTTTGATGCCTAAATATCTTGGTAAATCTGGGGGCTTGTCTACACCGAACATTAGTGTATGGCAAGCCAAGGAGTATATCAAAGCGCACTATAGAACTTTTAGTGAGCTGCAGCTGTGTCTGGATATTCCTGCTCAGCAAGCTAAGGTGCTGTAGACTCACTAACTTCCCATTTAATGTCCCACCCAGTTTAACAAGATGGGGTTTTAAAAGAGTTTTCCCCAGTCTCCCTTCTCTGAAAACGTAAGTGATCGCTTCAGTCAAAATCATTGTGTTCCTCCTTTTTCTAAACTACGAAGATCATCAATTTACCTTAAACGTGTGACACAGTGTTCTGTACCTGTATGTTTTCAAAGTTAATGTAATTGAACTCAAATTGCCTCTTTCAAATTTGTAGTGCTAATGATAATTGATATTATTGATTCACCTCATTATGTTTGCTTGTTCTTTAAAAGAAAGGCACACTTTACATTTGATGTTTGACTGCATTATTGCTGGAGAAAAGACAAGCAAGTGCTTGGTTTGAGAGGTAGAGACATGGGGAAGACATCTTCAACATATCAGATAGGACTTTTCAGCACATTGATGAAAGCTCTGTATTCATTTCACTTTATTTTCTATCCATAACTCTTGTGTTGGTTTGTTGGAATCATAATAACTACTATGTTCTTCTTCAGAGGTGGCTTCATTTTGGTGTGGAGTAAAGAGACTTCTCTGATGGGGTGAAATTCACCCCAGTTTGGAGTACCATCACATGGCCCACTTCACCACTTAAACCCTGATTAGAGTCCAAGTGCTGAGCACCCTTGTACAGGACTTCTTCTGTGCCGCTGTAAGAGTCTCAATGTCAGACACTGGGAGCAAGCTAGAGATGGTCTGGTGTCGCTCTGAGGGACGGGCCGTGGGCCTGTGTTTATGTGGTTCCAGTGGCTCTGCATAACCATTATAGAAGGCTGCAGATGCTATTCCAGTACCCCGACTGCTCCACTTGGAGCCTCTTGGCCCTCATGAGCCAGAAGACTCCAACTCTACGCAGAAGGAATGAATTTAACAGTAATGAATATGAATAAGTGACACTCTACTTCTTGTCCTGTGGAAAAAACAAAAAAACAAAACACAAAAAAACCTCAAAACATCTTCACCACAAGAGGGTACAATTATAATTTGCAATTCCCTATAACATTTGAACATGTAAAAGACACAAGGCAAGAGGTACAAAACAGGAAAAATCTATATACATAAGGTAAGATCCTTTTGAAATTTTAGGGAGGTGTTTTTCCTATTTAAAATGTTGCATGTAGTTGAAATGTTGTAAATATATGGTTGCATATGTTATTAATTTTAATTGGGAAGAGTCAAAATATTATTTCCCTTTTACTTTGGGCTGTGACAATATGTTGTAATGTATAATATACTGTGATGCAGCAGTGGAGAGAGAAAATACTATGTGCCTATCGTACACAAACTGCAGCACTGTAGGAAAAGCTGCCTTTAAAAACAACAATAAACTGGATATTAATATGGATAATTCATAGTCATATAATAATTTCAGAAGTCTTTTTATATCTGTCTTCCTACAGCATAAACGATTCAATGTAGTAAATCAATATAGAACAATTAGTTCTGAATTACAGAATCCAATTTAATGCCAAATGATAAGTCTTTATGCTACACTGGAAATTCAACTGCTGTCAATTTGTTATTAAACAACCTCTGTGAGAATCTGAAATAACATAATGTACTGTCCAGGTCATGTATCATCATAATCTGTATAGTATTGCTGAGATTAGATAAAATAGTGTTGATAAGTTAAATGTATTTGCAACAAAATGCTTCATATAAAAGAGATGGATACTTTGGTTATTAACTTTTAACACTGGCTTGTATTTAAAATACTAGACAAAAATGTTGGAGTAAAAATAATTCATTAACTGATAATCCTTTATTATCTTTGCTTCTCTCTTAGGGGAAAGAAGGTTTTGCAAATATTAATCAAGCAATCAGAAATGTGGAAAATTTCAGAATGATAAATCCAAATTTTGAGAATACACTCATATTGACATGAGTTGCTCTGTTGAAGTCAATGGGATCAGCTGTAAAAGTAAGAACTGTGAGAAAAGGTTTCAGGCCTGGGACCGTCAATCAGCACAGGATAATTTACAAGCCTGGAGTTAATTAAAGTAAAAGAAGAAATCACAATGGAAATTCAACTATTGTGTTGGATTTGTATTTGTGGTCTTTGTTTGCTACCCAGATATTTTTTCTGACTTTGAAGACAGTAAGAGCCATTGCAGAAAGGAGACAGGTGAGATGAACTGGATGGGGGAACATAGGGTGAGTATTGGCGCTCACCTGTTCCACTAAGCTTTTGGCTCACTATATTTGCTCTACTTGTGTGTGATTGTGGCTCAGGAAGATTATGATGGAAATCAATGTTGCTGTAAGTATAGAATGTTTTCTGTGGCTTTTGCCGGGCAGCTAGAGAAAGGTAGGCTGAAAATGGTAGTAAGTCTCTTAAAAAGCTATGCTGGTTGTGGACCATAGATTATCAGCGGGATAAGACAATCCAGCTGGAAGCTTTGGGATCACAGGGTTAGGCAAGGATCCTTGGATTCTGTAGGTTAGAGGCCTAGGCCTCTACTCTCTTCATGACCAACTCAACTTCTTTCTGTCCCTGGTTGGAACAAAACACACAAGTGAACTTTACAAAATGTCTAGGCCCTCAATCCTTACTAAACTTTCTGTGGTAGGGTACAAAAGTGCTGTGAGTACTTAAAGGGTGTGTTTTCTTCATTCTGGGCACACAAATATGTTCTCTCCTGAACCAGTTATGCATTCAGAATCAACTATGGATAGTCCAAATGTAAAAATATACAAATACTGGAAGCCAATAGGCAGTTTTTCATCTCAGGCAGGAGAACAGAAGTAATTCTGAAAGCTTTTCCAAGAGATGCCTGGAGGGGTTTATTTGCCAAAGTTTGAATCTCTAATAAACAGCTCACTGCTGTTCTTATTTTGAAGTACTTATATTTAACATTTGTTGATGTATTGCTATATTCAGAATGTGTACAAACAAGGTAATGAAAAGAGGCTTATGCATGAATGCCATCAAGGCAGACAGTTTACAAGGACTTTCATCTTATATAGGAGTTTTCCTTTAATTTTACATTTAATGAAATAACTTGGAACCATTAAATGAAAGACCCTTTATCAGTGTTTTTGGTATGTGAATAGCACATTTACCAATGATTTCTACCCTGGGACAAGGGGAAAATATGTCCTGGAGCTTTGAAATGCTATGTGTCTTGCAGGAAAGGAATATGTATTTAAGAGGAACTCAAAGTTTTTAATGAAAGTCAAGGCAGGTTCTACCATTTTCATTCTCCCTTCTCTGCAGAAGTGGAATTTTAATATGCCAAGGCTGTAGGCACAAATCCTTCCCCTCTGTATGCAGGTGTGAAGGGCCCCTGACACAGCAGAATTACATTTAATTAGAAATTATTGATTAGAACAGAGTCACTGTAGATTTATACCTATGAGACAGAACAGAATTCAGAACCTTGTTTATAATGGTATGATCTTGCAGGTATGCACTTTATACTTTATAGTATGTGTACCCTAATAGGGGGTGGTGAGGCCTGGTATGGTGGTTTTATTGGCATGATTTGGGGATGTCTGTATTGATAAGACATGAGGGCATGCTACAGGCGTGCCTTTGTGCATCATGTATTCTGTGTACAGCAAACCACATCAATTACAGAAGAGAAAAAAAAAAAAACGCCATGATCAAAATGTTTTAGAGCAGTGGTTCCCAAACTGCAGTCCATAGAACACTTGCTGTTGGTCCCCAAGGATCTGATTGGACACAGACTGCTGGCTTCTGTTTATTATTTCCAGCTGCTAAATTGCATGAATACATGACTAAATACATTAAACACTTTCCTCATATTTCTTTTCTATGCAAGCAGGATGTGAAACAGCAAATGAGTGTCTTGGACTTGCCTCACTATGAACATCTAATGGTGGGGAGGGTGGGCAGGCAAGCCAACCCAAAGTAGAACTATTTAAACAACTCTTATTTGGCTAAATAATGGTACACAAATCGGTTCCAA
Organism: Dermatemys mawii; assembly: GCA_007922305.1. NCBI lineage: Eukaryota > Metazoa > Chordata > Testudines > Dermatemydidae > Dermatemys > Dermatemys mawii. Next base: position 23,784,035 of record ML677343.1, on the reverse strand, counting down.
CCTTGGGGATTAACTTGGTAAGATAACACAGAGACAGGTGCTTCACTAGCATGATGCTGCCTAACTTATATTTGAGTCTGACTCCTAGAACTCAATAAAACTAGTTTATAGAAACTAAACTTTCTTACCTCAAAATGAAAAAGAGTTTTGTTATTTACATGTCTTCCCTGCAATTCACTCTGTTGCTAAATAGACCACATTTTCTTCTACAAACTTATAGTATATCAAATGAATTATTTCTAAAGACTTTCTTAAAAGTTATGTATAGTTGCTCCCTCTTTCTACCCATGTGGAGGAAAAAAGAAAAGCTAGTTTAACACTATACTCCTAGAACTTATGTTTTGCTTTTTCTATCTTGCCATATTAACAGTTTTCCTAAAAGCTGCTTCTTAGTAACAGAAGCAAAATTGGTTTTACATGCATTTTACTATGTGTTTTCATGAGTCATTTTCATTCTTTATATTAGGAAGTCTGAAAGCTCTAGGGAAACTTAGGTAAAAATCAAAAGATCAAATTCAGAGCTGGTGTTAATAGATACAACTACCCCTAGATCAAATGAAAATTGTGTCTGCATATTCCAGGGCTAAATTTGGCTTAAATATCTTATGTCATCTGACTCCCTGAGGCAGATACACCCTTCTTGCACATCTCAGGCATTGCAAAAGGAACAGAATCCACTGTGATGGGGCATATGCCCTATTCTGGTACTGAGAGAATGAATGTGGGTCTGAGCAGCCAATTATACTACCTGACTGCACCTGGAGGTGAGGGAGGCAAATCAGGGTTACTAAAAGATGAAGACTAGCTGGGAAAAAAGCTGGTGCTGACTATAAAGAAGAGAAGTACAGAGAAGTGTAGTGGGCTCCTTAGAGAAATTCTGTAGTTACTTTCAGAGATTGTCTCTTGAGTAGGAAAATCTGGAAGGGAGTAGGAAGCCCTATAGAGAAGATACTTGTATACAGCAAGCTGTGGTGATGAGGAGCCCTGGTAAAAAAGCAGGAACTGGATTTCTAGAGACAGAATGCCCTGGCAGGTGCTCAACTGAGGAACCAATTTGAATGAAATATCCTGCCTAAGGAGGGAAGAATTGGATTCATATTTGTACTTTGACTTTGGGATTTTTCTTGGGGGTTTCTACTGAAGAGTCCTGGCCCTGTGAGAAGGTGAACTTTCAGAGGCCATGGGAGAGGCCTGCTGATATGCTAAAGTAGAAAAAAAAAAAAAAGTAAAAGAATTCAGCAGCAAGGAATCTGAAGGAGAAGACATTGGCTGCTGGTTATAGGGTCCCTGTGCTGGAATCCCATTTAGTGGGGAAGGGAGAAGAAGTGTTCTTCTATCTGCCACATGAGGCCGCTGAGAAGAGAACAACTATGCCTGAGAGCCCTCAAGAGAAGGACATAAGGACCATGGGACCTAGGCTCAGGGCTGAAGACCTTTTGTAAGATAATGGACTGTTTTCTGTTTGATATTTGTTACCTGAGAAGGGGTAAAACTGAAGAGTGACATGGCAAGAAGACTGAATTGTGAGAAGAGAGGCCACTGCAGGACTGAAGCAAATGTTGGCAGGACATGCAAGAGGAAAGTACCTGTTATGTTTCACCCAGGCACAAGAGAGGTGAGTCTGCCCTTTTACTCCACCCATATTCTCCCAGCTGGAATTTTGCTTGCTGACAGGTTCAGTGCTAATGATGCTAGTGGCCCCTAAGAGGGAGTAGTACTTAATCATACAGATCCATGGTGTTATTCCCAGTGAAGTCAATGACCTAACTCCCATCCACTTCATAAGGAGTAAGGTTGGGCCCAGAAGAGAGAGCCATTCATTCTAGTTAATGATAAACTAGTGGCTCTCTACATAGCTAGCCATTAACTACCAGAAATTGCCCAACTTGGTAGCCATTCTTGCTTTTGTAAATATAATAAATTATTGGCTCATTACATCTTATCATTTGTATGCACTGAAAAATAAACAGCTGAGCTGTAGGATTTCCTGGATGTGGAGTTCTGCTTACTGTGCCAAGGTAAAATCCCATTGACTTAAATTATGCCAGGATTTCACCTCTCTCTTTTTTTTTTTTTTTCCCCCTTAACATGGGAAGACCAGCACAGTAATTAATATAGAAAGGGAAGGACTTCATTCTTAGAGTTCTGGTAAGCTTATAATGCACCCAACAGATATTGTTCATTTATAAATAATTATTTTTAGTGACTACGCTGCTTAGCTGTCAAAGAATTTTGCAAATATATTCTGTCTTTGCAGTGCTTGCTCTGTTTTGGTACATGTAAATGAATAAGATTTTGACATTATCTTGATTTTAAAAAGTTGATTGCAACTGATAACAGCTGAGTTTTGAGGGGAAAATAGGCTATAATTTGCCTTCACTAATCACCTTGCACACACTTCCCACAACAGAGGATTAGTGTGGTGACTGCTCATTATTAATTACAGACCTGGAGAACATTTTCCAGTTGAAATTAATTAATTAGCTTCCTTTGGGTGGGAGAAGTTTAGTGCGGTAGAGGAGGTAGGGTCATGATTCCCTACATCAGGTTTCTTATAGTTCATTATATTAGATCTGACAAGTTCTACCTTAGAATCAGTCTTGTTCATACAGTAACAATATTCTTCTATTTTGGTGCAAATTACTGAGGATAAGAGTCTTGTTAGCTTTTGTACTCCATACTTGTTGATATTTTGGGTTTTCCCTTATAATTACAAAGCATTTCTGAAATCACTGTTTCATTTTTTTTGCATGAATTCCGAGATAGGAACCCTAATTATGTTTGCTTTATTTTGGCTGGGTACCTTAACCAGCTGAGAGACTGATCAAATGTGTACTCCCAGGCCAGTAAATTGTGGTAATATCCACTGGCAACTGAGGTATAAAGGTGATTTAACAGGCTAACTTATCCCTGCAAGTTTAGTGGAAACACTTTTTGTTTATAAGATCCACACTAGGGTTTTCTAAACCAATATAGCTAAATCACTCTAAAAATTGTGTGTAGATAAGCACAAACATGTTCACGTTTTATTGCCCAAACTAGAAGAGCAAAGTGAACTCTTTCCCTCCACCACCCCTCGCACACATTGTGTCTCTCCCTGTAAACAAATCCTGCTCTTTTACAAGTATATCTTCATGGTTTTGACTGGTTAATTTTGTTTACTTTCTGGGGAAAGAACTGTTCTTAGTCCAATTCATTGCTGATTCACTTTCTTCTATTCATTCAATATTACCTACTACAGCACAGCTTTTTTTGCACAAAATGTTCTTTGTTTGGGAGGAGGGGAGGCAAAAACGCAGATTTGGTGACACTGCAATATACCGGTATAACTGTCCACAATAAAGGTTGTACCACTATAACTAGTGGTATAAATGTCTCATTTCTAATAAAAATATTTAAATCCATTCAAACACTATGTGTAGACCAGGCCTTTGTTTCAGCAATTCTGGTTTTCTTTGTCAGTTGACACACCTAACAAATCAAACCATATTTATTTTAAAATATTTCTCCAAGTGTCTGGACATGCGTGTGAAGTTGCTGCACAATATGAATTCAAAGTACCAAGTTGTAAGTACCTAAAAAGTAGGGTGTGTGGGCATGCATGTGTGGGGAGGTGAGAGAATTTATAAATTATAATGGAAAGTCTGATGGAGCTCTAACTCTAGCAGCATGACTACTGCAGTGATTATTCTTTACTGCCTTGGCATTTGCTGCTGAAATAGTGGTGAGCAGATCCTAACACTCTCCAAATTAATGTGCAGTAACCTCCTCTATGTGAGGTATTGCCCAAGGTATGGTGTTTTGAAACCTAATATATCAAAATGATTATACTTTTCCATTTAAGTTGGATGGGTTGCTCTCCATCCAAATGCTGCTTCAAAGTTACTTTCCATAATTTCAGAATAAATATACATAGAATGGAGAACCTGAAAAAGATTCTGACTGCTGTTTTCCAAGTCATCGTTAATACATGTCACAATCTGTCTCTGCTCAAGCAGCTTTATAGCTGGGAGAATATTATAGCAGAGATTTGCCTTGTATGATTGGGGTTTTTGTTGTTTATCTCCTTCTCCTTCCCTAATGAACAACACACGGCCCAAATCGGCAGCCACTCCATGCCTGGACTGCCCATTGTTTTCAGTGGAAGTTCTACTTTAAAAACACAGCATCAGACCCCTTAGAACTGAATTACAGTTGTGGTAGTGATAATCTGATGTAACCCAGAGAGACTAACCCCTGATGCGCATACACAAATGAAATGGGAATCTAAACATGGTCCGACAGATGAAAGCAATTGCCATGTGGTAAGTCTCTTACAAGTTCATTCTGCTGTATTTAGTTTCCTTTGAAAACCGAGGAATCACAGAGTCATTTCTAGGTTTTGGGGTGGTTGTTTTTTTTTTTTTTTTCCAACGTGTTCATGTAATCACTCAGCTCTCTGCAGGCACCAATGATGTACGGTTCACAGTCTGAAAACCTTTGCTTTAGTGTTTGCAAAGCACTTTGAGATCATCCAGAGGCAGGTGCTGTAGAAATGCAAAGGGTTCTCATCAGTAGTATCTTAACTGATCAATAAATGGTAATTAAGAATAATGCTTTTTTAAAAAATTGGCATGAGTTTCAAATGGGGTCTGATCATTCCATGCCCTCTAAGACATACTCAGTCCAGCATATGGGCATTTTTCTGTCAAAGAAAAAAAAATATTCTCAAACCAAGGGAGGTGATGGGATGAGTTTCCACTCTGTACTGGGAACAGGGGCAGCGGAGTCTTCTCAAAAGTGGTGGAATCAGCGGCTCTGCCCCCTCCATGAGCCCATCCCTGTCCTTCCTCTTCTGCCCAAGATCCCTGCCAAGCTGAAAACTGGAGCACGCTGGGAGCTGCAGATGGATCGTCCACCTGCTCTGGGTGGGGGAGCCAGGAGCAGGCCCTGACCCATGTCCCCACCCTGAGGGTCACCCAGGGAGGGAGGGTCTGATGTTCCCCACAGCTGCCCGAGTGACTCTTACCCCGACTTGGCTCTGGGGCCACAGCCCTGACATGGTAAGAGCCATGTAGGGAGCCACAGACCCTCCACCCGCCCTAGGTGGCGGGGGGGGGGGGGGTGGAAGAGGCAGAGACACAGGCAGTAAGTGACTCTCGGCCCCCCACACTGGGCAGGTGGAGGGTCTGCAGCACAGCACCCCACAGCTGCGCAGGCTACCTGGCCAGGCTCTAGCTGCCAGCCTGTCCCTGGGGAGGGGCAGGGCCTTCGGGATAGAATGAGATGACAGCAGGGCCCGTGGTGAAAAGTAGGAGGGCCATGACGTCCTGACCCTCCCCATTTCAGGACCCCTAACTAGGAAAACAACTAGTAGATGCCAACAGGACAATGAAAATAGGAGTTGGTGGAGGGGTAGATGTAACAACCTAATAGTGAGACTACTTCCTCCCGCCCCCCTCCAAAAAAAAAGAAAAACAAATTAGCTATTTTGAACAAAAGATGAAGGGGGAAAAAAAATAAAACCTACCCTTGATTTCTTCATGCAAGCCCCAGTCAGTGTGGTGAGGATTTTTTTTTATTGACATTGCTATTTACATTTTTTCCAAAATGTTTGTTACAACTTAATGCTAATATAAGCTTTCTTCCCTTTTTATCAAGAGAATGATGTACTCAATTTTCACCACTAGCCATATGATTTAATAGCCTTCTCCTCATACGTTGCATCATTGGCAGGTGGTCATGTACAAGCTATTTGCTCTGGGCCTGATGCCAAATGATGCCAATGATTCCTTCACGTCTCCAATCCTTCAGTTTCTTCTATGTGGGCAGACCTTTGCCCCCAGGCAAAGCACCACTGAAAGCATCTTTGCAGTCTCAGGGACAGCCTGCATGGAACAGACTGCAGCAGGTTTGGGGTCTTAGCTAGGAAATGTTTTACACTGTCGTAGTGAAACCTGTCCAGTTATGTGTTAAGATCTTGGAAAGTTAAAGGGACATAGTCAACTTAAAAATCATACATCCGTTTAATGGCAAGCCTCTTTTGTTGTTTGTGAACAAATTAGTCAGATACTTGCATAAATTCAATTACAGTTGTCTAACATCAGTTATGTCAACAATTTATTTTAGTTACAACCTGTAAGTGCAAAGCTCAAGGCTATTTTTGAAAAGTTAATCCTTAAAATGGAATTTGTTTCTGCCATTGTTTAAGTCAGTTAAATTATGCCCTTTGTGAGTATAAAATAAGAAGTCAGGATGGCTTTTCTTATGAATCTCTTTGGCACTAAATTTTCATTAAATTGATTTTAATAGCTGTAAAAAGTACTATAATATGGATTTTGTATGTGCTGTAGGTATAGAGGCAAATATAGACACACGTCCACTTTATGTTCTTCAGTGCTAGGTATAGAGACTTGTGTTAAAAAAGATCACGCTCACTATCAAACTTGAACAAGCACCCAAAACACAATATAGATGCACCCCTACATTTAGAGCAACATTAAAATAGGATAATGTTTAATTCAAAGTGTAACGTCTTTAATGTGCAAAGCCTTTTTAGACTTTGGATTTGCTATATACTTGTTCTTTAGAAAAGTCCTTTTTCAAACCAGATGGCTTCCCTTAATTAATTCTTATCACAGAGACATCTTTGTCATAAAGTACTTTTATAACAGATGAGCAGAATTTTATAAGTGCTTTTGTTTACAAGATTACTAAAAGAATAATGATTTCACAGGGGAAGCACTGTTGTAATTTTATCTTTAATTCCTCCAACATCCTTGACATTTAAAAGCAATTCTAATATTATTGCTATTGAATTGCAAAAAAAGAAAGGTGCTGGATTTTTATTGATTTTTAAATGCATATGTGTGCTCCAAAAGATGGCATTTCAAAACTTCCTCTAAATGTAAGTTTTCATTTTGAGAATAAACAACACATAATAGGCTTCACTGATGTCAGTGCCTGAATATGGAAGGGGAAATGTTAGTATGTCTCAAAGCTCTGAGGAACGTAAGAATGTACTTTACAATCCACAGAGAGAATTAAAGTTAACCGCAATGTCACGTATTAAGTTCAGAGAATTTGACTATACAAGCACGAAGTCTTTAGCAGTGACAACCACCTTCAGTGTTGAAGGTTAACACTTTCTTTTGCAGTGCCATGCATGCAATGACCTCCTCTTTATGGTAACTCAGACTTGTGCATGACTGTAATTATACTTGGTTTTTTATGAGCTCTGTGCATTTTTAAATGTATTGCAAATAAAGAGCACAATTCCATAGTGAGTGTAAAAGGCAGACTGATAACATTTGCCCACTCTTATGTTATGGTTTCCTTACAAACACTATTAGCTCTCTCACTCTTAGTCCTGATCTGCAAAAGGCCAAACTTCTTTTTGACTTTAAGATCTGTGATCAGCCGTATCTAATTATTTAGTGGTGGTTTTTATGGTGTGTACACATGACCATTAGATTCCAAATTCAGGCCATGAAAGAAATCTTCATTTTTATTTGAACCCAAGTCTCCATTGCCTTCCACTACATTGTTTTCTTTTTTGTGTTTATTTTGTGAGTGTACAACAGCTTCTGCAAGCATGTGTGTCTGACTCTATTTCTAGCAGAAGGTTATAATTTACACTACTATATGCAATCTTTGTAAATTGACATCAGCTTTGTAAGACAAAAACATTTTACCCCAAGCGCACAAAATTCAATTCAGTTTATCCAAAGTATATTAATATTCGTACCTTTCATATCACCCCTCAATAGTCATCACGTCTGAGTACTCCGATATGCCAAATGTAAAACTATGTGGAGTTGGTCTTGTATGGGATTTATAGAACATAAGAATGGCCATACTGGGTCATACTAATAGTCCATCTAGCCCAGTAGCCTGTCTTCCAGCAGTGACTAGTGCCAGATGCTGTAGAGGGAGTCAGTGGTGCTGGAACATTTTTAGTAGTGGGAGTGCTGAAAGCCAGCCCCTTTACCCTGTCCATACCCCACAGCAGAGCTGCAGCTGGGAGCAGGGCTATGCTTTCAGGAGAGGGGGACCCGGACAGGAATAAGGTGCCTGAGGCTGATGGACTCCAGAGCTATACCCGATGGAACCTAGAGCTATACCTATACCTAGAGCTATATCTATACCTGATGGACCCCAGAGCTATACCTATACCTAGAGCTAAGGTGCCTGAGGCTGATGGACCCCAGAGCTATACCATCTTGCTCTAGTCAGAAGCCTGACCAGTGTAAATTTGTTACCCAGTCCACCCCTCCCTCAACGGGGGTGTGGTAGGTGGAGGCAGTCACCAGTTTTTATTTCTGTGTAGATCCCCCAAGCACTTTGAGCAACACACACTGTTTTAGGTAAAGTCTAAACCCGATTTATTAATTACAGAAAGATACATTCTAAGACAAGATTTAAATCAAGGGGTGTCTCACGCTGATGGTATAGTAGTTTTCTTAATCATACGCAGGCTGGGATTCTCCTCTTAATATAAAAATTCACTATTAGGTATGTTTAACTAACTACAAAATTTACACAAGAAAAATATTATATTTATAGCTTGCACAATTTTTCCTTTTACTCACACCCTTTTAAATCTCTTAAATTCTCTATTCTTGAGTAAGTCAGAGAGAGCTTTTTTTCCTTGAGCCTTTCTTAAGGGTGATACTGCTTTTGGAAACCAGTCCAAATCCACACTAATCAACTGGAGTCAAAAAAGAACGCAGAGTTCACTTTAGTAAAAGTGGAAAACTAAAAAAAAAAAAAGTAATTTTACTGAAAGGAACACTTACTGCATGGAATGTAGCAAAATTGGCATGTAAGGATATTGTAACAGAGTATAGACTAGTATTTTAAAGGTGTTTGTGGGGCAAGCATGGCACAGTTCTGGTTCAACATGGAATAAAGGAATTGTGGGAGCTGTAGAAGGAGACTGGTAATTATAGGCTGCTGTAAATCATACTGGAAAGGAAACTGACAGATCATATAATTAGCAACTTTCCCTCAGAAGAAGAGAAGACAACAGATATGGTGCATGGTTTTCTACTAAGGGAGACAGGAAAGTAGCCTAAAGAAAGGTGGGAAAATCAAAAGAACCTGGGGAAGAGTAAAGCACGTGAAGGAAAAGGCTTGAGTTCACACAATAAAGATATGGGCTGAAGGCCTGGTGTAGCCACCTAACCTGGATCTCCAGTGAAATGGGCAGAAGTCCCACTTTAATTCCCTGTGTCAATAGGAGTAAAAGCCATGGCGCCTCAGTCCTTGCCAAACCAGTAGGAGACTATTTAGCTCTGTTTCAATGCAGTAAAAATTGTTGTGCCTGGAAGGGCCAGACTATTGAGCCCAGGAAGGATGATGACTTGTCCTCTCTCCCCCACCCCACCTCTGACACATCTAGAAGAGAGTGACACTATATTTTGGCCAGATGGTCAAATTACTCAGCCAGAGAGAAACTGAGGTGTTAATTGTCCTACCTGCTGTAGCAGACTGTGGAACAAATGAAAACTTAGGTCCAGGTATGAACCTGATGCTGAAAGGTAAGAATCAGCTATTGGTATAGATGAAAGAAGACGCTCATTTACAGTCATTCTCACAATTTACTTATACCTCCCCCATCATCAAGTTGAGTAACTGTGCTGCCCAGTGAATATGGGGGATGGAGTCATGACTCTGCATCTTGAGGTTCTGTTACTCCTGGAGTTGTAGAGCTGAACAACTTCCTGCACTCCTGAGTGCAGAGATTCCAAGTGGTGTTGGCCTTTTTATGTGTCAAGGAAAAGAAGATGTACTGTTCTTTGACCTGTAGGCACTGGGCATACATAGCAACATGAGTTTCAAGCAGAATATGCCCTGTGTTTGCAAAAAATTAGTCCGAACCAGTAGAAAATGGGTACGTGTATGCTGAGTCAGTGTTTATAGTGACATAACAATAAAAGATGAGCTTCTCTGTTGTTGAACAGACTGTTTAGCTCTCACTCTTCTTTGAAATTTTCTTATCGGAAAATAATTAAGCTATTAAGAAAATAAAGGTGGTGTCTTCTGTGTTCCTAAATATATAATGCAATTGCTATTGTATCTGAAAAATTCAGTGCTAAGTTAATGAGAGAAAAATATTTGTGTTAAAGGATTTTTCATTATTTGCCCAAATGTCACTGTTTTGGAAAAATGTGGATTATTTATGTTTACTGGCTACCAGGTGTTAAAGGGGAATTTCATAGGCTGGTATTCTGTTCTTTTTGTGCATAAGTTCTGCATCTCTAGTGATCTTTAGTGCATGTCATACAATTGTAATTCTACTACAGTCCATGGAAAACCTGGACCTGACTATTCTCACTCTCTTACTGATGCCAGTAGAGCTACATTGTATGACTTCTGCTCATGTGAGTGGAGAAGCATTCATGTTGTGATGTAAATAGCTGGAGGAAAGCAAGTAACTGAAGTTAACAGATACGTCATCTGAAATCATGTTGAGGTGGGGGGGGGGGAATAAAATAGAGGCTTCAGTGACATGAATAAACAATGCAGGGTGAGATTTAACCATCTGCAGGATGAGTGAATTTTTGACCTTCTAGAAAGATGTGGTTCATAAGGAGTTATGGTCTGTTATAGTAATGTGACAGACTGTCATGTAGTAATCTCCTGTGTTGACCGCATTACTATACATACACAGGATTGGGACAATATTCTGACCTATTGGACCTTGGTTGGCAAACACTGAGGGAGCACTTCTGTATTTCCAAAATTACATTAAAAATCCTCATGATCTGAAATGACTAATAAGGTCTTTTTTGTGACACCATGGAGTCTTTGTCTTCATTATTTAGTTAAACCAAAATATGCTTAAGTTTGTGTTTAAAGCCCTTGATGGGATTGTCTAAACGAGAGGATGGAAGCCCTTCTAACTACTTGCATCCATGGCTGCAGATTTAAGGGCTGCTGACCTAAAAGCTTCACACCATTGTCCTAACTGACGAGTCTGTAGTGACTACGCTGTTTAGAGTACACTACATTTTGTGGCAAAGTACCCTCCCTGTCTCACCCAGTATAAGTCTGTCATGCTTGGGAGAGACTGATTTGGGCAGGGTACTCCCCCTAACTCTCAAAGGGCAAGCTTTTCCTTCCCTTCAGTAGCTTTTTGGCCAGGGGTTTTCCCCTTCCGGCCAGGGAAATGCTGCCTCCCTTCTTGGAGGGGCTCCTTGTCCTGCTGCCTCAGCCTGTTGGCAGCCTCTCTCTATCCCCCCGCTCCTTCCTCACAGGGGAAGGTTTAAAAAGGTCTCCTTAACTGGCCTCAGCTGATCTCAACTGAGTCTCTGGCAACCTCTACTCAGCTGAATCCAGTTAACCTGAGGTTACCTTCTCCCCTTGCCAAATGAGAAGGCCTTTTACCCTTCTAGGACTGCTTACCACCACTTCCTCCTGTAGCAGTCTGCTCTGGGTTTACCACAATTTATATTGCCATCTTGCCAGACATGTATGAGCCCTGACTGTAACAATATATCCACAGCTGTCTCTTCTTTTGCAAAAATCACCAGATATAAAATGATCAAAATGCTGAGAGAAATATGGCCAATAGTAGTCTGAACTGTCACTTTCTACCAACCTAAAGGGGATCATCTTTGTGTTAGAGTTCATTATATACATATAAATCAGAATAGTATCAAAAACTGAAGTACTTAAATGAAGCATTTGTTTTTGCTGCAAAGGTGTTGCTGATGGTAAACCCAGAGGTAAAAATGATTCCCAGGACTCTCACTTGCTGCATGCATATCATCTTCTAAAATGACAAAGGATACACATTATAATCCTGATGTTTGTGTTGTATCTTCATGTTTGACATCTGGAGACTTAGGCATCAGTTTATGTTGAATTTATCACTTTACAATGTTGTCTTTGGTGAAGAACCTTGCGTTTCTATCTTCCTGGATGGGTGGAGCTCACACACAGATGAGACAGAATTTGTAGCCTTATAAAATTCCTTCTGAGGGATCTTTCCGCCAAATTTTGTGGGAGTTGGATTGGTCTGTAGGGCTTCAAGAAAGCACTGTAACTTTGCTTCTAAGATTGCTAGCGAAAATGACCTTGGGGAAAATGCCATCCTCCTGTTTTTCTCAGCTGGTGGAGGTGTGTGGTGACTGTCTATATAAAAGAGTGTTTTGTAATGGAAACGAAAACCACTAAAATCAAGTAATAATCAACTGTATTAAGTCTGGACCAGCTTTCATATAAGGTTAGGTTCTTTGAGGGAACAATCTACATAGTCTTCCATATGATGTAACTAGTTTAATATTTGAGAGCTAACTATGTTGTTTAATCTCTTCCCCTCAGAGTGCTGGATTGCTCCATGCAATACCTACAACAATTTTTCTTCGATGACTATTTCACACTGTAGTCAGTCTCCTCGAGTACACAGATGTCCCTCCATAATTTAAATATGGATCCAAATAATCAAAAAGCAACAGCATTTATTCTGTGGTAATGTAAAGTATAAATAGGTTTGAAAAAAGAAATAGCACTGGAAACCCTCTTAGTGATCTATTCATTCTCCTGTTTCATCAAATAAAGCTAGTAGAAATTACGTTTGATCCTTTCCTTAATGAGAAAAAGGAAATATACAGTTCAGCAGTCTCCTGTAAAATGTTTTAAATTAGTTTCTCGTTCCCGTTCACAAGAGGAAGATCACTGCTTAAGTTTAATCCAATAACTATTCTGCAAAACTCCTTTGTGTTTATTTCAAGCCTTGGTGCCTTAAATTTTGATTCTACTCATAAGGCTCCTACTCTCTGATATGGTGTTCATCTCTTCTGTGTGCATCTTGACCTTTTGGAGCTGCTCCCCTCCTTTCTCACACTTCCATTCTCTCCCCTCTTTAATCTTTCCATACATATTAACTCTGCAGGATTTCTGCTCTAACCTTAATTTTCCTGCAACCTGGAGCTTCATAGCTAAAAGGTTGCTGCTAATCCTTTTTCTATTTCTCCTTCCATAGAGTGTATTTTGTTCATCCATTTTCATCTTCTGAAATACTCTGTATACATAGACATTTACTCAGACTTGTGTATGCTTCATAAGACGTTGCTTTCATAAGCCATCTTTAATACATTTGAGGGTCACAAGAGGGGTTAAAAGTAGAAAAGTGTCTATATGTTGGGAAACATTTTTCTGTTCAAACTGTATTCGTGCTACGTCATTAAAGCTGTACAGTGCTGAGAAGTCTATCCATAATGATTGGGTGTGGATGAAAGGACTCCTGTTCACAGTGATGGCAAAGCAAAGGAGGCCTTTGTACCTGTCCTCTCTTGACCCAAAATTAGGAGGACAAGTTACAGATTGATGTTTGGCAACAAAACAAAGCTTCAATTATTTGCATTACATAAGACTGGATTCTTTATATCTTTTGGCATAAACTTGGAGGGATGGTCGGGGCAAAGGACTTTAAACCACACTTCTGCTTCACAATTCTTGTGCCAGCCAGCATCATCCTGGTTCTCAGAGCAAGTAATCTTTGGTAAGTAGCTCTATCTCTTGATGTTCATCTAAAGGGGGGGGGGGACAGGTGAGCCTTTGTAAAAGGCTCACTTTGTGATTGTTTGTTTTGTTTGTTTTTGTTTGTTGTTTTTGTGTGTGTGTGTGTGTGTGTGTGTGTGTGTGTGTGTGTGTGTGTGAACCCACAGGTGCTGATTCTGGTGGGAGGTGCCAATGTGAGTTCAAAGACTTGCAGGTTGGTTGATTTCCCACTCCCCCCATCCTCCTCTGCCCAGATATAAGGGAGGTTGCAGAGGGCCTTTGAAGAGGTGTTTGAGGTGTATAAACAATCCTTGGTGGGGAGGGGGAAACCCTAGGAACATCGAAGCTGTGAGAGGAGCATTGAGCTGGAGTTTGTTGGAAAACTAACTTATTTACAAAGCATAGGGTTAGCTTTGGCCCTATGGTCTGGAGGGCTGTGTTGTGAGTAGACTGGTATAGTCAGTTTCTCTAAACCAGAGGCTTTATAATTTCTCTTGTAATTCAACACAGTTTTGCAGGAACTGTTAGCAAAGGCTTCTAACTGATAACCCAAGGAAGTGTAACTGACCCTAAAGTATCCTTTATACTTCTGGGATTCCAGAAAAGAGAGGCCATGTTGTTCAAGAGAACGGGAGGTAATTAACAGGGAATTTCTGTAATGCTCTTGACATACATTTTTTTACGTGGGGTTTCTTTAGCTATAGCACATAGAACCCTAAATACCTGATGAAGGCCTTAAATATAAAATATTGAATAAACAGAAAAGTTTTGCTTAAACTTCTGTCCATGGGCAGAGAGGCAACCTGCTCTAGAGGAATGAGCATATACCTCTGTCAAGAAATTCTGGCTGCAATCCTGATCCCATTGAAATTAAAGGCAAAATTTCCCTTAATTTCAGTAGAGTCATGCTTCCATCCTCTGAGTCTTAATCTTGATGTCTTGGCCAAAAGCAAATCCCACTTAATCTGATTTTATTTTTTTTTTAGTTTTGCCAGCTGTGAAATGGATTTCAGTACTTCTGGGTCTGGTGCAAGAGACATTTTTAACGTTTACAGAGTGCTATGCACAAATGATGCTAATTTTTACAGTTTTCTCTTCAGTGAAAAGCACTTTACCAACTGGGAGTTGACTGCAAAGGGGAGAGGGAGTGGGCCACTATTTACCACACATTCATGTGTATTCACCTCTAGGCTGGAGCACGAACAGTAGGGACTCATCATGTGTGCTGCACAACAGGCACAGAAGGACCTTCCACTCAAGAATTATAAGTGTCCATGTGAGGAATATGTGGGGTTTTTCATCACCTGGTGCATCCAGGACACTGCAACTGATTCTGGTTTTTCTGCCATAGAAAGACTAACAAACTGAGTCAAAACTACTAGGTTTTGAACTCTTCTAAGCTTTCTTCTCTGATTTCCACGTCAGTATGTTCTTGTAAAACATCAAGTTAACACACAAATGTCTGAGGGAATTATGGAGCGGGGGAGGTTGTTTTTTTCTGCAATAAATCAACAAACTTCTTAATTTCCGCAAAGTTTTGTAAGGGAAAAAATAATCACTAAAACAATTTAAAAACTGTCCAGGTCAGCAAACTCCCGCCAGGCTGGGGGTGTGCCACCACCTTCACATGCAATAAAAGTAACACAAAGCAAATGAAAATAAGCTGGGACATGATTTAGATGACTCATACCTTCATAAGAATGTGTGCAAGGAACCCACCCCACAAGCTTGTCCTTGCCTAGCTCAGAAGAACATAATCATATACTTTGTACCTGAGGAGCACAAAGACTGCTTCACTCAAATCTCTAAAAAGGGTGGCATGATGGTTGAGTTCAAGATTTTATCTCACCTTGTTTATAATACTCACTGTTTCTGGACAATATGGAGTGCTGTCCATGCTTCTAGGACTGGTAAAAATGGCAAATATATTCTGCAGCAAAAAAAAAACTGTAAGAAACAAAATATTTTGTTCTGATCTTTCTTTTTTGTCAACTTATTTTTAGGGGTTTTTCCCCCTTGTCTCCATAGGAAATGAAAAATTAAAAGGGGGGGAAGCCCCAGAAAATTCAGACATTTACAGTATTTCAGTAAAACCATCAAGGGTGGAATTTATTTTTGTAGAGTTTTTTGGAACCATAATATTATGACTGTTTTCAAAAGGATTTGGGTGAAAGCATTTAGAGCTGGTAAGAAGGCTACAGCCTTATGTGTGTATCAGCAGCCATACTTATGTTCTGGATTTGATCTCACAACTTTTTTCTCAGAAACTGAAAGCAGTTGAATGTTTCTGCTTAGCGACAAATATCAGAATTCCCTTCGTCACTCCTTTTTTAAAATGAGCTACTTTGGTTTTGAATAAATGCTACCATTTCTCTCCTCAGGCAGAATAAAAATATCTTGTGCTCTTTCTTTGATATTTCAACAGCTTTATATAATTAGGGGGAAAAACTGACTAATGATGATTTCTGACAGTTCTAAGCAGTGCACAGCCAAAGCTAGGTTACCTCTCCTCACATAGCCTTACATATCACATTTACAATCTTAACTTGGTACAATTTTTCCCCCAGAGGATTTCATTTTTAGAAGCTGCTGCTAACAGGTGGCAAAATACTTGCATTATCCCAAAGGCATTAGTTACCCCATGAACCTGCTGATAAAAATTAAGCCTGGGTAGCTCACTGCTACTGTATCTTGCAAGGCTACGGAGCAAACTTTGCAGAAAAATTGTTTTCACCTGGAATGTAGAAAATCTGTTGCCAGTGCATTTTTTTCATACATGTATCTTAGTGCCTGATTTTTTCAAAACTGGTTGCACATCTAAACGTGTACAATTAAATGCCTAAACTGCCAGTCATGTAGCTGTATGTGAAAATGACCGAGTATGACTTCTGCTGGCCATTTGTACAGTCAAATACTGCCTTCTACATCCAGTCCTAGTAATTAGGTGCACACTTGAATGCATAAATTCTCTTTAAAAAATCAGTCCTTTAATCTCTTTGTCACTCTGCAGTATGTGAGAGTTTTCATAATGAACCTTAATTGTTGTTGTGTTTTTCATTTCTATAAACTGACTACTCTGTGAAATTCTATTTGAGTTAACAGATACAATAGTAATTCGTGTGTCTAGCAGGGAGTACTCACATCTTGGGAGTAGGCATTCTTCACTTCATTTTACATGTATGGACCCAGTCCAAGATACTGGGTCAGATCCTGACTTCCCCACTCAGGATGCTTTACAGAAAGCTGATGGAAAGTCAATGGATCTGCTTCCCTGAGCATTCTCTCAATGTGGAGCAATGCTCTGGTATAGACCTGCAGTGACTCTGAACCATGCACACTCAGCCCCCACATGGCAGGTAGTATAGCCTCGTAGTGTAGCTTAAATGTTTCAATGCCCTGGTAATCGTTGGCTTATGGAACAGTCCTTAGGGGGTGTTAGTTGCTGGTGCAAACTGAAGCAGCTGTTAAAATAAATTAGCCTAATTTAAAGCAACCGGCTAGCTTCAGTTGAAGGTGGGTAAAAGTTAAAATTGGTGCCACCTTTATCGCACTGGGAAGATTTTAAACTGCACCCAGTGTGGCTCATATCCAGCGTGGGATCTGTGTCTGCATTCTCTGGCTTGTATAAACACTCTGTTTGTTTGACACCATGCGTTATAAAAAAGAGCATAAGCATTTAGGCTGATTTAAATGGGGGAGGCAGAGAGAGCAGTTGGGAGATGCCACCACAGTTAAGAATGGCAACCTGAGCACTCCAACGCGTTGCCAGGTATATAAAAACTTCAACAACTTTTAGTATAAATTATATAGTGCCAACTTAATTGGTTTCTAAACAATCGTGGAATATTGCAGAAAGGCATTTTAACACCTGAGGACATTGCTAAATGGCTGGAGAGAGAATGTAAGTGCAGATTCTATCCAGCAGTCATGAGTGGGATCACTTTAAAATCTAACTGTGCTATCCAGACCCTCAGGGCCTAACACAACAGTCCTACAAAGCGGATATTTCCATAGCTAGTCTACTGACAATTATTTTAATTTGTTTAAATTGGTATAGCCCTGTGGACAACTTACTTAAAAGCTCCACACTATTATGTGTTCATTCCCTAAAGGTGCTTTTTACTTTAGGCACACTTTGAGTTGAATTAATTCATTGATTCAAAAAGTACATTTTTGAGCAATGTAGTTCTAGTCAGATGAAAAGCAGTGTGTGGAGAAGTGGTGATTGTCACATACAATAATTTAGAGTCCATAATGGTTTACAAATGTCAGCTCAATTAGTCACTTAAAGAAACCATGCCTATTGTCCTGAAATTAACTGAACTGAGTCTTTAAAAGCTATTAATTGTAATGGCATATAGTCTACTTTTAACATAATTAGAAGCCCACAAGAACTTAAAATCTCCTCATATGATCTTGTGGAATAGTCAGCACAGTAACTTCTGAAAAAAAGTTATATTGGTCCTACCTAAATATTGAGATAATTGAACATCAGAAAATAAGAGCTTAATCTAAAACCCATTCCAAGTCAACTGGAAGGACTCCGATTGGCTTCAACAGGCTTTGGACCAGGCCCCCACTAAGGCCCCACATTTGTGATAAAAGCATCTTCATCAAAAAACAGGGGCTAAACCTGTTGCCTTCCCTTCTGTGGTCAGAGTTTTGCCAAGAGTACAACCAGTGCCTACAGTTCTCGTGTACTGGAATATCCCACAGAGATGCACAGTTGATGTGCAGTTGTGGCCAAGACACACACATTGTGTCTGATTTACAAGTAGGTTTGGAAAAAGGGGCAAAATTGTAGATCCACCAAATGTTCTTTCCCATAGGGGCAAACAATGTAGGTGGTAGAAAGGATGCTTTAGCCCTTAAATATAGAGATGGGATCACAGAGCAGTGCGTCCTGACTGGTTACCTGAGCTTTGTGCCAGGGAAAGAAGTTGGAGCAGAATGAATGCCCAGGAAACATCCAGATAATCTATTATCCACAAACACCAGTTATCCAGCAGTTACTCATTAGCCAGCTATAATTTTTTATCCAAATCTAGTTTTTCATGCCAAGTTTCTGTAAAAGAAAATAAAAAGATGAGACTTACAACCTTAAACAAGCAATGGCACCCAACATTTCATATATTGGAGTGGACATCAATAGATGCCACCTAATAAGGTAATCATCTCATTGTTGGTAATATAGCCACACTAATGCGGTGGTTCCATTATTTATGGGGAGTATTCCAAAGCACTTCCCATTCTGATGCAGATTCCTCATTTCCCAGTATGTAACATTACAAAGCCATAGCACAGGTTTATAGGAATTTGGTGTGGAATAGGACTAGCATGGAACTATTGACAAGCAGGAGATTTGTAATAAGTCACTGATATTTGAGGTCTGTCTCAAAGCCCCAAGAAGCTGAAATCAAGAAAAAAATCTTGGTGATCCCTTTAAAAAAAAATGTAGCCCTCATAGTTGCAGAGAACTACATGAAGAGAGTTGCACACAAATGGTTTGAATAAAATAAAGAAACCAAAAGTGTTCATTAAGAAAAATCTCATTATTTTCATGCCAGTGTCATGATCTTTGGTGGCCGGATGCATGATTTTTTAATGTTTGGGTCTGGCAAGATGTTACATTAACACTAGCATGTTGTGCATACTAGCACTGGGGGCTTATTTTAGATTCATATTTAAGATCAAAACATCTTAATGTGTAGCTTTTTTTTTTCTTTCCAGGGCTTCAGCTTACTGTCTGGTTGTGGAAAGGCTTGTGCTCTGACATTCAGAGCAAAGTTGGCAGAAATAGAAGCCCTTGGAGGGCAACCCAAGCCAAGCAGGTTGAAAGGCAGGAGCCACACTCAAGGCAGTTCACCTCTTCACAGTTCAGCTCACAATCTCTAACAGCCTGTCACCCCGTACATGCTTTCTGTAACAAAAACAAACCAGAGACAAGGCGAGCGTGACACCATTTTACAAATGTGATTGACTGTGGAAAACCATGATCTGCTGGATGTAAAACAAGAGAATACTGATCAATCAGCAAATCCAGCTGATGCAATGATGGAGAATCAAAGTCATAAAGAAGTTCTTAATCTTACCTGTGAAGATATGTCGTATCAGATTAAGACAAGATTTGGGTGTTGGCATATTAGATAGCTTTGGAGCACAGGTAGACTGATACAAGTCATGAGAAATGAAAACCTTTGGCCTACACATATTTGGACTGAGAGAGATAAGGTGGACTGGAGGTGGCAGATTATCACTGGAAGGTATGATTTTTGTATTCTGAAAGAGAAGATGACAAACATTGGAAGATGTAGGATTTTTATTGAGCTAAAACACTGAAGGAATGAGACCCTCTCAACTCAGAATATTGACTGCTCACTTTGTGATGAATCGTGCAAAAGAGAGTAAAAGAAAAACACTATTTTTTTTCAGTTGTAATGGGTCCTCCAATGCAGCCATCCATCTGGCACTCTGGACTGAGCAGTCTAGGGAGTCTTGCCATGTGTACTACAACAATGATGGCTACCACCATCATGGCTCTTTGACATCATACCTAGTATGCTAGGAGTCAGGTTTGGGGAGAGAATGGACTAGAAAATCCTGCTGAAAACAATGGGGAGGCTTTTGCATGGGTCAATATGCAGTTGCTAGGCCAGCAATGAGCCTGGGCTGCTCGGCCCTTCAGTGGGAGGGAATAGCCTGACCCCAAGACTAGTTTTAGTTTGTTTTGAGCTTTGAGTTTGGGACCTGAGAGAGAAGCAGAACAGCTCGGGAGTCCGCTTTAACTCCCCCTCATCACAAAGGGAATCTTTGCACTGCTGTGGGAACTAACACATGGGGCCACAGTTCCAGCCCTCCAGAGACCAGTGGTCAGTGACAGAGATACAATCTGGTGCTAGCTACTGAGAGGCAGCTAAGACCTCTTTAGGATTCCAGTCCAGGGACCCAGGGGTTAAGACACTGCAAGAGGATGACTTTTTAAGCCAGCCAATGTTCACAGCACAGCAGCACTGATCTCTGAACTAATCTTCAGCATACCATCTGCTTGGAAAGGAGCTGGAGTTGGGAAGAATTGTGTGAGTTGGGAGATGAGATTTGTTTTACTAATGTGTTAAGTCATTATTAATTAAACCAAACCCTCTCTTTCCCCAGATCTTATTCTTGTTCCCAATAATGTCCTTGATTGTTATATTTTTTGGAGGGTGTATTTTTTACTCTTGATTTGTGTTTGTTTTGTGTGTGCATGTACTAGTTCTTATACTCACAAGCAGAGATGGCATTATTCACTGCCCCAAGAGTCAGCACTCCAGTGTCTCAGCCATAGTGAGGACTCACCAGCCATCACAACCCTCTTCTCCCCTCTCCCATTCACCCCCCAAAAAACAACCACCTAGGACACAATCCATGTGAGGAGAGGGTTAAAGTTATTTCAAATTATAAGAACTTTGAAGGAGGATTGAGCCATACTTCAAAGGAGTGGTAACACACCTGTGAACTGGCTGATGATGTAATGGACCATTCTACCGATCATAGCAGCCAAAGACAAACCCAGAATTCCCCTCTTTCCTTCACTTCTGTATTTATAATGCATTCTTTAAAAGGGTTGGGGGGATACTTGCTAGTCATATTGCGAGGACAAATCAAATCAATGGAAATGGTGGAAGAAAAGCTGGGGAAAAAACAAACAATATCAGCAGGGCCTTGCATAGTATTCAAGGATTTAGGAATTTACCACTGTGTGCACTTTTTTTTTAATGCAAATATACTTTTAGTCTGTTGTTTGCAAACTGTTATTTGAGGTATTGTTTCTGCTGCTGATTGTGTATAATTGAAAAAATATCTGCCAAACATCTGTGGAGCGCCATTGCAGTGATTATCTTCAGGTTCTCCTGGGATATCTCTAATGAACACAGATGTCAAATCTTTTTCTCACCTAATGGTAAAAACTCCTAAAATTTCATTCTGAACAGGAGAAAAATATTAGGATTTGGAGAATATGGTTGTGTTGTGGGACTTGTTTAGGATTTTTTTGTGCAGAAGAGGCGGCCAATTTCCAGAAAAAAAATATTACGGTAACTCCTCCTAAGACTTGAATTCAATTCAAATATATGCAAGCCCTCTAGCATATCTGATATCAGAAAGGTTTGGAATTAACGTGCTTGACTTAGTCACATGCATTTTTCTGAAAAGTTGTGACATGGATTTGACTGCAGATAAACATAAGCTTAATAAATGCATTGAGTTGTGGTTGCATATTCAGGTAAAATACGTGTAGTCAATCTCCTAGATATTTGGGTGACCAATACTGAAATTCAAATACTGACTCCTGAACACACACACTTTTCTTTTTACATTTACAAAAAATAATTGATGCCCAAAGAGTGTGAAAAAAAATTCAAAGGTGGGTTTTTGTTGCTTTGTTTTAAAACACTAAAATTGGCTGTACTCTGGAGTATACCAGGGTTTTGTAAGGTTAATGTTATTGAAAGAATACATCTATTGTATGACTGCTAAAGGACATATTAGAAAAAGAATCCAGGCAATCAATTGATTATGCAACAAGGGACATCACTCCAGAGCAGCAGTGAACAACCTGAAGCCCAGGGGCTGCATGCAGCCTGTCAAGATAATCCACTGGCGGACCGCGAGGCAGCTTGTTTACATTAACTGTCCGCAGGCACGGCCGGCCGCAGCTCCCAGTGGCCTCATCATTGTTCCTGGCCAATGGGAGCAGCGGGAAGTAGCATGGGCCACAGGGACATGCTGGCCATCATTTCCCTCAGTTCTAATTGGCCAGGAATGGTGAACCGCGGCCACTGGGAGCTAAGATGGCTGTGCCTGCAGATGCTCAGTGTAAACAAACTGTCTCGTGGCCCACCAGTGGATTACTCTGGCAGACCGCAGGCTTACCACTGCTCCAGAATGTTTATTTCAAAAATGTTATTACAGGGCACATAGTATAGACGAAGGATTCTAGGATGTAACAATTCAATCAGGGGAAAGATGGACGTGCTTGCCAAGGTTATCACAAAGTACAGCTTTCTCAGTATGTGGTAACATTTACACTCTTTCCAAACAATCACAATCATTGCAAGTCTATTCTGTTCAAGGCTTTCATAACAGAGATAATGGTCTCTAGCATAGACGGTGCTGTGCACTTGCTGAGTGCCCTGCACTCACATTGAAATTAATGGCAGCTGAAGGTGCTTAAAACCTTTCCCGATCAAGGACAAAACAGAACCGAAAGAAAATTAAACCTTGACCGTTTTGGGGTCCAATCTTCAGATCCCATTGTGCTTGGCACAGGACTCAAGGAGAGGAAGGAGCAAATCACTGGAAGTTTCATAGAGTGAGAACTTGGCCTCAGACTGCTGATTTTTTGCTTGTTTGTTTTTCATGATTCATCTGGATTGGTAATTATACACTAGTAAAATGTTTGTTCTAAACTATAATGGAAATGCAAGCTCTAGTTATATTCAGCATCTTATCTATTTAATGGAACTGGAGTCCAATTTATAAAACTACAATGTCAGCTGTGCTGGCCTTCCTCAAAGGTTCTCTTTGTACTATTGTCATTGAGACAAGATAATGGGATTGTTTTGGAAGAGTAAGGAACCAGCATGAACTGAATGCTGACAACGAGCTCTCCTTTCCCTTAGTTTCACCTTCCTTTCAGACCTTGCTTAGTGATTTATTCCCCCTGTGTATCGTGATCAGTTGAACTGGAGTCAGGGGGCCCTTGTTCCTTGAAGGGAATGTTATGAACCGTAACTGGTGAATGTTATGAACCAGAACACCACCAAAACGGGGGGAGGCACAGAGTGAAGCTGGAAATTATGCAGCCACATGGGCCAAGAAATGCTTGGGATTTCATAAAGTTCTGTTTGTTCAACTTAACCAGCATTCAGCTTCACATGTAGCTAATGAAACAAGGGGGCAGCGTCTGAACTCATGGGGATGTTTTGAGAGGTGATGGGTTTTGATGAACAACTGTGACTGGAAGTACACCCATCCCATTGTAACCAGTATGCAGATCACAAAGAACACTGTGTTGCCCTAACTACACCGTCATAAGCCCTACACCACTCATGGAGGCGGAGTTATGTTGGCGCAGCAGGGCTCTTACATCTGCAGGAGCAAGACTGTAGTATTCTGACATAATTAGGTCAACGTAAGCTACCTCAGGCCAACCTAACTCTGTAGTGTAGACCTAGCCTTAAACTTATAAATGTTACTAATGCAAAATGGTATCACTTTCATCCATATGGCACTTACTTTCCACAGATGTAAATGATCACATATTCTCCACAGTGTGGAAGAAACAGATTACTAATTGATGAGTGCTCCAATTGGTTAACACCAAAAGAATGCTAAATACTTCGACCACCTTGCTGTAACACTGAGGTCCATTTTTAAAAGTTAATCTTTCAGTTTCACTTGATGTGCAAATATTTTCAGACTTTAAAAGGCAGGCTGAATTTTGTACCAGAGGTGAGGATCTTGATTGTGACAACTGGACCCAAGACTTCAAAGGTACAGCATTAGCCGCAAAACTTGTGGCCAATTCCATCTGGCTGTAGTACTCCGATTCCCATTTTTGTGGAACAAGAGTCAAATGTTTTTTGTGCTTGTTGAAGATCATTAATTTTGTAGGAAGTGCTCTGTAATTTTCAACTCTCTGTGTCATTATTCATAAACTTCCCCTTTTAATGCCAGAAGATCGCTTTTGATCTGACTATTAAATGTAGGGGTTTTTTTAATTTTGTTTTTTACAAGCCTCTTTGACTCTGCTTAAGATGAGTCAAATCTAGAAGGTGTATCATTACAATTGGTATAAACAAATCTATTGTAAACCATCCAATTTTCCCTGACTGCCACATTACCTTGTATTTTCACTGTGAAAAGTGACTGAGACTTTCCCAAGTGAAATCTAGAATAAACCACTTTATATTTTTTGCGGAATCTCAACGCTCTGTCAGACCAGCATATTTAGGCTGATATATAGATTATGTAGCAATGTATAACTAGATTAAATGGAAGAACCTCAGCTCTGTGCTGCAGCTGTACACAGTAGCTTTTTAGACAAGAAGCTCCTGCAATATAATTTCAGTCTTGCCTCTCTGTGGTCAGCTGAGCCATTTTTTCAATATGCAGCTCCACTCAACCAGTTGTGATACAGCATGGCCAGAAGACAGCAGGAGAGTGAGAGATAAGAGGTATGTAAGCCCCAGGATGAGAAGCCAAATTCCCAGTAGAGGGAAGAAAGGTTGCTATAGATTAATTAAAATCACCTGAAGCCAATTAGAACATCTGAAGCCAGTCACCTGATAAAATCCCCCTGCTTCAATCAGACAGGGGAAGGAGTTGGAGCATAGTGGTTTGGTGTTTGGAGTAGAGAGCAGTTCAAAGGAGTTGGAGCAGAGGAGAGTTTGGAGAAGTGCTGTGGCTAGCTAGAAGATTAAGACCTTAGGTAAAGAGACACCTGGCTTGTGCAGAAAGAGGGCAGGAAGCCCCACAAGCTGAAGAGAGGAGAGGAAGGTAGCCCAGGGGAAGGAAGCGCTAGTTCAAGTGGTTTGCCACTATCCCCAGAGCCCCTGGGCTGGGACCCAGAGTAGATGGTGGGCCTAGGTCCCTCCCTCTCCGCTACCTTCTATGGGTTACTAGTGGGACAGTAGATACCCTAGTTCAGGGGCAGGGAACTGTGCCCTGAACCCCTCTCCCAAGAAAAGGAAGCATGGGGCGCATCATAGTTATGCCGGCAATTTGCCACACAGTATAGTCAGTTAGTTGGCTTCCTTCACTTTGCAGTTATCTGCATCAGAATAACATGTGTTGTCTTCAGTTTATCTATCCAATGGCTTTATTTTTGTGGTTATAACTTCAATAAAAATTAAATCTTATTTTAGTGTTATAGCACATATAAATTCCCATGCTTTGACAACTCCACTCCTGAGCCATGGGTTCATTCACAATCACTATGCTCAATTTCTCAATGAGGTGAACTGTTTATACTGTGTTATAACAACTAACAACATGGCTTGATACATAACATTTGTCATTACTCATCTGTTCCCCTCCACCTCCCCTTGCTTTTGAATGACGTTTCTTCCGTCAGAGGCGGTTTGAAACCTCCACCTACCATTGTACTGTATCAAAATAAGCACGGTTGGTTTGCTTGAGGGGGATCCTGAATAACATCCATGAATAAACCAGTCACTCTCACATTAGGTGAAAAGATGTGAGAATTTTCTTCCCTCTAATTTTCTCTTTGGATAATTATAGACACTTTGGATGATAATGTGAACTGCTACATGGCTTCACTGTCTCCTCATAATTCAGAGAGAAAAATATGAAACATTTGACGAAGATAGAAAGGATCTGAAGTTGAACACTTAAACTGAGTTTTAAATGAATCTATACCATCAAGGAGAGAGTAATTGTACCAGAGTTCACTGTTCTGTAACTGTGAGGAGATATGAATGTATTGATGCCAGTATAGCATACTACATACTGCTCAGTCTAATTTACTTAGGAACCCTGCATAAGATGTGAGCAGGGGACAATATATACATAGTTTGCAAGGAGGTTCCACAGCAGACTTTTAATAAAGTAAAGCTAGAGCTGTACAAATAACTGGCATTCTTCTTTGCTGTCAGGATTTACTTTTTTAATTGAAAGAAATTTCAAGGGGGGGGGGTCTAGCCAAAAATGATCTTTTTAAAAAGAAAACAAAAGCAAAATAACCCAGAAAAATGAAAAGTCAGGGGGGGTTGGGGGAAGGGGGGGGAAATCATTTTGGATACAACAAAACATTCAGTTTGACTTGAAATTGAATGTTGTGATTTGATTGTGGATTTCTTTAACTGTTTTTAATAAAAGCAAAGGAAATGAAGGGCTATGTTCAGAAGTGGGGTTAGGTGCCATTCATTGAAGAAGTAGTAATATTCTCCTTACCCCATAGTCTGGTGGTTAGGACCCTAATGTGAGAGGGGAGATCCAGGCTCAAATTTCCATACTTGGACAGGGGCTTGGACCCAAGTCTCCCTTTTTCCAGTCAGTGCCTGAAAATCAGGTTATTGGGTTCAAGGAGGATTATCTCTGGGCTGTTTGGGTTCTGATGGGGGGAATTTTAAATGATCAGAGAGAGTATCCCAAAACACCATTTTCGGAAACCTTGAGGAGCTTATGGAGAACTAGCAGACATCACATCTCTGCCTCATTTGGACTACAACTTTGATTCATTTATAATGTATTTTATTGGCCTTTCAATAACTCTAATTTCTTTTTCCGGGCTAATAAATCTTTGGTTTTAATTTACTAAAGGAATTGACAGCGTTGTTTTTGGTAAGATTCTCAGTATCTGGGGAGAGGGACGGATCCTTTGGGGTTGGAAGATCCTAACATATGTTGATTTTTAGTTTTAATAACCTTTCATTATAAAATCCGGTTTATCTGGATGTTAAAAAAAGGCTGGAGAGCTGTGGGAACTGCCTGTGACTCCATGGTGAAGGTAGTGGACTAATCAAGGAATTTACTGATTTGGTAAAATCTAATTATAGAATATACCACCAGTTTGGGTTGTCTGCCCTATTTTCTGACGTGAAATTTTACTTTCCTAGTTACAGCCACATACCAGGCAGCATGGCACGCATTTGTGTGTTTTAGAAATTATAGCCCTGTAGACCACTTTGCCCCATGGTGCAGACAAGCTATTAGTGTCTTGTACTGGACACAAGAGATCTACAACAAAATTCCAGAGTCATGCCAAAGTCAAGCTGCAGCATCATAAAATTATTTACAAGGCTGAACATCCTCCTTGATGGCAGAGGAATCTGTTTTAAAGGTAATGGCTGAAATGCCAGCCATGACTCTCAATTAAAGGAATTACCATCATCTCCATTACCTCTTCCACTATTCCCTTGTCATTTAAATCTGTAGTTGCCCCTTTAGTTTATTTGATATTTGCATTCCAGTAACACCTAGAAATGCAAACCAAAATTAGGGTCCCATTGTGCTGGGCACAGTACGTGAGGAAAAAGTCCCAGCCCAAGTATAATCTAAAAATGATGGGAGGAAGGAAATATAACTTCCGTTTTACTCAGGGGAGACTGAGACATTGATATAGTTAGGTCCAGCTTTACAAGGGTTTTTTGGTGCTTAAAGGTTCAGGTAGGTATCTACTATGATTAACAAAAGTATCTAAGCAGCTTAGACACCTAACTCCCATTGATTTCAACAGGAGCTAGGTGCCTAACTTGCATAGGTAGTTCAGTATTAAACTGAACTTAAAATTCAATTTCCATGAAGAATCTATCATTCATGTACTTGGGAGTCATCTTCCTGTGAAACTAAACACTATGCCTACATTAAAGTTTTACTGTTTGATAGAAACAAAAGCAGGAAAGGTACAAACGCAAACAAACCAAATTCACTGAAATATCCAGGTGTACATGTGCAGAAAATCTCTTGCAATGTTTTCCCTGCTCCATGGTGAATGTCATCTTCAGAAAAAGTCTGTTTTAAGCACAGTATATCTGAATACCCTTACTTTGTCATTTTCCTCACTTTATAAGCAAAATGACGGTGAACTATGGGGTGGGGCATAAGATGGAGGATGGAAAATACTCTTGTAGCGCATCAAGAAAAATGATGATACTTTGGCATCTTGCCTGAAATGACATGCCAATTTTGGCTTTTTGCCAGCAGAAGTTGAGCATTACCCAGGAACATATTGAAGTATCAGATTTTTAATTTACCATATTGTTTTCCAGATGTATTTTTCAGGAACAAAGTGACTAGCAAGCACTTGAAGACTTGTAGGAAAATTACAAATTTAATATTATACTGCTCATTTTTTTGATGGTTGCAAGAAGTTGCTATAAGACCATTCTTAGCTGTTTAGAAATGATAATATTTGATGAGAGGAAGACTATTATCTCCATGAATGATGAATTGGTATGTTGTGATATTGCATATTAGGCATGCTTCCTGTGGTGGGGGTGGGGAATGCTGTAGTCTTTTGCTACATACTCATTCCAAATGAATATAACCTCCAAAAACTACAGTGCAAACCTGTATAACATTTGTATGGTTCTAAATTTCATTTTGTTTATTCATGTGCATATTTCACTTATGCCCTAACTTTTTTTTAATAGTATTGAAAGGTAGTCTTTGGTATTGTTTTGAATGCATTCCCTCCTTTAAAAAGAAGTTATACATGTGGCTGGAAGAAGTGCATCATACTATAACTTAGGGAATTGAACCTTGTATCTGTAGGTATAAATCTTAGACTTCTGTTATTTGAGTGAAAAGACCATCAGTTGAACGCAGTAGCAATAAGCTGTTTTCTATGGCTCAAACAGAAGTGGGTGGCACAGATTGACTTGACTAGTTTAGTACACACACTCTTAACATGCAACTAGTGCTGTTTATGTATTGTGATGGAGTCAGACCAGAAGGATATGGGAGAGTGCTGGAAGGCAGGTATATTGGTCTCAGGATGTACAGGTCCCTGTTCCCTGGATAGCCAAACAGAGGCTACTCCAGGCCAATCAAGACACCTGGGGCCAATTGAGAACCTTCTGGAAAGGAGTAGAGACAGCTAGCCTGATTGGGACACCTGAAGCCAATCAGGGACTGGCTGAAACCAGATAAAAACCTCCCAGTTAGTCAGGTGGGCTGTGGGTGTCAGGAGCTGTGGAAGGAAGTGGTGCTGTTGGTGAGACTGAGTGGTGGACAACATATCATACGCAGGGAAGGAGGCCCTGAGGTAAGGGTGAAGTGGAGTTTGAAGAAGCAGTGACTGCTGTGGGGAAGTAGCCCAGGGAATTGTATTGCCTTTTGTGGATAAAAGGTCAGCCATCTTAGCTGATACTATTAGGGTCCCTGGGCTGGAGCCCGGAGTAGAGGGCGGGCCTGGGCTCCCCCCTTTCTGCCTCCCCTAATTAGTCTCTGAGATTGGGAGACAATAGAGACTGTGCCAGGAAGGATAGTTTCTCCTCACTGGCTTGTGATGAAAATGGCTCAATAGGCTGTGGCCTTGTCTCCAGAGAGAGAAGGGCTCCGTGGAGGGTCACAGTGAGCCGCTGAGGCTAGTAAAAATCCACCAGGAAACGCAGGATCGACGAAGATAAGGACAAAGCTTTGTCACAGTATGCATTGCATACCCTGCATACGTTCAACCAGCTGTGTGCTGATCCCTTGGTGGTCTGTGAGATGATTCCATTCATCTTCATTGGAAGCCACCATTTTATAGAACAAAATAGTGTCCTCAGCACAGTGTGACTTCACATGCACTTTATATGACAGGTCACGTCACATGGCGGTCATCCTTTTGGACCTCCTAAGGCATGCAAGTGAGTTGTTGCGTGACTTATTAAAACTCTTATGGCATGCCACTGCATGTAGCTGACATATTTATTCTGTATCTGTGTGTCTCCAGTCCTTGCAATCCTTACTGGTTTTTGCATTCAGGCTGGAATAAGACAGATAGAGCCCATCAAGTATATATGAAATTAGGAAGGTCCAAAATTGTAACTCATACCTTTCTTAAATGAACGGAAGATGTAGAATGCTCGTGGCTGACAGTTCTGCCTCTTTCCAATCCTTGAATATTTTCTTCACATTGTTTGTTTGGATGACACATACAGGAGGTCACAAAGGCCTTCAGTCTCAGTGAGCATTCCTACATTTGCCTGAGGGTTTTCCTCTCCTCAGATGCTTCACTACCTGTTCTATGCCCTTTTATATACTGCCTGTCTTGCTTGTTGAACCAACTCCCTTGTCAACTCATTCTGCTTTCTATTTTAACTAAAATTATATGTTTTATTATAAAGGGGCATGAGGGAAGAGAGAGAGAGAAAAGAAATCCTTGTAGTAAATGAACATTTTGTCAGTGGATTGGGAAATATATCCAGCTTACACAAAATCTAACAAGAATCCAGTTTTGCTTTCAGTAGGAGCTTGGGTTTTGCGAATGAATGCAGGCAGATTCTTGGGTAGTAAAACTTGTCCCTAGCATCCTTAGCTAAAGATTTGCCTTTAAGAATGGGAAGGAGGACAAACAAAACCAAAAATTGCATATCTTTTAAGAGAGTCCTATCTGTTATCAAAGATCTCTGCCCTCTGACTCTTTAAAAGCAATCAGATGGAGGTGGGTATACATGTTTTTAAGGGTCTTGTATACTTGGGGGATGAGGGTTCAATTTTTTGTGTCCCTAACTTGAGGCACCTCTAAAGAGATCTTCTTTTCAGAGGTCAACTATTCAGTAGTTTCTGAACATCAGGCCACTTTCAGGTATCTCAAATTAACCAAAGACTGAGGAACCCCAAATCAGTAGTCACTTGAAAAAAATAGTCCTAAGTGTCTTTAGTTATAGAAAGTATTTCATGTTATATCCTGTACTTGGGATCTCAAAACAAAACTCATTTTAAATAAACATTCTCAGGGCAAAAGCTGAAGGATACTTATATGTTTTATATATATAATATATATATGGCCTGTTCTGCTCTAAAAATATTCTGTAGGATTTGTTTAGTACCAATAATTTTGATGCCTGTATTTCTGCTCCCCCCACCCTGTATAAGTTTCAGTGGACATAATTAATTGTGAAATTGTTTCTAATTTTTAACAAGAATATTTATCTCCCCATAAAGATAAAGGCATTTTTTCTAATTAATTCGCTCAGTAAAAAAAAAAAAAATCTAATATCGTAACTACATTTCTCCTGCATGACTGGGAGGCAGTTATTGAACCTACTATGAATTTGTAACTTATAGACACAATTCCAAATCAAGTTCTGAACTGGTGTAGAGAAGCATAAATCCATTGAGTTTAGCAATGCTATCTTCCTATAGCAGCACTAAAATTGTCCCATGTTAACATGCAGGATATTAAGCATACCAACAAGTCACTGCCTTTCTTGTTTTCAAAAACTTACAGTGCATTCAGAAGCTATAGAAACAAGTAGTATGGTAGATTATCAATTTAAGATGATCTAATTAGACTGTATCCACAGAAGTGCGTTAAGTGACACACAAACTTTGAGAAGCGTGCAGCTCTGTAGTCATCTGTGGGTCTTTTGTTGTTGACATGATGCAACTAGTATGGAGAGCGATTTTCTAATTATCTGGATAAAGGGAAGTGTGAGGCTGTTAGGGGGGAAGACAATGAAAAGAAGCTTTCTCTTGTAATTAAATTGTCATTGGCATAATATATTCTTTTAAGAATTTAGTTGTCTCAGCATTTTAGAACATCAGTCTGTTCTTACTGTTCAGTTGAAAAGTATCAAGGCAAAATTTAAAATAAAATTTAATCCTCCCCCCAATCTGCTCAGTTAAAATTATTTTAATTAAAAATAATTTGAGTAGAACCAGAATACTTGTCTGTCTGTAAGCAAGTACCTTCAACTGCCAAATTTTGCATACATTCAACATCTTTTGGGTTGATTGCTTTTTTCCCCCGGAGGTTAACTTTGGTTGTGACAAGTCTCCATTTCACTTAGTCTCAACACTTGAACTAAAATCTTTTCCTTTCGGAGTTCCAGAATATTCAGCTACTTTGTGATTTAACACTTCTGGGATCTGCCTGATACCAGAGACAGAAGCCCTGAAATAGTGCTAGGAAGAATGGTCCTATGATATTTCTAGCTGAGTCTGGAAGTGGCAACTTCAGAGGTGTCATATTGTGTAACTTCTCAGCCTAATTGTATAGGTTGGAGAAGTTCAGATACTTTGAGCAATACCTTAAAATGTCTGGATACTGGAACCAAACCTGTATTCAAATTGCAAGACATTTTCCCATCAGTATCATACATACATAGTTAGTCACATAACGGGTGATCCTTCTTATCCTCTGTATCCCTATAATAGGACATTATAGGTTACATTTGCCTAACTGCTACTTTAGGTGCCTAAGTCCAATATTCAGGTGCCATTGGTATTCATAAAATCACTACTCAGTGCTGCCTGGTGGTGCTGCCGCCCCATAAACTTGCTTAAGTATTTTAGTATTTAAACATTTTATAGAACAAGGATGGGCAAACTACAGCTCAGCCACCAAGCTCCTGGCCAGGGAGGCTTCCTCTAGCCCCTTCCGCACTGCCCCCCTCTCCCGGAGCCTCAGTGCATATCTCGGGTAGTGCTCAGGTTGGGAAGAGGGCCTGTGTGCTCCTGCGGGCAGTGTGTCTGGCTCTATGTGGAGTCAGACTGTAATGGACTATGGACCAGATCCTAATAGCATAAGAGAAGGGGGTGAGGCTTGGGGGAAGAGGGGGGAGGGACAAATGGAAAACATTTGAAAATTGAATAGAGCATGAGGAATAGAAAAGTAATTTGCTCAGGCTTGAGGTAAACAAAATCCTCATCCAACATCCTGCATGAAATTCACAGCTGAAAAATATTTACTGAATACATTTAAACAAATGGATTAAGATCATATAATCCATTTACAAAACATTTACAACTCTCTGGTAAATTGAGCTCATTGTTTGTATGGTTGTCTTTGCAATCGAACTGTAATCATGTGTAAACTATGTGTAATCATGTGCAGTTCATCTGCAATTACTTGCAAACTGTTTTTGTGCAATTCAATTGTATTACCAGTGATAATGAACTTCAATGTGTAATAGTTTTGCAAACTATTTAAAATGCTTATGAGTGCATTTTCCCATCATATACTAAGTCTTTTGAAAGTTAAAGACCTTTTAACTTATGCTATAACTTTAGGATTTCTATAACATGTATGTGGTAAGTCCCATGTGATCAACTGTACACTTACATGACAAGCTGTATTTAACATGCAGTTCTGGTCATCTCACCTGCAGTTTGCCTCAGCAAACTACTTTTAGCATTCCAAATAACTACTGTTACTTCTTTGAAAAAAAATCTGATTTTTTTAATCTTTTTTCACAATTGTATCTAAAAATTGAATTTAATAGATAATTACCAACTCACTAATTTTTCCCATAGAATTTTGTTGCATAGATATAGTTCTACTGGAGAACACACAATATTGATGGGTCATCTATCTGTATTTTAAAATTAAATATATAGAGATTTTTTTTCTATATTCAGTCTTAGACTAATCTCAAATTTAAGGCCCAACATCGTGTACCGGATGAAGAACTGGGAAAACTGGGTTCAGCGTCTCAGCTGTTTACCTGCTGAATGGCCTACCACAAATCATTTCATGTCTCAATGCTTCTGTTTCCCTGTCTAGCACTCTTGTGTATGTCAGGTTAAAGTGTGTACGAAGGGACTAGCACAAGGGGGACTAGATATAATTTGCCACATCTAGGTGCTACCGTAAAACATTTAATTGACCAAAAAGGAGGGGGAAAAATAAACAATCCTATTTCATGGGCCAGTGGGGCTTAAATGGAGGCTTTAAACCACAGGAGACTTTGGAATCCTCTTTACGACTGTTTCTAGTCCTAGCAGAGGATGAGACATTGGATCTTTAAAAGAATACCTCTAAATAGCTATGTTAGATCACTTTCAGAGGCTTTTAAAATGTATGCTACAATTTGCTTCCCCATCAATGTCTGCCCTGGTTAAATTCCTAGTACTAATGCACATTGGTTTTACATGGGGCAAGAAATGAAAAATATTTTTTTTTCAAATATTCCTAAAAGTTTCTCTGAAAAGTATGTAACAAAAAATTCAGAAGATTGTAGTATGATACAAAAGATTTACTTGCACCAATTAAATATGACTCATAAATCAGTCACAGCTTCACCATTTGCATGTAATATATTCATTCCAATAGCTCATTTATGCCAAATCACGTCTTAGTGTGTAGCCTCTAATTCTAAAGTACATTGTATTGTTCCACCACAGGTTTTTCTGAGTCTCTTTTGGCTTGTGACACATAAAACAGCTGAAAAACTCAACCTAGGCCCCGCTTCATCTCATGACCCTTCTCGTGTGCAAAGGACTGTGGGTGTTGGGTTATGGGATGATTTTTTGTGGGATACAGATCAAAAAGAGAAGGGGGTACTAGATAGTCTTGCTGTTGTGGTAGTTTTGGAGAGTATGGTGCTGCTGAAGTGAATGCAAAGATTGGATTGAGATAGATTGGTGAGCTCATGTCTGTGATGGGGCTGGTAGGGAGCAGGGGTTGATGCAGCTGAGGTGTGGTGGAATTTGGCTTCCTTCTTCCCGTACCATACAGCATTCTGCCAGGGGAAGATATTGGACAGTATATTTCTAAGGGGCTCCAAAACTTCTTGAAGCACCAATTCCTTTCCCTTGAGCTGAGCCTCAGAACCAGTGAGAGAGTGGTAGAAGAGCTGTTCTCTCATTGAGTGGAGGGCAAGAGCAGGAAGCTATGCACAAGTTTGCAACTGCAATGTCGGAGGACTTACATACCACATATGTTCTAACATTCAATTCTTCAAACGGTGACTTCCATGGAATTACTGTTGTAAGTGCTACTCTTCGTGAAAGAAGTAAAGCAAAGTCCATCCTTCAACTAGGGTGAACAGCAGGATAAACTTCCCCGTCTTAGTCCTAGATAGCAAATTATGTCAGCAACTGTGTGCACTTGTGACTAAATTGTGGTGTGTTTCTGTAGGTGTGTCACTTCTTTAAAGTTTCACCTATTTTTTTTTTTTTTAATATGAGCTGTCTTCCAAGAAATATGTCACAGGACAATGGTTTGCTACTAGGAAAAAATGAGTGAGTCAAAAATGAGTCAAAGTGAGTCTACTCATGTATCATCTCTAAACACTGAGGCACAAAAATTTCAAGGGACAAGGTATTTATCATGTGGTAGTGTTGTATTATGACTCTATATTTCTGTTCTGCCAGGTGATTGATGCATGGTGTGTGTAATCATTCCTTCAGTGCATGAGGATGTCAGTTGCTCACTCTGCCTTTGTTAAACTGCTGCATTCTGATTGAGTTCAACAAAAGACTTGACAATTTAAAACCAATGCCTTAAAAATACCAGTGCATAGGATTAATATTTATTAATCAAAAAAGGAGTTTTGATTATTCTTTGCACAACACTACAACATTGTCATTAGCTTGTAATAAATACTGTAAGACAAAATGTATGGAAAATGTATGTATAATCTGGAAAATAGTGTGTTACTTTAGATCCCAAATGTGCATTTAACTAAACATGGGGGTAGGATGAGGGTCGGGGTTGTGACATCCACACAGAGCCCCATAAAAGTGGCTAATTGTATGGGAGGCTTTAGAAACATTTAATGGCCATAATTACACTATGGCTAATCCTGCTTTATTTACTCATGTGAGTTATCCCACTGAAGTCAATGGGAGTAATTGCAGTTAACATGCAGTCCTTTGTAATTATCTTAATTATAAAGAAAAGAAAAACAGATTTGTCTTGTGTTTTGAGTTTTAACTAAGGAAAATGGAAATTATGTCTGATTTTTTTAAAAAAAATTATACATGAACTGTTGACAAAGAGATCCTGATTTTTATATATATGTTTGTTATTTATTATCTTTTTTGAATGTTTGTGGAAACCAATCCTGGCCAAAGGGTTGTTTGTGAACTATCCATTTCCACATTCAGCTTGGCATTCCTGTGTTGTTTTTACTAGATGCCAGGGACTTGTAGTATTTTGTCTTCTGTATGATTTGATGTCTGACCTTTATTTTAAACAGAAGAATAAATAATGCACTTCAGGTCAGAAATTTCCATCAAATAATCATTCATGCAAAACTTCATGAACTTGTTGTGATTCACAAATGTTTTCATGAATAAACCAGGGACTGTCCAAATGCTTATGAATAATACAACCTCACAAGTTCCAGCAAACTGAGTTGACCATATATAGTTGCACAAATATTTATGCATTGTGCTATTCAGTCAGTTCTAGCAGCAGTTAGAGGTGTGGAGCCTTATAGTACTTTTGTGTATATCATCGTAGAAATAGTCTTGTTTGTATGTAGTCCAACAGAAGTGGAGATCTTTGTTTCAAGCCTTCAGTACATTGACACTTCCACAAACTCTTCCCTCCTCTTCCCACAGTGTGACTGGTGGAAAGAGGGGGACTCTGTCTAGAAAGAATCAGTCGCCATGTGTGTAGGTGAAACCATATTTTAGTGCTGCACTCTTTAGTGAATATGAAGTAGAGAAGTCAACTGTGGCCAGCTCTAATAAATGTTAGTTTTCTTTAATTGACTCCAGTTAAAAACAAAACGCATACAGTTGGGAAAATGAGGCCATTTTGGCCCTTCTTCCCTTTGCATTCCTAGGTCAAAGGGAGGCAGTGTGGTCTAGTAGACAGTATGCAGGACTGATTCAGGAGAGGTGGGTTCTTTCCTGTCTTGGCCTGCTAGGTGACATTAGACAAATCACTTCCCCTTCCTATGCCTTATCTCCATCTATAAAATAAGGATAAGGATGTAAAACACTTTATCTGATGATGGGAAAAAATCTTTATAAAAGCTAAGTACTATTATCTGGGGATCCAGACTGGTGACTGTCAACTAACACAGCTCTCATTATTGTTTGCTTAGAGCCAGTTGGCAGATGAAATTATTGCCCCATGTTGTGGGCCCACTGTTCCACTGCACACACAAACCATTATGAATCCAGGCAATACCTTCTGGAGCAATCTGGTAGATAGGTGGAGTGCTTTAATTGTGTCACCTGTTAAAGAGGGGTGAAATTCACACCCCTTCATAAACCAGCCAGCTTGTCCACATGGAGTGGACGATGGAAAAATAGATTAATTTCCTCCTTCTTTTCCCTTCCCATAAATTTTTGGGTAGCTTGCTATGAAAAGGAGTTTAGCAGGGAGGAATCTGAGGAGGCCATCCACAAGGAGGGAGTGAAAGAAAGGGTGGATGATTCTTTCCACCTTCCCCATGCCCCATTTTCATTAAAAGACCAGCAAAATTTTGGCCTGAGCTTGAAGCTTTCATATTGGCTACCAGAAAAATCCCAGACAAAACTCAGTAAATATGGTTCCGTTTAGAATTTGGAATGTACAATGTTTGGAATTGTACATTGTTCCGTTTGTGAATTTGGAATGTACAATGTAGGCTTGAGATCTATCAAAATACATTTTTCATCCTTGAGATGTTGCTTTTTAATAAAGAATCTGATTGGGGTGAAAGTGCTAATAGGAAAAAGAGATCCAAGTCCTTGTTTCACCTAAGTACATTTGATTATTTTCTTCCTGTCTATCTGAAGAACTCATTCAAATCATATGTGGAACTGACTGTTTAGGAAACAAAGCTAATTTGTTTTTAATTCAACAACCTATTCAGATAAATAAGCTCCAACTATATGACTTTTATAATAACTTTATTGTGCATTGCTGTGTTGGAAAGAGATGGGTTTTGAGAATGTTCATGTGCTTTTATTCTTTTGTATGTGTTCCCAGAGTTTGAAAGACACCTTGAACCATTTTGGCCCCAATTTTCATTTACACTAAGACTGCTTTTAAAAAATCTAACTAAATCTTCCAAAACACAGGACTTGGTGGTGATGGGGAATTTGAATTATCCAGATGTCTGTTGGGAAAATAATACAGCAAGGCATAGATTATTAAAACAAGTTCTTAGAATGTATTGGAGATAACTTCTGATTTGCAGAAGGTGGGGAGAGGCTATTCTAGATTTGGTTCTGATAAACTGGGAGGAACTGATTGAGAATATGAGCGTGGAAGGCAGTTGGGGTGCAAGTTATCATAAAATGATAAAGTTCATGATTCTAAAGAATGGTAAGAGGGCAAATATCAGAATAAAGACAATGGGCCTCAAGAAGGCAGACATTAGCAAATTCACAGAATTGGCAGACAAAATCCTGTGGGCAGCAAGTCAAAGGAAAAAAGGGAGAGTTGGCAGGTCCCTTCCAGTCCTACATGTCAGTGATTCTATGAAAATCTCTGTCATAGTAGGTACCTGACTTTTATGTCCACTCTTCTCACTTGAATGCTCATGCAAAGACATTTATCTTCTAATGTCCTGAAAGAAGAATACTCCTGTACTGTTTGTGTTTCCCTGTTTCTTTGGACAACAGGCATCCAATCCCACTAGACTGGTACCTCTTGCAAGAATATATCCATGTATCTGTATTCTGTTTCACCACATGTTCTCTCAGCATTTTTCAAGCCTATGAAACTAAGATGACATAGAGATAGGCCTGGCTTGACATGGGTAATTGAACATGAGTAAGGCCTCATTTGCGGGGGAGACAGGATTAGGTAAATAAATCAACAGGCTGGAAATTTCTGTATTAGCTAAAATAATGGGAAAACCCAAGGAATCCCTTGCAATGAACAAAATTACAATGAATAAAATAAATTGAAAATGTAAAAATGAGTTAAAAATAAGCTCTACATGGACAGTGCATAGCAGAACTTTCTGTACAGGGATTGGTTCCTACAAA
Source organism: Dermatemys mawii (assembly GCA_007922305.1). Taxonomy (NCBI): domain Eukaryota; kingdom Metazoa; phylum Chordata; order Testudines; family Dermatemydidae; genus Dermatemys; species Dermatemys mawii. The sequence goes on along the minus strand of ML677343.1, from coordinate 23,745,173 downwards.
GCTGATCCCAAAATGTGTAATGCAATGTACAATAAATGCAATATAATACGTAGATATAAAAGAAGAGGTTTGCTGTGTAATATTCGGTGTGTGGGGTGCCCCAAACCCATCCCCTACGCTTGAGTCTAATCAAGTCCAGTGTAGCTTTGCTGCATGCTAAATAAAGAAACATAAGTAATAAAACTGGAGATACACTCAGATCCCCCAAGAAATTTTTTTGATTGATAATTTTTCTTTGAAATTATCTGGTCTTCAGAGAAAAAACAAATCTTCCAAAACATTTTTCAGTAAAAAACAATCTCTTCAGGTTTTTGATTTCTCAGTTACCCTCTCTTCCCCTCCCTTCTTCCCAGCAAATTAGACACATGGAAATTTTCACAAAAAAGTCTGTTTAATCAAAAACCCATTTGCCATCAAACATTCTGATGGATTTTTTATTTTATTTAAATTTTTTAGCAGTTCTGTCCTCAAGATAAAGCTAGGGTTTAAGCTCCTTAACTGGAAGCAGTAGCAGACTCATATACACACTCATATGTGTGTGTATATATATAAACCAGTCAGTAGAAGGGGTCAAACAGTCCATTCTCCTTGTGGGAGTTGTGTATAAGTTTTTTATACTGGTTTCTTGCACAAGGGTGAATTCCACCCATTCTGAATAGTTTGATGATTACTAATTATATGTTCTAACTGGATGGAAACAATTTAAAAAGTTGTCAACATTTGTGCCTCCTTCTTGTAAATTGGGAAGAGTCATTTCTCTCCTGCTTCTTGGTTTCTGGGTATTAAGCCCTACTTCTTTATTCAGCCCATAGGAACTCCTCAAATATTTGTTCTAACTTCATAAACAACACTCTTCAGACTCTAATGGCATCATCTACAGTCATTGCTTCATTTCTGGAGTAGAAATCATTTTAATAGAATTGACCTTTCTACCCAGCGGTAGGGTGCAATGGCTTCCATCTGTCAAAATCTTTGCAGGATTTTAATTAATTGTGAAAAATGTTTGCTCCCCATATGATATCATTGAGATTATGTGAATCACAAATACCTCAGCACTTCAGACTGTCCTGGCACTGTTTAAAAAAAAAATATCCATGATGAGAACCTATTTCCTGGAGCAAAATCAGAAAAGCAGTAGAACTCTTCTCCCAGTTGCTTTTGAAGCCAGAAAATAACGAAAAGTCATTAATCATGTTCAGCAGGCTAGGAAATGATAAATCCAGCTTCTAGAGGACAAGCATTGCAGTAAGACAGCCACTTTGTTTGAAAGGGAGCACGAGAGAAACTAGTTCATTTGAATTGTGTATTAAAGATTTGCCCTCCTCTCCCCCTAGAACATTTAGTGTTAACAGGAGTAACAATAGGGTCAAAGAACACTGCTGGCGCACAGCCCTAGTCAATTCACTCTTCATTGTTTGCCGATTGCAGAGTTGTTCTAATCTTTGCTGTATTTTGTTCACTTTTAAGTGACATATGTTGCTTTGTCTTTGGTGAGGAAACTTCTGCCCTCAAGAGAAGACACAGACTCAGTGATGGATAAGATCCAGGGACAGTCCCTGTCCTTTCTCTCAGGGAGCTGAGAGGTTGCTCTGTCTGAATGCCCACTGGGATGCACATCTCCTCCAAATGGGTAAGAAGGAGGCAGGGCCACTGCTTTGCTTCCCTCCACTCCCCTCCCACATAGCTGGATGGACACAAAAGGGGCAGCAAGCTACATGGTCCTAGGGGTTGCACTATCCCTTTAAGCACCTGAGGCCTTTGAGAGGAACAGTCCTTCACCCTATTCTTAGAAGATAGCATGGTTCCTCCAGTGACGGCTGTGTCTAAATACTGTAATCCAGCCTTTGATATTCGCATTTGCCCATGAACATTAAATGTTCAATCAAAGCTCCTTCCCTTACAGGTCTCTGATCACAGTGCAGGTCACCTGGTTTCTGTCTTTTTTTTTGATAGCTTCTGCTACCCAGACTGCTCTGCTATTTCCTTATCCTTACATTTCTGTTAAGACTACTTAAGCATTCACAGCTTCTTACATACATTAGTGAAATATGTGTTGGTCTATGACCCATATACACTAGTAGAAATGTATTCCCCATTTCTATTACTACTGTAGTAAGTCTAAGTTCCCTACAGTGGCTTTATAATACACAGAAGCAGCCACTACCAGTATATGTACTACTTTCCCATCAGAGAAAAGCATAGCAGTTATAATAAGCAAGATTTCACATGTGTAGGTGTTCTGGCTCTCTCTCATTAGTCCCGCTGCACAGTTCTCAGTTTCAGCTTCATTACACCCGGCTAAAGCATTACACTCCATTTAGAAGCAGTCCACAAAAAGTCAAAGTGATAGTATAACAAGACAGTGAGGAGGGTTCAGTTCAGACCCAGTGTTAGTTATTGAGCAAATACCAATACCAGCGTTCATTACATTGCAAAGACAGATGGTCTAGACTGAGAGACATGCAATTAATGTGCAATGTGTTCTGTCTTGGCATTTACCACAAAAGGAACTTTTTTTTTTTTTTTGTCAACTGTCTTATTGTAAGGCTTATTTTGTTTGGTGGTTGTTATATCTGTCTGAGGGGTGGAGGGAACTCTCTATTAGCATAAAGAGGAGAAATCACACACTCTCTTGCCCACGTTCTACACTGTAATGACTACTTTCTAAAGCAAAAAAAAAATATTTTTTAATTACAGGTACAACTGTGGAGTTTTGACATTTTGCCTGTGTTGGAGAGAGTTTCCTGCCTTGCAACATAAATGCCATTAAACAACATTGAGTTCCTGGTTCCTGTTTTTTTTCCCTCAAATAATTTCCTTTTTCCTGCACAATAGGTGGCATTTTAATACTTCAGGACTGTATAAGTTTTGAGACAGTAACATCATTCCTTGGGCAGACTCTCAGCTGGTGTCAAACAATGTAGTTCTGTTGTGCTAAGAATTTGGCTTTAAAAAAAAAAAGTATGTATTACTTTTATTGTCCCTGTTCAATGAGAAGACCCCAGCTTTGTTCACCAAATGATATCCAACTTGATCATAGGAAGAGCACAGATGAGCTTTGAGTATATAGTCTAACTTTCTGTCTCATTGGCTACACATCATTTATCCTGTGCCTAGTTTTTCTTTCAGTTACCCCTGTGTAATTCCACTGGATGTACTCTGGATTTACACTAATGTAGTAGTTAATACAGACCCCAATCACTGATGCACATGTGCAGCTTTACTTGCCTATGTTAATCCCATTAAAGTCCATGAGACTACTGATGTGAGTCAAGTTATGACAATACTGCACTGTTTGCAAGATTGGGCTCATAATTTGACCCAGAATGAGGTGCAGATTCACAAAACTCTTTGCTTCAATACACCCCATACATTATTCACTCTGCTGTGCCCAAACCTCTTTTGAAAAGAAACCTAAAAATCCCTGAGCTGCTTATTTTACTCTGAGCATCTCTCTTTTCACTGGGCCAACTCCTGTGGGCCCAAAGATTGGCCATTTCTCAGGATATGTCTATAATACCACCAGATTGGGGGGGCGGCAATCGATCCAGCAGGGGTCAATTTATTATGCATAGTCTAGCAATAAATCGACCCCCAAGTGCTCTCGCATCAACTCCTGTAATCCCCCACCATGAGAGGCAGAAGCAGAGTCAACAGGGGAGCAGCAGCAGTCGAATCAGAACAGTGAAGACACTGCAGTGACTAGATCTAAGTTATTCACGTAGCTGAAGTTGCATAACATAGATAGATTCCCCCTTCTCCCTTCCCAGTGTAGACCAGGCCTCAGATGCAGTGTAACCAATGAAATTCTGCTACACAGAAGGAGCAGCAGCTTAACAGATTCACTACTTACCCTACAACTCAGCTCCAGTAGGGTTTCTGTGCATCATAATCCACAGGGAGATCTATGTCCTGATGAGGAATGGAGGAGGAACAGGGCTTAGAGGAGTGGTCCAGTCACTGCATGGGAAAGGGGACAACTGAGCTGCAGGGATTAGAGTAGCCTTAAGCCTGTAATGGGGGTGCAGTTCTACTGCTGATCCATGTGTGTGGGGGTGCATTCCACCAGTTGTCCCCAGTACACTGTATGTGATGCTCATTGGGACTGCGTGCTGGGGAGAAGATTTGGAACATGATGCCTGCTTAGCTATAGCTGTATAATGTATAATCGCATGCAGTGAATAGCATAGAGCATTAGCACTCACTGATACAAATACAAATATATTTCTGGTAGCTCACTGCATAAAAAGGGGGCTTATCTATTCTGGAAAAGTACTAAGTATTTTGGCAGGAGTGGATGCCGCCTGACATCTTTGCCCTAAGAAATATCTATCGATTTGACTGAAAAGTACTTCAATGAGGACTAAGATGTTATTTCAGAAAGATTTGGTTTATTTTAGAATGCATAAGAACAGAATGTTATGAAATGTCTCAGGACATTTACAAACACGTGGATAACTTCACTCATGTGAGCTACAGTACTGAGCAGGGCTAGAATGTGAATACATTTTCTTACATGTGTAAGTGTTGAAAGGATCAAGCTATTAAATGATATCAAGTCAGATATTTTAACACTAACTCTTATGGTCATTGACAATAAGTGGGGATTGATGGACACAATACTGTAACTTTCCACCAACTGTCAGATAACACTGGTGCCTTATAACAATGTGATCCAGTTTTAACATCTATGGCATTTTAAAGAAGTTAATTTTGCAATTTCATTACAAAATGTAATGTGTAATTGATAAAATGTCATAAAACTCTGATTGCTTTATTTGATTTTAAAGGTCATTCAGTAAGGTGATTTTCACTCATTAACATGAAATGCAGGGAAACATATGTTAAAATAATCTTGTCTATTGAATGAGTACATTTAGCCTAATAATACGAGCACAAAAATGCGAGACTTTCTGCTAGAACTTTTTTTTAAAAAAATCTCAATTTAAAAAATCCTCAAAAAATCATTAGGACCAACTGAATCCCACGAATGGTAAATTATTCCATTTTAGATTGCATGGTATTTTGATATTTAAAATGCATAAAATCTGACAATTGTTTAGAAACAAAGCATCAGCAAAGAAGATTATTGGTCTACCTAAATAATAATGCAACCATTAAGAGGATAACATTTTCCAGTTGCAATTACATGCCTTAATTTTAAAGAAGCTATCATTTACAATAATTTGGCAGAATCAGGCCATATTTCTTTAACAAATTTATTTCTTCATTATGCCTCAAAACAAATTTATGGTGCATTTATGTTAGTGGAGGTAATTTGCTTAGTTTATTATGAATGGAAATCAGTAATTACATACAATCTCATTTTCTACAGACATAAAGTTAATTCATGGTAGCAATTTTACACAGAATATTAGCCTGTGTTAGTTATGATGAAAATGTTACTGTGGCAAATGCCTCTATTATGGGTATAATATCCTTGGACTTGATGAAAAAGAAAATATTGACTTAGTAATAACACTTCAGTGGTTGATTTTCTGACAAATCTGGGTCATTCTAGTGATTCATTATTGGTTATAGACAAAGCTTTCATCTGTCCCTAAAATAAGAATTTCTACAAACTTTTTCAGTGAAGCACAAAAACTTATTTTAAAAAAATAAGGCAACATTCACAAAGTTTACTGATCATCAAACTGAATATCAGGAAAAGCTCTTCAGCACTAAGATGCATGAGGCTCTAGAATACATTCCCAAGGAAATTTGGAGGGAGTCCCATTGCTTAAAATCTTTTAAAGCTAAGGTGAATAGAAATACATATATTTGGTAGCTGGAGTAAGGAACAATTTTGCATTAGAAGGGAGTGACTTGGATGTTATTACAGGCCTTTTCAGTTTTCTACCTTCTATTATTCTATGAAAGGACCATTGACATTTAATAAAATGGGCCTTGTTTGCTAAAGTATTAGGTCTGTAATTGCACAGGCAACATTTCAGAACACTTGCATGCTTATTTTTTATGGACAATTGCCTCCTTTACACATGGAAATTGGTTAAATGTATACTGTCATGACCTATTATTATAAATCATTGTTTTTATGACCTATTATTGTAACTTGTGCTCATAGTTACCTATGTGCAGTTCAGTGGTAGTAACTGCATGTGTAAATAAACTATAATTGCACAACTAATTATTTTTCACCTTTAAATCAGGCCCATAGCGTCAGCCTGGAATGTCTTATAGTGGTGAGGGGAGGCACTAAATATTTGACATTCTCTTTTATGTGATTGCAGATCTGTGTATGCTTCTGGCTTGGTTATTAAAATTGATGAGCTAGCATTTTTAATGTCCTTTGTACCCTGTATGTGATACAACTTACTATTGTTGAATGGAGTAATATAAGTGGGTGTCTTCTACTTATTTTGTGTCCGCAGGGGCTAAATGGATTTGATCAAATATTCCATTTGAAAGTGCTTCAGAGATGTACCTTCTAATTTCAGTTATGGGATTAAAAATAAACAGGAATAGTAAGCTTTTTTGGAAGTCTGACTGCCATGGGGAATTGGGTAATGCTAAATTGTCTTATTCTTCCAAATATGTTGCTATAAGTAAAGCTTGTGTTCTCCTCACTGAGCAGAAGGAACACAAATCTGTCATTAGCCTTTATATCACAGAATGAAGAAAAAAAGATACACACTGTAAAATATCTACCATCTCATTAAAAATAAATGAGCTTTGGCAAACTCTAAATGTTTAGAAATGAGACAGTTACCCAAGTGTTTAAACTGGAAAGGCTGAATTACTGTGGGATAGTTTAAGGAACTGTTTGACCTCAAGAAATATTACAGAAATTATTGATTGCCACTTTCGGGTTTATAGAAATATTTATTTAAACATTTCCCCTTAAACTGTATTTAAAGTCAAGAAAGCACATGGGTCTTTGGCAACATTTGAAAATGTTTATCGCAAGAGGAACTAACATGTCATAAAATATTTCTTGCATAAATTAACAGGATCAGAGATAACAACTACCAACACCAAGATTTTCCAAAGCAATAAGTGATTTTTAGGTGCCTCAGTCTTTTGAGCATTCATCTTCAGACCTCTAAGATGTTACTAATTTTCAGAATGTGCCAAACACCCGCCCTGTGATAACTAGGTTTCTTTAAGGCACCTCAAGCTAGATACCCCAATAATTAGAGGTACCGTAAGAACATATGAGTTTCACAGATTAGTTGTGTGAAAAAATACTCCTCTTCTTTGTATTAAACTTTCTGCATATTAATTACATTGGGTGTTCCCTGGTTTTTGTATTGTGTGACAGGTTAAATAACACTTGTCTATTTGCTTTTTCCACCCCATGATTTTATAGAACTCTAATATAGCCCCCTATTTTACTCATCTTTTTTCTAAGTTGAACAGCCCTAATCTTTTTAGCCTTTCCTTGTATGGAAGCCATTCCATACTCTTCTGTGGTACAGTAATCACTATGTTGCAAAATATTGACCAAAATGAAACTCCAATATTTAAAAGAAATTACAATATGCTTTACTGAGCAGCCATGATGTCTGATTACCCTTTTGGCAATATGAAAACAAGCAGTCACATATTCCCTCTTATGGTCCTCCATATTTATGCCAAACCCTTAAGCATCCTCACTATCATTTCATCTATTTCATACTTCCAAGGTCCCATGTCATGGCCACCATCCTTCTGAAAGAGCAGAGTTGGAGGACAAAGCTCCTTTTGCAATACTCTTTAATTAGCTAACAGAGTTGCTCTGAATCATTTCCTCTCCTCCAAGACATGACTGCTCTGTGTTCATTGACTGGGTGTGGGAATTTGGGACCAAGACTGACAAGAGAACACATAACTTGAATAATATGAGAGGAGCAGAATAATATAACCAAGCTAGTGGCAAAATAGCTTGGATTAACATTAGTGTATGTTGAGCAATAGTTTGTCAAGGGGTTCATTCACTGCTGGGGGGCTTCCTTGTGGCTACATCTGAGGAATCAGCTCTCCTTTGATCTGACACCCTCTTCTGTTGTTCATTCACCTCAGAGCTTCTCTTTCTTCACAGAAATCATACAAATGTAGGAGTGGAAGGGACCTTGATAGGTCATCTAGTCCAGTCCCTGTAATGAGGCATGACTAAGTATTATCTAGACCATTCCCGACAGGTGTTTGTCTAATCTGTTCTTAAAAATCTCCAACCTCCCTAGTATCAGAGGGGTACCTGTGTTAATTTGTATGCACAAAAAGAGACCACCACATTTATTTGGGCATAAGCTTTTGTGGGTAAAAAAACCCACTTTGTCAGATGCATCTGACAAAGTGGGATTTTTTAACCATGAAAGTTTATGCTCAAATTAACCTCCCTAGATAATTTGTTCCAATGCTTAACTACCCTGACAGTTAGGAATTGTTTCCTAATGTCTAACCTAAATCTCCCTTGATATAGTTTAAGCCCTTAACTTCTTGTCCTGTTCTCTTTGGTTAAGGAGGACAATTTATCACACTCCTCTTTATAACAACCTTTTATGTACTTGAAGGCTGTTATCATCTCCTCTCTGTTTTCTCTTCTCCAGACTAAACAAACCCATATTTTTCAATCTTTTCTTGTAGATCATGTTTTCTAGACCTTTCATTATTTTCTGCTGCTCTCCTCTGGAATTTCTTCAGTTTTTCCACATCTCTTCTGAAGTGTGAAGCCAAGAACTGAAACAATACTCTAACTGAGGCCTTATCAATGCTGCATAGACTGGAAGAGTCTTTTCTTGAGTCTTGATTACAGCACTCCTGCTAATAATTAGCATGATTGAGCTCTCCAACTAGGTCACTTCTGATGTACCAAAGTGCCTCTGGACCAGTGTCTGGTTGGCATCTCCCACAATCCTGTGCCACTTCCCAGTATATGATAGAGGAACCTAGGCTCACCTCCTTCTCTGGGTTCCAGCCCAAAGACCCTACAATAAGAGTCAAGTTGAGCATTATCTCTAACCTTGATGCTCTTTCCCTGGGCTACTTCCTGCTCTACCTCCCAGAGGCTTCCTTCTCCACCCTTCTCAGTAAAACTTTCCATCAGGCCAGGATCCTAGGGCTTCTCTCTCTCCCTGGGTTTTCTCCTTTTCCCTCTCTAAGCCCAGAGAGTGACTGCTAATTTCAACACTGCAGCCCTCTTCTGTTCTCAGCTTGCTGGCTTTATACAGGTCAGCCTGACATGGCCCATCTAGGCTTCCTCATCAATTAGTCTTTCAGTCTGAGACTCTCCCCAGGTACAATCTGTCAGGTTAATTGTCCTAACAATCTGCTATGCCTTCTGGGGGATGGACACACCACACTGCATATATTCATATTTTATATAGAAATTATACCTGGATTTCTTAAATCCAACTTTAGGGCTGCTCCTCAGGTGACAGGAGCAGGTATGAGCATAATTTTATATTATCCCATGGTTTCTCAGATTCTGTGATGTTGGGAACCATAAATATATCTAGATAATATCCATAAGAGTGGGGAATTAACCCAGAAGCACAATCATGAATATAGTCATTTAATATATTGTGCATCCACCCCATACATCTAGAGGAGGACACACGTTTAGTGGGTAGATAGCTTAAACTCACTGATCTTGCATTAACTCAGTCAAAGATTCAGAGTTCTCCCCTTGCCCCTCCCACAAAATGGTGCATATAGAAGCAAATGTTTGACAAGAAATACATCTTGAACTATGGGCTTCCCCTGTTCCCACTGAACTCAGTTGTAAAACTTGGCAGAAAATGGGTTATTTTGATCATTTTAAATCTTTTTTCAAACTTTTGTTTTTTTGAATTGGCATATTTATCAAAACTGACCTGCCCTTTGAACAGTTTCAGTTTTGATGAATCAGCATTTCAGTTAGAATAACGTTTCATCAGATAAATACCAACCAGTTCCAGTCAATGTCCAAACTCCCTTTAACATCCACGGTGCAGGACAAAACCCAACCTCTGAGAGAAAGAGATAAAAGACCTGTGACACGGCCATGGCTGGCCCAGATCAGTTGACTCGGGTTCACGGAGCTTTGTCTGTTGAGCTAAAAATTGCTGTGTAGCCATCTGGGCTCCAGCCCAAGCTCTGGGATCCTCCACCCTTCCAGGGCTCCAACCCCAGCGTCAGTGTCTACACAGTAATTTTTCAGCCCTGGACACCAAGTCAGCTGACCGAGGCCAAACACTGGTTTTTAATCTCTGCGTAGACATAGCCTGAAGATCAACAGTAGCATTGGTAGGAAATTTTCTATTGGAATAATCTGGCACAAAAGGCCCTTTTTGCAAAATCAGAATTTTCTGCATGAAAATTTCTGTTTTACCAGAAAACTTGGACATTTTTTTCCTGTTAGCTAATATTGAAAAGATGGCTCCCTGGCTGCCTATGTGGATGACTTGTCCATTTCACTTTCAGCCTGCAGGGCGAAAATGAATATGATGAGCCTTCCAGACAGGAAACTAGGGAACTGCAACCAGAGAGCATGGAGGCTGAGTGCCCTGCAGTCTGGCTGTCTCAGAGATAGTCTCTGATCTTTTGAATGTCCCCTGGATGCCTGAGGTTCTTTATAGGGAAATGATAATGCTACATGAAAATTATCCTTAATGAAAGGAGCCCTGGCCCTACTGCCATAATAGTGTTAAGCACCACAATTAGAAAAAAAATGGAGCACCCCATTTGGTAAAATAAAAAAATAAGTGTTTTAAAGGAAACTGTCAGAAACATTTTCTCATAAGGTTGTGTGTGTCTGTGTCTCTCTGTGTAAAAACAGTATCCTGAGATGTTTTGTAGCTTTGGATCTCTGAGTTCAATGTTTCACCAATGGGAATGAATTTCACAGCATATAAAATTCTGCTTCATTTCTAGGAGAAATATTGAAGTGGTTAATGTCAGTCTGTTCCTTATAATTTTCACAGTCAGTGTCCTTTTTTTATCTTGACTCCTATATTGAAACATATTCAGAACTCTAAGATGTAAGGCTACCTTATGAAAGAAATCACACACACACACACACACACACACACACATATATATATATATATATAAAATAAAATAGTTAAAACATTATGCAAATCAGAACATCTCAAGGAGAAGATGAAAGAAATTGGAGATTACAATGTCATTCCAGAATAACTTTTTTGTTTGAAGAAATACTTTACTAGTTCAAAATTAACTCAGATGTGGATATTACTTTGAAGAAAGACTAAATAGACTTTCAAATGGGGCAGTAGAGCATCCAAACAGTTACAGTAATGGTTATGATTATATAGACTCTATTAGCAATAGCTAGCTCTGTTAAAGTAGATCTTCCAAATACAGTGAGATTTTTTTTAAACAATTACAGAATAGACTTAGAGCTGAAAAGCAGTTCAAGAGAAATACAATGAGATTTTTCCCACCTCCTCAGTGATCAGAGAACTGAACATTCTGAAATATTCATTTCACCTTCTTGGAAAGTAAAAGAAAAACCTACAGTATGTAGGATAATACAAATGTTAAATTCTGAGGCTATTAACAATTTCAAGAAAAGTGTCACCGCATAAAACTCATTTCCTGTTGCTTCTCTGTATTAAATCAAGTGCTATTATTTCTGATCATTTCAATCTTTAAGTGTTTTATATGAACTACTCTACAGGAATATGAATGTGGTGTTCCATACCCTCATAATTCTTCCAGAGGGTTAGCTCAAGGCAGATGTCCCCGTCTACATCTATATCCTAAAATTCTCTCAACTACTAGCTGGTGGGAATAGGCGGTTCCAGAAGTAACCCTTTTGGCTTGAGCCAATGATCATTTAACTCAGTGGAAAAAAATCTCATTGAAGTCAATGAGCTTTTGTTCAGGCCCTTTTTGTAGCTACTATGGAAATATAGCTGTGCGTGGAGGTCACTAGAGATTCAGGATAACAGTGCGTGACATGGAGGGGAGTTGGTTAGAACACCCGAGTTCTGTTCCTGGCTTGGCCACTGACTTGCTGAATGACTGTGGTTGAGTACTTTTCTATAATTTAATGTGGAAGTAATCTCCCTGTACTTGCCTCACTGGCTGTATTGTGAGGTTGGATTCATTTATGTTTGCAAAGCACTTTGAGACTGTCAAATAAAATGTGCAGTGGTGTTACATTAGAGTTAGATTTCATTTGAAGCCAATCTGCATCTTTCTGTGTGGCAAAATCCTTTACTGAGGTAACATTTTTGGATATAGTGAGTCTGTGAATGACAAACACAGATGTGATCTCACCCTGTGAGATCATATATCAGCCAGGTGCCAAAATATTCAGTACAAGGTCTAGAAAACTCCTTTGTTCAAAGTACTTACCCTTCCTTCAGCTGATTCATTCATTTACCAATGAGCTCACTGTTGCAGAAATTGTGTGCCTCTGATGCATATAAACAAGGCATTATAATCAGTTGTACCACTCTAAAACTGCCTACAAACAATTCCTGAATCTGCACAGACTTCCTATATGACCATCAACAAGCCACTTACTCTTTCAGTTCCCTGTCTGTAGAATGGGGAGAATCCTTCCTTTCTAGAACTTTCTTTAGATTGCAATTTCCTTTGGACAAAGGCTGTCTCCTACTATGAGTTTGTATAATGCCTTACACAATGGGTCCTGTTCTCATTTGGGCCTTTAGGCACTTATTATAAATAATAGCCAAACAGCTGACTGGGAATGTTAATGCAATAATTAATACAATGTAATATTGTATGTAATGCATATTGTATGGCAGGCATAGGGTAATCTCTGCCTGTCCCATTTCATTGCAATTTATTCACTCATCAAGTGTGACACATTTACCACCTCCAATCCAAATACTTCCCCACAGGTAAATACACAAGCTCTACAGTTGCTAATATTTTACTAAGGATGTTCCATTTCCATGCCATACACATCAGATGCAACATTTTTGTGCTAGCCTGAGGATTATGAACCGATAACTTTGCCTTCCCCAGCTATAAATTTTGATGTAACTCAGTAGTCAGGAAAGATTGATTTAACATTTCTTGTCCCCATAATTTCTCAATGCCTCCCTCCATGGTGCACAAAATGATACCTACTGTTTTCATGCTCAGCAGTCTGATTACATATGACTCCTCACTGGTGATTCTTTGGGTATCTTTCTCACAGAGCATTTCAGAGACAGTACAAACAAATTACTACTCTGCACTGAGAGGCAGCATGGCCTAGTGGATAGTGTAGGACTGAGTCAGGAGAAGGGGTTCTATATTTGGATTTCCCACTGACATATTTCGTCCTGTCTGATTCTCCTCCCATTCAATGTCTGTCTTGCGTATAATCTCTTCAGAGCAGGGACCGTTGCACAGTGTGATAGGCATGGCACAAACTCAATGGAGCACCAATCTCAGCTGGATACTGTTGGAGCAAAGCCTATAAATAATATGTGATTCTGACAAATTATAGCCTTGATGAAGTTTCTTGAATCAGGTTTTGTTTGTGGCCATTTGTGCACTCAGCTAACTGTTTTCAAATCATACATACAGTACACTTGACTAGCTAATGGTTGTCATGGTTTCTTGTCACCTATGCCCTAGTGAAACTGTCTAACCAAGTAAACCTCACCATGGGGCAAAAATCATAATGGGCACAAGGCATTATTGATTGTTGTTTAAACCCATGTGTTGTTTACAATGTGTAACTGAACAGTAATCAGTGTCAAGGTTAGAATGAACCTGTCCACTATTACTCTGATGTGAGAGTTTTTGTTCATTGTGCTAAATGGATTTTCTAAGTGGAAATATGATGATGTCCTTTATAATTTATCAATCCATGCACTGAGCTGTCTCTCTCATATTAGCGAGTTGTCTCATGTTCAATGATTTCCAAGAACCCTGAGTAGACACATTCTAACAGTATGTGTTGTAAGAATGGGATGTGCAGAGCTCTAGCTCTGTTTCTCTTTTCAGATGTCTAAACTCTATCTGACAGAACAAAATTGAGACAGCTTATGACTTGCTCAAAGAAATGACAGAGGAGCATCAAGCATTTCAGCTTGAATACCCAAAAGCATGACTACTCACCGGACTCTCTTTGTACTGCATGAAACCTTTCTGAGACTCTTCAACTTTGACCCTCACTTTTATTCTGCAGATGTACTTCCTCTTCCTTTCTGGGGGCCTGCACTCTTTGAGAGAACTTTGTCAGCCAATCTTCCTTTGCTCTTTCTAGAGCTTGTTGAGGGCAGATTCTAGCCCTTGATGTGCCAGTGCCTGGCACTTCGTGTCTTTATTTACACCAGTGAAAGTGAACATAAAATGCTCCCAAATCGGAGTGATACTATTTCACAGCCCCCATGCACTTACTTTGCCCTATTGTAAGTTACACACAAAGTACAAGGCAGAAGAACACCGCCATTTTCTTCATTCCATACCACAGGAGTTGTTTCAGATGAACGTTCTGAATCCCACAACTGGAAGTTGGGTCAGTAAAGATCTTCCGCCTTTTCCCTTTGGCCCTGCATGAAGTTGTCTCATAGCAGGCTGATCAGCTCTTTCCATAGCAGCCATTGGCCTGTGGTATTAAATTTTGTTGGAATAAATGGGCCCAGACAGTGAAAGAAGTTAACATGACCCTGTCACTGTACAACTAAACAATTAAACATGGTTCAGGGTTTTGACTACAGCCATCTTGGCCTGCTTAGTTCAATGGCAACACTCAAAATCTAACCTTTCATTAAAGATACAGAAAATGAAGGGACAGCAGTTAAAGCATTTAAATGAAAAGTATGAAGTAAGGCTTTCATTGTTAACAGTATTTCAGATTCCCTTTAGCTGTGTTTATGGGGGAAGCCCCCTGTTTGGCAGTCTTCTTGTTGGTATTAATTGTCCTTTGTGAGGAAGAGAAGAAGTTATTTGAGATGGTCTGGAGCTGTTGTTATTATAGTTTACCAGAAAATAAGAACACATACAAAAGGGGACAGAAAAGGTCAGGAAAGCAAGAAAATGAAGCTTCTGTCTCTTCTGCTAACTCTCACTTGCACCCTCCCTGTTGGCCACATGGGCACAGCACACAGTCCTATGAGTCACTCTAAGACCTGGCAAACTTGTGCCAACATTGGGCTGTTTAGGGATTACTCTGAGCTGCTTGATAGGTTATGCATTCACAGCAGTGTTGCAAGTCTTTGCTGGCTAAGTTAGGTTCTTATTAAACAGAAGGCAAAAGGGGAAGGAGAAGAAATAAGGTGGAAAAGGACAAACAAGAGAGGGGATGATAGCAGGAACCCGAGTCTCACAGTGGAGGTGCTGTTCAGCGCTTAGCTAGATCCAATGGCCTGATCTATGGAGGTGGGCCATAGTTCTAGGCAGCAGAGGGAGGTTGATACTGAGGAGAGATGAGACACTAGTAAGGAGATTCAGAGTCTGAGCTGGGATTTGAAACCTTCAAGCTTTGCATTCCCAGACTACTGCTCTAGCTCCCTAAATTATGCCCTGGTTGCTTGCTGGGTCTGAAGAGGATGCCTTTCAAGATCAGGAAGATGAATAACTAGTGTGGTCATGGTGAATCCTGGGGATCTCAGCAGATGTTGGGCATGGTAGCCATGATGGTAAAGCTCACTCCTTCCATCCATCCGAAGACATTGATCTGCAGATAAATAATGCAAAGAAACATTACCTCATCTCATTAACATTAATCAATCAAATCACATTTTGGTGATTTCAGCTATAAACATTTCTTCCCATTTCTAGAACCTTTCACCTCATTGACATATCAAACCATGTCATTACCAGGGGCTTTGAAGACCCTGATTAATAGTTATTTCAACTTAAGCAATCCAGTTGGCACCTGTCTACTTGTGTCTAATTTTTGAAAACCCAAAATGCAGTGAGATTTTAATCAAAATGTTGATTCAAAATGAAAATTTTCATTTTGTTTAGATTCTTTCACTGGCCAGAGAGACACAAATTGCTTCAGTTCCATTTGACATGAAACAGTTTGCAATTTTCCTAAATTGCACTCACAAATCTGATATGTATTCTGGAACTTTACTCTCATATATCATTTGCCTCTGTGTTGTAAAAATGGGAGCATGAGTATTCTTCAGCCACCTTTGCCTGAAAAGCATTTGCTTGGGTTGGCGATCCACCAAGTCTGTTCAAGTCCAGCCAAGTACTCGCTCACAACAGCAACTGGAAGAGACTTTATGTAGAGCAGTGCTGGTGTTTCAGAAGGGTATTGGGCACCTGCACAGCATCAGAGTCAACTTCAATCAGACAAAAGGGTCACTCAGTTCTTCAAAGCTGAAGAAGCACCACTTGCCATCAAAGATGCAGTTGACAAGTAGCTGGAATGTCTGGAAGGTATGGTAGAATCAACTGAAGTGAATGGGTAGGACTCCCATTGTTCCTGTCCTGAAGAAAAAATATCACATGGTGATATGTGATACTCTGAGAATGCCAGATATATTTTATGAAAGTCACCTATATGAGCAGCATATAATAAATTCATACTCAGGTAAAATATGCTGTAAGAATAGCTTACAGAATAGAATATGTACATAGCCCCCTAAGTACAAGTAAGTTAGCTTGCTTAAATAAAGCCAAGTTATAGTTACTAATTTGATATTTTCCTGGTGACATTTTATCTTGGATCCACCAATAGGCAAATAGCGTAAAAGACTAAAAGAGAAAAGAAAATATGAACAACATGTTACTGTTCTGTTAGATAAAGAGTGATAACTTCCCGTGAAAAATCCCAGACTAGAGTGAGAACCAGAGCCCCCATTCAATCATTCTCGTTGAGAGAGCTCAGATTTGTTTTTCAATTGGTTTCTAAATTAAACTTAATTAAACTATTTAGAAACTCCTTCTCTTTATGTACTGAACCTTTTAAAAACAAAATAAAAAAGCCTTTCAGTTCCTTCATTTCATTGATCCCTTCCTTTTAACTACTGTATATCATCAGCAATTGTCTGTCTTAGACTCGAAGAGCTTTATGCCATTTTTAGACTGCCATCCATGCACTCCATTTCCAGATCAATGAGATGTGATTAAGTGCAATACTTGAAAGACTCTTGAGTGATACAAGATCCCGGTGTCTGTGCACACTAGTAAAAATCCTCGTTCAAAAGTTGTCTCATTTAAAGACTTGGAGGCTTAGAAAGAAAACGTGTAAAAAAAATGGCATCAGTAGTTCAGACACATATAATAAGAAAACTTTTACTTTGTGAATCATTAGCTGATCTTTTGAGACCACAAAAGCAGTATGGTCTAGTGGAGACGGTACCGGATTGGGTGTCGAGATGTAGTGTTTGTACTCAAGTTTGTCACTGACTTGCAGTGGTGTTGGGCAACTTACTTCACCTCTCTGTGCTTCTGTTACCCTTCAGTTGTGAACTCTGTGTGGTAGGGACTGTCTTAGCAGATTCTTGCACAACAGGGTATAGCTTTGCTTGGCACTTCTAGAAAGTACTATCATACAAATAATAAATAACAACTTAAATATAATTGATACATAGCTCTGGTACTAATAGACCTGAGTATGCATAATTACACCTATGAATAATCCAAATATGTTGGTGAAATAAATATATGACAATAATCAACTGTTACATTCCTGCTACTTTATTTTTTGAGACCAACATGTTTTCAACCTTGCATTACGCTACAGATATTTCTGCTTCTTTAAAATGTTGTGGGGGGTTTTTCATCCCAGGAAGTTAATAATAGTGCTGGAAAAAAAGCAATTAAGCTAAAAAGTAAAGCTTCATTTTGAAGAATAAGCAACTTGTAACCTGGTTTAGCGCTGA
This sequence comes from Dermatemys mawii, assembly GCA_007922305.1. NCBI lineage: Eukaryota > Metazoa > Chordata > Testudines > Dermatemydidae > Dermatemys > Dermatemys mawii. The sequence goes on along the minus strand of ML677343.1, from coordinate 23,727,417 downwards.
TGTTGCACTAACAATATAGCACTTATGATCTAAGAGGGAAAATAAAAAGCTTTTTCTTCACGTAAACAAGTGCCGTCAGGGCCCTAAAATGCACAATCACCAGTTATAGCCTTAGATTATATATTAATATCTATATAACTCAGATGTTTCCTTGTGAGTAAAATATCCCCCATTTTAGCAATTTAGCTAAATAGTTTATTTGAGCTAAACACATAAACAGTTGTAATGGATTTTAAAGAGACAGTGGCAGCATAATAAGATTACAGGGAAACATAAAAGGCGTGATTTGCTTTTCAGTTACTCTGGCACAAAGCCAAACTTACTCTGGATAGAGTTACACCTCTGGAAAATGAGGGCAAGGCAGAGGAGAATTAGGCCCAGAATTTTGAGTCATGATTAACTCTGTTTAGCTCTGGGGATGTGTGAATAAGGGGATTTTCAGTCAAAATTATTGGGCTCTATGCAGAAATCACTGGGTGAAATTCTCTGGCCTGTGCTAGAAGGACATTGACTACATTATCATAATGGTTCCTTCTGGTTTCAAAATCTGCGAATATAAAAAAGGGATCTAGTTCTTCACACCAAACTGAACCTGACACTCTTCTGAGGTCCAGGGCTGTTTAGCTAATATTGTTAGTTGTTTTCATTTTGCTTGCATCTTTCAGTTTCTGGCTTTTATAGGAGCTGTGTCAGGGTGAAGGGAGGGAAATCTCTTCTCAATGTTTTTTTGACCCAACGGAACTGGATCTCAGTGGGGGAGGCAGTCTCATCTTCTCGAATTTTAAGCCCATTTTCCAAAACTAACTAAGTGTTAGTCTGTTATATCTGGTCCCAGGAACTTGCCAGTTAAGACATGGACAGAGAGCTATGTAACCTGCTTGTTTATTCATTAGCCTCATTGCTTCTTGTTCTGCCACACTTTAGTGCTCCACTGGTAGGATTTTGATACATACAGATGCCTCTAGTGGTGAGGCATGGAACATGCACAATTACATTGCATACAGTCCTCCCCTCTTATTGAGTTCTTTCACGCATACCATGCCCAGACATGTCTAACCTAACATTAGAAATTGCAGCTATAAATAAGGACATCAGAATAGACTATCTGCACACTCCAGACAGACTGGGAGGATTATTCTGCCTCTGTACCACTCATCACTCTTAACTTTCAACTATTTCAAATACAGATTGAATCACTCAGGTGATTTCCTTTGGTGCACAGGGTAGCATCTCTCCAGTTCTGGAGTAGCCACTTCAACAAATTATTCAGAAGACAATTCAGGTTCTGGTTCCTCTGTGCTAGGACTCAATGGAGCTACAGTGTCACAAACTTCAGAAGTAAAATCAACCAGATTAGGTGCAGACAGTGTCATGACTCTTTGGGGGATACATTCCACATTGACTCAATGTGGTGATGCCTATCATATCAGGTTTCACTGTCATCATATAAAAATAAGGTCTGTTCTAAACTTGGATTGTGCCAGGAACCCACTTGTGATTGCCTTTGTAAACTCGAGCAAGATCACGTCTGATATCTAACAGTCTAATTGAAAAGTGTCCACGGTCCTTTGCTTGATCAGTCTGCTTGTTAATTGCCTTTCTTTGCAGATCAGGCTTTAACAAATCCAGGTGAGATAGATGGTTGCATCCTAGGAACAAACTTGCAGGTGACTGGTTTTGTTGCATGTGAGGCATCCAAATATGCCAACAAGAAGTTTGCAGTTTGGCAGGTAGTGAACTTGGTTGTTCTACTGCACCTCTCAAAGATTTTTTTTAGAGGGGGAAGGGAAAATCCAGCTCCTCTGGCCATAGAGAGCAAATAAAGTGCCCCTTCAAAAGCAACCAATTTTTATTCCTCTGTATGTTCCTGCCTCCAATGAAAAAAACGGATTTCAGCTCTCTACTGGTTCTGACTTCCATTTTCATAAACCTGAATCCAGTGACAATTATTTTGCCTATGTAAAACCTACAGCTTGGTATTTCCTTGGATTGCCTGGTTCATTGCTCTCTGTCAGACTTCAGTACTCCAAATACTATTTGGTTGTAGTGGGACAAACCTTTTTGTACTGGGACAAACCTTTTTTTGTTGTTGTTGTTGTTGTTGAAAGTGAAGAGTTTCCTTGAAGCTTCCTCTACTTCATTTGAAGATAAATCTGAGCTCAGTCCAACTTGCTGAATGCCTTTCCTTTGGCCAGCAATAAGAAAGTATCTTCAGTGTGAGGTAAGGCGTATTGTTCCATCCCGAGTACAAAATTAATGGTCACCTTTATAATTTTGTAATATTTTTTTAAAAAAACAATACGTCTATATTAATGAGTTAAACTGGCATGTCATCTGCTGAAACAACAGACGACACGTTACGTTGTGGATCTTAAATGAAACATGCATTTATCCATGTGGATTCCCTACAACACAATGAGGTGATTGATCTGTGACATGTTCCTGAGAAAGAAATTGAATGTATAACCAACTCGAGTGAAGCTAATTCATGAATCAAAGTCAGATTCTGTGAAATTTTGGTCTTGAAAGAAGACAATCTGGGGAATTTTAACCTCACCCCTGTCGTGCAAACAAACCAGCCAATACTGACAGCAGCATTTGAGTAGCAATTTTACTAGAAGGAAGCTGTTTGTGTCTCCAGTTGTCTGGCCCTTTCATTTCAGAGAGACACGTATTTTGGCATGGTAGAAACCTAAAGTAGTTTCTGTTCCCAAAGTAAACAAAATCCCAAACTCTATTTAAGTTTGAATGCCCTTCTGCCCTCTTGTACATTTTACTAGGCCAGTAATGCGGTCAGGATTTGTTTCATATCTGTGTCTGTTAACCCCCTTTAAGACTCTGTTGAGGAAAAGCAATAGCCAGTGTTTAATTATGTTCTGCACCAACAGTTCTGCCTCTGGGGAATAGAAATTTATTTTTTTTCATGTCAGCATTCAAAAAATCCTTCATGTGCCCTTTGACCCACTTACTGAGAATCTGCAGAGACAATACAAGCAGAGGTTATAAGAGCAGAAAAGCACTGAAGAAAAGAAGTGACAGCACCAGTTGCATTAGCATGAACCGAGTGAGTTAAGACTGTTTTTTCACATTTATGTTGTGATGCTTTGGAGGTCTGTACACTCACAGAAGCTGCGGAAAAGAATATGTTCGCATCCACACAGCTTTACTGCAGGCACTAAAAATAACTCACTGATGCGGGACTGGTTTGTTGTATCTGACCTTCGTAAGACTGGCTCAGCTAATTTTTAGGGATATCTTTTCAAATGGAGATACCCCTGCCATGCTGCAATTTTGTGCAACATTGGTAGAACTGCCAAAGGGCATTTGTGTTGGTAAATATGTATACAAACACCTGCTTGGATGTACAGTTGCCTGTTGCACATTAAAATGTATTTCTCTAAGTATGAAAGGTGAACATATATCTTTGGATGGATACTTCTGTATGGAAAATTAGTCCCCTAGTGTTTCCACAGACCTCTGAGAACAGAGTATGGTGAACAGTGAAACTATTTGTGCAAATGGAACACGTGGATTTACTTTGGACACCCTTTCTCCCTTTTCCTATTCACTTCATATGAGCCTTCCTGGAACCAAACTTCAAAATCATACATGATCGTTTTTATTTAATTAGTATTTGTGCTGGAGATGTTTTGTGGTCATGTTCTGTCAGTGAGTATCATTTCTAGAATGGATTGGAGACCTCAGTTGGATGAACACAGGGAGACAGAGGATTAGAGGTCCATCCTTGCTTCTCACAGGGCTGGAGATATTGATGTTTTCAGTGAGTTGGTGAAGAGGAAATGGGGGTGGGAGTAAGTATACTTGGCTCTATGGCTCAGAGCTGCTTCACCTGCTGGCCCCAGCTTCAAGCTTATCTTCTCCCAGGTGCTTTATCCTGCCACTTATATGGGTCATCTTTAGGACTCTTTATCCTAGCTACTTCACAGTGCCCCAGAATAAGAGCATCTTTTGCCCCCTCCCAAGTGCCACCTGCTACCTACCCAAACTTATTTTTTTTGCCCTTACCGCCCAGGCCAGAAGCCAATCTGTCTCCAGCCCTCCATTTTTCCAGCCAGCTGGCTCTCTACCCATTCTGTCCTACACAATCAGTCTGTCCTCATTTATGAAAGTTTATGAAACTCGTGTATGGAGTGGTGCTGGTAACGGCACAAGTCTGCAGAAAGCTCCAGACGTGTTTGGAACAGGGCACCGCAATCAGTGAGCAGAAGCAAATCCCTGTGACTTATCTAACCAACAACAAGTAACACACTTACATATCTAGTATCCACTACTGGATCAGAGAAATCTCTTTCCCGTTCAGAAAAAAACAAACAAAAACACTTGCTCCCAAAATGTCAAATAATTTTGAATAAGAAATAGCAATCTGCTTGCAGACATTGTACAAATAGAACAAGCAGCTAAAATCTGAGTAAAATATGTCTTGTGAATTATTCCTCAGCTTTAGTTGAGACTTTTTCTTTTCATTTTGCTACACACACATCAGCAATTGATGACCGAAGCCACCTTGTCTCAAGGTAGGTTAAGAGGAAACAAATATGGTGCTATTTTAATTAAGCACAAACAAAGATAAAGGGAGTTGAAGGTTTTATTTTGGCTTCTATTTCATAAAGCTAGATTTAAAGCTAAGGTTAAAATGATAAGAACAAGTTTCAAATGATAAGAATAGTTCTTAAGGGGATGAATTAATTAGGATAAAAAGAATATGAATATTATGTTGTGACAATGACTCGTTAGACTATGCTTGGAATGGGTGCGAATATAAACCATTAGATTCACAGGAGATACATGTGCCATCACTACTGGTTGGAAAATACAGGATTTAATTAAAATGATTATTAATTTAAGCACTGTAACGTGTCAGGTATGAATACAGGATGAACATCTAAGGCTAATTAATAAACAGGTAATGTGCTGTCATATAACAACAGAAGTGAATCAAACCCCATACATCAACACAATGCAAGTAGGGGATGTAGCTCAAATTTTGACTTGTACTGTTGGTCCAATGTTCTTAATTATAGGCCTTAGGGGACACAGTTAAGGATCACGTCATTCACATTTTTATTGTTGGGTCTTAACATCCACTGTCGGAGTGGGTTGGTTTTTCTTTTTGTTGTGTTCTTTTTCTCCCTAGTCATGTACTTTGTGACAATCTGGCAACAATTTCAACTTCATGCTCCATTTTCACTGCATACTGAGGCAATTTGCTATCAGTGCACTTTGTTATTTCCTCTGCTTTGTCTTTCTGACCTGTGAGGTGCTTCACAGCAACAACTGCTCTTTGAATACAAACATTTAGGGACTTCTTCAGGCTGAATGCTGTCTGTGTAAATTTGCAGAGCATTTTTAATCTATAGGTACTAGAATTCTGTTTAAGTGTGACTGTGTTGGCTACAGGCCAAGTTATTGTTTTTCCATGTGTCCCATTGACTACATAATATCACTTTGCAGCTTCAAAATGATTAGGGCTAGAATAACTCAGAGGCTTGAAGTTTGTTTCTGTTGCATGTTCATTCCCCCGCCATCCTCAAATTTAACACAAACCTAAAGTTAGACTTAAGTGTTCATATTCTCTGATTGCTTCCCAACCATTATTTAGGGACATTGGAGCCTTATTTGAAAACAGCTGGTATTTTCAGCACTGGTTTTTTTTTAAGCAGTTGAAAGCTTTAGAAGACATGACAGACTGTTTGAGTGATACAATACTGCAAAACAAGAAAATATGTTGCAACAAGTATATTTGCTATACCAGTGACGGGCAACCTGTGGACTCCAGGCTGCACAAGCCCATCAGGATAATCCACTGGTGGGCCGTGAGACAGAGTTTACATTGACTGTTCAGAGGACTGGAAGCCCGCAGTTCACAGTGGCCATGATTCACCATTTCAGGCCAGTGGCAACTGCGGATGGCCGTGCCTGAAGACGGTTAATGTAAACACTGTCTCGTGGCCCACCAGCGGATTACTCTGATGGGCCACAGGTGCCCACCACTGTGCTAGATGATCTCGGTGTCTAATATTGGGCATACACTGCACAATGTTAAATATTAACATCTACAGCCTATATATCTTTTTTATTTATGTTAATTGTATAATTGTAATTAATAGTTTTGTACACATAGAGAGACACTGCCTTGCACGTGTCTTTATTTCCTTCTGTTTAAAGCAGCGGTGGGCAAACTATGGCCCATGGCCCATATCCGGCCCATGGGACTGTCGTGTCCAGCCCCTGAGCTCCTGGCTGGGGAGGCTAGCCCCTCCCCAGCTGTCCCCCGCCTTCCCTGGAGCCTCACTGCTGCGTAAGCAGCGCTCAGGGATGGGGGAGGTTGCGTGCTCCTGCTCTGGGCGGTGTGGTAAGGGGGCAGGGGCTGGGGGGTTGGATAAGGGGCAGAGGGTCCCAGGGGGCAGTCAGTGGACAGGGAAGGGGGGTTAGATAAGTGTGGGAGTCCCGAGTGTTTGTTGTGGGGGGGGGTCTGGATTGGATTTGGGACTTGGGGCAGTCAGGGGATAGGGAGCACAAGGGTTAGCTAGCGGGTGTGAAGATACTTAATATGGGGAAATAGATTCTATATGGGCCATCTTGATTATCACTACAAAAGTTTTTTTTCTCCTGCTGATAATAGCTCATCTTAATTAAATAGCCTCTTAGAATTGGTATTGCAATTTCCAGCTTTTCATGTTCTGTGTGTGTGTATATATATCTTCCTAATGTGTCTTCCGTTCTATGCATCTGATGAAGTGGGCTGTAGCCTATGAAAGCTTATGCTTAAATAAATTTGTTAGTCTCTATGGTGCCATAAGTATTCCTGTTCTTTTTACGTGAATAGCATAGCTGAGGTCAGCATATCTTAGGTCAACTTACCTGGCTGTCCTTGGTCTTTGTCTTATAGATTCATGCTATTTCTACTATGACTGTTAATATTTTAAAGTTCTCATCCACTGTTTGGTAGCTAGCATCTGGAATAGAGCCAGTACATACTGTACCATAGCAGAAGGTATGGACGTAGTGGGGTGACACCGCTTCTTCATTCTTGCTTTTTTCCTCCTGTTTTCCCAAGGTTCAGATCACCATGGGACCGTTAATACATTTTTTAAAGATCTTATAGAACTAACAGACTCATCATGAGCAATAAAATAATAAAACTAGAACAAGAACAACAAACCAGTGGGCTCATTACAATAACAGCATGGCTTTGTCTGACAGCAAGGCAGGAAACTTTAAATTGGACTTGGTACTAACTGTGTATATTACAGGAATTATGTTACATTTAGGTTACCACTGCAAATAATGTTTCTAGTCACTGTGCTAGCTACCAATGCCATCCCAACTTTTGACTTGTTTCCAAGGGTGACTGTAGTGTTGCATTACAAGTTCTACGTATTTGCCCCAGGTAGCATTAAGGAAAGTATTCTTGCTGAAGATGAGCTACAAGTAGATAATAGTTTCCTCTCTCTTTTTTTTTTTTTCTAATGAGACTGTGTGTGGCCAGATACATGGCTAGAGTAGCAAAAAATCCTTTCACACAGACGATGTAAAATATTGCATGCTGGTATGCAACATAAACACTGCAGAATAGGCCTTTTGGCCCATCAAAGCCCGTCGACCAGGCCTTTTCTGATTTGCAAAGTATGATGAAGTGCCCATGGACCAATTAACCACCTAGACTGTACATGGAGGAGAAGCCAGGGAGCAAGGAGGACTAATTAAAGACAAAACTCAGCTGGACAGGCATATGAGGGGTCTGTCTAAAGCCCAGTAGCAGCGAGTAGAAATGGGATGCCAAGAAAGAGGCTTCAGTCTCTCTGTGTGAGAGAAGGCAAGGTAGGAAGTGCCAAGGGATACAGCAGTAAGGTTTAGGACCATGACTGCTTGTTGTAGGTTCTCTAAGCTGGAGCCCAGTATAGTGGGGGGGCCTGGGTTCCCTACCAGCCACTGGCACCATTAAGGGGCAATGACAGGGAAGATTGCCCAGCACCGTGGGTCCTGAGAGACCTGAATACATGCGCCCCTCACCCTCACAGAAGGGGATAATTGCAGTGACCTGACTGTAGGGCCAAATAATGAAGCAGCAGCAGCTAGATTCGAAGAGTATCCTATGTAATTCTCTCACAGGCCCTCTCCAAAATCCTACCCTACCCCGAAACACAGTAATGGTTTAATGATGGACAGGAATTGGTTGTTTGGATAGAAGGAAGAGTGTAGGCTAGGAGAAAGTATCCAAAACTTGTTTGTCAATAGTCTCAGAAACAATCAAGCTGTCTTTGAAATGAAGATTCAGTCCATCAGAGTGGGGTGGAGGGCTGAAGGGGAGACAGATTTGTATATAATGCTAAATGTTTAGCATAGTAATGCACATTATTTTTCATTTTCATGTGCCAGCTCCTCTGACTAAGAGCAAAAGTGGTGAAATGCTGTGGGAGAGCCCAATGAGTTTCCAGCCCATATTCTAGTGCCCAAAAATTCGGCTGAACTTCAGTTCTGAGATGAGTGTGAACTAAAACCAAACACCTTTGTTGCTAAATTCTGTCTTCTGATATACATCCACACACCTATAACTTTGATGGCATATGCATACCTGATTTGACCTCAGGACTCTAGAGAGATTTGAAATTCAAACCTAGAGATGGATCTGAATTTTACAGGTGGCACCAATTTTGAATATGAAAGGAAATTCTGTGTGCTAATAATTAAGAAGAATCTAGGTGCACATCCCTATTTTTAAAGATTAAAAACTAGAATTCATTAGAGATGGGGGATAAGAATGACTAATGTGCTGAATGGAATGAGGCAATCAGAATGTAACCTGTGATATACTGTATAGTTTTCTTTTTTGTTTCCACTTCATCAGGCAAAGTGATATGAAGTGCTTTAGAAATATCTTAAATAAACAAGGACAATCCCTGGCAATGGAAAGGAAGCCCTTTTTCAAGGCATATTCATGCAGAGACAGAGGAACACAGAATTTCAGCTTTATCAGCTGTATCAATATTTTACTGCGGTTACAAATCTAACACAGATGCCAAGATACTTTATGTTGCCAAATGTTGCTTTTATTTTGCAGCACATGTTGTACATTCTTTTTTAGACGTGAACACATCTGTTATGACTTCCTCCAATATATATGTTGTTTCTTTCCTGGGAATTTGGGCTCAGAAGATTACAGAGACCTAGATCAGAAATGTTACAAATGCAAGAGATATGATTTACAAATAAGGTTAATCTGCATTGTTTCAGACACCACAGGTACTGCAGGGAATCTGGTGAATCCATGGCTTTGGAAGATAATACTCTTTTCTTTTTTGGGGGGAGTTAAGTGATTGGAGTGCTTCTCATTTGCCTACGTTTTTAGCTTTCAGTTATTGCTTAGACTCCTAGCTGACCGTGAAGATTAAGGGCAGCAGCTGAAATGTAAATTCTCCCTGGGAAGGGGAAGAGAGAGGCAAGGAGGAGCAGATGCCCCCTGTTTGTCTTGGTATCCAGCTGGTCTTTAAGCAGCACAGCTCTTTGTTTTCCATTGAGGCTGGTTGCAGCTTGCCATCAGAAATGGAGTACAAACTGGATTTCTATATGTATGTGCTTTTGTATTGCCAGGCATTGCCCAGCTTAAAATTGCCCTTGACAGTCCATCTTTCCTTCTGCTGCCATCAGCCTGACTTTCCCCTGCTGAGCTGACTCTCAGAAGCAGCATCTCAGGAGTGAGTGGTGAGAGGTGCCTTACTGAAAGGGGACTGAATGATTTTTGCAAGTGGAAAGGAGGCAGATCAGCAGCAACTGGTATGAAGTGGTTGGGAACGCTGGCAGTGGCTCTTGAAAACTTGTAAATAGCACTGAAGAAGTGAGTTGAATGGCAAGGGAAGAAGTGGTGTCAGGGAGGGGTGGGGCAGAAGAGAATTGGTGCTACTTATTGGGTGTGGAGGTATTCTGGAGGAGACCTCCTCTGTTATGAGACAATTAGGCTGAAGTGGAATGAACCAGTGACACACGCAGATTTTCTTTGTGAAGTCAGCTATTTCATCTTAAATGGGCTCAGGCCTCTCTGCTGTGGATTCAGGTTCAAATTCTGGTCTCAAGCTAAACTTCCCCTGTAATTTAGGTGTGCTTCAAGTCCATATTTGGGCCATGATAGCCATTGGCCTGAGAAGTCATATTTGGATCCAGATGAATAAACTTAGGGCCAGAAGAGGCCATTTGATCACATAGTCTGACTTCCTGTATAACATAGGCCAAAGAATTTCACCCAGTTTCTGTTGCATTGAGCCTAATGACTTCTGTTTGACTAAAGTATCTTCCAAAAAAACATTTGGTCTTGGACTGGCCAGATCCTCAGCTGGTGTAAAATGGTTTTTACTCTTCATTTTTGACTTGTCTTTTCTAAGCAGTGGTTGTCAGGTGGACAGTAGCTGTGGCAACTGGGCCCAAAATAAGTGATAAGACTTAGACTCATTCCAGATCCTTCCTACTCCCCTCCCAGTGCAATCCCTCTTACTCCCACTCCATCATTCTCTTGCTCTTTCTCTTCCTCTCCCCCCACGCAGAAAGCCCTGCAGGCCCCTCTCTTCCTCCTTCTCTCCTATTACTGCTTTCTTCCCTCTCCCACCTGACTTCCATTACCCTCTGTAACACAACCTGGCTCCAGGGACACCACATAGCCCCTTCTACATCCCACTACTGCCTCATTTCCTCCCTGCCTATCTGAACTCTATGGATATCCTGAAGCCACGTCTTTCTTCCTGCCTCTCTTTTCTCTTCCACAGAGACACATCCCCTTAGCTAACCATTCATTCATAGTATGGTCTGAGTATTAGAGAGGCCTCTTTGAGTTAGGGTAGATGCTGGGCCTCCTTTTCCAGATCTCTGCATGGCAGAAGTGCATGGTGGGAAATTTTGTGTGAGCTCCAAATTCATGCTTAGCCTCTGGTGGAGATCCTAGAAAATCACCCCCACATACTGTGGAATTCACTGTCTGCTCATACCCTCTGGAGAGCAGAGCCATCACAAACATCTCTAGACATTTGAGATTTGGATGAAGTATGTGTGTGGGGGTGAAGTAATGAGGGATTTCTTCTGTTGATCCCTCCCCTCTCATACATTTTTGACCAGCTGTATTGCAGGATGGTTTGGCTGTAGGAATTCAGGGTGGCTGGAACAGTATCAGTTCAGTTGGACTAGAGTGCATGATACTGGTCTAGAAGACCTCTCGAGCTTCCTTCCAGTCCTACTAATCTATGATTCTGTGAATTCCAAAAAGTAGACAATATGAGTAAAATGTTCAACAGCAAATCTTTTTATCACCACAAAATGTCTACTGAAATTATTGAAGTGTCTGAGTCTCGTGGCCAATAACCTCTGGGTATTTTTATTCAAGTGGGTTGTTTATGTTTTAGGTTTTACTGATGAAATGTAGCGTGAACCTTACTTAATTTTTCTCCTAATGCCTCAAGTTAAAATTAAGTTGCAGTAGTATGATCAGTAATTCATTCACTTTGCTGTTAAGCCTTCACTTACACTGAGCTTTCATCATTCTTTGATAATCAATTATATTTATAGTTGGCACATGTATCCTGCAGCAACAACAACAACTGTGTTGCCTGAATAACCTCCTTTATATAGTCATTTAAAAACACGTCACTGACGTTTAACAACTTTAAAAATTCACTGTAAACCTCTTGAATCCTCTGAGGACTGAGCCAATGAAAAGATGTGTATGTAAAAGCTGGGGTGTAAAAGATGATGGGCCAGATTTTCAAAAGTTCTCAGCTCCCATTTAGGCACTTAGGTGCTCAGATTTTCAAGAGCTCAGTATACTAGGTATTTACGAAAAATAAATGTTTCACGATGCATATGGATTGGTCATAGAAACTGGGTAGTATCCCTTTAAAGAGCTTGTGAACCATCCAGTGGCCCACGCTTCAGAAGCCACCAGAATCTGCCAGCACAGCAGTGTGGATAGGTAGCCCAGGCCTTGCATGTTGTGTATAGTTTAGTAAACATGGTTATTTGATCTCCACTGTGCTTGTTTGGTTTCTTTATATTGCATTTGCTGTGTAAAGATCAAGCACAGAGCAATGTGGATAGGGAGAGAGTTTGAATCCTTAGCATCACCCTTCCTGATACCATCTGTGCATATCCTTTGGGTGATTCAACATATCACTTGCTATGTCCACTTAACCCTCAATACTGAAGTGTAATGTTGTAGCAGATGCCCGTTGATGGAAGCTTAAATTAGCATTAGGAAATAGCCCCAGACTTTGCGAGATAATCTGGCTTTATTTTTGCTTTTCCTTCCTGGATTCAATGTATACTTATCTTATTACCAGGGAAAATTACTTTCCTTTGTGCTGCCCTTTGGAATTGTGAACAAATTGTACCAGTACATAGAATTGAAATGTTAGCTTTACTGGTGGTGCTGAGATTAAACTTGAATGCTGTCAAACTGTTACAAGTTAGTGCACTAAACAACCACAAAAAGCACCCAGGGGAAAAAAAGGAAGATACTGAATTAATCATGGTATCGTATGTGTGCCTTCAAGAGCTAACAGTTGCAGAAAGATATATATAGTCAGCGGAGGGAAAGAGAAAGCTTTGTGCACATTGGAAAGTACACAGGAGAGACACCTACTGACACCTTTGAAGCTAAATGAGTAGGGCTGATTCCAAACATTCATGCCATGAATGTAAAACAAATATATCAAGTTGGAAGAAATAACACAGATATCAAATATATTATATAGTTACTAATATCTCAAAATCCTATTATTATATTAATGGATGCTAGGAAATCATTCCATATTGCATTGCAGGATTTTTTTTTTTAATATCTCTTTAAATGTTTCGGACCAGATCCTTTGCTGGCATAAATTGGCATAGCTCCATTTCAGAGAACTTTACTGATTTACACCAGATGAAGATCTGATCTTCAAAGTTCTTTCTATGTTGTACAGTGATATGACTAGTAGCTGGCACTTTATTTTTTTCCCCTGATGTCCTTTGGCACTTTCAGTCAATGCATGTATTGTCATTTGACCATTTCCCAGGACTCTGTGGGTGAGTGGTTGGTTGTGTGTGTAAATGAAGACCTAATTCTCTGCAGTCCCTCTTATGGAACAGTCTCTTCCCATCAGAGGTGAAGCTGATGTAGAGTAACTGCTGTGTCTACAATTAGCGATGCACAGCAAACGTTTAAAACCAGTTTCCCATAAACAAATGCATGCATTGTCATAATTTGTATGTGTTTTCTGCTGGCTCAACATAATAACTTGCATTTGGATTTTGTACTCAGGGTTCCTGGCGTTGATGCATCAAGAGAATGTGTTTGAGAAGTCTGATGGGCTGATCAGTCACTGCTGAGATCAAAGGGTCCTTTTTTGTATCAGATGTCTTCATACTACTACTTGGGCTGATGTTACTGGTGCCAGGTAGTGAAAGAGCTGCACAGCGGTGTCATTTTCCAGTTGAAGATTCAGTGATCTAATATCAATCCTGATAAAGCGACAGTTGAATGCACTACCATTAGTTAGTATATGATAAGGCCCCCAGTTTTCCTGGAGAGGAGGTTCAGCTTTTTGAATCATCCTTGTGTAGAGTAGAATTATGTCTTTCTCTTTGATCCATGGAACCCTAGCACAGTCTGAAGGGAGAATTGGAAGTTCTACCAATTTTGACAAATGCAGCCCCAATCCTGATTAGAATATGTAGGCCTTACCATAATGCAAATAATATGTGCTGTAAATAATAATTAATGTAGACAGTGGATTGCATCCTTATTTTTTGTTACAGACTAATCGAAAGGTTTGATTAATGCTGGTAGAAGCTTTGTGTCTAAGTTGTCAAACTATCAGAAGTTTCAAAGCCCCCCTTTCACTGGGATTTCAAACTGATTTTTTTCCCAAAATGTTTCTGCAGATTTTTATGGAAATGTTTGTTTGATTTCAAATCAGAAATGTTTAAAGGGGAAATGTGGCTATACGGCTTCTGTAAGATAGCACAGGAAGCGCTGCATATAGGGCTCAATACCTCTTCCAATGAAGTCAATGGCAACACTGCCATGTGCTCCATTGGAACAGGATCAATTCCATGTTCCTGCGCCAATAGGGTGATATTTCTTCACATCAAGTCAGTCCTGAGTTTAAGGGGCTGCTTGTTCTTTGGGGGAAGGGAATTATTTCCTTTAGTAGTGTGACTGGCAAGAAATGTCTCAGGTGGAAGTAGACCATTTATTTGGGTCCTGATGTAGAAAAACATAGCGGTGATAGTATGTCTTCAGCCCCCCACTTCTGGGTCTATTGCAGGCCTTTGAAACAACTACAAAAGTTTGTTCAGTATTAAACTTTAATGACAGATGAATATTGAAGACATTATTTGAGAGAATCCTTGTGAGGGTTTAATTTGATTTTTGGATAAAGCAATAGTGTTAATTAAAAGTATATAACCATTTATTTTCTTTTTCCTTCTCCCATCAGTTTTAGTTTATTTTCATTTCATGCTCCTTTTTGGGACATGGAATTAATCCCACCCCATCCCCACTCCTTTTTAACTAACATTTACAGCACTTGTTCAGGAGCAACAAAATATATTCTACCTCTACTTCCCTCACATTCTCTTGAGAATGTTCTCATGTAGTGCCATTTTCTAGTGTTCTCCACATCTTCTCACAAGCACATCCTATCCAATTTGGATAGTCAAATACATACAGTAGTTTAGTAATGAGCTGTTTGCCATAAAAACATATAATGGGCCACATCTTCCGGTGATATAAATTGACATAGCTCTATTAAAGTAAAAGGAGCTAATGTACACCAGCCAAAGATCTGGCCCATTGAATTAGTTCTTCAACAAAATACATGACATAATGAATGCCTTGAATAATACATCTCTAAGATGAGGATGATAACAACCCACATTTAACCATCCTGTATATATCAACCACTTCTATTGCAAAAGCACAAGAGAAAAGTTGACCTTTGTAGTGTTCATTAAAAGTTCATGAAGCCAAAATGTGGGTTAAGCAATATGTTTTGAAGTCCAAGGAATCTTGCACCCGGATTTGGTCCATGTTTTGAAAATTGTTGTCTCCTCAGCTCATTTATTTACTCTGACAGGATTAGAAGGAAGATGTACATTTCTGATTTTTTTTAGACAAAGCTGACAAGTATTTGCTGAAATCAGTCATGCTGGAGTTACAGGACAGTTATGTGTTTGCATTAATAGTGCAAGTGTTTGTAATAGGAAGTAAATCTTGTTTACTGTTTTATCCAGAAATTACTAGGAGAATGATACCTCTGAGATAAAACCTTCTAGATACATGTCTTTATATCTTTATACTGGGATTCATCCAAAGCCCATGGAAACTTTCAACTGATTTCAATGGGTTTTGGATTAGGTCTATGGTGTCTTCCATCAACGTTGAATATTTTTCATTTCTTCGTATTTTAGTGACACCAACTTGTTAATGAACTTTCAAACTATTCTAAAGAGATACATACTGTGAATTGAACATTCTTATCAATGAAACACACCCGATACTTCAAAGTGATGTGTGGGCACTTGGCATCTTGTAGTTTTCAGGGTACAGTGTTTGCTTACTTCAGGCTCTTCACAATTGTTCCAAAATGTGCCTCTAACATACTTTGTTGCATAAAAGACAAGTGTCTTTATTTCTAAGAGTTTCCATTAGTGCTATGGAAAACAATATTTAAGGCTGGCATTTTAGGAGCCTGGATCCCTTAGAATGAGATTTGCAAAGAGCTCTTAAAGAAGAACTCTTTCTGAGCAATGTGTGTTTGTATGTACTGTATGCGCAATGTGCTTTTGTTTGTTTTGTAGTTGTTGGTTGGTGATGGTGCAGGTCTTGGTACATGTAGAGTTTATTGGGCCTTATTTACTCTAGGCACATGCATTTGATTTTAGATAAACATTCTGTTCAAAAACATGAATTGCAGCATTATCAGAAGATAAAATGAATAATGTGCATGGTAATTTGATAGCAGGGGGTAATCTATACTTTAATCCAGCTACAAGAGTTTTTCCTTTTAAAATATTAGTATTTCCCAACACACACTTTAATGCACTTCTGAGACCTTTCATATCACTCAGATTAATTCTTATCATATAATTCAGTCCAGGAAAGAGGTAATAAGCAGAAAAAATATGTACTTCTGGCTCCAAATCCATTCCTATTTCAGTAATGAGGAGTTGTCAGCTATAATTAGCTGAAAAACAAGCAATTTTACTTTCTGGATTACAAAATACAGGCTATCAGAGGTAAAAAAAAGAAATTTGGGGAAAGCTATTAAGAACAAAATTATGCCTAAGTCTAAATGATCATAGGTGGACAGATGTTAGCAGGAAGGTAGCAGATGTCCTACAGTAATACCCTGGGGAAGAGTGGTTCTCATTTCAAACCCCAGAAATGTAAAATAAGATGGAGACAGGGAATATATATCCATTTTGCTCAGTGAAAATGACACTCACTCACTCGTTACCCTTCATGTTTGAAAAAGAGATCTGATGCAGACTCATTGCATCTCTTTGAAATGCTGATGACATCATACCTTTTTTCCTTTGGAGAATGGTAATGTTGTGAATGTTTAATTGGACCATCTCATATCTTTTCAATTAGGGACCACCTGGCAATGAATATTCTCTTTGTAATAACATTCTCTATTAAGGATTATGATGACGCCTAAATTCAGAATCCAAATTCTGCCCTCCATCACATCCAAGCAACATAGGGAAGTCAATGGGGCTGCTGCAGGTATGTCCTATGTCGCTGCTGGGCGCATGCCTCGCAGCGCAGGTGGATGGACACACACTAGCGCTGCTCAAGCTATCATGCTAAAAATATCAGTGAGGATGTTGCAAGGGGGGTAGCACTGGTTACATACCTGGCTAGCTTGAGCCTCTGCCCATGTCACAATATGCACACTGGTATTTTTAGCTCACTACTTCTGCTTGAGGTAGCACATCTGTCTACACAGGCTAGGAGGCATGCGCTCACCTGCAGTGTAGACATACCCTGAAAGGGCAACTGAGGGCAAGAATGTGGATATATAAAGAACAGACAAAGAATCTTTTTTAAAATATATATATATATATAGTGACAAAGTTCCGAGTCTGTATTTGTGGGTCCTGCGCTTCCTGGCAGATTTAGGGGCCTCAGAAACTCATCCAGGCCCCAGAGTGACCTCCCTTCCTCAGTAAGTAATTAGGAGAGACAGAAAGGGGGGAGCCCGGGCCCGCCCTCTACTCCGGACTCCAGCCCAGGGACCCTAACAGTATCAGCTAGGATGGCTGACCTTTTATCAACAAAACACAATACAATTCCCTGGGCTACTTCTCCACAGCAGTCCGTGCTTCTTCAAACTCCACTTCACCCTTACCTCAGGGCCTCCTTCCTCCTGGATGATATGTTGTCCACCACTCAGTCTCACCAACAGCACAACCTCCTTCCACAGCTTCTGACACCCACAGCCCACCTGACTAACTGGGAGGTTTTTATCTGGTTTCAGCCAGTCCCTGATTGGCTTCAGGTGTCCCAATTAGGCTAGCTGTTTCTATTCCTTTCTAGAAGGTTCTTAATTGGCCCCAGGTGTCTTGATTGGCCTGGAATGGCCTTTCTTTGGCTATTCAGGGAACAGGAACCTACACATCCTGAGACTGATATACCTGCCTTCCAGCACTCTCCTATACCGTTCTGGTCTGACTCCGTCACTACATATATACACACACACACACACACATACACATACATTTGTAATCCATGTGAGTCTGATCCAAAACCTGTTGATGACATGAATGACTTTCCATTGACTTCAGTGGGCTTTGGATTAGGCCCTGGTAGAACTGGGAAAAACTGAAACAGGAAAAAAAATGAAGAAAAATCTGAAAAGTGGCTATTTCTGTAAATATACTGTAAGTATCTTCAGTAAAAGTGAAAAAAAAAGTGTGTTGGTTGTAATACATTGTCAGGCTACACTTTCATCCAGGTTAAAAATAGATATAGTTTAAGACATAAAGATTATACCTTTAATCTGCCATTCGGCATGGCTGAAATTGACAAACATATAGCATAACACTAAGATCTAGGGAACTGACCACTTCATGGAGATCAGATTTCTAAAAAAATTCATACATGGCAGGACAGTAAAACTGAAGTCCTATTCTATTACTGTCCATAGTGGTCAAAGACTGTGTCCAAAAACTAGCTGGGTAACATATATGTCTCACAGGCACCATTACATCAAACAAACATCAGTTGTCACTTGTTGGGACCATTAACTAGACAAGTCCAAAATAAAATGCAGACCAGAAAGGACATGTCATGCATTCTATAAATTGTATGGTCTGAGAATCTATTAAAGCTGACAGGGAAGAGAGCTCTGAATTGGTGAGCAGGCTGATTACACCTCGTTCTGTATTCCCTATTGACTTTGGTTATGCCATACCTTTCCATTTCCTAGAGAAATAAATTAAAAGTCAGAATTAATTTGCCTGATGGAGGGTGCAGGTGGAATTTTGCTCTGAAGAACATTTGCACACTCTGGACGCCAATTTAACCCCTTAATGGAGGATAGCTTATTTTCTTTTGTTGACAGCTTTGTGGCAGCTAAAATAGGAACCTGATTAAATAGAGACAGTGAGAGATTGAGGTCTTGTTCTAACAGCAGGCAGATCAAGGCCTCTAATCTTATCTCTCAGAACACTCAGATGAACTAAGGATGTTGGCAGAGAGATAATCCTGGCTATTTTTGAGCTATAAAGGACCCCAGCAAAAAGAAACGGGAGAGTGGGGGAGAGATTTTTCACACATAATAATAACATGACATTGTTTAAACACACTTGGGTCAAGTGCTTGAAATTCATGTGGCATTATAAAAGTGAAGATTACCTCCTATTCTCTAGGCTTGCATGAGAATAGGAAAAACAAAAGAACTCATTCACTCAAAATACACATGTTTTCAGACTTTGAAGATTTATAATCAGCTTGAAATACATTAATATAGGCTGGGAAAAGTCACCATTTCTGACAAAAATGAATAATTTCCTCCAGAATGTAACTATTTTTTTTATATTTTGAATGTAGCCAGACATAGAATCATTAGGTAAAATATTCAGCTATGTACTTACATACAAAACTGATTGTAAAATGGGGAAAAGATTGAATGAAAAAATACAAATTTTGAAGTAGTTTGCATTTCATATGATTCACAGTTGAATAATTATTTTTCTTCCCTTAATATTTCCTCATGATTTTTTTAATACTTCAAAATGTTGAAGACTTTTTTTTTGCTTTCTCTCTCTCTCTCTCTCCTGCTCAACAGACACACTTTTTTACCACTGAATGAAATTATATGCAGGTTGAGATCCCCATCTCCATTTTTTTTTCTTTTACCAATTTAACTTTTTAAAAGTTGAGGCAATTTTGAAAAATTACGTGGTTGGGGGAAAAGGGAATGGAAAAGTGTAAAAATCCAAATCCACCCTGGATATAATTAATTGTATTGCATTTGGCTGGGGTTGGGGGTTGGGAGGGAAGAGAAAAGTAAAAAGGAGGGATAAATGCAAAAAACCCCAACATTTCAAAATGTCACTTTTTTTGTTTACAGTTAAATCAGATATCTTGTGTGGGGGAGGGAACATGTCAGAAGTTTTCAGTGTTGATTCTTTTTATTTTAGTTTGGTTGGAGAAAGTTGCAGCTGAAAATTTGTAGCAGCTCTAATTAAATATTATGTACAAGACACTCAGCTTCTGTAAGTCATTATAATTTTATTTACCTCAATATGGAACCACAATGGCTTACCCCTGCTGAGGAGCCGGGCAGTTGTATAGTGATCACATACAGTTTTGAAATAGATCCTTTTCCCACTTGGACACACATTCAAATCTCCACGGATTTTAAACATGTGAAGGATCAGACTCTACTGCTAGCTGGATCACTGGATATCTGCAATCAGAAAGGAAGGTGTAATAATGGGAGTTTTATGCCACCAAGTTTTGTAAAATACATATGTTTACTCACCAGAAGCATTCTATTCTCATAGAAATTGGTTCAAACCCAGTTCTGTTCTCAGAGTTTGACTTTCCATTCCCCGTTTGAATTGTGCTTTTTAATATAATGCAAAGTCAAATTTCTCATCTCCAGTGTGCATTATCGATCTCAGTCACATATTGCAGCACCTGTAATTTAAATCTAAAGTAGAGACTGGGAAGGATAATTTTGCTCTGGCTTTCACATGCTATTTTAGTCACTGCTAATGATCTATGGTCAGGATCAGATTTTGCTCTTAGATTTCCATGATGAATGTCAGCTCTGATTTTTTTTGCTGTCCAATATGTTTTGATGTCAGTAGGCCAAACTCTGCCCATGATTAATACTGCACAACTGCCATTGGCCCAGTGGCATTTACATGTTGGTATCCAAAGCCAGAATTTTGCTCACTGAGATATTGGCGACTATAGAGAGTACAGAAAATCAGAGTCAAGCTCCTCTCTATGACTATTAGAGCAGAATTTTGCCTCAACCCTCTGTCTTTCCCTTTTATGTGCTATACAAGACACTGTTAAAAATCACTTGCAAAATTGTTTGTGCTCCTGTAAGGCATTTTGAGAAAAGTAGAAAAGCTATTTAAAATTAATGACAGCGCCAAGATTCATAAAAGACTTCAGCTCTTGTCTTTCTTGCTCTCTCTTTTTTCCTCTCTGATTTCAGAGTATCACACTAATAAACTAGTAGACTAGTAGTGGTTTGACTAGATAAGTATGAATAGCTTAATGGCTGTCATGTATATAAATTCTGCTTGTCACTTAGCACTTTATTATTATGCTCATATTTAAAGTTTGATACTTACAGGTTAAATTATTTTTAATCAGGCAAAATTCAGTTTGAGAGACATCTATTGGTTTACCTAATAAAATTCAGTTAAAAGATTTGCATAAAGAAGGAAATAAAACTGAAAAGAGGGGGGAAAAAAGGCAGAACTGGCATTATCTCTTGAATTGCATACAACAGAGAAGGATTCATTCAAAATGGCTTTGTGCTTCATGCATATATATGTATTTCTGAGTATATATTTAAGGCCGAATATGGAGATAATTGGGGGCCAAATAATATTGAATAGAGGAGTCCACTTTTTCATGCAAAAATATGTGCACAGCTGCTCGTCTGTGTTTGTGTGAAATTACTAGTGCTGTGTGCTCACATGTGGTACTTGTGTAGACAAACTGACAGTTGGATGTCTAGAGCTCCAGTTATTTGTGTAATACCTAATTTTCAAGGAAATTCACAGTAATAATATGTTCCTTTTGCAGACAAATAGGCTTTTTCTTTTAATATTGTCCCTTAAATTGATATATAACAACTTCCTAATTCTTGAAATATTCCTATCTGAGGCAATAAGTCATTTTATTGGAAGCCAAATTGTGTGAGTTGGTGGATTGTGTGTGTATTTCAATTTATGCCCTATGGAATCTCACAGAAAGAGAATTTTCCCCTTTCTATAGAGATTTCTGTAATTTCTTTTGAGGAGTGACACTGTGACACCAATCCATAACATCATTGTTATCAAGACGATAATGTATGGTGAAACAGATCAGCCATGATGATGTGCCACAACTCACCCCAGATCAAGCTGCATTTCCACTGTTGAAATGTTCCCTCTATAGAATTTGTGAACTCTTATAAAGTACTTAAGTATCTTTCTGTATGAAAGTCACTGTATAAATATTAGATTGTTATCAGTAGTGCGTATCAGTTTTAAAGCTGACTGCCATTAAAATCTTTCAGACAAGCTCAGCACTGTTTAACAAGGTCTGATTGTGTCTAACACTGCTGCATCACTTCATGCTTAATGTAATGTCCCATTAGGTAATATGAAGAGGCACAGCCATTTGGAGAGGAGAGGAGCTATATTTTTCATCCCTGAGTCTTCCTGAAAACCTTAACCTTGTGAAGATAGGAAAGGTATAGGGATCCATTGGCTTCAGTGGCATTATGATGGTTTGGGAGATCTGTGATATTATTATCTCTGGGTCTATAACTTTACCAACTGCATTTTGTCATTTCTGGTGTCCTTTCAACTCCATGTTACATTTAAATTCCAAGGGGTACTGATTCAGCACTGATAATAGTTTTGTTAAAGTGTGATAGTCATCTATTCAAATACAAATGTCCTTGACAATAGACTGGCTCCCACCAAGGATAACTTGTTTGTCAGGGGAGACATTGCTTGGCAATGAAGTGACCTGGTATGGATCTGGGATCATCTGAGGATGCTAATCCAAAAGTCACCAGACAGACCTGACGGTTATAATAGGGCAGGGGGTGATTTATCTGGGGTCCTTAGCTTGTTTTCACAAGCTCAGTCAGAGGGAAGCTACTGCAGGAATCTGATATGGTTGTGGGCAATGCTGTCTGTCTCTCTAGGACTCCCCAGGGAAGGGTGAGCTAGAACAAGGGGCATCTCATTCAGGATGGGTTTTTTTTATTTTGTTTTGTTGGGGTTTTTTTCAACATGATCTCTACTCTATGCTATTTTTTTAATGTTTAAATAATGGACAATGGTGTTTTAGAGTCTCATGCAAAGTAAGTCTGTGAATGATATGTGCTACTCCTATCACTTGCCCTTGGAGAATTAACCTGTGGGCCCAGGACACTCACATGGCTAGAGTTCTGGGAGAAGGCATGTTAAAGCTGTGTGGAGTCTAAGGGTCAGTACTGATCCCAGGGGTCAGACAGTTTGACCACCAGGTCTCAGCTGGGGATGCTAGACAGATAGTCTTTGCCCAAACTGTGTGCCTACAGGCCCCAAGCCATAGAAGTTAAATCCTATTGAGGAAAATAGAAAGCAGCATAAACTCTGGCAAGTGAAGTATAAAAATATAATTAGGAAGACCAAAAAGAATTGGAAGAACAGCTAGCCAAAGACTTAAAAAGTAATAGCATAAACAATTTTAAGTACATCAGATGCAGGAAGCCTACAAAGCAACCAGAGGGGCTAAAGGAATAGTCAAAGACACTAAGGCCATTGCAGAGAAACTAAATGAATTCTTTGCATCAGTCTTCATGGCTGAGGATGTGAGGGAGATTCCCAAATTTGAGCCATTATTTTTAGGTGACAAATCTGAAGAACTGTTCCAGTTTGAGGTGTCATTACAGTAAGTTTGGAACAAATTGATAAACTAAACAGTAATAAGTCACTAGGACCAGATGTCATTCACCTGAGAGTTCTGAAGGAACTCAAATGTCAAATTGCAGAACTACTAATTGTAATTTGTAACTTATCATTTAAATCAGCTTCTGTACCAAATGATTTCAGGATATCTAATGTGATGCTCATTTTTAAAAAGGATTGTGAAGGTGATACTGGCTAGTAAGCCTGACTTCAGTACCAGGCAAACTGATTCAAACTATAGTAAAGAGAAGAATTGTCAGACTTACAGATGAACATAATTTGTTGAGGAAGAGTCAGCATGGTTTTTGTAAAGGAAATCATGCCTCATCAATCTACTAGAATTCTTTTAGGGGGTCAAAAAGCATATGGACAAAGGATATCCAGTGGATATAGTGTACTTAAATTTTCAGAAAACCTTTGACAAGGTCCCTCATCAAAGGCTCTTAAATAAAGTAAGCTGTCATGTATTGGTAACTGGTTAAAAGATAGGAAACAAAAGGTAGGAATAAATGGTTAGTTTCAGAATGGAGAAAGGTAAATAGTGGTGTCCCCCAGGGATCTGTACTGGGACCAGTCATGTTCAATTTTTCATAAATGATCAGGAAAAGGGGTAAACAGGTTGCAAAATTTGCAGATGATACAAAACTACTCAAGATAGCCCAAAACAGACTGTGAAGAGTTACAAAGGGATCTCACAAAACTGGGAACAAAATGGCAGGTGGAAATTCAATGGTGATAAATGCAAAGTAATTCATATTGGAAAACATAATCCCAGCTATATATATAAAATGATAGGATCTAAATTAAATGTTACCATTCAAGAAAGAGTCATTGTTACGACTCAAGAAAGAGTCATTGGAGTCATTGTAGATAGTATTCTGAAAATATCCTCTCAATGTGCGGGGGGCAGTCAAAAACTCTAACAGAATGTTGGGAATCATTACGGGATAGATCATAAGACAGAAAATACCATATTGCCCCCATATAAATCCATTCTATGCCCACATCTTGAATATTGCATGCGGATGTGGTCACCGCATGTCAAAAAAGATGTATTGAAATTGGAGAAAGTTCATAAAAGGGCAACAAAAATTACTAGAGATATGGAACAACTTTTGTACAATGAGAGATTAATAAATTTGAGACTTCTCAACTTGGAAAAGAGATGACTAATGGAGGATATGCTAGAGGTCTGTAACATCATTATGGTTTGGAAAAAGTAAATAAGGGAGTATTATGTTATGTTTCTCAGAATGCTAGAGAAGGAGTTACCAAATGAAATTAATAGGCAGCAGGTTTAAAACAAACAAAAAGAAGTATTTCTTTACATAACACACAGTGAATCTGTGGAACTCTTTGCCAGATATGTTGTGAAGGGCAAGATTATAACAGGGTTAAAAAATAAATATACAAATTCGTAAGGGATAGATCCATCAATGGTCATTAGCCAGAATGGGCAGAGATGGTGTCTTGTCAGATGCTGGGAATGGGTGACAGGGATGAATCACTTGGATAATGACCTGTTCTGTTCATTCATTCTGGGATACCTGCATTGGCCACTGTTGGAAGATAGGATACTGGGCTAGATGGACCTTTGTTCTGACCCAGTATGGCTGTTCTTAGCCCTTGATGTAGGTATGTAAGGAGAAGGAAGGCATCCTCCCCCAATCCCATAAACATTCTCACATGAATTGACTGTTAATAAACAACAATCACGCTTCAGGGAATGTATTTGTTTTTGTCAAATGAAATCGTTTTAATTTTCCATGTAAATGGTAAATGGCAGATGTGACCATACTGTAGTTTTATGGGCTTGCTGCTCCTTTTAAATCAATGGGAGCTTTGCCATTAACTTCAGTGGGACCAAGATTGGACCCTTTATTTTCTTAAAGAAAAGACTAAATCTCAGTAAAAGGAAACTTCACTCTTGCTATTACATGTCTGCCAAGAATAGATGAGACACGGCAGTATTTGAGTGTGAATTATAGGGCATGTGGATTAGCCAAGCCCCAAATGATCAAAGTTATGGTACTGTAGCATCTTTGAAAAAAATCACGCTTTAATATGCACTGGAAGATAGTACTTGAAGCTGAGATTGGGCCTTATTTTACTTCCACTGAAGCAAAAAAATAAATAAATGACAAAATGCTCATTGATTGTACAGGGAACAGGATTAGATCTGCAATTGAAGAAATTTTGCTCCCAGTTTACCTTAACTCATGGAGGTCTATGCCATAATTCTTCCACTGGTTTTCTTTATTTTATATTGAAAATGACCCTTATATTTGACAGCCTCAAATGGGGTGCTTAAGTTCCCAGAAGGGTAGCTAGATTGGCCATAATATCTTGTGGACAATCATCCCTATGTTTGAGCTGCAACAAGTCACTAGCATTTTCTTTACAAAGCCTCAATTGACTAAAGTAGATTTTTTTAAAAAAATCCTTGATGGTCAAGATATTTTTTACAGTACAAAAGTTCTACCATTATCACAATCATCAGTGTATTTTTATCTAGCAGGGTCAAAACTTGTCTGACAATCTTGCTCTTCATTCATGTTCAAACGGCACTAAGAAATGAGAGTCATAAACTAAGAGGACAATATATACAGTATATCCTTTCAAAACACAATTACTTATACAATGCAGACTGACTTACTGGTGCTCTGAACTACTATGTTGATCTATTTCATACAGTATTCCTAACAGTCTTCCTTGCCTTGTGAATTCAGTCATCTTCTCTACAAAAAAAAGCAGGGGATTTAAAGCAGGTGTAATATTGTCAGCTGCTTATCGTTTGTTTCCTGTTGTGATCTCCTCAGAAAGTATTTTTTGACATTGCCTTTTTTCTGAATTTTTGAGTGCTTGATGCAGGAATGTTATCATTCTTTCATCATATGATTTTGTGTGTGTGTCTGAGCAAGAGAGAAAGAAATATATATAATAGAAACTCAACCTTAACTATGGAACCGCAGACTAGTGCTTCCATAACAATAATCGAAAAACATATGGCAATACTTTTTCCTGAGTAAAAATGTGAAGAAACTTTCCAGGCAGTACAAATGGAAGGCCTCTATTCCCAAACAGACAAACAGATATGTTACTTTTGAGAGATCCTAGACCCGTGAGGATTAGAATTAGGTTCTGGAACCAGATTTATAGTGTAAGACCAGATGCTATCGTTTGTCTGCACCATAACATCTTTCACCCAAGGTGTCCCTACAAGATAAATTGTTCACCAGATAGCAATAAAATGTCCAACAAATTAATTGTTAGAAGCCTTTGAAAAATAAAGAACACACAAATGATGGGAGACAACTCTTTCCCCCTCTCTCTAATTTGTTTTGGGCATTGATTTTAGTGTTCATAATAAGTGGAAGCACTGTCAAGGGATGAATGTGCTGGGGCAGCCAGCATGGAGGTGTTATGAGAGTGAGCTCTGCTGTGCAAGACCCCTGCTATTCCAGAGTGGAGTTGTTCTGGGCTGGGTGTAAAGTTTGTATGGTGTCAGCTTGTTTTGTGGTTATAAAATGTATACACTTGTTAGCCTGAGACCACCATATTTATTTAATCTATAGTCTAGGCCACATTTGAACTGGTATCTCCAGAAGTAAAAATATTAAGAGTATTAAATTCCACCTTCTCTCTCACACATATACTACAAACACACTGGATGGGACAATGATATAAAAATAATCAATGATATTACATTTTCTACTAGCCCAACCAGATTAAGTAAAATGAATATGTCTTTGTGCTGCAGAGATATTCTTTTGAAATTGTTTTGATTAACACCATTGGCTGCTTTCCTGGTGTTGTGACTATTCATGCATTCATGATGGATGTCTCATCATATAGTGGTGACAAGCATTAATACTAGCTTTATCCTAAACTAAGAAAACACTGCTAGTACAATTTAAAAAAACTTTTCACAGCCCGTTATTTTTATGAGACAATTTTTAAGGGAGACCTTTTCCCAATGAGAAAGCTCAAGATGGGTATAGAGTCTGTAGACTTTCACAAATGAATCATAGTCAAAAGCAAAAACAAAGTGCTACTGACTTGGATTAATAATAATAATAGTAATAATAATTATTATATATTGTCTATATGGGTCTTATTTTCCCTGTATGAGTCATAGGAACCTTGAATGTAGCCAATGTATGTGAGGCATTGAAACTGTGCTCAAAAAATTAATATATGGCCCAGCCCAAAGTCCTTCAAAATCAGTGAGAACCTTGCTATTTATTTCAATGGGTTTTGGATAAGGCCCATGGAGCATCCATTATTTGGAAGCTCTCAAAGCAAATTTCCAGTTACATAGCATATTACACCTACCTCTTTTTTAGATATTTCCTTACAAATGAAGGTCAAGAGCCCTGATGCCTGAAGTCTATTGTTAATCTACAGAAGGCCCATTGAAGTAGGAGTTTTGCCATTCATTTCAAAGAGAGAAAGATTGGGCCCAGAAGCAATATAGGAACTTACAAGTTTAAATTGATACGTTAATATATCTTACATTGTACTGCATGACAAAATCTTCCTTACAATGAGCTAATGCAGCTTCTACCAGAGCTATATGTGTATACATTCAATGGTACATTATGGCTCATAAACAGCACATAAAACACTTTACATCTTGATGACATTTTTGCCAATATTACTGAATTTGCTGATTTTTTTAAAGCAGGGCATGCTGTTATTTCTTGCTTTTTTCACTCAAATTTTACTGAAATAGTATTGTTATGGAAAAGATTTAACCTGGAATTTTTCAGAAAGGTTTAAGGGAACAAGTAGTTGCCCAACTCCCATCAAAAATCAATGACTTCTTTTGAAAATCCCAGTCTTTTCATCATGTTGTTCATCTCGGATACAATAATCAGAGCAGGATTCAACATAGCTGATGTGTAGATTCTTTAAATGTAAGAAAAATCCACAGGGGAAATAAAATTTTAAACAATAATACATTTTACAGGCCTCCCTTGCAGTGTCTTTGAGTGTTTTCTAATGATTTAAATGCAGAACATCAATTCAACCTTAACTATAAAACCTCAGCTGGCACCTTCATAATGTAAAGTGTTAATGAAAGAAAATATATTGAGTGCTTTTAAAACCACATTTAATTATGCTACAATGAAAGAAATGAAAATTTTCATCGTTTTCAAAATGTCTCCATTAGGTAAATAATAATCTAAATACAATTGGGTATCTTTATAGGCTATGAACATCTAACACTGAATCTCATTTCCAAGCATATTTACAATTTTCTTGCGCACTTTCTGTGCAGTGATAGGAGAAATGCTACAGCCTTCTAAATGCGATCATCATAATTGAAAGGAGCGCATTGAAACAGTGGAGGCGTACTAGTTACTTGCACATTCAAATCAAAGAACAGTGAAAAAAATGTTCCTTGTGTGTTAAATAGTGAAAAAGCAGAGGTGCCATTTGCCATGCTCGTTACCTGTTAGTTAAGATGATCTGTAGAAGGTGGTGTGTGGGTTATAACATGTTTTGGCATAAATTGTTTTTGTCTAGTGTAAAATAATGTTACATGGTATGTATTACATCAAACTGGAATCTATATTCCTATCACAATGCAATCATACTTCAACAAATGGTGTAATATGTCTCTTGTAGAAAAAGAAATCACTAAGTTGATCTAGGTGCATATGAAAATGGTTATGGCATGAATGGGACTGTTCCTTGGAGTAAGTGCTTGCAAAGGCTGCAGCATTGGGCCTTATGGCCCCAAACTAACAAGTATATACTTTCAATAGGACTACTCAATGCTTATAGTAAAGCACATGCTTAAATGCTCTAGGGTAAGATTTTATATGGGGGAGGAAGGCAGATTATCCTGCATTTGTCTACTTCAGGTTCTTACACATTCTTCTGATTCACTGCTGGTGATGAGGCATGGGCCTAGATGGACCTTTGGCTTGACCTAGTAAGACAATTTTTATGTTCTGATGCAATGTTCTATTCAACATGTCTCACTGAGGATACTGCAGCAAGTTATACTTCCTGCTGTGTGTGTATGTATGTTATTTCTATCTATATCAAACTTTACCAATTAAATGCTGACATAACATCCTGTTAGAGCATGGCTGAAATAATGGGAATATTAATTTTTGTCTTTCAAGGCATAATTGGACCAACACACAGGTCAGGAAGGAATTTGGTTTTTTTGCCTATGTAGATTGCTACATAGGCATCTAGGTCCATTTTGGAGTCATTTTCCATGTTTTTCTGAACTGAGTATCAAATATTTGTCACTGTTGGAGACAGGATGTTGGACTTGCTTGCGACGCAGGTATTATCCAGCAGGGAAAGTTTTTCTTCCTTTCTTCAATTCATAATAAAACTTAGGCTTCCCAGTCTAATATAAAAACCAAAGAGTTTCCAATAAGCCTGTGTTTCTTGAGAGTGTTACCCACCATTCGAAGGAGCAGCAGACACAATCAGTGACACATTCAGCATATGGTTTACAATTTCCTCCTACAATTAGGCATAACTGTATTGCAAAGAAGCACAGGGCCAGTTTTGATCTTGAGGCATAAATCAAGCAGTTTTGCCTTTCAGATATTTCACTGATTGTGGAATCTGCAGGCAATTTAAAATTGATGTCCTGATAACCATCTGCCTGTCTTCTTTTGTTTCATCTTCTCTTTTCCCAGGAGGACCCACCACAAAAAAAGTACTATCATAAGCCTCATATTAGCACTGACACCACAAACGTCCAGAGTGACCAGTTCAGCTGAATGGAAGTTGATAACTAAGCTGGCAACCAGCTTGCAGTGGGTGGAATAACAACAGCATCAGCTTTTCTGATCCTACCTTTCTCTAATGTAATTAAATTCTGAGTCATGGACTTGCAGGCAAGGCATACTTCCAACTGATGCTGCAATTCCTGAAGGTCAGCTGAAGAGCCGCATATTTCAGAAACTGTAATGTATAGTGTTGCAGGTTTCCTGATTTAAACTTGCATTTGAAGAGCTTTGCAAGGCCAAACTTAGTTGATGACTTCTCCAGTTAAGCAATAGGACGTGACAAGGCGTGACAATGCTGTCAAATGTTACCATATAGGGTAATTTGTGTGAAGTTCAAGTTCAAAGATGAACTGATTTGAACTTTCCTATGCTCAGTGATAGTAAGCAGGTCTCTGGAGTGTATTATTACTATTCTAAAGTAACTCTGTCAACAAACTGCATTCAAAAGGCATTTAATTTATTCCCTATACTTATAGTTCGAATTGATGCCTAGAATATCTAGAGCTCATATTTATTGAACATCATATTCTTGTGTTTGTGATTGTTGCATCATTTGCTACAAATGACATTTGGTATATGCCGATCACATGGCTCTGTCTTTAGTGGCTGAGATGATACACTTATGTTCACCACAGGATCTGTGAAACATCCTTTTGAAGAAGAGCTTTTGGGGGGCAATAGACATCAAGAGTCAATTTAGGCATAAGTACATTAAATCATTTTGAAGGGTCACCAGCAGAGGTTGAAAGGAGTTAATGGTGTAGATCAAGTGGTAGAATCATTTACTTTGAGGCTAAGATTTAGTGAATCATTAGATTTACACATCAGCCCATAGCTAAATCCTGAAGTTTTCTTATTCCAAGATTGTTCTGTTGGGTAGAATGTTTGTTTTTATTGCCACCATATTTGATAATGCCTCTTGGTTACAATTTTTACACTCAGAGGAGTTAGTAAGTATTAGAGATACTATGTATAAATTATGTATTTATGACATGACACCTTCTGTGACTGGCCTGATCCTCTTGACTAACCTTGGTTCTAATTTCTTTCTTCATCCTTTGCATTAGGTTCAAGTGTTGTTGCTGATTTTTTAAAAAGACACTTCTGAAAAGACATCCAACCTTCTAATTTTGGCTGATGCTTGGGTGCCAAATGGTACATGTGGCTTGCAAGTACTTGGTGCTTTAATTTAAGAAAGATTACAATGTTGGTGTCCAAATTGGAGTTGTGTCCTATCAATGGGGGAAAAGAGGACAGAGTAGTCCTGCTGGAAAAGTGAAACTGTGTTTTCTAAATGCTGGAATGTGGCTTCCAGTATCTTTGTTTCTTGGCAACATGCCAGTGCTTGCTGCAGGCTCCTTCTCAATAAAAGGTCCTTCTTCCCAGATCACACTATTTTAAAATCACAATTCTATCTCTTCTTCTCTTCTTTTTTATTAGACTTAATGTCGCAATCCTCACTTCCCTCCTCTGTCTGAAATGCAATCAAAAGTTCTATCTCTACTCTTCCCCATAACTTGTTGAGCATTTTTTGTCACTGGAATTACAAAGGTGTACTTGAATATAGCACTGCCTTGTTTAAACACTGCCAGGAGGAAAACTAAAGAGTACATGAACAGGGATCGACATATATTTCCAAGATATGTTTGTTTTCCCACAAATTATCTAGTCCCTCAAAACACATTTAACTTATCCTTACAATGCATTTTCCACCTCTTAAAAATGCTCCAGAAAAAAGAAGTCTGCATCGATATATCCTTCTGCATCTATATATCCTTGTTTTCTGTTTATTCGAGTAGTATACTTTCAAATTCTCTTGCAAAATAATATAAACTACTCCTTTGGGATCTTCTGGAGCTTTCTGAAACTGTCTGCAGAACAGATTTACATGCTGCCGGCCTTCATGAAAAATGAAATAGTTATTCAGCACTATGGGTTATCTCTTTATATATCTTTCCCTGTCTTTTCAGTAGCAAGACTAGTTTTGTGAGATGTACAGAAAACAGTAAAAAAAAAAAAAAAGCAATATAGATAAAAAAATCAGCTCCCTATCTATAAATGAAGATTTAGTAATGTCCATCCTCTGGGAATTTTTCTTTTGCTGTGGAATGGATTATCCCCTCCTCCTCCATACACACACAAAAATAGAAATGTCATAGTTTTTGTTTTGACATTAATGGTCCAAAAGAAACACTTCAACATTCTCAAAACTGGAAATGTTTCATTTTAGTTTATTTGGCTCACATGATGCACTTTGTTTTGAGTTAGGTAAATATTAAACTGTATTGTCCTAAAGTGGTGCATTGCCTGAAGGGAATTGTCATTCCAGAGCTGCTTGGCCCTTATGTGCTAGATCAGACTTGATAATGTTCCAGTTTAACACAAGGGGTTAACAAATGATGTGTTACCTGGGGCGTTTAGAACCCAAAAGAGTGGTAACATAACTGCTTCACTTCAGGTGGTATCAGGAATAAATTGATGGAACACTGTTAAATATTTGATAAATGATTAATACAGGTAAGAGTGCTTTTATTTAAAACTGCAATTTATTAGATTTAAGCACACCACAGATATAGGCTATAGGTTAGAACATCCCATATATAGTTACTCACAGTCTGAGCTGGTCTTGAGTAATCACCAGACAGACTTCCAGGGGCGCTCTTTCCATCCAGCTGATGGGGAGTTTAGATGTCATCTCCTTTCCTGAAGAATAGCTCCCTCGGACTGCTCCAAGGTATTTACTTTTACCTATTTTTTATAGCTAACATTAACAAAATGCATATCTTGCAGTGACTCCTAGTGGGTCAGCATAATAACCTCTACTGGGTCATGAATTCTCCTAATTTGAACAAACTACTAATTATTTCAAAACATTTCTAACATTTCTAGTCATAAAAACAATATGTCATGAGCACCTGAAACCAAGCCATAACCTATATGGCATGTGTAATCTATTTTGTTGGGGAGAATCAAAGGTAAATGAATCCTTTGAATTCTACATTGAGGGAAGTTCTTTTCAAAAGTTACCTATATTTTTAAGCTGAATATCACTTTTAACAAAGGGGAAATTTTGATAATGGCATTGTAACCAGTCAGAAGAATGTGCCTGCTCTGAAAAAAAGAAAACTAGATTGGAGACCAGTTTACTGAAGCATTATTTTTGTGTGCCCCTCCCCTACCTCTGCTCTTTACCTTCAAAAAGAATGAAAAGAGCTAGGGAATCCTGTTAGGAATTCACAGTAAGATTAGAAGAGATGTTTCAAAGGACATACTTGTAGATATTTATCTAATATACCCAGAGGATAATCATATAAAAAATCGCATAGGGCTAAAGCTAAGCTGATTATGTTCCATTGGAGCAGTAATTTTCCTCTGCCCCAACTACAGAAGTGTTTATTGTCTTATTTTATTTTAAAAATTACATGATTATCATAAAAGACAATATTGTGAAGTTTAAAAAGTTTCAGGCAGTTCTGCAACATCCTTTATTTCAGGTGGGAAAAAATTCACTAGAAAGAGAGAAAATGCACTATTTCCCAGTTGGTATACAAGTAAAACTGATTCTTATTTGATTCTGGGAAATATGATGGATGGAAAGGTATTTGCCTACTGATCTACAATATATTGACAGTGAGAAAAATCATTACCATTACTTTCAGAAAATGAGAAGATCTCATGATGCTGTGAGAAAATATGTGGCTTTGTATCAACAATTTTTTCCCCAATAAAACAAATAAACAAAAAAAGATTAGTAACTAATGAAAATATTTTGACAAAAGTTTGAACTATTACTTCCAACTGCCTTGTTGCTGTTGCCTAAATGCATGCTATTTACGAAGTTGTTAAAGGGGAAAAAAAAGCAACTGGTAAACTTACTTCCCTGTGAGGTAAGGGGAAAATGAGTCAGAGGTTTGTAGATTAGACTTTTTGGCAGAAGGTAAAGCAGAAGAGAGAGAGAGAGAAAGAGAGAGAAGTAAATATATAAATAGAACTAATATAATACCCTTTTCCTGAAGAAGAAAGTCTGATCCTGAGTCTTTTACATCCATTTTTTTAATCTGGAACATTTACAGTACAAGGTACTTAAATGTGTATAATTTGAAGTTAGTGTACAAAATACTAACTAGAAAAATAAGTAAATTTACACTATACATTATACCTGCAAGGGAGAGCTGATAGCGAGAAGTTGAAAAAGCCTGTGAACTCTGGTTTCAATAACTGTTAACTGCACTCAGTACCTGGTATGGTTGGCCTTTTATTAAGGGTTCCAATTAAAAAAACAAATACTTTAAATACAACTATTCTTTTAAACATGGGTGGGTGAGGAGGGGGAAATCTAAGGCCAAAATTTTCAAAGGCATGAAGGGGTGTTTGTCACCCAGAATAGATATTTTCAAAAGTGACTAACTGATTTAGATGCCTCGTTCTTATTGAAACTTAAAGTCAATTAGACACCGACTTCCTACAGATGATTTTGAAAACCCTACACTAAATCCATTTTAAGTGCCTAAAGAATTGGGCTGATTTTCAGAAGTGTTGAACACGCAGTAGCTACCAATAAAATTTCTTTGACTATCTGTATTGTAATTCAAACACCATGAAAATGCCAAGATTATAGTAGTACCAATTCCTTATAAAAATTGGGTAGATAAACCCTTAAAATCAGAATATTTTAGAACAGGTTCTCAGCAGACAAGCTGCAGACAAATTTAATGTGGGATGTAGTCTGAGAATTCAGGCTGGGATTTTTTTAAACACCGTAGGTGGTTAGGGACAGATTTTTAAAGATATTTAGATGCCTGTTGGTTTATCAAAGTCACCTAGGTGGTGTCTGTCTTCCATTGAGATCAACAGGAGGAGGCACCTAAGGACTTTTGAAAATCCCACTAGGTATTTATCTTCATCTTAAGACACCTAAATACCTTTAAAAATCTGCCCTTTAAGGTCTTCAGTCCATTAGAAAGTTATAAATAGCTCACCTGAATTTAGAAGTTAGGTACCTACATTGCTTAAGTGCTCTGGAAAATCTCATTCTTGGTTCCTAACTCATTCAAGGGTGCATTTTTGTATCAGAATTGTTTTTCATTGATCGTTGCTAAAAGAAACTTCACCAAACAACTTGTTGGGTATTGACTAACCAGCATGGCAGAGTGCTTTAACTGATATCCATTAACAGTGAAAAACTTTTCCTATGATTAGGCACTGTGAGATGCATCTACAAATAAATCTAGTTGCATTAATTCAGTAGACAGCTGCTTCATCACTAATGAAGAATTAAGCAAACATTGACCAAAACTTGGGAACATAAGTCAGCAGTTAGGTATTGAAACCCAATTAAAAATACTTCCTCTGCACTTGTTTGTAAACATTCGTGCTATTGAACTGTTCCCACTAAATGTATAAATGACAACATAATATCCAACTGTAACAGTTGGTAGAAGCTATTTTAAGTAGCAGTTTAACAAACAGAGATTAATTTTAATTTGTAATGCCAGTTGAGCTGTAATAAAAACTAGTACTCCAGCTGTGAAAAAAAAAATACAACACAGCTTGGTTTAGTATTATTTACAGATGTGTAAGTGTGTGTGTTTTAACAGTATAATGGACCATCTTGTCTCTCTCCATACCAGAAGTTTTAAAATCAGAAGCCCCCTTGTGGAATTGGAGGTGTATCTGCAGAAAAATAAACATTCAATTATGATGTTATTTCTCTAGTTTTTGTTGCTTACCTAATTCGATTTCACATACGGAACTGTGCAATGCTGTGTTGGACATCTGTATATTTTGTATGGAATGTACTGAGCTTTTCTTTCATTTCTCAGATGCATGGTATCACGTAACACTTAAATAATTTCTACATATCAGCGTTGCCAGCACTTCTTATTTTTATCATGTCTTATTGAGTTTCTTTTTTTTCCTCAAAGGGCCTACTCCTGGTATCATGGACTTAGTCATAGAGTAAATAGACTTTAAGGTCAGAGGGGACTATTATGATCATCTAGTCTGACCTCCTGCACAACACAGACCACACAATCCCACCCACCGACTCCCATAATAAACCCCTAACCTATGTTAACATAATAAGCCCCTAACCCCTGAGATATTGAAGTCCTCAAACAGTGGTTTAAAGAAGTCAAGGTGCAGAGAATCCTCCAGCAAGTGATCTGTGCCCACGCTGCAGAGGAAGGCAAAAAAAAACCAGGGCCTATGCCAATCTGCCCTGGAGGAAAATTCTTTCCCAACCCCAAATATGGCAATGAGCTAAACCCAGAGCATGTGCGCAAAACTCACCAGCTGGACACCCAGGTAAGAATTCTTTGTAGTAACTCAGAGCTTACCCCATCTAACATCTCATCACAGGCCATTGAGCATATTTATCACTCATATTCAAAGATCAATTAATGGCCGAAATTAGACTATCCCATCATGTGATCCCCTCCATAAATTTATCAAGCTTGGTCTTGAAGCCAGATATATCTCTTGCCCCCACTGCTCCCCTTGGATGTGCATGAAACTCTGAGCTTTTGTTTTTAAACAAGTAAGCACCTCATGATTTTAAACCAATTTTGTGATTTTTTTTTTCTTTTTGTGGGGGACATGACCCCTGATTTTTGAATGGTTGAGGTTGGCAATACACTATTGAAAAGCCAGTGAGATTAAGTTCCTTTGGGGTTATTCCACTTTAACTGCTGTTATTGTCATGCAAACTGCATGTATGTGCACTAAAATATTAACTTGGCATAGTTATGAGCCATTCTGGAAAGGTAGAAGGTTACTGTGGAAGGGTTTGACTCTGCAATCTGATGTCTGTAAAAAAAATAGAAATATCCTTGAACTCTTCAGCCCACTGCTGTAAGAATAGATATGGGCTACCATGACTCAAAGCAGGAGAAAGGTCCAAAAATCCACTAAAAACTGAAAATGATTCTGAAAGTTTGTGCCCTATTTATAACATGCAAAAGATTCCATTATCTGGAAAAGTACTTCAACCACCATGCACAATTCACTAGCACTGAAAAGGTTAATTTAGCAAATTGTCTCTTTCCATCCTCTTCTCTCTCTTCTGTTTTAGTTTACAGTACTTAAATTACAAAACTGAATTAGAGAGCGACATTTTAGGATTTAAAATGCTTATTTTGTGCTGTCTTCTAAGCTGAAATCCTGATTGTTGCTTCTGTTCAGTTTTCTTAATTTTTAAATTGTGTTTAGGAAGGGGATGCATCATCGCTGCTACTCAAATCATTTAATTCCTCAAAGTGATATCAGTGAAAGTCTCTGAAAATGACATTGCAATGTAGGGCAAGCTGAAATGAGAGGTAATGAAAGGTAATGAAAGTCAGCGGTAGACAAGATGATGCCATGATGCGAGGAGAAGCAAAATAAAACACTTAATAGAAGTCTGTGGAGTTGGAATTAGCCACTGTGCGGAATGGGCTGCATGTGTCACAGAAGCAATAGTCTCGTTGTGCGTGGGTGGATGCAGAATGTCACTGTGGTACAGAACTCTAACTCTTTTTGCTCCCTAGAAGCTATTTGAGGACTAACACTGTATCTGTGAAAGAAGAGTTAGCATCAGCATGTTCAGTTGCTACATGGAGAAGAGAGGATGGGGTTACTTGAGCAAAATAGTCATGAAAGTGCTCAAAATGTGGCTTTATTTGGCATAGAGGTGCTACCATAGACATGTATCCTGTGAATGTTGTTAAAATTAGGCAAAACACTTTTACTGAGAGTGAATGTAATTCACCCTTTGTCCAGGGGCCAACACAAAGCCAGTGCATCAGCTACATTAGACTGAAACCTAGAGTGGTGAGTGAGCGGGGAGTATACACAGCCTTGGCTCTGCATTCCTGCTCCCAACATGCCAGTCAGCATAATATAGACCAGCAGGTGATGCTTGCCCCTTTAACAAAAAACGGACCTTGACTGTTCTGGGGAACATATTTATTTGTATTTCAGTGATGGGCCAGGATCCTATTGTGCTAGGTATTGTACAGTTACTGAACAAAAAGACAGTCCTGGCTGCAAACTGATTACAGTCTAAGGAAAAAGAGAACATGTGAATACAAAGAGATGCGCAAAGTTCAAAGGAACAAAGAAACAATAGTGTGGCATGTCTCCTCACCAACACACTCTACTCGCCTTCCGTTCTCTAAAATGGTTTCCCACAAAATATCAAATCAAGTTCAAATTCTTGGTCTATATCGCCAAGTCACTCAATAGTCTGGGCTCAAGATATCCAAAAGATCACCTAATACTCCAGATAAAGATGCTGGTCAACAACTGTGCTGCTCTAGTACAATGAAACTCTCTACAAAAAGGTTAACATTTGTCTATGTGGGAGGCATCAGTCTAAGACTATGCAATGAACTCTCCCAAGGATCATCGCAAACCTCTCTACCTTCCACTCCAAGTACAGGACACATTTCTTTGACCTGCTTTTTCTAACATGCACACAGAGAAGCATATAAACTTAAAAAACAAAACAAAACAAAAACAACCAGAAGAAGACACTCGATTGCACACAGAGGGGAGAGAGTAAGAAAACAAACACAACAGATATTAGTCACAGTGCTTTACTCACATCTGGAAAGTGCTAGGATACCATGGTGAGGTGTGGTTTAAGAACCTGTATAGAATAGACTCTGCATGCTAGGGTATTATCAAGAATTTTTTTAGATAACCCAGCAAAGAAGGGATTTGAAGGACAATGTGATGGCTTTGTAGAGGTTTACAGAGTTCCTCGCATGTGTGAAGGGCAGATCTCTGCTGCCATTTACTCAGGACTAAGCCCTTCATGACTAGAGAAGGTAATGGATATTCACACGGGCAATCGTGTTTCAAAAGAGAAGAAATCTCTTTCTGGAATCTCCCTTCTCTTTGTCTCTTTCTGGAGTTCTTTGTCGGAGGAGAAAGTTGTATACTATGACTTCACTCTTTTGTCCATCAGTCTGCAGCATGTGTTTGAAGCCCCAATGATTTCCTTTCACTGTAATAGAGTCAATATGTATTCAAGAGTTTAAAACTGCGGAGGAAAAAGAGAGAGTATTATATGCCACTGATGGAATTATATTTTTTTCTTAAAATAAGAGTGCAGCTGCTGTGTGTGTGTGTGTGTGAGAGAGAGAGAGAGAGAGAGAGAGGATCAAAAACCAATAATGAGGTACTCATTTAAACTTTCTAAGAAAAAAACACTTTAAATAAAAGTTCTGATTTACATTAAAAACTATTTTGACGTGTGAATAAGAGACAAATAATGATCTCTATAGTTTCTTTTTTTTTTTTTTCCATCCAACCAAAACTGGAACTGTTTTCAGGCCAAATTTAAGAAGAAAACTCCATTTATATATCCTTATTTTACATAGAATAAACAGGCAATACCCAAAGCGAATCTAAGTCTCCATAGTTAATGGATTAGAAATCTGATTCACATAGCTTAATGGTGGAGTAGTGTACATGCTGAGATGTAGAAAATAATGTGGATCTTATGTCTGTATTGCTATTACATCCATTTGTTTATGGACAGAATAACTCAATGTATGTCCCCCTTCTGCTTTGACACATTGGAATTGTTTTTATGAAATTATCTGAGCATGTCAAGGTGCTGTTTAAAAAAAAGAAAGTTTGATTTTATACAACCAAATATTTTGGTGAATCAGAGCCAAACACTCCCAAGACTTTGAAGTTCTTGAGCATTGCACTTTCTCTCTCACTCTCTCTCTTTATGAATAGCTTACATGTTTATAATTTTATTGGATTACAAATTATACTGAATATTCTTGTAACCTAATGGGTCATTTCACAATGAACCAAGTCTTAAACACACTTGTAAAAGCTTAATCCAAACTTTGAATGACATTTTTAGTTTTAATAAGTGTTTTCTTGTGAACCAGTACTCACTCAATAATCTTCTACAGGATAGACTAGAAGTAGAAATGGAAAAAAGATTTAATCTTTTATTTTGTATGTGGTTTTACCCATTTTAGAGCACATGGAAATAGACCAGGAGACTTTTATCTCTTCCAATGTGAGTACAAACTATTTATTTAAATGTCACATTTGACTGCTTGATTGTCTAAGAAAGTCATTTTGTGTCAGGCTAAACATATATCAGGAAATGGAACTGTTGTTGTTTGAGACATATTTTCAGTCAAGGT
The DNA here is from genome assembly GCA_007922305.1 of Dermatemys mawii. Lineage (NCBI taxonomy): Eukaryota > Metazoa > Chordata > Testudines > Dermatemydidae > Dermatemys > Dermatemys mawii. Next base: position 23,687,303 of record ML677343.1, on the reverse strand, counting down.
TTTTGAAAAATGTTGGTTAGTATTAAGTGATTTTTACATTTAGTTCTTAAGAATTGTGACCTTGTCTTAAAGATTATTAAAAATAAATATATTAGTTTCAGTTTAAAAAAACAAAATTTCAGCTTCTATCTGATTTTAATTATTCCAATGAGAGAAGTTTTAATTTTAACTATTCCTCTTAAGGGTAGTAGAATGTATCTGTAATTCAGAAATAAGCCTTGTGAAAATAAATTAAAAATATCTCAATTATAACTTTAAAATAGTTACAAAAGAAAGGAGAATGTCATGAGGAATGCAGAATTTCTTCACAAGCCAACTCTTTGAATTCTGAATTATATTCAATATTGTCCCCCATAAGATAAATTATGAGGAAATTTTAAGGTCAAAATTTCTCCAGAGCAGCCATTTGAATTTTTTGGATAGGCTAAGCTATGTTGAAAGAATGAGAGGAAGTAAAAGAAACATACATTAGTACAGTAAAGATATTTAGAGGTGATGGATTTGGGGGGAAAAAAATCCATTGTAAATAAAAGGCTGAGAAGCAAGACAGAGAGGGAGGCCTTCATTGTGGATTCTTGGACTGAAGACAGAGCTAAGTGTGCGAACCAAAGTTCAAAAGGGTTAGATGACATAGGTTTGAGAGAGACATCTTGGATATAGGGAAAATATAACTACCAAAGAGAAGGGATATTGTAGTGAGAGACATGCTGTGCTGTAAGCAGTGTATATGGTCCATGTTTTCAATTGGGTTTGCTAAGCTGTATACGTGAATTGTAAAAACAGAATTAGCGTTCAAGTCCTAATATACATGTACAAATACCTTGATTTGCACTAACACCGGGGTATTTGCAGACCTAATAAAGTTTTGTGTTTATGTGCACAATCAACATATAGGTCAGTTTTGAAAATTTGGACTTCTCCTTGAATGTGTCAGAGATGAACAGATGGTCTCAGTGAAGTAGGGAACACATAAATACAAATATTATAGTGATCAGCTCACTGAAGATGTGCATCTTCCAAAACCACAGACATGTTCCAAAACCACAGCCTTCTACTACTGAAGACAGAACAAAAGTATAACTAACTCATCCATTAAAGGGGCTGATCTGCATATAGGATAGTCTGGCATATATCATCCAGTGGCGAAAAATGATGCACTTAAACATGTTCCAGACTTTAACAATTTCTGTGTTAAAAAACCACCTAACAGTAACCAATATTTGTCAAAAAGAACTACGTATATAGCATAGGCAGTCAACTAAGTTTTGTCAAATCATATTGCCAGTATTCCATACAAGAGCAGCCTGAAGGGTTGTGAAGCTAAATTTACAGCAGATTACCTTTGTGTAGTACAGAAAATCTTTACAAGTTCAAAATTTTTCCATGAAGAAATCTTGTCTTCTGGCAGAACATAAAATACCTTCTGAGGAATTTCTGAGGAAAAAGAGGTGAGGAACTGGAGGGAAAAGGAAATGATATAGACACAGATAGATCATACAGCTTTGTGGAATTTGGGTAAGCAATTGTGGAATACTATAGAATTCCATAGCTTATCTCTCTAACAGACTTTTTCCACTGATTACATAAGAAAATCAGCCTTGCTCTTTCAGCTTCATTCCTGGAATAAATAGGTTTCCCACCTTTATCAAGATTCCATTCTTTCCCCTCCTTTCCCATTTTAAGATGTCTTAATTTACACATAAACTAATAGGCTAATCCTGTCTGTTATATGAAACCATCATCTAATATTAAATAAATCTATTTCAATTCTAGTTGGGAAGGAAAATAATAAAAATGCATCTGCAGTAATGCTGAAGGCTTATCCAGTGTATTTAGAATAAATACAAAATTGCTATGATATTCTTCTTATGATTTCATGCCAATATAAGAAGGATTAATATACTGTCTGAACACACCAGGCTATAATAAAATAGAGGAATTAAAATCACTCTTCAACATACAGTAGATAAACCTTTGAAAATAAGTTAAAAATGGAGCCTTAAATATCAGAATTGGAATATATGAGTCATTTTCCACAGGAAAAGCTACTTTACAAATGCTCATAATCAGGATATAACAGGAAGCAGCCGTTGCATTTCCAGAGATTACAAAATTTACAGAGACTTAAAATTCAAAACATGGAAACAGTCTACAGAAGTTTAGGAAAATAAAAAATAACATACACATTCATCATTTCTGCCATAATAAATCTTGCTATTTGAAGGAACAGTGCAATGGTCTGGGAACAGTGAGAGCAGTATTATTCTAGTATGATATTTCCACTGTCCTAGCATGACAATGGACATCTCACTGATCATCAAATGACTACATACTACTATTCAGCATCACAAAAATGTGATGCTTGTATTTTTAGTACAACTGCAGCTTGCTATTTACCAAAATTCCTATTTTGGCAAAGAAGGAATCCCAGGAGGTGCTCTCCCTCTTTAAATCTGGACTTTAAAAAGCTAATCTTCTGTGTCAGTTTTGTAAAGAATGACGAGGAGCTACCTGAGCTCTCAAATTGCAATGATAGTGAATGTTCAAAGTTAAGTTGCACCATCTCATGCTGAATGTGACCCAAAACCATAAAGAAGAGGAATAGATGAGAGCAAGAGCATGAGAGAGGAGTACAGGGATGGGGAGAATGATATTCATTAGCTTTGATTTTTTCCACTGCTTAAATGAAAAAGTAAACCACAACACTTTAGAAACTGTTACATACATTTTGCAAGCAAATAAAAACTTTCAAAATGCAGTTTGGTTTGAAACAGGTCTATCAGTGATAGGCACCTTATAAAATTTAAAGGAAAAAATTATTTGGTTGCCATGAAAGGTCATTATTTCCACAGTTACTCATAAGTCATATCTAAGATCCAACATGTATCCTTCTTTTCCCAATATAGGGAGTTACTGTGATTTTTCAAATAAGGGTTAAGGAGAGTCATGTGGTTAAAACACTGGACTGGGATTGAGAGAGTCTAAAATCTATTGTTGACTCTGTTTTCAACTATGTGACCTTGAACAATGAATTTAATCTCCTTATACATAAATTTTCCATTTTAAAAATAGCAATATTTTCTTTTGTCAAAGAGTATTGTGAGGTTGAATTGATTAGGAATAGAGCTGGGTGAAATCTTTTGGACAAATCATTTTTATGCTCAAAACTGCAGATTCGAGCCAACTGAAACATTTCATGTATTTTTGTGAAATTGTTTTGTAAAAACAAACTGAACAAATTGAACTGTTTTGTTGTTTCATTCAAAAATATTTTTTAGTTTTGAAATCTAATTAAAATGTTTCATTTCAGGTCAAACAAACCATTTAATTGGAAAGGGTTCATAAAAGAGCTGCAAGAATAAGTAGAGGTTTAGAAAACATGCCTTACTATGAAACACTTATTTAGTTTATCAGACTCAAATAAAGGAATAAGAGGTAACTGAATTATTAATTTAGCAGGAAAAGGCATAAGAAGCCAAAACTAGACAACTGCAGACTAGATATAAGGCACAGATTTCTAACAGTGAAGGTAATTGACGATTAGAACCAAAGTTGCCAACTTTCACACAGTAAATAAGCACCCTGACTTTCACAATAAGCAGGGACGTCTCCAGGCACAAGCCCACCAAGCACACGCGGGGGCGGAAATCTCGGGGTGATGGGGCGGCACTCGTTTTTTTGTTTTTGTTTTGCTTAGGGCAGCAAAAACGTTAGAGCTGGCCCTGGCAATAAGCCAAAAATCAAGCTAATTCCATTTCAAAACAAGCCAATCCCTAAGAACCTCAACACTCTGTGATTAGATCCCCTCAGTGAGTGATCAGGGATTGTGGTGGGCCCGCTGTGTACCCCTGACTCTTTTCTCCCCCTTGCCTCTGTTACCCCTTCTCCCCCCAGCCCTTGCTTGCCAGAAGCCAGTCAAAGAAAAAAAAAAGCAACAAACTACAAGCCAAACAAGTTAAAAGCCGAAAACTGGCCAACAAGCAACTCATAAGTCGATTTAGCCAAAAACAAGCCCAATTTCTGTGGGGTTTATTGTGGGTTTGGTATGATTAATTGGAACAATTACTTAGGGACATGGTGGATTCTCTATCACTAGCGGTCTTTAAATCAAAACTGGGTATCTTTCTAAAAGCCATGCCATAGTTCACCAGAAGTTATGGCCTTTATGCAGAAGTTGAGCGAGGTTATCTGGCCTGTATTACACAGATTAAATAATCATAATGGGCCACCTTGGTCCTAAAATCTATGAACTAATATTTGTGACTCATTGAAATATCATGGTGATGGGGTCCAAAGAAGCATGAAGATATAGTTACTAATCTTGGTAACTGAGTAAATGATTACTTTAATAGCAATCACTTTATGGAAGATTTCCAAGGAGAGAGAGACTGAATGGTTCATGGCAACATTTTTTACTAATTAATTCTGTGAAGGGCAATCACTACTCTAGAGCAACACAGAGCAGCTCCATCTGTGCAGGGTTTTTTTCCTGAATGGCTCAAAGAGGGCACGTAAAATGTCACCATTTTCTCTGAGAAAATTACTTAACCTGGCTTCTGTTAACCTTCTTATTCACACGTGTTTGGTTCAGTCAATTCGAACACCCGGTCCAATACCCTATGACTTGTGTGATAAAATAACAGCCACACAATTTGCCTCTGAATGTACAATACAGTACTGTTACAGTTATACTAAAAAAAACCCCACAACCAGTTATTTATTATAATATGATATACTAGAAATGTGGAATGAATGCTGCAACTTCATATATACTTAGCAAACTTACAAAAAAGCACATTTTGAGGGAAAAAAAGAAAAAAAATCACTGTGACTATGTCATCAGTTTGTGAGCCTCTTCATGTGAGATCCTAATTATCTATTACCTTATTTCTGCTGCTTTGGTGGTAGGTGATCATTTTATAGTTTTATACTCATACAGACCCATATTCAGAAAGACACTTAAACATGTGCCTACCTTCAAGCATGTCAGTTTTTCCATTGTCTTGAGCAGACCCCCTGACTTCAGTGGGTCTATTCACTTATTAAAATATCTTGCTAAATTGGCACTATAATATACGCCTTAAGTGAAACACATTGAAATAAACTGGGCCTCATTTACCACTGCATCACATTAGTGTAACTCTACTTAATTGGGTAAAGCTGGTGTTACGATGTAGTGAATCAGACCCAATGTTCTCAGAAATCAATTTTTCTGAGAGGGAAGACCAAATGGAATCCGGCATTTAATCAATTGAAGAACAATGGGTCCTCCTCCTGACCTATAAAAAGATAAAAGATTAAATACACAAACAGGGAAAAATTCAATTTCTTTCTCTTATTTCTTTCCTGTCCCAGGACCTCCTACAATGAAGGTCACACCCACCTTCATTCATCCCTTCTCTTCTGACATTTTTCAAGCCATACTTTGTGCTGGATGTTCATGCCTGGAGCATTGTGTGTCCTTGGCACATGCTTCAGGACAATACAGAACTCTCTTATCTCTCTGAACTCAGAAACATGCATCATAGTGAGAGAGGAGGCTGTAAGTTCAGTAAAATGATGGGTCATTGAGGTCATACATCTTTGTCATTGTTCTTTATTGTTCTTGACTCAGGGGGAAGGGGGAGCTTTTCTCTTGTTTTCATTTTTTTTATTATAAGTTTGAGGTTACACTGATGAATGTTACTGTTTCTAGAAGGTTGACGGTGGTGTAGTATAACATAGACCTCAGAGCCAGCAACTCTGTGCAAAAGCAGTTTTGACAATGAATATTCATCCTGACCTGCAGACCTTCTGCTACCCTAGCCATGATCCTCACAAAACTAATCACAGCCGAAACACAATCTGCATTAGTATAAGAAAGAGAGACAGAGAGATATCAAAAACTAACCTCTGGTTAAAGGGATATAAGAGGTGAAATCCTGGCCCCACTAAAATCAGTGGGAGTTTTGTCATGGATGTCTATGGAACTGAGTGAAATCTTATTAATGTGTTTTATGCTTGCAGTAGGTTAACCAGGTCTGGTTCAAATGATCTTATGCTAGAAGTAACATTAATTCAGTTAGCAGTTTTCCATATTTTTGAAAGCAGATCTCCGTACTTACCCCCTTCAGGAAAATGAAACCAATTGTGCCCTCTATGCAGTCCCTCCATGTGTTTTTAAAGCCCTTCTCCTGAGTTTATATATCTTCCATCCACACAATCGCCAGCTGCTGCTTTGTGCCTCTTGCCCCAGGAGAGGGCCCCACACTTTGGAAAATACTTCTTTAAGCAGTCCATGGTGGAACTGAAATCTGGGAGGGCACTACACTGCTCTTTACAGACCATTGAGGGTACTGATTATGGCATCATGAGTTATTTCTCCATTTGTTTTTGCTCATTTAGTCCTGTATTAATAGTCTATAAAATGAATATAAGCAGGGAAATTATGGGAGCATGGCTCTGGTTCTGCTTTAATTTCACTGCTTCTGTTCATCATTAAATGTGATATAGTTTTGATGAGCTTTTTGATAATATCACCATTTCCATAAGATGCACATGGTAATTTCCTTTGTAAGTAGCCTTACTATGTGCATCGTGTGCTCCAGTACTTCTCTTTAAACTGAAGATGCAGACTTTTCATCTGTAAACAGAGCATTTTTTCCTTATGGATGCCAAAGTGGATAATTCCCTTTGGGAATTAGAAGATAATGAATGATTGGCATTTGGTACAACTCCTTATTCTAGTGAGATTTTGGCATGCCACTCATTTGGAAATTTAGTCTATTGAATGACACCCACATTTACCAGATGGGCTGTGAAGGCATACTATGTGTCAACACCTTTCCATAATATTGCTTGAATCCTGGTTCTGTTTATTCATGGGTATCTGATTTGATGTTCCTGAATAAGTTAGTGTCCATATTTAGTTACACATTGCGGGGAGGGGGGCCACAAGAGGATGCTGCATTCTGTGAAGCAGTGCATGTGTGTGTGTGTATCTCCTGGCTCTAGGAGAGTAGTAAGCATACCTCTGAAGAGGCATGGTGCTTCTTGCCACCCAGTGCAAATGGAGCAATTGTGTATCATAGACAGGTTTGGGTCCAGTTTTTCAAAAGTTGCATTTAATTTTGAGAACCTTGGTTTCTGAGTGTTCAGCATCAGAAACCTTGTGGTGGATCTTTCAGAGCTGATGAGCAGACACTGTTCCATTTAATATCAGTGGGGGTTTGGTGCCTCTGAAATTCAAACCCTAAGTGTCTAAAAATAGAGGCCACATCACATGAACTAACTGTTATGCCCTAGATTATGCAACCTGTCAGTATGAGAGCCAGGATTATAACTCAACAAGTCTGAGCTCTCCGATCTCTGCTCACACCCACTTTCCCATGCCACTCCTTGGTACCTCTTTCAGTGATGCTTAGATACCATGGTGTTCTGTATGAGATAGGCAGATAATATGGCCATTGGGATTGGTATTTTATGAATATTAATGACCGCCAAGAAGCAGTGAGTGTGTGTTGACACTATGAACTAGGAATGTGATTCCTCTGCTTAAGTACACCTGCTCACACTAGCTGTCACTGAACTGGCATGAGTATAAATTGCAGCATAGCCACAGTGGCCTGGGTAGGGCCAGCGGAGGCATAGCTGAATAGTGCCGAGTACAAACCCACCTGAAACTCGTGGGTCTGTACTTGGCATGGCTCAGCCATGCCTCCATGGCACGGCTATTGTGTATCATAGCTAGGTGCCTCCATGGCACCTAGCTATGCTACCACTGCTATTTCTACCTGTGTTCACTCAATAAGAGTTATCAGAGTATGTGTATACAAACAGGAGAATCACACCCCTAGCTTGTAGCATAGACATAGCCTATATGTGTGTGTATAATATATGCATGTTGGGTCAGCTCTCATCATAGTGGTAATCTCTGCCTGTTGATTTGTCTGGATTTGTGCATAACAGAAGTGGAAGAGTGATCAGCATAGCTTTCTTGAACAGGTTTTGTTCCTGACCACTGATCATTCTAAATAAATATTTTTTGTGGGGGGCTGTATCAGAAGCTGGTTAGAGCAAATAATGAGAAACAAGAAAAATTGCTGTTCAAATTGTAGTTAAACCACTCATGTGACCTTGGACAGATGACTCTTTATGCAGCCATCAACCCCAACTCAAAATCTCTGAACTGAATTTCTCTCTGCAGACATATTTTTTAAAAAATATACAGGAGAGAAGCTATGCACCTCACCAACCATTACATTCTGGTTGTACTGAATTTCTTACCTGACCCCAGAAAATTAATACAAAATACATTTATTCCTTTATCTGTCACTTTTATGCCTATTCATTTAAATGGGTTTGTGGTTGCATTATGGTTAGCATAGATATCTGTAGAGGTAATACCTCTGATTGGTTTTTAACACAGTTTATTGACTTATTTTACAATATAGAAAGATGGATTTTTATGGCCTGAATAAGACCATTTTATGAGAAATGCGTATAATCCATTGTATTCAGTTCACAAGGTTCAACAGACAGAGCTACTGCTGCCCAATACACTAATAAAGGCTATACCATGAACCTGAATCAAGCTGAATGTAGACTGTATGCAGCAGGCTAATGAGGTGAGGGACATTGGGGAGAAAAGGAGGAATGAATGATTGATGTGCCATAGGTCAGGGACACTTGAGCTTTTGCAGATGCCTAGGGAAAAACAACTTGGGAGGATGTGCTCCTGAAGACATAAGAAAGCTGTGACACATCTTAGCATATAATACTGCAGGAAACCTTTCATGGTATGTGCTTCAAATACTTAACAGTTCAACCAAACTAACCTGATTGTGCCAGTCTGCACAGACAGCAATATACTTGATCAGAAAGGAAAGAGGATGTATTTGTAATGTTTGCAGAGTTTATAATAAAAAGGAATGCAGGCATAGGTGTTTCTGCTTTATTATTAGTAGGGCCAGAGTCTGCAATTCTGGGTCATGCATAGTGCTTTATTCCAGGTGTCATTCTGTAGACTGTTTTGGCATGAATTATGCAGATAACTGCTACTAGTGGGAGAAGGGGTTGAAAATCTGCCCTTTGTTTATCACGCTAGGCATCATGAACTAACCAAATGAATAGAAAAACACAGTGCACACCCCAAAAAGCTTCTAATCTAAATGTAGACAGAACCACAGACAAGGAAGATGTCAAAAAGGGGTTGAAATAGAACAGGGGAGGACAGGACTGTGGGAGAGGCACATCACAGGAACCACACAGTCCTCAGAAGGCAGATGTGCAGTTTGTTTTAAATATATTGAATTATGGTTGGCGATAGCTACCATTTCTGTTTATTTACTGGGTGGTGTAATGAGGCATGAGGCAGCTGATGGGACACCCAAAGAGGAAAGAGAAGTAGTGCTTGCAGGAGGGAAGTGGTGTGATTTGGGTCATGGAGATGGACATTGGAGTACAGGGAGATGGGGGAGGGGGACAATTTACATAGTTGGGTGTGAAGCGGGGATGCAGGCATATTTAGATGAGAAGGGGAAGGTGTATAGGAAACTGGTGTTAGAGAAGTCAGGCAGCATGGGCATGTATGTGGGACAGTAGAGAGTAGAACAACAAAGGACACTAGTGAGCTTGTAAAATGGGTCTGAAGGTGCCAAGGTGGACAGGGATTGGAGAGTCCAGTGTTTTTCCTTGGTTCTCACTGGAGCTCAGGAGCTCTGTCTGATGAATAACAACCAGAGATCAGAGGTCACTCAGAGGTGCCCCTTGAAGCATGCTGGGCATAGTGGTGGTAGGACCCCTGGGGAGAAGGCACAGCTGGGACTTAGGGTATGTTTTCAATAAGAGCATTTTGGGTTACTTTAACCTTGGTTCACTCGTTATTTAGCCAAAGATAGCCAAACATAAGAGAATTTATCTTAAATCTTTAGTAGTGTCCCACATCTTATACTTTCTAGTGCTGAACTTCATCCCCTGTGTCTCAGGCTAGGGAAGATCAACAGGATGGTGCCTTCATGCTTGATTTTTCTAAGAGTTAAATACAAAAAGGAATTGTACTTTGATCTTCTTTATAATCTGGTGTCATGATTAGAAAGTTACAGCAGTTGTTTCCTTATAAGGAAGAAGGGGCATTTGCCAAGTGTGCCCTGAAATATATGCATGTTCCCTGCTGACCACTGAAACACATGCTGAGAAAAGTAGTCTGCATAAAATCTTGATCTTCTGCTGAATGGGTGTCAGTGTGAGGTGTTGCCTGGAGTCCTTTGGAATGCTGTACTGTGATCCTGTTGGACCTCACAATTTAAGTACAATTAGGCCAGATAAGTGTCTGGAAGAGAGATTTCTCAGGAACAACTAGAGTTGAACAAATTAAGGTGTTCATATTTCCTTTTTTAATGTTGAGGTTCATCTGGCATAGTGAGAGCTTTTGCAGATGATTGGTATGAACACATTAAATAAGACTTATTGCAATTTATTTGATGTGATTAAAGTTATAATAAGTAAAACTAACTAGTCAAAAAGTAATTAGCCATAGGGTCACTATGTTGGGCTATATCCATAATTTTATTTTTTGATAATGTTCCCTAAGGTGTCTAGAACATCATAGCTTCCCTGTTGTGCTGGTATTTCCTATAGGGGTCTAGTAAAGGGTGATTAGTGGAAAACATCAACAGTAGTTATGTGAGGAGTTATTTTCATTGCAAACTCTGAATTAATCTCTCTTTTTCTGACACACAAATGGCAGGTTCCCAGACACTTACAATAATTAGCCTGTTGCAAAAGAGTGAATAGTATCAATGCTCTTTTACTAACAGCTAATACTAGCTGGGCTTTGAATCCTAAGGCTCTGAATCCATTGCCATTTTGCCTGATGATAAGTTAGTATTCATGTTATGTGTTGCTTCTAGCAGACCATGACAGTCTTATCCCTAAAGGTTATTTTGCCCCTAACTTAAGCCTGGGGAACAGCCACTTTATCAGTGCATAGTTGCTGCTGTTTAGGAACACACTCCAGTGAAGACATAAGGTGGAAAGGAGAAAAAGCATGTTGCTATATCTGATGGCACCCTAATTTTTATGACAGTGGTTAAGGCTTTAGGGGAAGCCACTAACTATTTCATACTCATTTGCCAAACTGCACCAGAGAGAAGAGGTTTTTTATTCCACTTAAATGTGAAACTGGTGAAAAGTCAAAATTCCTTTTCATGAGGAGCCTTTTGCACCTGTCCACATTGACAAGGAGTGTAGTGGCCCTATTTCCCTAAATGAGCATCCAAGGGTCCATTGCTCAATTTTGCTCACTATCTACTTTAGAACATACACTGTCATGGGTCTAAAAGTTGCATTTACTACTTGGATAAATCTAGGGTTATGGTGGAAACTGATAAAACTTTTCATCATTCTTGCCAAATGTTGCTCCCACCCATAAAAATAAAAAAGACAGATTTCACATCAAATATGGGGGATGACAGCTCTGAGAAGTGGCCATTCTTATACTGGGCATCGTTATGGACCTGTCACTAGTACATACCGTTTTCCTTATGATTACCTCTGGGCATGAGATTTTACTAAAAGTAAAAGCACAGATACCCAACATATTCCTGTAAATCAGGCTGAGAATAATTCACATGTGTATCTTTAAGTGTAGGTGACCTGAAAAATATACAAGCATTTGTGTATTTTTCAGGTCACCTTCACTTAAAGTGGGAAAGTCCATGAATCAGGGGCACACCATGCTTATAATGCAGGGAACGAAGTCTATGCCTCTGTGATAGAATCTGCCTACTTGTGTGTTTTTTCCAGGGTAAGACCAGGTAGACAAATAACCAGCTAAATAAATAAATAAATAAATAAATAAATATGGAGGCTCTGTTTGCAAAACGGGCTTCAGGCTGGTGAATCCAACTGTGCTCTTTACTGAACAGAGGATGGGAATGGAAAGCCATTACAGAACAATAAAGGCATGCTTCCATCCCAGCACCCTTCCTTTATGGTGCTTTCTCTTCCAACACTGCAATACAGCCATCCTTGTCCAACCCTACCCAGTCAGGAATCAGATCTATCAGCGAGGGGAAAGTTCTAATCTCTCCACTTCATGGGAGTGGAATGCCTAGAATGCAGAAGAATCCATCCTGTTCTGCTGAGCAGGGGAGAAAGGATGTAGGGCATTTGCAGAGAGACATCCCACAATGAAGCAGGTATACAGAAGACTAGGCCAGGGAAGGGAGAGCCCAGGAGCTATGGAGGTAAAGGACTGCATCCATGAGACTGTACTCATGACTGTAGACTGATTCTGCTACTGCTCTGGAGGCTGGCGGGGGTGTAGAGGTTCCATTCCCCGTGTCTAATTCCCCCCAGACACCGCTTTTTCTGGTTTACTTGCTGTGCTCTGGCCCTAAAGTTTGGTCCTCTCCCCAGTACCTGGGCCATGTACTAACTAGTAGCATCAGTCAGGGATAAGGATTCCCCTCCAGAAGAGGATGACTGTGGAGTCCCAATTGTGAGAGCTAGTTTGCAACCATTTAGGGAATTCCTAGCTCCTTGCAGGTGAGGGAGAACAGGAGATTACTGCACATATGGATCTTCCTGCCCATCCTCTCCCCTCCCCCAGTCTATCTGTGTCCTGCCTCAACTTGCCCTGTACCTATTGGGGGTACCCCAGCACAGCTGAGCTGCGCACTGCTCAAGGGGTGTAACAAATAAGCATCCTACACAGCCCCTTTCCTCTCCTGGCTCTTGCACTGCAGAAATGTATGATGGGCTTGATTTATTTTTGTCCTGCCTCTGTGCTGTCATCTATACCAGTGCAAAGTGGGTGCAATCCATTTCACCAAATCAGAAGAGTAGCATTTTGCACCCCCTTTACTGTGGTGTAAACGAGCACACAAGGTGGGGAACAATGAGGAATCAGGTGCAGGAGAGGAGTAGAAAGGTTTGCCTGCCCCTTTATGAATCACAGAGCCAAATCTTAATGGGTAATATATGGACATTCTTGGAGTCCCTGATTTATTCCAGCCATAGGAAAGCCGGTACAGTATTTTGACTCTAGTTCTCCTCTTTGCCTTCTCCCCATCCCCGCCACTGAAATCTAAGAGCTAAAGTCCCAATTTTCTTCCCCTTTTTAAATACGACTTGCCTCCCCTAAGCCTATTTTCTAATCTGGATGTAAAAGGCTTAGCTGATTGAAATACACAAACTGCCCATAGACAATTTCCTTTGCAATATAAGGAAGGCAATGGCATTTTGCAGTATGTATACCGTAAACATTATCTTCATAAGTTATTCAAGGCAATTGCTTCAACTTTTGCAAGAAAAAAACAGGCAATGATACTGATGTAAATATATACGGGCCAAATTCAGCATGGTGCTGAGCATCTGCAAATCCTGTTGAAGCTAGTGAGTGGAAGCCACTCAATATCTCTCAGGATTTGGCTAACATAGGGATAGAGAGAGTATTTAATATAAAGTATATAAAAACAAGAGTAAAAAAGCAGACCTCAGCCCCTCTGAAAAAGGGTTCTGCTATGCTAATAGGGAGTGAACAGAAGGACGTGCTCCGATACCTGCACATCTGTCTAAAATAGCAATAGAGCCAATGTTTTCGCTGATTCCTTTGAACAATATTAAATTCTAAACTCCAGTGAATAGGTTAGCATGCCCATTGTCTTCCCAAATAGCCATGTATCATTATGTTTCATCCTGCCCAAGTGATCACAGATGTCTTTCACTCCAGGTTTTCACAACTGTTTATGTTAGCCAAGCAGATTGCTCTGAATAAAATGTGTCAAATTGCTTTCAAAACCAACCACTTTGCTCAAAGACAAAGGCAAATATTTCTGTGTCTATTTACAGCTTGAAAATATCCCTAAAGAGCACAGCTGGTTGAATTGCAGTTAGCTTTGTGTAGATTTAGTACAACTGAGGAGAATCCCCCCTAAAGGCTCAAAAGACTTAGGACCTGACTCTGCAACCTTTACTCATGAGTTATATTCATCTCTGGTCAAATTCTGATCCCATTACAGTCAATGGGGATTTTTCCCTTCAGTAAGACCAGGATTAGTTGCAAGAATATAGGAATTAGTTGCCTGGAGAGGAGCTGTTGCTGTTTTGAAAATATGGCATCATCTTATCCACAGTCAGATGTCTTATGTGTCTAATTATCTGATTGTGCTCATTTCATAGTTTAGCACTTCCCAAAGCGTGTGGCCTACACCCTGGGAGGCATAAGGACTAGCTGGGCTTGGGGGCAGGGAAGATGTATACGTTAAGTCATGCTGGCCTTCAGCAGCACGCACACGAAGGTTGAGACAGGGGAAAAACAGTTTGTTTCATTTTCCTAAAAGCAGTGGGGAGAGGAGAGGAGAGTATGATTTCCAAAATCTGGGAAATGCTGAATTAACCCCCCAAAATTATAATGTAAAAAAAGGATGGTAGATTGATGCCAGGCTGAAAATCAGACCTTCATTTGACCTTATTAAATCAATCAGACCTTATTAAAATCAGAGTTATCAACTCATACTGCTTATTAAAACAAATATTCAATCACCTCCTTTTGAAAATGGCAACAATGTATTTCCTTTTCAAAATGGCAACATTTTTGTCTTGTATCTTTGGAACACAGACATTTGACCTGCAGAAAGAAAGAGTATTCCCCTAAGTTGACTTGCAATAGTGTCCTGTCCTTGAGTCCAAGCAGCACAATGAGAACAAGCAATCGAGGGAGGACATGCATATTAAATTATAATATGTATACATCCAGTCATGATGCCTGTGTGTCACTGTTTAGAACAGGCAGGAGTCAAAACAAGTCTGCCACCCTCTGACATTCTACTTGCCTGAAGGACAACCAATAAAAAAACAAAAATAAATGTACACTTAAAGCACAGGTTTTGGATAATAAAATTAGCATCAAATAATATTTCAGAGGCATACTGTGTGTAGTTAAATAGCACTTTAAACTTTATTCCTCTGCGGGGGAGGGTTGAATTGGGCCCTTTTATTTGTTCTGGGCAGAAATCTAGCGCACAACGTCTCAGTGCAAAATGCTTTTGTTGTATTTAATTTTTCTATATACATTAAAATGTATCATTTTGTACAGTGTGTGTGAACATACCGAATGGGTGTGTGTGACAGAAAGAGAGATCATAGCATCCTCATTTCTCCTTTTTTGAAAGAACTATTCTATAACACGACCCAATCCTTTTGGGTACTTACATTTTTTTTTTTTTGCTTTGTTAACAATAGGTCTATCCTGCAAGGTGCTATACATGTCCTGAGTGCGTTCAGTTCAAACAAAGTGGGAATTGAGGCCACTCAGCATCTTGTGAGAGGCATTAGGCAGACTGCAGGACTGAGCACAATATGTGGCACTTGCCTTTTCCCCAAGTCATTTTGGCATGCTTTTTTTTAATATAGACAGTTTGCATCTTAAATATGTATTTACATAATAGCCTAGGACCACTCCAGGAAGAGCAATTTCACTTTATTGGTCTATAATATGCCTTTTAAAACATTTAAAATAGGCATGTCACCATCAGACTAGAAGAAGCTCCTTCAGAGACAGTCTGTGCATAATACACATTTGTAAAACTCTTATTTAAATACATTATTTACCAAAAGGGAGACAGGAAATGGCTCCTTCAGACAAATTCCAGTCTCTCGGGAAGATATTACACTTACTGAGAAATATACAAACATATGATACACCTTAAAAGGGCTGCTACACTATCACTTGATTTAGCTTCAGTCATCTTACTCCTGCAATTAACCTCAGGTTATAATATGAGTTCCCATTTGTATGAGTGCCACTGCTGAAACATGAGCCCATTGTCATCATTATCAGAATGTTTCTTTTGAAAGTGAGTGAACAAAGGTGGGATACACAGACAAAAAAATAAACCAAATGTTTATGAAATGCTGGAGATTCAAATTTTGCTATGATGTCATGTGTCTTAGATCAATATTTCTAGCCAAAGTGAGAGTCCAGTTTGTCTTCCTTCCAGAAATTAGTACACCTCAACACTTTGAAAGGGTTAACACCCACTCACCTACCCTATAAGATTTACACTTTTTTGGGAAGGAAGGCTGCAAAATTTAGCCTGCTTTTGTGCTTAAACCATACAACACCATGCATTTTTTTAAAATGTCTTATATCAGCTCAGGATCATTTAAAACTGGGTCCATCTTCATGAACTTCAGTGAAACTTTCAATGGAGCATTCTCTGGGTCTCAGGTTTAAAGTAGGACCCTGAAATATGGCAAGATTTATGCTACCTGTGAAGAACATGGGAGATATCTGTATTAATTTCATGAATGCTATATGTTTATCTGCGGACTGGGTGGTTATTGTGTTGTTAGCTAAAGGATAATTATGACTTAATTCAGGTTCAGGTTGATGTGCCACAACTAAAATCAACACCTAAAGGGATCTCTTTGTAGTTTACCTCATTAATGTGGAATTGGGGGTCTGGCTGATCTCACTAATGGCAACAGGGAAGATCTTGAAAGCAGTTAAAAAGCAAACTCTGATGAGTTGGGGAGCCGGAGGGTCTGCAGAAAAAACAAGCTACATCATGTTTCTCAGGAGAATGGTAGGGAGATACCAAGGCATGAGGGAAATGATAAAGTTAGGTAAAATGATATCCATTTAGGTTTTCGTTATTTTAATCCTTTTCTTTCAACCTGTCATGTTCCTATGGATAAATCAATCAGACTTTGTTCTGAAGAAGTTTTCTTTGCCACTGCAGTTTCATTCTGTCACCAGCTCCTGGAGAGAAGTTTATAGCAAAGTCTAATCCAAATTAACCCCAGGGTAATGTGGTTTGTGTTTAAAAAATGGAGGAGGGGAGGTATTGTATTCTGGTCAATCCAGACTAAGTGTGGGATGAATTGTGGGATTCTATTGTGAGAGAAATGCAGGTCCAGGCCTGTCACTTGGAAGGGGCAAGAGAATGACAGCATGACGTCTACCTTTACCCTTAGCCATCATACCACCTACAAACCCAGCAACTCACGTTTTCCCTTGCACCAGTTTCTCTATTTTTGAAGGTCTTACTCTTGTCTCAATTTTAAAGACTGAATAAGAATGAAAAAGGCAATGACAGAGAGAGTCCACAATCCCCACCTCATTACTCCCCCTGCAAATGCAAGGAAATGATTGTGTTAAATATTCTCACTTAATCCCATGTGATGATGAATTCTCAGTGCTCCAGAGGAAGATGTGGTATGGAGCGGAGAGGAAAGCCCATGATGCCTGCCACTAGGAGAATTTTTTTTCCTGATCACTTTATCCTGGCATGCATCCATGGGTATTCACCCACAAAAGTTTATGCTCGAATACATCTGTTAGTCTACAAGGTGCCACAGGACTCTCTGTTGCTTTTGCAGATCCAGACTAGCATGGCTACCCCTCTGACACTGAACAGTTTATCCTTGTGAAAGTGACCATGAATCACCATACTGTTTAGGAAGCTAATAGCTTTCATTTGGTATGACACTATCAATATCCCTGTCATTTTCTATTTTCTGCTTAAATTTTCGTGAGGTGGACTCTGTTGATTGGGAGATGTAATTTATAAGGTGGATTCTTAAAGGGCAGAGAAAGTCCAACAATTGATTAACCTCTGAGAAACTACAACCTTTATTGTGACGGTACTGTTTTTCGAACTAGAGCAGGGGTGGGCAAAACTTTTGGCCTGGGGTTCAAAATTGTGAGGAGGGCCAGGTAGGGAAGGCTGTGCCTCCTCATAAACAGCCTGGCCCTGCCCCCTATCTGACTCCCACCCACTTCTCGTCCCCTGACTGCGCTCCTCAGAACCCCCGACATATCCAACCCTCCCGCCCCCCGTTCCTTGTTCCCTGATTGCCCTCTCCAGAGACCCACACACACTAACTGCCCCCCCCAGAACCTCACCCCCTATCTAAGTCCACCTGCTCTTTGTTCCCTGATTTCCTCCTCCTGAGAGCCACCCACCTTAATCACCACCCACAGGACCCCGCGACCTACCTAAGGCCCCCTGCTCTTTGTTCCCTGACTGTCCCCTCCCAAGACCCCCCCACCCTAACCAGCACCACCCGGGTCCCCACCACCTATCTAAGGCCCTGCCCTGCTTACCATGCTCAGATGGGTGTTCCATCCCAGGAAGGTGGGGCCCCGTGGCATGCTGCGCTCGGCCCCAAGCCCCAGCCCTGGAGCACATGGGCTCGCTTCCCTGGCCTGAGCTGGCAGCCCACATATAGTCCACTGGCCATAGTTTGCCCACCCATGAACTAGAGGAACCTCAGAGGATTCTTTATCCCTTCAGCTGAACAAGCTTCACAATTTAACAAGGATTTTAATATTTTTTCTACTAAACCTTCCTTACAAGCTGGAAAAGACTTGTAATACTCATGCTGAAGAGTGAGAAGAAAAAAAATCCTCATTTAAAATGATGTCAATGCACCCAAAGACCTAAAGTTTTCAATGTATGTTCCAGTAGCAACCTTGATTTGAAATCATGCTCTGACAATCCTCAGCTGGTGGGAATCCTCGTATCACAACTGACAATGGAGCTATGCCAGTTTCCACCATGTGAGCAAGTAACTCATTGGCTAGAGCCTTTAGCAGAGCTTTCAAGATTCCTAATACAGAAAAAAAAACCATGGAAACTGAATTGTTTAACCACTGGAATTTTTACCAGCTCCCAAACTATTTTCAGCTAAGGTTTCTGTTTGACGCTCAGTAAATTTTCATATGCAGCATACAAGTTTTGTATAGCATATATATAGAAGACATTCCTTTCCCCATTTTCACTGTGTTCATTGACCTTAAACCACTTCTCCATCTTGACATATTTTATACTTCCCACCTTGCCCTTTTTCTAGATCTTTTTTTAATGAACCATAGTCTACTTAATTTTAACTTTGAACTGAATGGGCTTGCTAACTTGCTTTCAACTATTTTTTTCTTTGCTTAGTCTTTTATTCAATACTTACCTGCTCTATTTCGATTCCCACCCCCCTCACCCATTTCTACTTTAGCATTCAAGCTGTCTATCTTCTAAGTGCCTGTTCCCCAACACCTGGGTCCTGTACAGATATTTTCAGAAGAAGAAAACATTGTGTCTCACTTTATTATCTAAGGACAAAGTTGCATCTAATTGTAAATACAGGCTGAGAATCTGTTTTTATCAGTAGTAATTAACTATCTGTAGTGTAGTATACCTGTATTATAATTATCAGCTATTACTGAAATTAGGAGTCAAAACAACAATTAATAGTTCAAATACAGCTTCCATGTAAAAATATTGTTGTTAAATACAGTTAGTACATATTCAGTTGGAAAGGGGCATCTGAGAATTTTGTTTCTTGCCACACAGTCCCCCTTTTCCCATGTCGGGAGGGGGTTGGGGTCTAGGCTGCTCTAAGTTACACTGAGGATCATTTTTGCCCCAGACTTGGTCTCTTTTCATGTCTTTTGAATGGAATCAACGGCCACCTTTCTTCATCCCCCTCTCAGATGTGCTGAGCATAGTTCAACAAAGGATTGAGCTCTTGTTTTCTAGGCATTGCAATAATAGATCTGTGTCCTCCATACCCTATTGCCCTTTAAACAAAATGCACTTCTTAACACTCAAGTAAAGGGCAAAATGCCACTAAAAGCAGGAGATGATGTGGATGAGGTAATATCTTTTATTGGACCAACTTCTGCTAGTGAGAGAGACAAAGTTTTGAGCTTACACAAAGCTCATATTCAGGTTTATGTGAGCTCTGTGTAACCCTGAAAGCTTCTCTCTCTCACCAACAGAAGTAGGTCCAATAAAAGACATTACCTCCCCCACATTGTCTCTCTAATATCCTGGAACTCACATAGCTACAACAAACTTCATACTAAAGAAGAGCATATTTGATTATGCAAATGAATTTGGATACTTTCTTTTAGTCAGGTTCAGACAGCTGAGCTGGGTTTCAATAAGTTCATTAGCAATAAGTTTTGCCTAAATCTGATTTTTTTGAAATTCAGATTTGGATATTTCTTGGTTTAGTTTCCATAGGTATCCAGGATAGAGCTAACAATACAAAAACTGTTTCCCATGTTAATAAAGGGGTCATTTAATAGTCCCTTGTAAAAGAAAGATATTAAATACAGTGTCAGGGTGCAATCAAAAAACTTTTTAATACCCTCCAATTACTATGTATTTTTTCATCACACTGTCTATCAAAAGGAGAAAATCCTATCAGCATCACTAAATCCTCCTTTAGAGTTTCATTGATCTTAGCCTTACAACAAGATTATCAAAAATAGTTCTACATAAAGATAATATCTAGAGGCTTTCTGGCTAATCTCAACACTTAATTTTAGATTACATCTAGTAGTTTTCAGACTCATAGTTATCCTTGTAGATAACCTATATATATCCATGTTTACTCTTAAGAAGCAATAATTATTTTTGTTTGCTATGATTCCAACATGAACAGCACAAAGATGCCAATAGACCTTTTACAATAAGTCTTAAACTCGTTTACAGAATAAATAAGTACATCTTGCCACATTAGAGACAGTTTGTTTCTCCTGGGTGAGGAATTCTCTTTTCTTGTGCTTTGTATGCCAGGAATCACATAATTTCATGTACCATAGTCAAACATAACCAGTTCTGAGTGTGCTAATTGTCTTAAGCTTGCTACTTTTGTGTAGATGTTTGGATATACAAGTCCCACACATGTCTCTGTGTTCTACTACCAGCAGCCACATAATAAATGTATGTAAAAAGGCAACATGTGAAACTGAATAGTTTAATTAGAAGATAGGATCCAGAAACACCAATTCCACTACTGAGGAAAGACAGAGATTCTCGAGAATAAAAGCAGTTTAGAAGGAATACAGTGATGACCCAAAGGACTAATCTAACTCCCATTAAAGACAATAGATAGATTTCACTGGCTTCAATGGAGTTTGATCAGTCCCCAGATATGGGCTACCTAAGAAAAGACTGAGATAAAAATGTGTAAGGGTGGCAGAGTTTGGCCCCTAATTATAGAATAATAATTCTATTGATATTCTAGAGATAAAGTAATGAAAAACTCATCCTTTACAACCCTGCTGTGACTTTCATGTCATGATATTTTCTATTCTAAGAAGAGGATAGTGAATGTTTAATTTTTGAGGCCACCTAATATATGTATATGCATGTAAATTGCATATAAATCATTCCCTAAATCAGGGGTGGGAAAACTATGGCCCATGAGCTCCCTCTGGGGAGCTGGCTCAGGGGCTGCACCAGCAGCTTGACCCGCTCTGGCACTCTGGCTGGGGCAATGGGTCAGGGGCTGCATCATGCGTCACGGCCTTGCTCCAGTGCTCCTGCCAGGGTGCTGGGTGAGAGGCCACACCACGTGGCTTGGCCCTGCTCCAGTGCTCCAGCTCAGGTGAAGGGTCGGGGGCCGCATCATGTGGCTCCTGGAAGCTGCGGCAGGGCTGAGGCACTGGGTCAGAGGCCGCACCACTCCGGGTCCTATGTGCTCCAATGGGAGCTGTAGCAGTGGTGGCTCTGGATGGGGCAGCGTGCAGAATAGCCTGGCCATGCCTCCGCATAGGAACCAGAGAAGGGACATGCCACTGTTTCCAGGAGCCACTTGAGGTAAGCGCTGCAGGGAGCCTGCACCCCTGAACCTCTTCCCACACCCCAACCCCACACTCCAACCCTGATCCTCCTCCTGCTCTCCAAACCCCTCAATCCCAGCCTGGGGCATGCTCCTATACCCCCTCATCCGTAGCCCCACTCCAGAGCCTGTACCCTCAGCAGGAACCTGCACCCCTTCCCACACCCCTGCCCCAGTCCTGATCCTTCTCCCACTCTCTGAACCTCTCGGTCAAAGCCCAGAGCACGCTGCTTCACCACAAACTCCTCATCCCCAGCCCATCCCAGAGCCCGCACACCCAACCAGAGTCCTCACCCCGTCCCAAACTCCAGTCCCAATTTTGTGAGCATTCATGGCCCACCATACAATTTTTATTTTCCAATGTGGCCCTCGGGCCAAAAAGTTTGCTCATCCTGATCTTAATCCTGTGTTCTCACCTAAAATAAATATAAAGTGGTGTCAGTAGTTCTTTAGGAATTTTTTATAATAACCTGATATTGCTCTGTTTAGAAAAAAGAAAATAACACACACCCCCTTTCCAAGGGACATAAAATTTGTTTGCTTGATTTGTTTGCTTACTTTCTTTGCTAGAACATTTTCACTTGCATTATTAGTTAATAGCAGGAGGAAAAATGGGGAAAAAAATTGCCACTGCATAAACAGAGCTGCGTCCCAGAAAGCCCCCACTATCCCAGATGATATTTCTGGAAATTGTCTGATTTAGGTTTCTGCAGGTTCATTGTTGAATAACATAATAGTTAATATTACATAGTTTGTTTGCTGGCATATAAATAATAGAATTCTTTTGGGACCTGACCCTTGACTCATTAAAGTCAATGACTTCACTCTTCTTAACTTCATTATATGCAGAATCAAGCCCTGGAGTGTCAGTGATACTGTATTTGTTTTCTGTTGCTAAAATGCTACTTTTGTCAGCAGCAAAAGAAATATTCCTTTCTTATTCAAATTTGTGATACCAAACTGCCAAAATGTCTTACTGCAAGTGTTCTTAGATAATATGTTCCTAGTTTGTTCTAATTTACAGTAGAGCTGGAGAACATTATGCTCATTAGTCATAAATAACATCACATAAATAACAACTGCACTCAGTATTGAAGCAATCGCTCTCCTCCCATGTAATCATTCATTTATAGTGACGATGGAATGTTCTTAAGTAGCAGCAACCAAAGTCACATCCTTACATAATTTTGGTTAGATTGCTCAATACTTCATTACAGCACACATTTTTTCCACCCCCTACTTTCTCCCTCATTGCTTTGCAATAATTAATTTGGATCTCAAAGTCATTAGGGCCTTTTTAGAATGCCTATCTGGAGTAATGGAATTTGAATGTTAAAAATACAATATGCAAGACATGTCTTTACATTTATAATAAAGGATGAGGGCAGGAATAGGTTTTGTTGCTTCCATGTTAGACAATTCATAGACTGAAACAGTGCTGAACAAAACAGATATTTACATTACACATTATGTACATGTAGAATAGCTGGACATTGGTTTGTTGCTGTTAGTTAAGAAGCCTCCAAAAAGCTATTTAAGAAAGCACTTAAGAAAATGCTTAACTTTATGAACATGCTTCAGTCCCAATGATTTTCATGGGATTCAAGTACATCCTTATAATAAAACATTTTCTTAAGTAATGTATTGAATAGGGATGGACTTAAACACGTGCCTAAAAGCATATTTTTTAAAAGTTCATGATAGCTTGGACATGATAGTGTTTTGGGTCTTTCAGAGGTGCTGATGATAGTGTCTTGATAGCTTGGACATGATAGTGTCATGATAGCTTGGACATGATAGTGTCTTGGGTGCTGAGACACTGAGTCAGAGGTGCTGAGTACCCAACAGCTTCCAATGGGCTGATTACACTGCTCTATAGCCAAAATGCTTCTGAAATAAATGTAGTCAAACTTTACTAATTCTGGGTCACTGAGAACGAAAATGATGCTTTAAATTGTTGACAAGAATCAGAGGGGTAGTGTGTTAGTCTGGAATTGCAGAAGTGACAAAGAGTCCTGTGGCACCTTAAAGACTAACTAAAATTTTAGAGCATAAGCTTTCGTGGGCTAATACCCACCTCGTCGGATGCATGCAGTGGAAGTATCCAGGGGCAGGTATAAATAGGTAGGCAAGAACCAGGTGGGAGATAACAAGGTTAGTCCAAGGAGGCTGAACCAGCTTGTTATCTCTAATCAGGGAGGGTGAGGTGTTCCTCTAGTAGCTGAACTAGAGATGTGAATAGCGAGAGAAGAGAAGCTGCTTTTGTAGTTAGCTAGCCACTCGTAATCTTTGTTCAATCCTTGACTGATTGTATCAAATTTGCAAATGAATTGCAGCTCTGCAGTCTCTCTTTGCAGTCTGGTCTTGAAGGTTTTTTGCTGCAAAATGCTGACCTTTAAATCTTTCATGGTGTGTCCAGTGAGGTTGAAGTGCTCTCCTACAGGTTTCTGAATATTGCTATTCCTGACATCTGATTTGTGTCCATTTATCCTTTTTCGTAGGGACTGTCCAGTTTGGCTGATGTACATAGCAGAGGGTCATTGTGGCACATAATGGCGTATATTACATGGAGTATATTACAATGGCGTATATTACATTGGTAGATGTGCAGGTGAAGGATTGAACAAAGATTACGAGTGGCTAGCTAACTACAAAAGCAGCTTCTCTTCTCTCGCTATTCACACCTCCAGTTCAGCTGCTAGAGGAACACCTCACCCTCCCTGATTAGAGATAACAAGCTGGTTCAGCCTCATTGGACTAACCTTGTTATCTCCCACCTGGTTCTTGCCTACCTATTTATACCTGCCCCTGGATACTTCCACTGCATGCATCCGACGAAGTGGGTATTAGGCCACGAAAGCTTATGCTCTAAAACTTTAGTTAGTCTTTAAGGTGCCACAGGACTCTTTGTCACTTTTTAAAATTGTTGATTGGCTCTTGTTTTCAAGATATGCTATTGGGTCAGTATATACGACCCTTGACATGGGAATGGCGGAGGATAAGTGAGTTATAAAGGGAAGGGATCTCAATTTAAACCAGAAATTACTAAAATACATCTTTGACTGGATCTATGAATAAATCTATGACTGGGTTTGGACAGTACTTGCTTTTTAGGCAAAACAATGAATGATGCAATCTGAAGCTGGTATTGCATCATACATGATATGAATTGCATCATGTTATTTCTAGAAGTCATGGATGATGCAATCATAACGAAGCTTACATCACTCTGCTGAACAAATTGCCCTATATCAACTCTAGAAATCATACAGTGTCATGCTCTCTTCTTTGTCAGTGTTTGATTTTGCAAAGGGACACATTTCTGTTTAGCCAAAGTGAGCAGAGATGCCTCGTACTTGTGTGAACCGTGCAGATAACTTCTGCTATGTTTGTGGTGAAGTGACTTTTGCATCACAAAAGCTCAGTATAACCACTATGGTTAAGAAAGCCTATCACCTTTATTTGGGCTGCAAAATTGGAGATCAGGACAAGAGGTGGGCCCCACACATATGCTGCAACACTTGTGCAACAAATCTTCGCCAGTGGTTGAACAGGAAAAGGAAATCTATGCCTTTTGCAGTGCCAATGATTTGGAGAGAGCCAACAGATCATACCAGCAATTGTTACTTCTGCATGGTGCCTCCAGTTGGGAAAGGTGTGTCAAAGAAGAAAAAGTGAATGTTTGGATAATGCACAGTCCATCAGCTATATGCCCAATACCCCACAGAGAAGGACTGCCGGTTTCTGATGCACCAGAATCATTCTCCCTTGAGTCAGACGAGGAAGAGGAAGAGGATGAAACTTCTGGTCCTGAACCATCAATGTCACAGGACCCACATTTTCTCCCATCCTCCTCCTCTGAACCACACCTCATAACACAAGCTGAACTGAATGACCTTGTCAGGGATTTGGAACTACCCAAGAGTAAGGCAGAGCTGTTGGGCTCCAGACTACAGCAGTGGAATCTCCTGGCAGGTGATGTTAGGGTTTCCGTGTTCCGTGACTGTCAAAAGGATCTTGTCCCATTCTTCTTCATGGAAGGTGATCTTGTAGCCTGCAACAACATCGATGGTGTGATGGCAGCCCTCAACATCGTTCACGATCCAGATGAGTGGAGACTCTTCACTGATTCATCGAAGACGAGCCTTAAAGCTGTTTTGCTGCATAATGGCAATGTTTTGCCATCAGTTCCAGTTGGTCATGCAGTCCATATGAAGGAAACCTGTTTCATGCTGTCATACCTTTTGAGGTGCATAAACTATGACCAACACCAGTGGCAGCTTTGTGGTGATTTGAAGGTTGTTGCTCTCTTGCTTGGTCTGCAGACTGGATACACAAAGTACTGTTGTTTTCTCTGCAAATGGGATAGTCGTGCAAGAGATTCCCACTACATCAAGAAAGATTGGCCACTCCGACAGTCATTGGAGCCTGGGAGGAAAAGTGTTCAGCATCCACCACTTGTTGAATCAAGGAAGATTTTGTTACCACCCTTACACATCAAGCTGGGTCTGATAAAGAACTTTGTCAAGGCCATTGACAAAACATAAGCAGCTTTTAAGTACCTCCATGGAAAATTTCCAAGGTTAAGTGAAGCTAAGATAAAGGAAGGTGTCTTTGTTGGTCCTCAGATTCGTGAACTTCTTCGAGATGATGCATTTGACCATGCACTGCGTGGCAAGGAAAAAACGGCATGGAAAGCCTTCCAGTCAGTGGCAATACATTTTCTCAGAAACAACAAGGCAGACAACTACAGGTTGTGGGTGGAAAACCTCCTCAAGGCATACAAAAGCCTTGGTTGCAACATGTCACTAAAGATATATTTTTTGCACTCTCATTTAGATTTTTTTGCACCGAACTGCGGAGCAGTGAGCAATGAGCACGGCGAGTGATTTCACCAGGACATTGCAACAATGGAGAAACGCTATCAGGGCAAATGGAGCCCATCAATGCTTGCAGACTATTGCTGGACAGTGACAAGAGATGCTCCATTTAATGAATACAAGAGACAAGCCAAGAAGCACCGAGTAGACACTGAATAGGACTAAACTATGTACATAATAGTTTTTTTGCCTTTTGTTTCCTAATACATTTTATTTATATAACCCTTTTGTTGATTTTTAAAGTGTTACATAAACAGGATGGGTGAAATATTATCATGTAAAGCAACCATAAACACATGAAAAGACCTAGGTTTACAATTTATGATTAAAACTCTACTATCTACACAATATACATAGACATAAAATGTAAAAACTTAAATATCTTAGAAACAGTAGCCAATCAGTTGTTTTAATTGTCATATTTGAATTCATCACATCAAAATACATAATAAATATCACATTTTATCACTGAAGCAGACGACTTCTAAAAAATTGTAGACCAGTGTTACCAGAGATAATTGAGCACCTGCAGTACCCAGTGAAGTCAATGGAAGCTGCCCATCCTCCACTCATTTGCATCTAAATGAACTCCCCCATGTTAGAAAATGTTTGTTTTAACTCTGGTCTCCATTTCCCCATCTGTGAAATCAGGACACAATCCTTACCAAATGTTTCGTCAGAAAATGGAAAACAAAATTGATAATATTTTTGTCCTGTTTTTGTAATTTTAAAGCATTTTGAGATCCTTTGATGGAAAATACTATTTATGTACACAGTGCTGATGCTGCTGGTAGTGGTAGTCCTGTTACTTGTAGTATATTAAGTAAAAGAGGTCAAAGAAGTGTTAAAAGTGATTCTCAATGCAAGCCAGTAAAAACAAAAAACACTTTAGCCTTTCTTATACTCCTAGCTCAGAGAAAAATTGCTGTGGTACAATGTACCAGTAACAGGCAGAACTCTTTTAAATGGATCACAAAAAAGAGAGACCTACTTGCCTAAAGGTGGGTTGGTATATGATCCTATTATAATATTGCATCTTTTCAGTGAGGCATCTTAATGTATGCACATTAGTTCGTGCATTTGGGGGTACCAACCTCCAAATACACAGGCAATAGAATTTCCATGTGCAAACCGCATTTGGACAAATGAGTTTTGCACATGATTATTCTACCGCCTGACCTTTCAAGTGCTGGCCATTCATACAAACTGGGGATGAGAGGGAGGCAGCCATTCTGTTTCCAGCACTACAGAAGAAATGCCGAAAGAACCAGTTGGGGTGGCTCTTCAGGAAAAAGTAGCCAAACTCTATCATATTTGGAAATGTTCAGCGAGTCCAGCACCATTACACGGACTGTGCTTCTAAACAGTGTGTGTCTTCTGAGGCATCCACATTTATTGTGCTATTCTAATTTATTGCTGACAGTAATTATGTCTGATTATTATTTTATTCTACCGTCTTTGTAATATTTCCAGGGTGTCTTTAAATATTCATGCCATTTTAGCAAACAAGTTGTTAGCTTATTCAAAGGTAAAGACATCAGAGTCTGTCTTTTGGAGAGCAGAGTACTGCTTGAAGACAGAGGCCACCTTTTCATTACTTTGAAGATAATCAAAATATGGAGAGTAGTAAGTCAGGAACAAAAAGATCAGGGTGGCATAACTAACGCATATTGAATTTGTGTTGAGGAACCCAAAAAATGCAGTTCAATTTGTTCCACATAGTTTTATCCTCTAATTCCTAATCACATATGCTCTCTTATTGTGTACTATAAAAAGGGTAATTTGACTAAATCTATTCATAATTGACAAAATCAATAGTTCTCCTTTTGAAAGTCACTCAGCATATAGAATATGAGAATTTATGGTTAGTTTACTACTGTCATGGATGGGCCTCTCTCTGGTAGTAACTGATAAAGCAGCTTTTGAAGTCAGACTGTCACAATAAAGTACTTAAATCCATCTTAATGTACCCCAGGGAAGCAAGTCTGAATTAACCTAGTACCTTAGTTTTATAACAATAATAAGGTGAAAGGGAGTATGCATCAGAAACTGATTATAATATGTGATACAAAAGGAGACAGAAACAATGAGGCACAAGTAAAATGGGGACTGGGATTAAGGGATTCTCGCCCAGCCATGTGCAAAAACGTTAAAATTAATGTTGTATTGTTTAGCTAACAGCTGTCAAGTCATTGTAATGTGCAGTATGCTTGCTTTCCTCTTCCCCCTCACCAAGAGCACATTAAAAATCATATTCTTTTTCTGAAGACTGACAAAGTTAATCCTGCTTTGCATTGCTTTTAGGGCTAAATCATACTGCAGGATGTCTCTAAATTTGTGTGTGGATATTATTTAACTTTGATGTTACAGTGACACGATGAATGGTGTTAAAAATTACTTATGGCCAAATTCTGCCTACCTTTTATGCCAGTGGACAATGGGGAACGATGATGGAGGGTACAAGCAGCCTCCCGTTGCATGGTTTATGCAACCCTCAATCCACACCCCCCTTCCACATTTCAAATCCCTCGGCCCCACCCCCAGCCTGGGGCTCCTTTCTCTACCCCAAATCCATCGTCCTGAGCCCACACCCCCATCCAGAGCCCTCACACCTTCCTTGACCCCAACTACCTGCCCCAGTTCAGAGCCCCCCCACATCCTGAACCCATCATTTATGACTCCACTCTGGAGCCTTAGGGAAGCGGCAGAGCAGGGGGTGGGGCCTCGAGGAAGGGGCGGGGATAGGTTTTGTGCCAGGAGAAATGTGTTTGTGCCAACAGAAAGTTAGTAGCCTTATGTAGAGAGGAGAGCTAAATGGTCAGGCAGTAGGAAAGGGAGAGGCTTTTAGCAGTAGTGCATTGGAAGGACTAAAGGTCAGCAGTGTGAGAATCTGGGAGGCTGGAAATGAAGAAGTTGAAGTATACAAGGCAAGATGTAATAAAACCCTGGACTAGTTCTTTTAATAGCAAAGTTGGATGGACATGGAAATAGTCTGGAGATGTTGTAAAGGAGGGACTTAATTTTTTGCAGGGAGGGGAGTAGCCTTGATGTGGGGAGAAAATGAGAGAGGGAGTCAAATATTACACTGAGCTGGCCATGCTAGATATTGAAGACAGTGGACATTTAGACAGGGATGACAAAAGGAGGGAAAGGGACTTTACAGGGTAGGATTGTGGTCAGTTTTCATTGGCTAAGTTGTTCAAAGGTAACTGGTGATCTGGGGGCCTGTTTTTAGACCCCCAATTTGGGACATGTTGAAAGGGCCTGATTTTCAAAGGCCGGGGGGGCTCAACACTTTCTCAAAACCTGGCTCCTTAAAGGTATCTCAACTTGAACACCCAGAAATGTAGGGATCTGAATTACTAGTCACTCATGACAACTGTGGTGAATTTATGCTTCAGCTTAGTGGTAGGAGTAATAAATATTTATATAATAGTGGTAGTCAAAGGTCCTGCTCACAAATGGAGCCTGTAGAACAGAGTGCTGTGCAAGCATGGATATAATATAATCCTTGATCTGAAACACTTGCTTAGTTTTATTAGTTGCAGGCATAACCCCCATAGTTCTCTTTCTCCCTCTAGTAGCTGTACCACATAGTGATTTATGAATCAGCTGCAGCCTTTGGTTTAACAAAACTGCATCTTTTAGCTGAGGCAGTAAGTGCTCATCATTTTAATTCTGGATGTCCCAGGCTCAGTCCCCATTGCACAACGGCCATCCAAGTCGTCAGGTTAGAACTGGGTGAATAGTAACTTGAATGGGACTCAGGGACATGCTTAAAGTTAAGCATTTCCTTAAGTGCTTTCCTGAATATGGACTCTTTCCTGAAACTGGGACTAGATTACATAATAATGAGGTAGGAAACCTTATTTATGTCCTCGTATTGGTTTCTGATACATTTTATAAATGTGAATCTTTATTCGATTCTGAACTGTTTGCATGTTACTGGTTTGAATTGTGTCTCTTGTTTTCTAGAATTGAAGTAACTATTCAGAAAACAAACAATACATTAGACATAATTGTTCAGGATTTAAATTGTAAAGGAAAACTCATGCTGGTTACAAAATTCTGCTTGTATTGAAGTCACTGAACACATGATTTTATAAGAAATGGAAGTAGTATAAAAGACCTCTCAACCCAAAATTATATATATATTTATATATATATATTATATATACATATATATAATAGATTCCTCAATGGTTTCACCATGAGTCAAAATATAAATAATGAAGAAAGTCATTTTATAAGCTTCATTTAAGGGTGTTTTTTTAAAGGTGCACTGTTTTAATTTATCATTCTAAATGTGCTGACAGCAAGCACATTTTAAAACCTCATAGAGCAATACATCAGGTTACCTAATATTAATTTATTTTTTGTAGTTTATTTAATATAGTATTGATTGAATTTGCATTTGGATTTATGACCTTTTAAATGCTCAGGGACTAAAACAGTTGCCTAGTAAGCTGAGGTGACAGTCGTGAGGCTGAAATAGTTGATCAATCAGCTTTTTAAATAAATTAAAGATCGTTTAAACCAAAGCAATGCTGAAAATTAGAGCTTTGGAATGAGATCATCAGTTCTAAATCAATACCAAAACACTATACGCTGTGTGTTGTTCACTGTCCACTTGGGAGCATTTCAGTAATCAATCATTTGCATTCTGGGTCACAGAGTCAAAGAAGGAGTCTAATTCAGTAAAGTTATAAGACTACCATAGATCCCTTAGAAAGCAATATGTCTTTCAGTCTCTCTAAGATCAGATACATAGATAAATAAAGTCAAGTATGTAAATCAGACTGGTTATTAATAGGATTAGGACAACTGGTTAGATTAAGTACAAAACTCATAAATGGGGTCAGATTCCTGGCTGATTATGAGGATGTAATTTCACTGAAGCCATCTCTGAATTTGACCTTATCTTTGATTTTTTTGAGTGGGTTCTAAATTTGGGGAAAATTTTCTCAATGGCCTCCAATGAATGATTTTGACCCAAATCTAGCTTAGGAAGGTTCAGAATATATGAAGTTTAAATTCTATTTTGACTTAGGAAAAATTAAGTTCTGGGCTCTCTATGTTATGTGTGGATTTTTGTTTGTTTGTTTGTTTGTTTGTTTTTAATACTTTGATTTCTCTTTGATAACCTTACAGAAAAGGAAGGATTGTTTTCCAGTAAGACATAGGGTTGGATTTCTGATGACATTTACAGGATTTTGATGCTAAACTCTCACTATTTTTGATGGTAAATATGTGTCTATTTCCCTTATGAAATCTGAACCTTTAAATATTTCCATAGCCCCAGGTTCCATTTGGTTAGAAATACACTGGTTCTCAAATGTAAAATTTTGCTGGAAACAGATTTTTGTTTCAACAAATAAGTGTTTCCTTTTCATGTTCGTAATGTGAGTGAATGCACCAAGAGTACACCTGGCCCCTCTTTCCCAGAAATGTCTCCTCTCTTTAGGCCTGCCTCTCCAACTATTACAGTCAATGGGATGTTTGCCTTTAACTTCAATCAGAGCAAGATCAGGCCTGTTATTTCTTCCCTGCTACCCAGCTATTTTTAGCTTGCTAGCTTGAGGAGAGAGAGCACATGTTTGTCTGCCTATTTTGGGAAGCACACTCAAAATTGCAATGTAGACATACACTTACTGGCCATGCAGGCTCTGCTGCCACACATTAAAAAGCTCCATACTGTGCCCAGTTTGTGTGGATCAGGCTACAGTACTGTAGATTTATATCTGATCTTACCGCACACTAACTGTCTCTGCAGGCAAACCCATTAATTTCAATGGGTCTGTTGCTGGAGCAAAGTACTCAGTAGTTCACAGCCAATGGGAGCTGTGGAGTTGGCACTCACTGTAGGGGCAGCACATTGGGACCTCCCCGCCTCTCTCCCAGGAGCCAGAGAGATGTGCGGGCCACTTCTGGGAGCAGCACGGAGACAAGGCAAGTGGTGAGCCCATCTTAGCTCTGCTGCGCTGCCTGACTTTCAGTGCCTAAAATTTCCCAGTTTGGCTGCAGAAGCTCTTGGAGATCCAGTGTGATTCTGGTAAACTCCCAGTGAAACCGGGAGGGTTGCCAACATTACCACCAGCCTAACTGCTGTTAAGTTTTTTGTAGGCATCACAGCAAAGGAGGATCATGAGGTTGCTTTTTGGATCTTTGTTTATCTCCACTGGGGAAATGGAGATGGGGAAATATAGCACACAAAGAGCAAAAAATGACCTCCAGGGTCACAGAGGAAGTCTATGACACAACTAGGAATTGAATCCTGAAATCCTGATTTTAGGGTTGCCAACTTTTTATTGGCACAACATCGAACACTCTAGCCCTTCCCCTTCCCGAGGCTCCACCCCACACATCTTTGAGGCCCTGCCCCTTTCATGCATTGCCCCTCTCTCGGTGTTTTGCTCTCCCCAATCTCACTCACTTTCACTGGGCTGGGGAAGGAGATTGGCGTGCAGGAGGGGTGAGGAATCTAAATGGGGGTGAGGGCTCTGGGGTGGAGCCAGAAATGAGGGGTTCAGTGTGTGGGAGGGGGCTCTTGCCTTGGGAAGGTAGTTGGGGTGCAGAAGGGGGTTGCGGGCTCTGGGTGGGGGTGCAGGGTCAGGATGATGGGTTTGGGGTGGAGAAAGGAGCTCCAGGCTGGGGACTGCGGCTGAGGGATTTGGAATGTAGAAGGGGGCTGCAGGTTGAGGCAGGGGTTTGGGGTGTGAGAGGGGTGAGGGCTCTGGGCTAGAAGTGCTGGCTCTGGGTTGTTGGGGCTCAGGACTGGGGCGGGGGCAGGGAGTTGGTGCACAGACTTACCTTGGGCGGGTCCCGGTCAGCGGCACAGCATGGGGGCTAAGGCAGGCTCTCTGCCTGTCCTGGCTCTGTGCAGCACCACAGAAGCAGCCAGCAAGTCCAGCTTCTAGGTGGAGAAGGCAGGAGACTTGATGACACGTGCTGCTCTCGCCTGCAAGCACCACCACCCTAGCTCTCATTGGACAGGGACCGGCCAATTGGAGCTTGGAACCAGTGTTCACGGCATGGGCAGTGCGCAGAGCCCCGTGGACCCCCCACCTAGGAGCCGGACCTGCTGGATGCTTCCGGGACACAGCGCAATGCCCCAGGACAGGTATGGACTAGCCTCCCTTAGCGCCACAGCACTTCCAACCAGACCTTTAACAGCCCGGTTGGCAGTGCTGACCGGAGCTGCCAGGGTCCCTTTTCAATCAGATGTTGCTGATTTCTAGGCCAGTGCTTTAATCACAAAGCCATCTTTGGTCCTTTCATTAATACTGGAACACACTTTTCAGTTGAAAGTTCTGCTTAGGGGTAAATGGCATGACACGGTTCACTGTAACTTACAATAATAAAACCATTTTGCATTCATTGACAAAAGACTTAGAACTATTTCAGTGAGAGTATCTTTTTCCTGTTACAGATAGATACCTTGGCCACTACTAACTAGGAAGCTGTGAGATTTACCTACACATCTTCTTTTAACCAAGTATCTGTAAATTGGTCAATCTAAACGATCATTACAGAATCAAATTTGGGGTGCTATTCAGGCACTTAATATATTTGACCAATTTCATTGCAAATTGGAGTACATTGAAAATTTCAGATTTAGGATAAAAAGGGAATTACTGAATTACTCTTAAAGAATGTTGGAGAGGAAGTTTCTCAGTTGCTGATTCAGGAGGAAAATGATACAGCTTTGACTAGTGTTCTTATGAAAGATAATTATTTTATTCATCATAAAATTGATGTCCTCAAGAAGGTAGCTAAGATTAGTAATACCAGAAGCCTTCATTCCCCTGAATCAGTTAATGACATGGATTTGAGTTAGTTTACACTTCTTATTTTTACATTCTTATCACTACTGAAAAGTTTAATCTGTCCTTTCACATCTAAAACTTGTGTAGGATTCCTTTACATTCTTATTTCAGATTTTTGAGCTAATTCTGCTGTGCCAAAAGGACTTTTTGAATCTTCAGAACAGGATTAATTCTGTTTCTTGGAAATCTGGTGAAATATTTGCCATAACAATAAGAGACTGCACAATTTCCCAATCAGAATCTAAGTCTACTTAGGTTTGGAGATATCATAGTTAGTGTTACGTGCAATCTTCTCTACCAAGCTTTTTGTAATTAAAAAATGATTAAAAATTATTAAAAATGATTTAAAAATGATTAAAAAACATTATTGTTATGATGCTAGGGAATGCATAAACCATTGCATCAAACAAATATTTGGTAAAAAAAAAGAAAAGAAAAGAAAAGAAAACCTACATCCCCAGGGTGTGGGAGGAAATCTTGGCCATATTGAAGTCAATGGGAAGTTTGATATTAATTTCAGTGGAAACACTATTTTACCCCACCTCTCTCTCTATCCACTTCTCTTTTTTTTTTATCTCCCATGTCTATTTTTTTCTTTCTTCCTTTTCTGCACCTTCCCACCTCCAAAACTCTTCCCGTTATTAACCTTCAGGTACCCATTTAAATAATTTATCTTAAGCAAGTATGAATAGAGAATAGATAGTATGAGGCATAATCATCTTGTCTATTGCATTAACATACTTTATCTTTAGTATGCTATTTTTTACCCTTCTAGTATGTTGAATTTTATTTGCCTAACAATTGGTACTTGCACCTCTACACATTACAACCTGATTCTGATCTTGGTTACACCCATAAAAACTAATAATAATTTTACAGAATATTCCATGGTAAAACTTTTTCTACAAGGCCCCCTTTGTGGTTGTGAACTTCCTTTAAGCCGGCAACTTTACTCTGGCCACTTCAGTCCCTGATTGTGGGAGGGACGTAGAAGACTCTTATAGACATTGTGTGATGCCTGAGAATCAGAGGCAGTGCAGAAGTCTAGGGTCTCTGCATGTATGATGTCTCTTGTCTCCTGTGAATCCCAATGGTAGAGAGAATGCACAAGGCTTGTGGGCTGGAACCACAGTCTGTTCTGAAGGGCCTTTGAGGTTTTTTGTCTGGCCCTTCAGTGTTCCTGGGGTAATCAAGACTATTCTCTCATTAACTCTGGTGGATGTCCAAAGTAGCTCATTTAAATTCAGTGGGAGTTACTCTTGATACCCACTGGGAAACAAGATCTTAATCTATCCACTTGTAGAGAGTCATTTGTCCATTCTATTAACTGCTAAGTCTCAAAAGTGAGACTGGGTGCCGGGGGCATCACACACCCAAGTAGCATGCAGGGGGAGAGAGCATAATGGTAGCTGTAAACCACCTTTGTACTCTCAGGATTCTGGAATGCTGGAGGCTGATGTGGTCTCAACACAATTTAGAGCAGTGATGGGGACTTTATCTACCAACTCTAAAAGGGGACACAAATAAGCACTGGAAAATGATACACCTTGGAAGGAGGTTAATGTAGCTCTACTGATATTTGGAAAGACCTGGTCAGCTAATTAGTTATTTCCTTATACAATCTTCGCTGCAGTCAGGAAATTGTGGAAAATAGTGTTTGCCTAAAGCACCATTAATTTTTAAGTATTGTTCAAATACAAAATATTTTTATTTTGCTGTTCATTTTTAAAGACTATTTTACACAACCGAGGAAAAATACACAAGGCAAAGAAAAACAAAGAAAAAAAACACCCAAACCAAAGTAACTGAAACCATTAACATCAAATATTCACGAGAGGAGTCATAAAGCACTGAAGCAAAGACTTTGTAGGTGCTAGCAGTACTTGCAATGAAAACAAAGTATGCAGGAACTACTACTAAAATCAATTCACCAAAGAAAACATACGGTACTACATTTGTTTATATTCTCCATGTCGCTTCTGCCCCTTCATTTCCTTTTATAGCTATTTGGGTGTAATGTTTAATAAAGATCATTATATGGTTTATTGTGATTAGGTGCCACCTCCATCAGTTCAACTGCTATTACTTCAGTTTATAGCCTTAGCTGATATATTCTAGGATAACTCTGCTAGTGGGTGACATTCTGTACAAATTCCACTGTCTCTGTTGGAGGTGTGATATAAAGAAAGTCTGAGGATCCCATGGAGATTCTAAATAAGTAATGATCAACCTGTCCTTGTTCTGCATGTGCAACATGACATTTGCATTTTCTCGCACCTACATGTTGCAGGTGCAAATATCTGATTAAAATTCTAACACTTGAGCAGGCTTATTGCAAAGTCTAACACCTGAATCCATTGGGTTTGAAACTGTATGGTCTGATACATGTGCATTTGGAGATGTTACACTATTTAAATGGCATGCGTAAGAGATTTTTAGTAGATTTTTGCACCTGTAAAGTTAGTGTGTAAATATTTGTTCGGATCAGTTACAGATTCTAATTTTAGGCCAATTAAAACTTTAGG
This sequence comes from Dermatemys mawii, assembly GCA_007922305.1. Taxonomy (NCBI): domain Eukaryota; kingdom Metazoa; phylum Chordata; order Testudines; family Dermatemydidae; genus Dermatemys; species Dermatemys mawii. The sequence goes on along the minus strand of ML677343.1, from coordinate 23,650,454 downwards.
CACTGTAAGAGGACCAAGAAATGAGGGCATCTACATGAAAGGAAAAGTGACAGGGTATCAAAAGCCAAAGGATGGAATTAAATTAACAGTCAACATACACGTGAAATAAATCTGGTATCTATTTTTTTTCTCAGGTGCTTTGGGATATAGCTGAGTTTTGTACAATTTTTAAGGGTTAAGATGGATCAGTATTGGAAAGAGATCTCACCATTTGTGGTGGCTGTTTTCACAGGTCTTGACAGGTTGTGGCAATGTTGCATGGCATGGTGACAGGAAACAGCAAGGGGAAGAGAATAAGGAAATATATCCGAAAGGAGTTTCAGTTGTCCAGCAGGCTGAAAGTCAGAGAAACAAATTATATCTGTGTGCTCCATAATTCTTATGTCCAGAATGGAACAGTAGTTCTAGGTGGATAAGTAGAAAGCTCAAACTTCAGCATGAGAATGTACCTTCTACCAATGTACAATGGTAGGCAGGTACTGCGAGACTCCTGAAATTGAGGTGTGGGGGTTTTAACTGCCATCCTATGGAGGCCTTCCCAAATATGCAAGATGGTACAGGAGAAGCAGATGCCCCAGAAAGTGAAGCATGTGATTTCTTGGCCCTAGCAGAATGCTATGGGGAGAGAGCGATCAGGTCACCCGTTGCCATCGCAAAAACAAGAGAACCCTACAGATGTTAGATCTGGTATCAACAGTAAAAGGTACTAAGTAGACCATCTGAAATGTACTCTGAGAATTCATATATTCCAAGACAATAGTCCATAGCACCCTATCCCTTTATGCCAATAAATAATATAGAGTATGTTGGTAGCTTATGTTTTCTAGATATGAACAGAAATGGCTGAGAACCAGATGTTTGTGGGTTGATGTATGTATTTATCTGATGTCAACAAGTATCTAAGGATCCATGCATAACAAAATAGTTGCCCAGCGTGACATTTTTAAAAGTGCTCAATGTTAGCCTAACCCTACTGCCATTGACATCTGTGATTACACTCTCCATGGGCCTCAGTGGGCACAGAGTTAGACAAATGCTGGGCACTTGTGAAATCCCTCCTCAATGTTTCAAACAGGTGCCTGAATATGACTTAACATTTTCTTTTATTACAGCCCTGTCTAATGTCATTTTCTAGAGTCTGTATGCTCCTTCTGTGGATTGAACAGATCCTTGTTTGGCAGGAGATAGATGCCACTCTCTGGCATACATATGTACTTTTCCAACAGCAACATCTGGATGTGTAGCTGGATTCCATTTGCTTGTGGCTATAAAATGGGCTCTAGAGATGTTTCACAATTAGTCAGCTGTAAGGCCTTGCTTGCTGCTTTGTTACCCAGGCAACCACTTTCTCTTACTTTTCTTTGATTCTTGTCTCTTTATTTTATAGTTAAGAATTTTGTCCCTAAAATATTCCTCACAGGATGTATCTGAGAAGTCATTCTGTGGTGGGATAGCATCACCCATGGTACCAGAAGTTAATATTTTGTCCTCCTATTGCTATTTAATTTCCTGTTACTTAAAATTTAACAGTAAAAGAAAAAAAAACATCAAGATGACTATTTGCATACAAGGTCTCTTTCTGGGAGGCACTTTCTGCATTAAGAAATTAAGTATAAGAGAACCAGAATCCCCACACTGATTTCATGAGCCTTAGAGAGAGAGTTCTGCACATAATTGCTAATGCTTGCTCTGTGAAGTTTCTATTAGAAGATAGATAAATAGATATAATGCTACATACAGGTGCCTCCTTCTTCCTGTGATTTCACCTTTGTGGCAGCTGCTATGCCCCAATTATTCAGCTGAAATTTCTTTTTCCTTTGGCATGGCTTTTATTTTGGCTAGACTGTGGATGGTCAGGTGAGAGGAGATTTTGAATAGAGGTGTGCTGACACAAAAATACACCTTTTCAGGCAAACTTCTTCCTCTTTCAGAAGTGTTGGCACTAACACAATGCCAAAAGACTCATGTCAACCATTTTCCATATACTGTAATGTTGTCTCTTTGGCCACATCACTCATCTCCAGTTAACATACTTAATGAGCCCATTTTTTTAAGCAAAGCACTCATGATCCAACCAGCTCTTAAAGATGATACAAACAAGGTTGTGTACTCATTCTATTTCCAATTAAGCAGTGAGGGGACAAAACTGCAAGTTGTAGGAAAGGAAAAGATTGTTTAAATAAACCAACAGTGGTATTAAGGGTCATTGTCTGGTATGCAAAGTTTAAAAGTGTGAGTTTTAAAGGCAAATGCTTTCAAACTATGCAAAAGTTACTTATTGTTGTCTGCAGTTCTGTCAGCATGACTGAAGTTCAGACCATACATCATAGGAGAAGCCATTTCTCATAAAAACCTTAAGAAACGTAAGGAACACCAGATATTTTATAGTATATATATTTATAGATTCATAGAGTTTAAGATCAGAAGGGACTATTAAATTGTCTTGTCTGACCTTCTGTATATCACAGACCATTAAATTTTACCCACTTAGTCCAATGACTTATGCTTAACTGAAGCATAAATTGTTTTTGGCTAAAGAAAATCTTCCAGAAAGGCATTCAGTCTTGATTTGAAGACACCAAGAGATGAAAGATCCACCACTTCCCTTGGTAGTTTGTTCCATTGGTTAATCACACTCACGGTAACAACAACAACAACAAAAATCTGGCTTATTTCCAATTTGAATTTGTCTGGCTTCTAATTCCACACATTGGTTCTTGAAATGCTGTTACCCACTGGATTAAACAGGCCTTTAGCACCTTGTATTTTCTCCGCATATAATGTACTTATACACTGTAATCACAGAATTATAGAAGTATGGACAGAAAAAGACCTCAAGAGGTCATCTAGTCCATTCTCCTAAACTCAAGGTAGGACTACATACTAACTGAGCCATTCCTGACAAGTGTGTGTCTAACCTGTTCTTAAAAACTGTCAGTGATGGAGATTCCACAGCCTCCCTAGGCAATTTGTTCCAGTGCTTAACTACTCTGACAGTTAGGAAGTTTTTACTAATGTCCAACCTAAATCTCCCTTGCTGCCATTTAAGACTGCTGCTTCTTGCCCTATCCTCAGAGGTTAATGAGAACAAATTTTCACCCTTTTCCTTGTAACAACTTTTTATGTACTTGAAAACTGTTATCATGTCCCCTCTCAGTCATCTCTTCTCCAGACTAAACAAACACGTGTTTTTTTTTCAATCTTTCCTCATATGTCATGTTTTCCAGACTGTTAATTATATTTGTAGCTCTCCGCTGGACTGTCTCCAACTTGTCCACATCTTTCCTGAAATATGGAGCCCAGAACTGGACACAATAATCCAACTGAGGTTTTATCAGTGTGCAGTAGAGAGGAAGATTTACTTTTTGTGTCTCTCTTACAACACTCCAGCTAATACAGCCCAGAGTGATGTTCACTTTTTTTGTAAGAGTTACACTGTTGACTCATATTAACTTGTGATGCATCCTTTCTGCAGTACTTCTTGCTAGCCGGTCATTTCTCATGTTGAATGTGTGCAACTGATTGTTCCTTCCTAAGTGGATTACTTTGCATTTATCCCATACTGAATTTCATTCTATTTACTCCAGACCATTTCTCCAGTTTGTCGAGATCATTTTGAATTTTAATCCTATTCTTCAAAGCACTTGCAACCCCTCCCAGCTTGGTATCATCTGAAAACTTTCAGTGTACTTTGTATACTATTATGTAGGTCATTTATGAAGATATTGAACAGAACTGGAGTCAGAACTGATCCTTGCAGGATCCTACTTGATATGCCCCTGCAGCTTGACTGCCAACCACTGAAATCTACTTTCTGTGAACAGTTTTCCAACCAGTAATGCACCCAAATTATAGTAGCTCCATTAATTCTCTATTGCCCTAGTTTGTTTGAGGTCTTGTGAGACAGTATCAAAAGCCTTACTAAAATCAAGTTACTACTCAATCGTCTTCTTACCGTAAACCAATTTTTGTGGCTTTTTTCTGCACCTTTCTAGTTTGTCAGCAGCTTTTTTTAAAAAAAATATAGACACCAGAACTGCAAGCAGTGTTCCAGTATTGACCTCAACAATATCCTATAGAAAAGTAAAATCACTTCCCTAATCCTGCTCATTATTCCCTGGCTTTTACATCCAAGGGTCACATTACCCTGTTTTGCCCCAGCATCACACTGGGAGCTCCTATTGAACTGCTTGTCCACTATCACTCTGAAAAGGATTTACATATCAATGCTTTCCAGAATATAGTCTCCCATTCTGTAGGTATTGCCTGGATTTCATTTTCCTAGATGTATAACTTTGCTTTGCCTGCATGAAAACACTTTGTTTTCATGGGTCCATCTTACCAAGTGATCTAGGTCACTCTATATGATTGCCCTGTCCTCCTCATTATTTGTCACTCTGCCAATCTTTGTCAGCTGCCATATTTTTTCAGCACTGATTTATATTTATAATTCCAGATAATTGATTTAAAAAAAAGTTGAATAGCACTGAGCCTCATACCGTCCTTGTGTAACACCCTCATTCAATGATGGCTCCTGTGATGGCAATGGAAAACCTCACACAGTAACAGCCATAATGGGTTTAATGGGCAGAACAGTTACTTCCCAATCTGTGAACAAGGGTAGGTCTACATTACAGCCGGTATCGACACTCTCAGATCAATCCACCAGCGGTCGATTTACCAGGTTTATAAAAACCCACCAAATCAACTGAAGATCACTCTCCAGTCAACTCCTGTACTCTACCCCCAATTAGAAGAGTAAGGAAAGTCAATGGGAGATTTTCTCCCATCGAACCCCCACAGTGTAGACCCCTTCAGTAACTTGACCTAAGGGACATCAGCTCCACCTAAGTTATTCAGGTAGCTGGAGTTGCGTAGCATAGGTAGACTTATCGTGCTAGTGTAGACATAGCCTAAGTGACTGACTAACAATACTTGGGACAAAAGGCTGCTTCTAGAAAAAGAAGCCTCCTAGAGAGAGGAAACTCCAGAGGAGAGGAGCTGTCAGGAAAATAATCTTAGTAATGTAGTAAAGTGGTCATCAAGTTAACTGTGTTACTCAGAGAATTATGGGTCGGAGTTCTAGCCCTCCCTGACTTCTATTTTAGTGACTTTCTGTCTCTCCCCTCCCTACTCCAACATGGACACGTACTATGTAGTTGAGTAAATCAGCACGTTCCCAGCCTATAATACTGTAAGTAAAGTGCATTGAGTGGTTCTTCTGCAAAACTGGAAATGAGGAAAAACATAAGAATGGCATCTTTTGGGAAAAGCGAGGAGTTGAATACAGAAAATTAGGATTGGCAGCAATGTACTCAAAGATTGGGCCACTATTTGCTTTCAAATGAGATTCTAGATCAGGACAAATAGAAAGCAATTGTCCTTGGTGTCTGTGGCAGTAAAACCTATTCCCTCTTAAGGAGCTTGTTATAACCTCAGAAAACAGGAGGTAAAAACACTACACATGCATGCCAAACATTATTGAGGAACATTTCAGGTTTCATTGTAGAATGTGGAGGCAAGGTGAAACAGTAGCTGTGTATGAGGTAGAGCTAAAAAGATGAATGTAATATTGCTCATTTGGAAATGTCTTAGAGGATATGCTGCAGGACAGACTGGTTTGTGCTATTAATAATGAGAGAATTCAAAGACAGTTCATGTCAGAGGAGAACTTTACCTGGCCCAAAACAGTCAAATTATCAACAGCAATAGAAGCAGCAGTGATTTTTTTTACAAGATTTTCACTAAGAATGAAAGGACAATCAAACCGATTCAATTAATAAAATGCAAGATGCAAGTGAGGCTCCTGAGGGGTGTTTCCTCTGTGTAAGACCTCATCTTGCATCAGTCTGTCAAGTTAAAATGGTTCAGTGCCATAAATGCCTCGAGATTAGACACTTAGCCAGAAAGCACCAACTGTGCCTATCAAACAGCATCTCAAACTCAGGAGAGCGGACCCCAAAAGGCCAGTGAAACAGGAAGCCAGCAGAGGGCTTTTTACCTTCATGGGGGAGGAAACCTAAAGTGGCAGAAACAGAAAGTGGGACCTTCTGAAGCAATGGTAGAGTTAAACAATTGTTCAGCATAAATGGAAGCAGATACTGGGTCTTCAGCTACTGTGAGCAGTGAATATACCTAACAGCAGTGCAAAGCAAGACTGAGTCCACCAGTGAATGCAAGAGGTCCAAAATTTAGTAAGGTGGCCATGTTATGAGTGTACCAGCAGCAGCAGCTGGGGTGGGGAACTGCAGTACATTTACTGCTATAAACACTAACAAAGGCTTATACTAGTACAACCAATTGCCATATGGAACATGGAATATTGTCAGCACCTGGAATTGTCAAGAGGGTCATAAGAAATTTGTTGAAAGATATTCTGTGTGTTATAGTGAGGACTGATGACATCTTCATCACAAGCAGAAGTGATGCTGAACAGACATCAGTACTAGCTAAGATACGTTATAGACTGGAAGCAGCAGGCCTTTGCTTAAAATAAAGTAAATGTGTTTGGGGTTTTTTTTGAATGACACCAGAAGTGGTGTACCTAGGCTACCAGATAGAGAAAGAGGGGATTCAACCTATGGCGGACAAGACTATGAGAACTGAACATGCCCCAACCCTTCAGTGCACAGCTGAGCTATAAGCATATTTAGGTGAGTTAAACTATTATCACAGGTTTCTCCCAAATGTTTTAGTTTATTAGGAGCCTTCTATCTTCTGAAGAAGGAGACCACCTGATACTGGGGAAAGTGAACAAGTCCTTGTAGTTCCTTGTTCATTTTGACTTGGGCAAAGACTTAATCCTGTCATGATAATTCATCATTTGGTTTAGAGGCAGTTTTATCACATAACCTGTAGGAGTGGGTAAACAGACAAAGAAAGTCTAGTTGTTATTTTTGGAATACAAATAATTCCATCAATATGTGTATGGGAAGCATTGTGCCATTCTGACAGATCACAAATCACTTGCAGGGCTCTTCAATGAAAATAAGGATCTGATGGCCATGGCAGCAGCTTAGCTACAGTGATGAGCCTTGACCCCAGCCACTGATAAGTAAAGGATAGTCTAGCCAAGGCCAGGAGTACAGAACAGAGCATGGAGAATGAATGTATATTGTGGGGTGCAAGAGTCCTTATTCCTTCACAAGAACAGTTACATGAATCACACCCTGGCATTTCACACACAACCATCTTGTAAGCACATCAATGAATGAAATCAGGTTTATTCTGATCTTTTAATTAGGAATCTTGCTTTCCTTTATTTTGCACAGGACTGATGTCAGAGTAGCCAGCTTATAGATATCAGGGTCATCCTGCTTACTCTTTTTGATTATTGGCATGCTATTAGTACTCTTCCAATCTTCTGGAATTTTCCTTGTTTTCCAGGATTTATTAAAAGTTAGCATCAGCAGGACAGAGATCTCTTCAGCCAACTGTTTTAGGACTCTTGAGTGAAGGTAGGCTGGTTCAAAAAAATGTGTATCCCTTGTAGATGTTTTTTAACATTCTCTTTAGTTTCAAATAGACTGGGAAAGTATTTCATTATCCTCAAGTGATAAGACTACATCTTCCTTCTTTCCAAACATAGAACTGAACTTGCCTGATTTTTTCTGAATTATTAGTAACAATTTTATCATCTCCATCTAGTAACAGGCCTATACTACGCTAGGATTCTTTTATTCCTCATATTCATTAAAAATCTCCCCCTCCTCCTCCTCCAGCCCCCTTTGTCCTTAGTCCTGCAGCCATGGACTTTGTCCCTGATGTCCTTAGCTTCCTTTATCAATTTTCTGTACTTCATATCTTCTAATTTATATTGATTGCTATTTATTCCCCCATCTGTTATGTGTTGCTCTTTTATTTCTAATTGCTGTTTTTATTTTGGCACTAAGCCAGGATGGGTTTCTAGCCAAACTAACAGGTGCGCGCTCTCTCACTCTCTCAATCTCTCTCGAAAGTGAATGTATGCTTATAGAAGGTGCCAGACTAACAACATCTAAAGATCACAGTAATCTGTTTTTTCCCCCATAGAACAGGTATAAAGCATGCATTCTTGCAATGTAAGAGTCACTCCTGGTGTTTCTCCAATGTGCCTCAAGAAGCAGTCTCCCTGGGAACAATAGGTGCATTCATTGCTGTGCCCATTAAATCTCTTGTCCCTGACGAGACATGGGTGTCAAATAACGACAACTGTGACAGTGTTTTTGTGATGTTGACACCTTAGCATCAGTAAGTGGAGTGAGGCCATCAATTCATTTTATGTAGGCCATCAAATAGTTGTCAGAGTAGTAGAATTTTTAATAATGTGCATACAAAGGAGAGACAGTAATGAGGACTTCACATGAGAGTCAATTCTATACTTGCCTAGAAATTGCTAGATCATTAAATTTCCTTCTTTCCAGTGTCACATGCCTTTTGGACAGAAGTTAATTAATGCTAGTTCTTACTTGTCTTTACTCTCATATTAAGAAGTTGAACTTTCCCAGTGAAAATTAGGATGAAATAATCAATCTCTTATAAGAATGAAATGATTAATTAATTAACCCTGAAGGAAATAATTCATTTTCACTTTAAAAAAGCACTGTATTGATAAATATTATGAAGGCAACATACATGGTGATATCTGTAATTAAACAATGTTGATTCTACTTGCACATTTATCTTTTCCTGTCCCCAATTTATGTTCTTTTAGTCAATTCCTTGAAGGTCATTTAATTTAATTTAATTAAAAGCTGAGAAAAGCATCTAATTGAGAACTGGTAGGGTAGTGGGGCTGTTCACTCTGCTCTGAAATAATATTGTGGTACTAATGTCCTCCAGTTTCTTCTATTCCCATTACATCACTATTCTTCTATTCCCATACACCATTTTACACCAAATGAAGATCTGCGCAACACCAGGTATAGCTGATAACTTTTTGAAATGCACCAGGTTTGGTTTTATTGCTCTACCAGTCTGTTTCTCTGCATTATATATTTAACACAAGACAAAATGATCTTTCCTTTAAAATAAAGGTAGGCCCACTGTGTTTCTCCTGAATTTTCATCCTTGTCAACAATCTAAGCATTGATGTTAAATATGGACTTGTCATGGAGAAACATCTCTCCTCTCTCCCTGCCCCCTCCTCCCTGAAAAAGTTGCCTCCAATTCAGAATTGATGCAGTAAGCATTGCTGCTGCACATTTTGTATCTATGCTGTGCTCAATAACCTACAGTACTATTAATGTGGCACTGTGTACAAATGCTATATATGATAGATTTGTTTTTGTAGGTGTTTACAAATAAGGAAATAAAAGGTAGGCCATGCTCTTTATAGAAGAGTGCTATAAACTCTGTCATACTTCTATCGGAGTGTTATAGCCTTCTGTAGAAATTGTCTACAGCCCAACAAAACAGAATGTTTTAGTGATAACCTTTCAATGGATTTTGAACCATCTAATACCAAGGAAATCCAAAGTACTTTATATTTGATTATTTTAAAAGTATCATTGGTCAATACATGTACTATCAAAATTAGTCCATTATGAGGTTTTTGTTTTGACCTGAGTCTGGTTACAGATGACATTATTTTGCTCACAATATCACCAATGTAGTTCCAGTATTTTAAATCTAGTCAGTTACTTAAATGTTATGACAACTTTAGTCACAATTTCAAGGGCAGAAAAATACTGGATGAGTTGCAGCTGACCAACAATTTCAGAAAAATATCAGTAAAAGCAAAGAGGTTACAAGTCATTGAATCTCTACTTATAATATGCTTGAGCAATTCCTGGAATTGCTGTGATGCTCAATATGTATGCAATTACCATGGACGGTGAAAGGAGAGGCTGCCCTTCGTGTATATTAATCCTGCAGCATTTTGGATTGCTCTTCTCAAGCTTTCTTTTTTCTTTTTCTTTTTTTTCCCCCAGGGAGGTGAAAATATTTGATAACTTAGTTTCAAGAGTGCATTTTAAAGCATGGTTCTACTGCAAAATAGATATCCACATTTTTGCTTGGATCAAATTCAAGTCCCATTTTGAAAGCAAAACTGAGAACAACAGAAAACAGCATGGTTTTCAAGCTTTATGTTTAAATGCCGTATAACATAAAATATTAAAAAGATATGACTGTTGGTAAGACTCATTGATCCACCATTTAAAGGACACACAGAAACTATAGAGATAGCTAGTAATAAATCATGAAAGCTAAACATTCCTGATTTGGAGAGATCTTTATATATAAAGATATCTCGATGATTCATGGAGTCATATTGTTCATTATTTGTGAGTATGCAGACAATCTCTGGGTATTTCTAAAAATGTTTGTAGCAAATGTTTTCCAGATTTTAACATGAACATTTATTCGTTTTTAAATTTGTATTGCAAAGTGTGTTATTTCCTTGTTGGTTATTTTTTAAATATCAGTCATTGAATTGGGAAACAAAATCAACATAATATGACTAAAATGACTGACCAATGACGCAAATTGACAAAAAAACAAGCAACTCACAATAACCATTCGTCTGAAAATGTTTCATCCAAAGTATTTGTCTGATATTTGTGTGACAGTATATTGCATCTTAAGGACTCAGGAAGGTAAGGAGTGTGGTCACATGGAAATCCTGAGGCAGCATGATTAAAAGAGATCACAAGCAGTTTGAACACGTTAGCTTCCCTGAAGCCCAGCCTGGAACATTTATCTGACAGAGGAAGTTAGTTGCTAGGGGACTTATGGGAGTGGCTGAGCAGCTCAGCCTATTTAATCTCCATATACTAGTCAGAAAGAATGAGGAGTCCTTGTGGCATATTAGAGACTAACAAATATATTTGGTGCCACAAGGATTCCTCATTCTTTTTGCGGATGCAGACTAACATGTCTACCACTCTGAAACCATATACCAGGCAGATTTTTTGAGAGCAGTTCAGTATGACTAGTTCAAGGGAGGTCTGCTTCTGATCAAGAGAACACTACAAACTTCATTAAAAATCCATTTTTTTTAGAGACTGTGTTTGGTTACACACTGTTCAGCTCACCCTTCACAAAGAAGAATTCAGAAACTTCAGTTCACTCTTCAGGTGAAAAAGTTTCAGTACCTATGTTTTGTTTTGTTTTTAACCCTGAGTAAATAAGTAAAGTTTGCTCAGAAGACAGAGAAAATTTTAAATGTTGTATTATGATTTGTAGCCTGACCACAATCTCAGGTTTACTCCTTAAGAGGCAGAGATTCCAAATAGGGAGATGAATATGGTCTGAGGAAATCAACAGAGGGCATTTTGAAGCACAGAATCAGACTGCTTTTTGTTCAGAGCAAAGATTGATGCTCCAGTGTGTAGGGTGTGTGAGTGTTACCTACCCTTTCCTCTTTGGAACTGAATGACAGAGCAAGTCTTGGAAAATCTCATATCACAGAGAAATATATTCACAGAAATCAGGTTTGGTTCACAAGTGATTTCCTGACCAAAAAAAAAAAGTGGAATGATCAACATTGAGCCAGCTCATCATCTGTTGTCAATCAATGTAGCTCCATTTCTCCCAGTAGAGATATGCACATTTCCACCAGCTATAGCAATAATGGGAAAGGTGCCCCAGGCACAAAGCTATCCACAAATATACTACTGTCCAGATCCTACATTGCTTACAAGCTCTAGTGGAGTCAATGAGAATTCTGTGTGCACAAGGAATACAGGAGCAATCCTATAACCACTTATCAAGATAAATATCATGCTATAAAAAGAAGCAATAATTATAATCAGCACTAGCATAAAAAAATCAAAAATAGATGTATAGAAAGTGTACAGATTTCAAATTACCCTGATTTCAAAGGATGGGAAGGAGTTATATTGAGATATGTATTTTGAAGTGTTCAGCATTTTAGAGTTTTGTTGGGTCTTTTTTAATGCAGCAATGCTGCATCGCAGAAAACCTATTGGTACAATAAAAGAGCCTTTGATTTATTAGCTAATGCAAAGGTGGTTCTAGCTGGTTTAACAAGCTTACTGAGCTTTACCAGACCAGTTCACCATTAAATATTTTCCTGGAAGTTAGTGCTGTATGTTTCATTTGCTAATGCTATTTTATTTGATCTTCCGTAGAAAAATTAAATAAATATTTACTGCATAAGGAAAATAGTGGCATTTTCTATATAAATTCAGTTTACTTATAATATATTGAAAACCAGTGTTTCAACATATATCACACATATATGTATTTAACATCCCATGGAAATCAGGATGGTCAACCTTGTTTAAAAATCTGAACATTAAGGATACAGCCTCAGTTCCATAATGGAAAAGTAGTAAACCAAAACTGCAATTGAAATGAATGGGGCATTCCATAGAAATTAGTTATATCATGAAAACTGGCCAGCTATTTCTTTTTCTTTCTCGAGGTGTCTTTTTGGTAATTTCCAATGGGAATCAGAGATTTCATGACCAAAAGGGACTCTTGTGATCATCTAGTCTGGTTTCCTGTATAGCAGAGATGACGCTGGTTGATTGTAAAATACCATACAAATTCTTAAACAGAGTACAGACATAGTTTTCTTTTCTCATAGGCATAATCAAAATTTCTCCCTGGCCTCAATTCAGGAAAGCATTAAAGCATATGTTTAACTTCATGCATGTCCTAAGCTCCATCAGACAGCCAAACGAGAATTGAGCTGGCGCCTAAAATTAAGCGTGTGCTTAAGTGCTTCACAGAAGAGAAATGGATAGTTGAATCATGGCCACTATGAGAAACTCCCGCTGAGATTCTTTAGATGAAGTCTGTGTGTGGAGTCATGGGGGATCAAGACAATAAGTATAATTCATCATTTTACCACTAATCCATGATTTGATGGTTGAAAATTTCCATGCTTTCTTTGAATCCTGGTGGATTCATTAAAACCATGCAGGCTTGACCAGGCACTTTTGTGACTATTCTGTAATGTAAGTGGAATTCTGCAGGCCCAAAGGAGTCTCAGCATCTATACCACCAGTTTTTGGGCAGACCACAAACAGTCAACCCCGAGTCTCATTGGGGTAAAAGATCCATACTATGGATTAAAGCAGGTCATGAGATAGTGGATTTCTGCCTGAAAGGGAACTTGCTATCTCTGGAGGTAGAATGAGGGAAGAGAAGATCTTAAGTGGACTCTCTTCCGTTATACACATTTATTTGTATTTGTAGAATATGTCTTCACGGGAAGAGATAAATATGTAGGTCTTCACAGTCTCGAAGTGCTGGACCATTCTTTTCTCAGTTACACTGGGGTTAATATCCAGACTAATGCTTGATTTCATAGGTACAGCCTTGAACAGAGGGAGACGAAAATTATAGTCTAATAAGAGCAAGTGCAAGTATTGTACATTGGGACAGATGCTGTCTGGCCTTTGTGCATGTATACAAGACAGAGGGTGCAAGGAATTATTGCATAGATTTCAGTAGTTTTGTTGGTTTTAGAGTTGAGGTGAGATGGGCAGCACTGATTGAGTACATATTTTTTGAGCAATGTTAGCAGGAAGCAGTTTCTTTAAGAATACAGTGGTTGGTCTCGATGCAGTATAGAAAAGCTATATCAGAAGACTCTTGAAATAAGCAGCTATACCATTTCCGCCCCTCCCCCCTCCAAAAAAGTGTCTCTTTTTTTAACACTTGCTATTTGGTCACCATAGTGTCTAGCATCTGTTATGTTTTCCTCTTCTCTCAAGCATGGAATAAAATACTTTCCCCTGGGATATTTATCATGGCAAAGAAGAATCCACTCAGTGAGGAAAGGCAGCTTTTACATATATGTCTCATAGTAACTTTAAATGATTTAAAGTATTTCTATTTAGAATAATTCCAGAGGTGTGTCTATTTATCTCCTGCATTAAAATTCAAGAAGTTAGTTTAGCTTTTAGCTTGCCTTCAGGGCAAAGCTGTGTGGAAGACATGCTTCTCTGAGATAATTTGTTTCCTAATTGCCATTCGTTTGCTGAAATACAATTAAAGTTATTGCTCTAATATTAACATCAACATCTTGATTGCTGTATAGAAATATGAATATGTATTTTTCTTACTCTGCTCCAAGACATCTTTCACTAACTTTCCCTGAACATGTAGCTCTTAATTAAAGAGAATTTTTAATTCATCCTGCGAACAGAAATGCTTTTCTGGCAACTCATAGTCTATTGGAAGGTCACAGCTTACATTTGTGTCCAGTCTTGCATCACACATGCTCATTATAAAGGTGCCAGATGTTAATCTTCAATACCTGGGTTTTTGAAACTGCATGAGCAAATAATTTGAGGTATGTGCAATTTCCAGACTGAAACCTGAATGCAGGTGAAACTCATCTACTCAGTACTTTAATTAAAAGCTGGAATAAGACAAACTGCTATGTGAAAGAATTGACCATAGACCTAATCCAAAACCTACTAAATGTGATGGGAATTCAATCAGCTCTGGATCAGACCCTAAGATGAGACTGGCATTCTAACAGTTATGTAGCTAAGTGATATTCATTCACTATTTTTCAGTAACCATTTCTAGTAGTTTTGATTATGCATTAGACAACCAGTTATCCAGTCTAAAGGCAAAACAAAATTATCACTTGGAAACAGGGTTGGGGAATCTTTTTAAAACTTTCTTTTTAAACTGTTTACTCCTATTTTCCCCTTAGCACTCTTTCTCGTTAAAACATTGCATTGCACACTATTATTTCAATGAGCAAAAACATGGGAATATTACAAAATGGTTACATAAAAGAACAGGCCACTTGGGACAGCAGCAATCAGAGGTACAATGAAGTAGCACTTCAATTTTGTGAGGAAAGTGTTCTTTTATCTCAAAGGGATCCTTTTAAAATCTTTTTTTTCTCATTTAGTAATGTTCTTTTTATGATACAAAAGGTATTTCCCACACCTCATATTATTTTCTGAGACATATGAATGTCGCTCTGAGTTACATATGAGATTATTTTTTGAATATGATACAAAATGTAAAATCCAGTCCTCATTTTGAAAAGTAGCAATTAAATGGACTTTTATGCTCAAGTGGGTTGTTTTCTGTAAAATGGATTTAGTGCATAATACCTATCAGAAATTAATTTGTAATTTATGTAATGTTTTGGGTAATTGTTCTACATTATAAAGCAATAGATTTTAAAAGTGGAGTAGCAACCTTTATTGATTATAAACAGATCCCAAGTTGCACTCATCAAATGTTTGTTTATATATGTATTTTTTCCCTCCTGGGAAGCATAAAAATAATTGGCTGTTTCTTGTCATAATTTTTGAAAACTACTGAAGTCTACACTTTTCAGCTTATTTGTTAGCACAAGTAAAATTCATAGATTACCTTTTTATGTAATGATAAAGGGGCAGCTGACATTTTAGCCCTGATCATTCATATTTTCTTCTGTCTTTGGGCACATTGTTATGAAGGTTCCCTGATGGATAAATTGTGCTTCTCACTGACATGTGGAGAACTGCCATAAATGACCTTAGCTAGCCAATATCAGGAGTGTCATTCATGTCAGAACTGAAGATAATTATATGGCTGTGAATGGACAACATTTTATAGCTGCAAATATGAGTAGCCTATAAAAGACAGAGAAGAAAAAAATCTATAAATTCCTTGGAGAAAAGAAAGAGGATAGAAAAGAACAGATTAATTGAATTGGCTGCATTAAATGTGTGTTTTGTAAAGGAGACTGAATGAGAGACTTTATATTTACATAGGGCCAATTTCTTGTTTCACAAGCAATGCACAGTGCGTATGTGTGCCCTCTTTTATAATTTAAGGAGTGACCAGATTGTACAAGATTACTTGTGTAAATTATGGTTCCCCCCACATTCTCTGCTGGTAAATTAGACATCCTTATTGGCCTAATGCTCTCTCTGGAGGATACTGGCATGCCAATGGGTCTGCAGATTTGTTGGATGTCAGTACTAACCCAATCAATTCACAGGCTATTTCACTTTTTGGTGAAAATCGGCTGCATACAGCAGATCAGCATCTGTCTATGGACATTATGCTATCTCAGAGCGCAAAGCTCTCGAGGCATGTTCTCTTAGCCCACCACATTAACAGACTCATTTCTTCTGCTGAGTGATTTGAAAACTCATATTTTCTGCTAATCTTACAGAAAAAGCCATCTAAGCAACAGAATATAGATGGTGGGATATTTATACATTGAGCAGTTTACACTCTACTTCACTTGCAGGGGCAGCTCTGTAAGTGGAGAAACAGCAGGCAGTGGTACTGTAGAGTTCTGTTATGGGAAAGTAACTGCATATATGACTCCATAGAAGATCTGCCTGTGGTAGGTACCATGGAATCTATTCAGTTGGCATATAGCCTAGCTGTTCTGATCCTGCCCTTTCTAGGCTCAAGTCTTTCCATGACTCTCTGGTGGTGTTTTTATTGGAAAACAGAGGCCTTCCAGTTTGAGATCTGCCCCCGAACCAAAAGTACAAGGGTGAGCTTGGTTCTAAGGATTCAAATCTGAGCCCTCCTAAGGTTTTCATTTAAGGTTAGTGCCCCAGTAAGTGTCACCAATAGATCTCGTTGTGTACCTGTAAAAAATGAGGTTGGATTCTCAACGAGTGTAAATCAATATAGCACCATTGGCTTCAATGGAGCTATGCCAATTAATACCCCCTGGCTTCATGAGCCAGGTCCTCAGTAAGGATTTTTCAGCAGTCTTTTTGCTATGATAAAACAAATAATCTCAAGAACACTGCAACTCCATACCCCAAATATCATTGTGACATTCCGGGTTCTCATTTGAGTTTCAGTGTGATAAAATCTATGACATATATTTAGCAGTCAGGATTCAGGTCTTAACAAACTGCTAATAACCACAGTGGCAAGCAGCCCGGCTCTCTCCTGTTTCATGGAACCAATGCTTCCTATTGCTTCACTGTCTCCTGTTTTGAATTACATAAAGTGCCTTTTTAGTCCATAGATACTGGATAAAAGCAAACTTGCCTCATTGATTTGAACAAGCAGTCCCAAGGTCAAATGTTATTCATCTGTAAAATTAGCTATTAATATTTTTTTTACTAGGGGAAACCAACTGAGCATTGAAGGACAAGATAATAATCCATTTATGGAATGTATTTTGTTTGTACAGCACATTGTAATAACGAGGATGTGCTTTTTTTCCTCAACTTTTATTTCTGGTATTGGAATCTCAGGGTGATCACTAGCTTATGAAAAGCAACATATAGCTATATCAAATGTATCCTTTTAATGCTCCCTTTCAAAATGTGAAGGATGCCATGATTTCTAGTCACTGAATAACTGGTTAAAAATGAAAAAAAAAAAGATCTGGACGTTAAAGAAGAAAAACATTTCACTGAAATTCCCTCCCCCCAAAAAAATGGTTTGCCCCCCAAAAACACTCCCTCCCACCCCTAAAAAACAAATGTTTTAAATGAGAGTGGTTTCTGGAAACTAATTTTTTGTGAGGAATTTTAATGAAAATACAATTTAATTTTTTTTTACAAAAATAATTAGCATTGTTCAACCTGTTCTAATTTACAAGGAAGAGGGTGGGGAATTAGTTTTGTTAAATAAATTGGTTTTTAGATTCCCTTGTTTTATTTTAAAAAGCAATGATTTTTTCTGCAGAAATGTTTGAGGGTTTTGGGGGTAAAAGTGCATTTTGATGAGAAAATTTCAACCAGTTCTACAACTACCATCATATTCCTGCATTCATATACATTAAAATAATAAAACCTCTTGGGCAACGCTTGGCACATTATGCCAGACTGTGAGCAGGTGTCTGAGTAAGCGGGGAGAAAGGGAGCAAGGGTCATTCCCCATTTTCTCTCACAGTTTCTGTAGGTCACAGCAATATTAAATTCTTCAAAAGGGTGAGGCAGAGAGTGGCCACATAACAACCAGCAGTATTGTCCTTAGGTGGTTCTGTAACTGTGTTCCCTCCTTTTCCCCTAAACTCTGGGAGAGATTATCCTTTGCCAAAGGAGCAAAATTCGTCTGATAGATCCTGGGTACCTCCTTTTCTCCCACTAAGGGCTGATCTTCCCTAAAATATTACATCAAGTTAGAATATGACCTTGAGGAGTCTTGTTAACCTTGAAGAATCCTTGTTAAGTGATGCTGACCACTTTACCATCAGTGTAAACAGGGATAAGTTTTATATAATATAATCCAATTGTTACAATGTTGAGCATAACTTACAATGTTGAGCAACATCATGGGGAACCTCATGTTATTTTACATAATTTATTAAAGTCATGTTCTAACATGATTTAATTTCCTAGGGAAGGTAAGTTCATTGGCCTTCTTCAAATATGAACACCTGCCCTTTCATTTCTTCCAAACAATATATTACCTGGTATTTCTAGTTAGCTCTTGATAGAGTTTCTGGTATTCTGCACAGATGTGCTTGTGTACCCAGCCTGTTAACATTGTATTGAGGAGTTTTACATTCCAGGGTACCTCAAAGTAGTTTCTTACTTAGCAGTGAATCCTTATATTTGCGATCATTTTGTGAATTGATGCATAACTGACTGCAGTATGATACTCACCATGTTTCAAAAAGCTCACCATTTTGATGTGTGTTTACTAGCTAAAGTGACAATTGTAAAAATGTTCTCGGATAAAGTGTTACAAATGTCATACCATTACACCGATATTTCCTATGGGACTGTGAGAGTGATATAGATGTGTTAAGGTAATAGGAGGTTTTTTATGATGCAGCAAAATAAATTGTATTTTTATAAGCCGTCTTTAATGTACAGTAGCACAAAACACTTTAGACATAGTCAATAGTAAACTGAAGATTAAAGGAATCTTTTAAGGGCAAGATTTGCAAAGAGGGTGTTAAGTGGCTAGAAGTTCTCAGAGAAGGACGTGGAGTGAGTGTAATGATCTAACAATATTGTCAAGATGAGAGAGTAACCACCAATTGTGGAGAGACATAAGTGATACCATATGTTTCTCCTGTCCTGGGTTTCTGTGCTGTAATTTTTTTCCCATTAGAAATAACCACATTTTTCACATTAGCCATAACACTAGTTCATTCTCTTTTTCATGGTTGTGTCTACATGGGATTGATCCTCAGAGGTGTTGAGACCCCTCAACTCCCACTGCTTTTACTAGGCTTTGAGGCTACCTGCATCTCACTCTGCTGCATGCAAGATTGGACCCTACATTTTGTTGAAAATATTGGTTTTAAATGTTTTAAAGCATTTTTTTAATTGTAGAAAAAATAGATATTTGATGATTCTCAATACTTTCCTGACAAATAATTTAATATTGATTAGAATGGTATATGTCATCACATGTTGATTATCTTAAACTAAAATTATGACTTTTGTATTTTTTGTGATGACTTTTCTTAACTTTTACCCTGACAACTAAACTAAATAGGTAGCCAAGAGATAAAAGCCTGATCATGTACTATTAGAGCCAGTGTCACAGATTCATATGGGATTAGGATTTTGCCCTCAGATCAGAATTAGGAAGTGGAAAGGGCATATTCAAGCCTCTGAATGGTAAGAAAGGCTGAAGGACTAGTTTTCCATGTTTCTTCTCAGCCTCAGGAGACTGGATTGAGCTCAGAACAAATGAGAAGATGGCAAGACCTTGGAGAGCTCCAAACACCAACAGAACAGCTTTGCTTTAGATTCTCTTATGGATACAGAAGTAGTTTAGAATAGAAAAAAGTGGAATGGGAACAGAATGGAATTCCAATGGAAACAGAAGTAGTTCTTTTTGTTTATTTGTTTGTTTTGTTTTGTTTTTTTAACTTTTGGCTTCATTGTGCTGACCTCCCTGAAGTTGACGGAGTGGGGATTCAGGAAGACCAAAAGAGAAGGCATTTCAAATACTAAGGCAATAAATTAATAAAGTACACAAATCTGGAAAAAGGGTGAATGGTGATTTGGGGGCAACGTTGCAATAGTAGCAAATTGAAGGTACCCTGATGGGAAGTATGGGAACAAAAGTTACACGCAGTAAGTTTGAAATTCTATTGTTTTTTGGGCAGGGCTTTTGAAATACAATCCACCCTGTACTGTGACACTGAATTAAAATTACAGTGGTGTTCATTGCTTTTGTATGCAGAAAGTTTATTTATAAATATATATTTTGCTTTATATTAGGCACTGGAAACTAGGTGTTCTTTCTTGTTTTTTATGCTCACTCTTTTGGGGGTTACTGGTTGCTGTAAAAGTAATTCTGAAATTGGGCCGTATAACATGATATAATTGAATAGTTACATTCACCATGGCTATACAAAGACCTCTGCCATTATATAATTTAGGATTCTTTTATACATACACAATCTTAGGTACTGAAAAAAGCATACTTATTTACATGATTCTGGCATAGTGAAGAAGTTAAATGGATTTTTACTAGATCTCTACTAGGCTGCTAATTCAAATTAACAATATCTAATTATAATTTAAATGCGGCTGAAGGCCTCAGAAAAAAAACATAGAACAACACTCTTCTTATAGGCAGTTCTGCTCATATGCAGTTTGTATTCCTCTTCCTCATTATTTAGTTTTATCATGGTAATTTGGTGAAAATAGACTCTTTGGTTTAGGTGTTCTTCATTTCCTGCTGCTTATTTGGGTCCTGAAGTCATCATCTGCTCTCTGGCTATTGTGTCATCATCACTAGTGTTGCTGTGGCAGTGGTCATGATGTTATGTCACAAAGATGAAGGGGTGATTTCAGATGAGGAATAAGCAGCAGAAGATGACGTCCTAAGCAACGAATATCCTGTTTTACTGCAGGATAAGTTCAGAATAGGAAATTCCCTTCAATACATAATACATTTAGGTGCTCATGAAGCCTCAGAATGAGGAAATCAGCATGGGAGCTGCAGTAGTAGTTCTCATTAGAGCCTTTTCAATTACATTGCTGCTGAAGTGTTGAAAGAGAGGCAGAGACTTCTCCATTTGCGGATAGTGATATGTGTGCAAGTAGGGCCGTGTAAGGATATTTTGCGCCCTAGGCAAAACTTCCACCTTGCGTCCCCCAGAGTCTGAGAGCCGTGTGAAGTTCTGCCCAGCTGCTGGTGCCCCCGCCAGCAATGCCAGTTTCAGCCTGGAGCAGCTTTGCCTGCACAGGAAGAGGAAGTCTGAGGGCTGCAGGTGTCAACGCACGACGGGCAGCCCAGCCCAGGAATGCTTTAAAAAAAACTGGGGGGCACCACTTTTTGGTGCCCCCAAATCTTGGTGCCCTAGGCAACCGCCTGCATCGCCTAATGGGTTGCACTGGCCCTGTGTGCAAAGGTGGAGGGGTCAGATTCCGAGAGGTCCTCAGAATGGTAAGAAAGGTTGACAAACCACAGGCTCTCCCTTCTCTCAGAAGACTGCTTTAGGTAAAGGGCTATTCCAAGACCTAGAAGTGGTGTATTTTATATGGGTCCTCACAGGAATATAACCTGAAACACTGGGTGAATTGAAGAGGATGGAAACTTCGGTGATTCCTTCTTCCCCCGATTTTGCTTTGACGCTTATGCCACAAATTGGAACCGATAGCTGTTGTTTTTTTCATAGCCCTAATGCAAACTCTGGGCTCCTGGATAGATTCCAATTAGGTTATATATTTTCCTACCTAAAATTCTCCTGTAGTTCCTTTGCTTTCTGTCCAGCAATTGTTCAGTCTTGCTGAGGAATGATAACCACATTTCAGTAACAAGTGCAGCTCTTATATGTTGTTTTTCTTTTTGCCTTCTTGTAAATCTTTTCAAGTGCATTAGGCCTTTGGATGAAGGGCTACTGTGTCCAACAATCAGTTATTATATTTACTATTATTATTTGAAGAAAAGGATGTTTATACAATTAAATCAATATGCCAGTAAAACCAGAGCCTAGCTAGTGCTCTAATGGCTGCAAAGATTTGGAATTGGATTTAATGAACACTCAGCAGGCTAGAAAATATGCTTTTATGTTCACTCAACACGAAAATATACAAGCTGAGGACAAAAAAGACAGACTCTAGCCAACCTTATTAAATGAGAAGTGTTTATGGAATTATTTATTCCATCTAAACCAAATGCTGATTGTTAACTCTCCATACATACACAATAAATAAAGAATTCTCTCTGTGTGTCATGGTGAACTTTATGTTTTGTATTTCTTAACACAGAGCCAGCTCAAACTGTATAATTTTGAGGGGAACTATAAGTATATGCCCTAACTCTGAACATGGAAAAAAACAAAGGATGTTTAAACAACAGGTTGCTGTGTACTATGGATCAATTCCCTCCTCCCCCGCTCCCGACACACACACATCAATCTCTCCATAAACCAACTCTTTTTCTGCTCTCATACCCCAGTGTATACCAGCAGTAATTTATTTGAAATTGAAGGAATTATTCTTGTGTAAGAGATGAATCAGACTTAGTAATGAGTGGAATTTAAAGACATTATTTGAAACATCCATCTCATTCAGTGGAATATAGCATAATGTTCAACTCTATTGGGAATTAAAAGTAAAGGATTAAAAAAAAGTGCCCTCTCCCCACTAGGATTAAAACCTCTCTCTGGACTTTAATTTCTCTCTCCATAGTCCTCTAGGACTTTTAACTGGCCAGCTGTTCCTCTCACAGCAAATATGACAAGCATGGATCTAATGCACAGTATGTCTTTAGGGATTTAACTTTCTGTGAAGCCTCAGAATGTGCAGGTGATTTTGGATGATGAGATTGGCCTAAAGCCCAGGAGTAGACCAGATGGAATACACAATACAGTCTATAGATGTGTGAGTGGGCTGGGGAGAGGGAATAAAAGGATGGATGGAAGACAGAAAGAATTTCCCGTTAGTTAGAACACAAGCAGGCAATTTGAGAGACTGAAAGCAAGTCCCTGCTGTGCCACAGACTTACTATGTGAACTTGGTCGAATCACTTAGTGTATGTGCCTCAGTTCTCCCTCTGTAAAATTAAGATAATAGCTCTGCCCTACCTCAGAGGGATCCTGTGAAGTTAAATACTATCAAATTATGAGATCCTCAGATATTATGATAATGGCAATGATATGTAGGTGGGGAAGTGCTGTTGAAAGGAAGGCTAGTGGGCCTACCTGTTGATAGTAGTGAGAAAAAAAAAAGGATAGGGCAAAACTCTGTGGCTGCAAAACAGCACTGAGCTAAACCAACCTCCTTATTCATTAAAAAAAAAATCAGTGAAAACCTGGTTTTTTTTAATGGATTAAAATGAAAACACAAATTGTTTTCACTGAAATTATTTGCTGAAAATTTTTAAAAAATCATCTTTTCTGACATTGTTCAAAGCAAAGAGTAAGTCTAAATGCATGGTTGGATCTTTCTCTTTAAGTACTTATATGGTCATCATCATCATCATTGTATTTGAGCTGCTGCATCTTCCTAACATAACCCTCCATCCTGTCCTCCCCAGTGTGGTGTCAGACATCACAATCAAAGTTAAATGATTAAAATTTACAGTAACTGTATCCCTTTAAAGTCACTTATATATGCAGCATCATTATAAAGCAAAAAACAAGGGACTTACTTTCAGGTGATGTTCAGGTGCTATAGATCAGGCTTGTTATCTATGTTATTTGTTAGTGCTAGTACAGTAGTAAAAAGATTTCAACTACAATTATTTTACATGGCAGCTAATGAAGACATCCCCAGAATCCAGACCTAGGTACTGCCCACAAGTAAAAAGAAGATGGAAAGAACAACGAGAACACTCTCTCTTCCCATTAAATTAGAATCATAGGCGTGTGGGAGAGATGCATAGGCTACTCTCATAGGCTGCCCCCACAGGAAGAAAGACAGGATGCAATGCCTGTGGTTTAATTAGGCTGCAACTTTCTTCACTTTAACATATCTGGGAATATCTGGCAATAAATTGTATAATATAGGTCTTTATTAATTCCTTAATTGCTTCCTCCTCTTTGGGAGGGCTGTTGTCAGGCCTTCCCACTCCAAACCTGTTCTCAGCCAGACTTTGCTGGGATCCCACTGTCCTCCCCATATATGATGATTAAGGTGGCTGACAAAGGAGTGGGGTTGAATCTCTGCTGCACCCAATGTTAATTGTTACAAAACCCCTTCCTCAGCTTTCTTAGGGGATGTTTTCCTCAAAATCCTTTTGTAATCCATTTTATCCGACAACTGTATCCCTTCCATAAGATGTAGCTGCGCAAATGATCTGCCACATTTTATAAGTTACTAAATTGCAACATGTTAATCTAACTTTCCTGCCCACCTTACTGGGCCCCTACTGTAGGGAAGGTGACACCTCCACACACACTCACTTCACTTTGGCCAATCAGCAGTGCGGGGGGAGGGGGCGTGAAATCTGACCCCCGCCCAAAGGAAAAAGGACAACTAGAACAGTGCCCGTAACGGATAATGAAGAAACCCATTTGTGAATCCGTGGATCCCCAGATACTTGACTTGGATCCACACACGTGTACTACTCACTTCAGTGGGAAAAAAGTAAAAATAATAATGAACACTTTCCTCTTCCTCTATATGTAGATGGGGAGAGATGGGGGAGTGTTGCATGGTGTTACTATAATTCTCTCTTTGAGAAACACAGGCTATGTTTTCTGTTTAAAGGATTTAGATGCCCAGTTCCCATTGAAATTAATGGAAATTTGATACCCAAATTCCCTAGTCAGCTAGAAACAAAGGAGAATCCAGTGCTTATGGCCAAAGGCTTGGACATGTGAAGACCTGAGTTCAGTCCCAGCTTTTCCATATACTTCCTGTGTGACCAAGGGCAAGTCTCATATCTTCTCTATGCCTCAGTTCCCTGCCTGTAAAGTAAGGATAATAGTAATGCCCTACCTCACAAGGGTGTTGTGAAGACAAATGAATTAAAGATCATGAGATGCTCAGGTACTATAATAAGGGGGCCCTATAAGTTCTTAGGATAGATAGAAATCCCAGTCACGCTTTCCATTGGACAACTTGTCTTCTAATCATCATAAGAAATTAGGCGCTGGTCCTGGAAGCTATGGGTGGACTGTTCTAGCCACATGGAACTGCATTAAAGTCTTTGTGCAGATGCACAGGTCCATCTGCTCAGAGAACCTTGCAGAATTGGAGTCTATGTTTGGGATTCCTATGCCAAGTGGTGCTTGGCATGTAACATCCTCTGTGTGGGTAACTGATACAATTTATTTTCTGATTTGCTTTTTCCATAGACAAAAAGCTGTAATTTGGGACTTGGGACAGTGTCCTTTTTATCCCCCAAATTGGACTATTGTCACAATAACTCCTTGATTTTTTTACTGTGGCTTTTGAACAGTGAAAGATTCTTTCTTAGCAAAAGAAAACGGCTCCCAAACTCTTTCAGGCCCTCCTTTCCTCATTGAATGGAGGGAATTGTTACTTTGACATCTCCCTGCCATCTCAGCAAACAAAGCAAACAGCTTTATTTTCCCCCCTCTTGGAATCACTATGAAAGGAAAGGAGAAGAAACAAACACAAATGTATGTGTATATAGCACTGATGGGTTTGATGGCTGCAAGGCCTGATTCCTGACTGACACCAACGTAAATCCAAAATAACTCCACAGAAGACAACAGAGTTACACCAGTGTAAGACTTTTGGAGGTGGAAGGAAAGTCAGGATCACTGAGTGTAGAATATTTATACATTAAAGAGAAATTGTGTTCTCATTTACATGGACGTAAATAACTCCACTGAAGTAAATGGTTCAAAGTTACCTGTGACTTGCGCAGGTGTATAGGAGAACAGAATGTGACCCTATGCCTCACTTAAGATTATAGTGCCCAGGAAGTGTGCATTAGATCTACAGAATGTTCAAAATAGATGAACAAATGAGCCAGAGAAATACACAGTATATGATTAAATATAATTTTAAAGCTAAATATTATTTTATTGAGAACATAAATTCATGGTATTGAACGATGGTATGGATGGATTGTTATAAGGCCAGCAAAGCTATGGAACAAAATCTCACCCAGTTATGAAAGATGCAGTATGTGAAAATTAAACATTATGAGGATAGGGAATGCTGACAGACCCTGGTCGTCAGCAAGCAGAATTGAATGCGAGGCCTCTGGAGATTAGAGCATGAGCCTCTACCACATGAGCTAAAAGCTAACTCGCTGTTAGATAAGGCTGTAGAGCTGTGTTTCTGTCTCTCTCTCCCTCCTGCCCTCCCTCCGCCCCCCACCACCAATCGATGGGACAGAACATCACACCCAGGAGGTGTGTGGGTTACAAATAATCTAGGATTGTAATGTTTCAAAGGTTCACACTGCAAGATAGACACACTATTTTGACTATACTGAATACTACTAATATTGAGCTGTCTGATGGTTTTTATTGGCTGAGTGAACTGACCTAGATGACAGGATAAGTACATTCCTCGCTATACTTTTTATGATGGCAAAAAAGAGACAATTGCAGTCTCTTGGAAGCTGTCCTTTCAGCAGAGGACTGGATGCTAAATTTAATTGGATGTTCTGCACTTGAAAAAATAGTGCCCTCATTAAAACATCAAAACTCTAAGTTCCAAGGTATCTGGCTTCTTTTTTGAATTACGTCGTGTGTAGAGTAGAGGACTTGATGATAGTTCGTTCTGATTATACTCTTGTAACCACGCTTTATAATTTGTGTGCAGTCTGTGGAAGATAGTGAAATTTGACTCTTATTGCTCTACCCTGTCTAGATCAATGTTATAAGCATATTCACATTTATAAAATAGAGGGAATGGTTCTAGTCTTCTCCCTGAACCCCTAAATCAAGGCAAGCCTTGTTTGCTGCTTTTCTTTCTTTTTATTAGAAAAGTTGAGAAACTCAAAATAAAATATTAAAGTATGCAAACAGCCTAGAAGTTCCACGCACTGTAAAGTGGCACTGGCACGTCGAACAGGTATTTCATTTGCACAATACATTTCTATCATCATCTATAGGGCAACATCCCAGATTGTTATATGACAAACCATAACGTATTACAAAGACTATGTTTATGGCAGCATAGGGGAAGCTATATTGGAAAAGAAAAGTCTTCATTTTGTTTTAAAAACGGCTACATGTAGCAGTAGATTAAATATCAGCTACAAGAGATTCACATGGCTTGCATGATGCACAGCTAAATGCTCCGCCACTGGCACTTTGAGTCTGATATCTTAGAACAAGTAGACAAGTGCTTGTACAGCATGGATACAAGACAATGAAGATGTACTGTAATAAGCCTGCAGTGTTCTTTTTCAACATGAATTCTTTCTCGTTAAAAACCTAATTCCTTTAGTAACCTGAGCTTCTTAAATTGATGCTTCCCTCTCATATTTTAGACATTAGCTAAAAAAAGCCTATATCATTCATCTTCTGCAGATATGCCCCTTAATAAAGTCCCCTTTCCTCTTTCTCCAAGGATCCTAACTCAGTCATGCATCTGAGGAGTTGCAGCTGTTTATATCAGAGCTGATCTTGGCCAGTAAATTTTGGACTAAATTACACTGCTGGACATAGTTTGTCCCCCTGTCACACTTGCTGACTTTTAATGTACTTGTCTATTAATAGCCTATCTAAATCTCATTGGAAAACCTGTACATATTATTCCAAATGTGACCTCACTATACAGTAGTATAGTAATTATCTTGACTTAATGTGACAACATCACCTCTAGTTATGCCTCTCTTAATCTGGCAGCCTAGTTCAGGAAATGCTAAGGTTAGTTTTGATGTGGCAGTGGGAAGCCTTAAGACCCTCACTTAAGATTTTAATCTTCGCAATTTCTGTCAAAATAGGTAAACTGACTGGAAAAAAATAAAATGTGACCCAAACTTTCAGACATTCACTCCAAACTGGAACTGTAATTTTATTCAGTTTGACAAAAGCATGGTTTAATGTATATACACACAAACACCTCTTTCGTGCGTCTCTGCTCTTTCTCATTGTACCCTTATTGCTTGATTCTCAAAGAAACGTAGGCAATGCTTAGCATCACTATGACTAACTTTTAGGATCTAGAAAATCACTGGGATTCATAAAGCCTGAGTTTGCTGCCTCTGCTCCAAATACAATGAATGGAGATAGGGACCTCCGAATGGGATTCAAAAGCCAGCACACTAGGTGACTCCTTGCATAAGCCAGCAGAGGGGAAGGGGCAAGCTGAGATGCAAGTGCTAACTCCATCCCTGGATGGTGGAGGCTACACTGTCATTCTTTTACTTGCATTTGCTCTCTTTCACCCAGAGACTTTTAAAATTATTTAGCTACAATGAAACAGCATCAACAGGAGAGACTGACGGGGTTCCACATCAGACTATCCCATATCCCAGTGATTGGGGTGCTTGTCTGAGAGATGGCACATCGCTGTTCAAATCCATTCTCCCTCTCAGATGGAGGAAGTCCTTTGACATGGGATCTCCCCCATCCCAGGTGAGCACCCTAACTACTGGGCTAAAAATTATGAGGGAACCCCCTGCGTGCATGCACGTACACACACACGCACACACCATTTTAATAAGTTCAACTATAGGGGCCTGATATGGGAGGGAAGCTCTCAGCACACTTACTAGATCGGGACCCACAAGGAATTAGGCTGACAAATTCCTGTTTTTCTTTGGTTCGTGCATCACACTAGGGAGTAGGCATATAGGCACGTGACCTGGGGCTGCAGTGTGCATATCCAGAGGCAGAAACATAGGCACCTAGGGAAAATTTTACTGCAAATATTTAGGCAGTGGCCAGCGGCAGCTGAGCAGGGGTTTTATGAATCCTCGTGAGGCCTGTTCCTGGGATTTAGGAACCCTAAAGTGGCAGTTGGTACCTAAAGGCACGTCTACATTTGAAATGCTGCAGCAGTGCAGCTGCACTGGTGTAGCTACTCTATTGTAGCACTTTAGTGAAGATGCTTCTTTGCTGATGGGAGAGCATCTCCCATCCACCTCCGTGACAGGCAGTAGGTATGTCAATGGGATAAGCTCTCCTGTGGACATAGAGCTGTCTGTGTAGAGTAGAGAGATCAGACAGCAAATGTGAAAAATCGGGACAAGGGGTGGGAGGTAATAGGAGCTTATATAGGGACTGGCCCTATAAAATCGGGACATCTGGTCACCCTAACACAAGGGGATAGGTCGGTATAACTGCGTCGTTCAGGGGTGTGGATTTTTCATACCCCTGAGTGATGTAGTTGTACTGATGTATGTTTGTTGTATAGAGCTGACCTGAGTCCTTTTGTGAATCTAGCCCTTAGTGCCTAATATTTTGTGTTCTTTCCTTCCCTCTGCATCTCTATGCATTAAGCAAAAGTTTTCACTGAGCTGGTTAAAATTGCATACATGCCTTTTCCTGATTGCATACAGTTAATTTAGAATCCACCAATGTGTATGAGTAGTTCAGACTATTCTTCCCAATGCTCATTAACTCGCATTTTCAACACTGAATTTTACTTGCCTTTGTGACATACTTTCATCTAACTTTTCTAAATCCCTCTGAAATTCCTCAGTCTTCTTTAGTTTTGAGTAACCTAACTGTAGGTCATCCGCTTATTTTGATTCCTCAGAGTCATTACTAAATATATTAAACCATGGTCCTAGGCTGGAACATTGGAGCTTTTCATTGTTAAATTGTTGTCATTATAACAGACCTTTAACAGTGCAATGTTTTTTCAGTAGTCCTCTCTGTATTTCACCTTAAGTCTCTTTTTGAATGTAGATGTACGTTTCCTTATAGTCCTTTCTAAGGGAATTCCACCTCATGCATATCTTCTGCAGGCTTACCTGACCTGCTTTCATTTTGTTTTGAATTCTAGGCTGGATCCCAGCTCACTTTAAAGCTGTGTCAATCTTCAGGTGCAGTTATCTCTTGATCTCCTCTGATGCGAAACTGATTCCCTTTGACAGATGTCTGGCATACTCAGATAGTTTTGTTTTCTTTGGTATCTCCCATATTTCTTTTCAAAGAATTAGCTGAAGAACATTTTTAATTTTATATCAGTGATTATCACCTTTATCAATAAATTACCCCTGTTATCTCTTGCAAAGCTTCTATGGATTTTATTTTTTTTCCTTTATATACTTGACAAAATAATGTTTAGTGCAAGTTTTCTTTCACCCACCACCCTTGCACTTATCATTTTCACACTCTCTCAACTTCATTACACTCCTTGTGTGCCAGTTGTTTTATGTTTCAGAAAGGTCCATTGCTTAACCTTGATTACTTTTTGTACTCAGACTGTTTTATTGCTGTTCTATTTATTGCTAGATGTTATGTTATGTATAAACCTTTAGGCATACATTAATACCTGTGAACACTTTTTTTTCTGTATCCCCTTCCTTCATTTCAATTAATTTCACCCAAGTCTTTCCATAGTCTTCCATCATTCTTAAAGCTCATGTACAGTACTCCTATTATTCCCCTTTTATGTCCCACAGATATAAATAAACTAGAGGGCCTATTGTTGAACTAGCTACTCCATCATCTCTTGATCTCATATTGAATTCAATTGATGCCTTTATATTTTCTATTCTATCTTATATAGTGTGTAAATACTGTATCTAGTTCTGTGCCAAACTCAGCTGATTCCTTCCTGTTGGGAATTTATATCCAGTATGTTGAAAATTCATATTGTTAATTGTACTTTTATATCCTTGGTTTTTGCTTTTGGTTATCATCTGATCAAGTTACTTCAAATCAGCAAAAGTTTCTGCTCACTTTCTCCTCTTTCATTCTGAATTCTAATTGGTTCCCCATACCACAGAGAATGCTTTAGAGGGATTATTTTGTTTAGTTTTTTAAAAAAGATTTTTCATGTTTATTTCATGACATTCTCATTTCCATCCTTAATAAGCTTTTCTAAATAGGCTGTTGTCCTCAAAATGTAGCACCACATATATTTGATTCACTCAAAGCACAGTGCATCAGATATATTTTTATCAGATAGTGCAATACTTAGTGAGACACCTAAATATCAGTAAAATATGTAACAAGCTGCAAAAATTTAGCCACGTTTAGTGAAAACAGGTCTAAAGTAATTTCACCACCAGTATCAAATGAATACATTAAAGCACATACACTGCATGTCAACCTACAAGGTCAAACATTCAAACACAATATGATAAAATCAGTATCTCTTAACCCTTCATGTATTTTGTCCAGATAACATTTGATTTTTTGGAGAGTGTGGGGGGTTGGTTTTGGTTTTTTTAGTTGTTCTTTCAACTATTTATCCAATAGATGGAAAATAATTGCTTTGCATAAGCAACATTTTATAGGATTCAGCTGTACATCTTGCCTTAAGGTCTTTTATCAACATGGAATAACAAATATAGTTAAACATCTATTCAAAATAATCACTAACAAATGATAATTTTTAATGCATGTTAATAGCTATCAGGTTTTTTGTTTCTTTGATAGTGGCTCAGGTTTCTGGAAGTTAAGATTTTCCGTCAGCAAAAAAATAGACACCTATTAAT
Organism: Dermatemys mawii; assembly: GCA_007922305.1. Lineage (NCBI taxonomy): Eukaryota > Metazoa > Chordata > Testudines > Dermatemydidae > Dermatemys > Dermatemys mawii. Next base: position 23,619,092 of record ML677343.1, on the reverse strand, counting down.
ATGCACAGTAATTAGTATCTGATGAGTGTCTAGTTTAAGTTTAAAATATATCTTGTTCAGCTATTCTTTCGGACCCTTTCTACCACTTTAAAATACACCGGTCAAGAGGGTAAGTGACATCTGCAGAACGCCTTGTGGAATTATGCAAGATATATGAATGTGTGTGCATATTGCCCATATCTGCCACTTGGGGACAATATATTTAATTAACCTTTTGCTTTATATAAAGAAGTCCAAATAAGGCTGGGAAACACACCAGATGTTTCTATGAAAGAGACTCTTTTATTATATTTTATCATTTAAAATCTGTTCAGATGGTTACAATTTCTGAAATATGAAATTTATTTCTTTTTAAAATTGTCCTTGGGAGAAGTAGACAATAAAATTGTATCTGTATGATCAACCACCTTGGGAGAGGAAAATAATCTCATTATATTTCCCAAATATGTTAATTTAAAAAGTCTATAAATAAATCCATATAAGTCCATTAATAACTATTAGCCAGGATGGGTAAGGAATGGTGTCCCTAGCCTCTGTTTGTCAGAGGGGGGTAATGAATGGCAGGAGAGAGATTTCTTGATCATTACCTGCTAGGTTCACTGACTCTGGGGCACCTAGCATTGTCCACTGTCGGTAGACAGGATACTGGGCTGGATGGACCTTTGGTCTGACCCAGTATGGCCATCCTTATGTTCTTAAATAATCTTTATAGAAGTAGCATTTTAAAAGAGAGGTCTATAATATTAATAATTTTAATATACTCCTAGTACAATTTATATTAAATATGTAATATATAGCTAATAAATTAGAATAATATGATGGCATGTATTATACAGTACATAATATTAAATTAAACATACTGAGTGAAATTCTGGCCCATTAACATCAATGGCAAAACTCTCATTTGAGTTCAGTTGGGACTGAATTTCACTAACTATTTATTATGGGTATGATTATACATTAAATAGTATTTTATCAGTATAACAGTCCTATTGATTTTAGTACTTTAAAAGGTTTTATTTTTACACATTAATTGCTCTTTGTTTTACTGGGAAATGAGTTTAACTTTGAATCAACACAAGGATATAAAATTGTTATAGTAATTTTGATTAAAAAAGGAATCATTTGAAAATGGACACCACTGAATTAAGTTAAGCATCGGGTGGGGGGAATCTCTTGCATCTCAGATTTAACTGTGTGGGATCTGTTAGTAAATGTGATTTTTTTTTTCATGGCAGCCATTGGTACGTGCAGATTACATCGTCCTTCTTATAGGATAAAAAAAGAATTTGGTAACTCACTGGCATTTGCACTGAAAGTATGGCAGAGCCATTGATGTTTCCCAAATGACCCCCCACGCATGGGTAGATTGCAGCAATATCCGTAGATCTCAGCCCTGGATGGAGATTGTGTCACCATAAAAGATCTGTTCCAAAGTCCACTGAAGTCAATGGAAAAGCTCCCATTGATTTTCATGGGCTTAGGATCAATCCCATTAATCTCTATGCACTCCATTCCCTTTGTTGTCCAGTATTCCAGAAAAGGAGGATGTGATGCCACATGAATGAGTGGGTAAATCAGGCAGCAGCTAAACCACACTGCGTGTAACTTTTCTGACTCTGTCAGGCACACCATGTGCAGTGGCTTCTCTCTGGTCCTCTTTCTTTCTTTGCTCTGCCCATTTGAAAAGCCTGCCCCAGCCGTCTAGCCACATGAGGCAAAGAGCCTGTAGCAGTATGCTATAAAAGAGGGGCATAGGAGGAAAGACCTTATGTCTCCAAGGGGACAGGACAGCAATGGAGGTGAAGGAGAAGGGGCCCTCAGGGCTGATGGAGTAGATCCTGGAGGAAAGGCTCAAAGATGGGGTGAAGGAGAAAGGGCCCTCCAGGTTCATATCAGGGCTGTGTTAAAGGCCTCTCAGGGCTTGTAGAGATGGCAGTAGAGGAGAAAGAACACCCCTGTTGCCTTCCACGGGTTAATGGAAGAGATGATGTAAGTCCTCAAAGCAACAGAAAGAGAGAGATTTCAGTGATTTGTCAAGTAATTTTGCTGCAGCAAAATGCCAGAAGGACAACGAACCCTGTGTGCGTTTGAGATTTGCTGGAGGATGCAATCTAGTCATGTTGTACCCTGAAAACAAATAAACAAACTGGCCCAAATGGTGAAACTCACTCTTAGGTAAACGTGGGAATTAGCTGGGAGAAGCTCTTTTCTGGGCACTCGTTCACTCGGAAACACAGCCTACAAGGAGATAGTTATAGATAGAGATGAGAATTTAACAAGGACATAGGGGAAATAATGTTCTCATTTTACGTCTGCTGCACTAATAACATGTACTTTTCTCACCTCGCTCCTCTTTTCTCTTTCCTCTCCATTGTATATTCTCACTGCTCTCCTCACATTATTCTCCAGCTGCCATCCAACTCTCTGATTCATGGACTGTTTTTTTGTTTTTTTTACCTTTGGTATCAATGTCCCTCTTTTCTATGTAGTCACTTTTATCACACCTTTTATCCTAATTAACTTCTCCATTTTTCATAGTCCTTTCTCACATTCTCTCCAATTTCATCTTTCCTACCGATTGACTCTCTCCCTCTTCCCCTCTGACTAATCTTGTTTTACATTTTCCTTTGCCGTGAAGAAGACATAGCCAAAGTGTCACCTCTAATCTTGTTTCCTATTTCTAGCATGTAATTTATTAATCTTCTTCCCCCCCCCCCATCTTATTGAGCAGGCTACGTACTAATACAGCTCAATTTTTATTTTCAGATTGTCAAATAAATAATTTCACAAGTTTTAAGACTAGGGGGAAAATAAAAAGAGCTTTGAAATAATGATTGCCCCTGTCTTTCCTCCAAAGTACTTGCTTTTAGATCTATACAAATCATTTTATTGAGAGCTGATGTAGCTGTGCTATATCAGTGAAATTAATTATTGGTTAGTGTGTTTAAGGAGCTTAGGTGAAACGCTGTCTTTTATCTGATTGATCAAGAATAACTACATAAATCCTTCACGCTAATACAAGCCTGTGTTGTAAAATATATACCCAATAACTTCCAGATATCTTTCTTTAAATAATAGTTTGAGTACCATCTTGCCATGGTAAATTGCAGTATTTCTCTGGCATGTCTAGCCATTGCTGCTGGATCCCATAGGCCAGGAGCAAAGACACAATGTTACTGCTGTTTGCTCTTTGGGGATAGAGGTGAATGGCCATAAAATGCAAACAGAGGTTGTTCTCATTGCCATGGCTCTCTGATAGGGGGGTATTATTTCTGTTGACTTTTTTTCTTGTATTTTCTTTTGTCATTACTATTGTTTATAATTAAATAAGAACTAGAACTGTGGTCCAAATACCAGGTTGCAGTTGTTTCCTCCATTGTAGATATACTATTTGAATTAAGGCACAAGGCCCAGATTTTTAAATCTATTTAGGTATCCCTTTTGCAAATGAAACTTAGGCTCCAAAGTAAGGTAGGTGTTGCAATCTCTAAACTGTGCCTTAGTTGTCTGGGGAGCTGTGTGCAAGGAACAGCAAAGATGAATGCAAAGCTTCCTTTGGAAGGGATTCAGAGATCCCTGGTGATGCTCAGGCCAGGGGTATCATTTCAATGACATTTTCTGGAGAGATGGGCAAAGTTGTGTCAGGAGCATCCCAGCTTCGACCTCCCAACTAAGGCCAGGGCTGCTCATAGGGTTTAGCAGGCTCTGCCCATCGTGGAAGTGAATAGGGAGCTGTCCTAGGGAACAGCCTAGAGCAGTGAGTCACCAATGGCTGACCCAGGCCAGGGAGAGGGGCTCAGGTCACTCTGTGCTCAGCGCCGGCCCACTACTCTGCTTCCTGTCTAGCGTGGTCTGCACCATAACAGCCCCTGCAGGCCCCAGGGAAACACCTCCATGCCAGCTGGCAAGGGGCTCTGAGAAGTCGGGGCAGGGAGGCAAACCAAGGTATGGGCATGGCAACTTCTTGCCTTGCCCTGCGTCAAATAACACTCCTGGCTCTGGCATACCTATAAGCGCGTCTCACTGCTCAATTATACAGTTCTGCTGTTGCTCCCATTATGCTCCAGGCAGTTTAGAGCCCTGAACCTACTGCTTCCACATTGTACGTCATCTTTACCCGTATGATCATCCTTCATTTGTGTGCATGAACTTAGGCTTGCTTTTTTTTTTTATATCACTAGAACTTGGCAAAAATTGTGAAATGGGTAATTTTGTGTGGGAATAAGTGTTATGCCGTTGGAGCATGCTTGATCCTGTGACACTGGGATTATGGACAGCTTTAACTTAGAGCTGCCATGTCAGACCCAGTACAAAATGAGCTAGATTCCAAGATCCTAGAACAGCGGTCTCCAAACTTTTTGAGATGAGGGCTACATTAGATTTTTGAAGGAGCTTCATGGGCCACTGACAGAGCCCCCACTTTGCTCTTCCAGCCACACTGCTTCCTTGCCCCCCCGCCTTTGCTCCTCTGACCTCTGCCGTGGCCCCCGCTTGGCTCCTCAGGCCGCGCTGCAGGGGCACTCACCCCTCCGCACATGGGGCTGCCAGCAGAAGCTCGCACGCAGTGGGGTGGTGGCAGCTTCGGCACGTGCCTGCTCAGCCTGGGAGCCGGACAAATCGACGCTGTGGGCCGGATCCAGCCCCCGGGCCATAGTTTGGAGACCTCTGTGCTAGAAGATAAATAGGAGTTGTAATTGACAGGGCACGTGGATAGTCAAGGGGCCAACAGTAGGAATGATGGATACCTATCCAGTTACACATGAACTCCAAAGAGAACATCCTACTACAGGCCAAACCCTCGGACACTTTCCAGAAGCAGTTGGTAACAACAATAAGGAAGGCATTGCTGTTCTTTATTTAAAGTAAATAAAAGTCACCGGAGCCTAAAAGGTGAAATTCATCCTAATCCATGTCTCCTTTTCCCTTGGTACAATGGCGACACCTACAACTTAGAGCTGAAGTTGCCTGTCCTCAACATCCATTTCCACCACAACAAACGCTGCTTGATTGTTGGGCGGCATTTGTCATGTTACCAAACATTGCATTCATATTCCATATGGATGAATATTTTTCTTTGTTTTATTTTGACATTAATTCTCTTGCAGAGCCTTCTATCGAGTAAAATAAAGAAATTAGCTTGCTTACGCTGGCTTGGTAAAGTAAAATTAGCTGCACTTTTGACTTTCTGTGGTTTTACTCTGGATCGGAGAAGCAATAAAAATGAAATAAGGCTAGCCACTGTTGTTCTATGGTTTTCTCCGTTGTGAGTTAAGAGAAGAAGCACCCATTATGAAACCTATGAGCTCATATCTGCTTAAAACAGGTCTGTAATTAGTTTCTGTAATCGATCTGCCTGCTCCAGCAGGTGAACCAGGTAATTATCTTGTTTATACTGTAGGTGTGTCACCAAATGCTAGATAGCTCTCTGTGCATCTTTAAATGATAATGCATTGTAACAAGTGCTCCCAATATGAATGAACTACCATCATAACCTTCACTAACTGCGTTACAGGCAGTGATGTAGATCTCATTTTATCCTTTGCTGCAAAGAGCTCTAGACATCAAAGAGAGATCCCTTTGACCACTGTCTCCATCAAAGGTTTCTGCCTAGAGGAATCTCACTTCTTGTCTTGATTCAAGTGGTTCAGATATTAGGCTTCTTCTAGTATGATGAGAAGGAATTCAGTCCCTACTGCATGCTCCAAGGGGTAAATCCTGCCCTTCTCAGCTCTGCTAACATTCAGAACCCCAAATGAAGCATAATTATAGTGGCTCTGGGAAACTAGGAGTGGGGCACACTCTGCCAAGGGATGCTGTAGTACAATACACACCATGCAGAACTGCTCAGAACTGTGTGTCTGTCTCAGTGCAGGCTTCCAGGTGGGATGCACTATTGGCAAATCGTCTCTTAACAACTGACATACATACAGACTGCTTGGGTAGGGCACTCTTTTCTTAACCAGTGCCACAAACTGCACAGATCCACAAACTCACAAATTCATGCTATGGCCTATCGAGGAACTATAGCCATTACTGGAGCCTGTGGTCTATAGCAGCAGTCATTGCATAGCTGTGGAGAAAGAAATTGAGTCCTACTTCTGTATTTGCTGTGAGGAAGGAGATATAGACTGCAGGTCTTTCTTGTATAATGTGGAAGTGATTAATCTCTCCCATACTAGAGAAAGGAACTCCTGGTTTATGTGGAATGGCTGAAATATGAGACTGCATATTTTCTGTAATTGTTAGAAAAATAGCTTATCAGTTTCTCCACAGATTAAAAGTAATCCTAACATAGGAAGAACTGTGCATTTTCTCCTTTGTCACTGTATAGCTGAAGTCAAATTTCCCCACAAGTAGGGGTTTTTTGCCCCTCTTTTTTCGTAGACTTGTCCCTAGCAAATTTAGTTTCAAGGTCTTTTATTTCTGTTTCTAAAGTAATTATCCTTTGGGCTTGTTTCTTTCTTCCTTGTATGATGCTAGACTAATTATTCTTCTCCTAATGAATGCTTGAAATGGATCCCATATGGTGGCATATGTGCCTTCAGATGGAAGCTTAATTTGAATAAAATAAGAAAATTCTTCTCTTGGGGCTTTCTTAAATTTTTCACTCTGTAACAATGATGAGTCAAATCTCTGTCTTGGGAATAGAGGCAGCCAACTTCCATTCTATTGTGCACGGAGCTTCATCTGAGTCAGAGGATCTCTTGGTACCTCCTCCCAGAGTGCAGGACTCCACACTGGAGAGAACCTCTTATATACCTCAGTCCTTGACAGTAGTATAGCTGTGGCGGCATGTGCAGAGTCTCAGGATTAGGTCTGAGCCATCATCCATGCCACCGTGTTCACACTGCTGTGTTAATGTGTGTATGTGAATCTGTGTTGGCAATTACAGCTCCCAGCTGCTGGACAGATGTACACCTTGACCAGGACTCCATTGTATCAGGGACAGAAAAATCCCTCAGTGACAATGTATAAACTGTGGCAGCTCATTATGGGTCTGATCCAAAGTCTGCTGTTATCAGTGGGAGTCTTTACATCTTTGGATCAGAATCTGTATGATAAATTATACCCTAGCTTGTATGGCTGCTCTAGAAGGGGGGGGGGGGAATCTACTTTTTTCTGCATCTCAGCAAGATCAGGCACAAGAAGGAGTGCAAGTGAAGGGAGGTCCAGCTAGAACCAACTTCAACAATCATTGTCTCAAGCCCCCCTGCACAGCAGGATAATGGCATAGGAAGGAGTGTTTGCTACACTTTTAATGTGTTGGAGGAACCCACTCTGCACCACACACCTCACCACCCAGAAGATTATGTTTTTCAAAGGCATACTGGTACCAGACACTGACCCTCTAACATAGCTAAGCCTCACAAAAGGCATAATGATGATTATTATTTATTTGTATTTTGCCAGTCATGGATCATTCATGGAACTGGACCCCATTTCACTGGGTGATGTGCAAAAATATAGAGCAAAAAATGCATAATGCATAAATTTTCAGAGATACGTTTCTGACTTGCACAAAATGTGACTTAGGCAAGGTGTTCCAGAACGGAACACTTGCACAAGTCTCAGAGAGACTGTACAACTTAAATAGAATCTGAATCCTGTTCATTTATTTTTAAAATGCTGTCTTAGCACATCAGATAAAAGAAATAAAGTAACATCAGATTTCACCTAAAAAAGGAGGGAAACCCACAAATAAATGGCTTCATTTTTTCTGTGTTGCCCAGACTCCTACTAAATTCAGGACTTGTTGGTTTTTTTCTAGTTTTAGTTTTTATTTTTATTTTTTTTGTTTTTAACCCTAAGTCTATTATTTTCAGGGATGGTTTAGTAACACTTTCCTTTGGTGGGGTGGGGCTATAGCTCTCAAATCATATTCTATCTAGCCCTTTAGAATTTTTAAAAGAATATTTTCCAAATAATCATTGAACGAGACTTGGGAACTCTTTCACTGTGAACATCTAACTATGCCAATATACTATAGTTGCATCTCTTAAGTGGTGTGCTGTGGTGAGTGAATAAGGATGTTTTCCCACTTTAGGAATAACTTTGTTGAAATGGATCATTCTTAAATAGGCCAAAAGTTTGTTATTGTGCCAGAACATCTACAACAAATTTGAAGCATTTATAGAAAAGCAAATGTGAGAATGAAAAACATTTTAAAGGAGCTACTGATCCTTCAATAAAATTATGTTTAGAATATTATTATTTGAATCATGCCAATAACTGATGAAAATTTAATCATTTTATCTGAGGCATGAACTTCTCTTGCTCCCAGTGAATCAAAGGGGAAACATCCATTGATTTCTAAAGTAGCCTATGGCCCCCATATTGGTAAAGGAAAAAGGTAATTGCTCATTGTGCCATTATTGACCTAAAGTGCTGTGCTCTGCTGGCTAAGGGCATGGTTACACTTACAAGATTATAGCGCTATTGGTTATAGCGGTCCCCTTATACAGCAATATGTATAGCGCTATTGTATGTCCACACTCAGACGCGCCAGCGGTATAGCATGGCCACATTTGTGGCACTTAATGCATCATTAAGAGCAGTGAATTAGGGCAAGTATCCCAGCATTCAGCTGGGTGCAACATGCTTTTTAAACGAGGTGGGGTGAGGGGCGACGTGTTGTGTGTATGCGGAGGGAGAGAGCCAGTGTTTTTTCCGTTCTTCTGAAAGCCTGTCAGCAAGCCTCCATTCACAGAGGGCTTTGTTTTCACACAGGCTCCCTCCTTAAACATTTGCATTGCTTATCTGCCGAGTTAAGAGAGAAACTCTAAAGAGGTATTTCCGCATTCCTCCAGCAGAGTTCAAAACAAAGGGAAGAGACGTCAATTGCCTTAAATGGCTCTAGGCATCTCAAGAGATCACTTGTAGCGCAGTGGGTGTCCACAATTTTGCTGTAGCGCTACAGCAGCTGCGCTACAGCCCTTATTCCCCATGCGGAGGTGGATTACCAGGAGTGCTATAACTCCGCGGTTATAGCGCTCTACGTGACTTGCCAGTGTGGACGGGGAGGAAGTTATAGCGCTCCTGGGGGCTTTATAGTGCTATAAAGTGCCAGTGTAACCAAGGCCTAATAGAAGACCCACAGCAATGATTCAGCAAATCAGGGGGTACGTTAGTCATAAAAAAACAAAAAATGAAAAAAAACCCTACACACACAAAAAAACCCTTAAGGCCTAATTTTAATGACATGAATGTGAGCTGCTGGCTCTGGGTAGTCTAAGCCTCTGTACATTAGGCCAAGAACACTGGAAAATACATCTTGTTTTTTGGGGTTTTTTTTTGTAAATAAGCATATTGCTGACTTGTTGGCATTTTTGTGTTTTGCTTTCTCCTTTATGAATGAATAATTGTTAGCATTCCAGCCACCTGAATGTTTTTTAATAAAACAAAACCAAACAGATTCTAGCTGGTAAAAATACTCTGACAGTTTTCAAGCTTACAAATAGTTTCAGGGTATAATCCTTGATTTGGATGTTCAGCTTTTGCTTCTGAAGATTATTAACAGTTCAAATCAGGAAGAGTCCCCAGTGATCTTTTCAAGAGCTTGTGTCCTCTACCTGACTTTCAATCATTGACTACAAATAACCAAGGGACATAAACCATCTTAGGGGATAATAATTTATCTTTGGCAGAGCAGCTGGTTTCTTTTCTTTCGTTGTCTCAATATAGAGACTGTGTGGAATGTTTAATTCAGGCTTCAGACAGATATTTCTTGCTCTGCTTTCTTATTAGAGTTAAAAACACAGGATCACATTCTGATAGGACATTGATTTCTCATATGTGCCTGCCAGAAAACCCATATCCAACAGAGCAAGTGTATAGTACATTATGTTTGTCTCGACACTGGCTTCCCTTCAGATCTGCTGGGAGCCCATTGTGCAGGCCCTCTGCAAACAGAGCTCTTCGGAAAGTATTATATAGCTCTGGCAATAAGAAGAGTCATGGCAAGGATGGCTGAAGAAACAAAACAAAGGCCCAAAACTTTCATATCTCGGTGCCTATAGTTAGGCATCATGATCCATACTGAAGTACCTAAAACATAGTGGGTTGACAGTGGGTGGTTAAAAGCAGGGGTTTGGAGTGGCAGTCTAGCTCCAGGCAAAAACCTGCAGCTCCACTGCTCTGTGCTCCAGCTCCGTGCTCTGCTCCAAAGCCCTGGTTCAAAATGATGAGCACACACACCTCTCAGCTGACTGCAGAGGGTGCTGCGAGTACTCAACTCCAGAAAAGTGGCCATGGGGTGCCTAACTTTAAATAATCTGGTATGAAAATTTGTACCTAAATGATTAATTATACAGAATTCGATTGCCCTGACTACTGAACACAGGCCACTAGTCTCACAAAAACATTAACAACTGAAATGTTAGAAACTCCTGTGCACCTACTTTTCAGGATGGTGAACGGAATAGAGTTTTTCAGGTGGTTCTATGCCACGCAGTGACCCCTCTATGCAGAGGAATTACTTATGTAGGTGGATTTTTGAAACTTCAGGGCAGCTTTCTGCTAGTAGGACAGCTTTGTACTAGTGGAACAGTGAAAAACTGTCCTAATACACCATATCTAACTCAAGATTTCTGTCCAGATTTATAAAGGGGTTTAGGCACTTGAAGATTCAGATGGGTGCCTATTGGGAATTTCAATAGGAATTAAGTGCCTTAACATGCTTAGGCACTTTTGTAAGTCCAACAAGGTGCTTATCTGAATTAAGATCCCTTTGTAAACCTGGCCTTTTTTGCCTTCTAAAGTGGAAAAATCATTGACCACATAGATTAATTTGCTTCTCCAACCAAAAGTGATCGTACAGTCCCATGTAACTTCTTTGCCGCAGAATGCAATAAAATTATTTTTTGTTGTTTGGTCCTATAGTTATTATGAACTGGAGAGGGAAGGACCTAGATAGCCTCACAGTTTAAGACCACTTTGAAAGATAACTGTCTTCTCTTGTGGCTGTTCAGTATAGATGTCATATGAATGGTTATGTTTGCAACTTGGATGTTTTAAGTATTTGGACTGTTTTGGTTGAGATAAGATTTTAGTTTTGTCAATTTCACAGCAAGGAACAAAGTTAAAAATAGTATGTATAATCCAGTGACCAGAACAAAAAATTACTGTTTTGACCCGAGGCTGAGGAAAGTCCAGTTTAACTCAGCACAGTTCTCTTATCTGTTACATCTCTTTCTAGACAGGATGTGATCTTTCCTTGATGTAGCATTTATCTTACCTGGCCATCTTTTCTGAGTGGCTGCTTCAAAGGGATCCTAATGAGGAAAAATGTAGCAAATATTTCATCTGTTTGTGAAGAACTCCAAGCAGAAATCCCTAAAATCCCAGCTAATTTTCTTTATCTGATATATTAAATTTTTAAAAAATTAATTCAGTGTGCCCCCACCAATCCATTTTACTTGTTTAACAAAATGGTATATTGATTTTGCCAAAGCTTAAACAAAGCTGCAGACAAGATTCATTGATCAAAAATTTGGGTCAGTCCATGTGATCATTAATTCAGTTGTCAAATACATTCATTTATTTATAAGCTTTTTTTATGGAAAAATCCTTTGATAGGCTTCTTGCAAAATGACAGCAAAATGACATATCAACATGACATGACGTTGAGCACTGAAGACAAAACAGAAGGTTCTTTCAGCTCCAAAGTTTTTGAGTCTTTTGATAGACAATCCAGTAATTCTGGAGGCTTTCAAAGAAGTGCAAGTTTTAGTATCAGTTGAATATCACAAATATAAAGCTCTCCAAAGTAGGAAAGGCCAGTGAAACTGATAGTTATATTGTGATGCCATGTGGGAAATCTAAACCAAATCTGACAGTCAGTAGCTGAATTAATAGAGGCAAGACACGCCCAGATAATTTGGTTAGGAAAATGTTAGCTGCACTGCTATAAACCTTTCCTTCTCCTGGACAGTTCTTCATGCAAAATGTACTCATTGGACCCTTCCAATGTATGAGTTGAGGGATAATTATACAATAAATCAGACTCAAACCAACAGTTTTCTCCAAAATATCAAAACAATTCAAATGATTGTGTCTTCCCTCTTTCCCAACTGTATGACTCACTCCTTTGGATATTTTTTTTTTAAATCATGAACATGGGTCTTTTGTATTCCAAATTTTATCATGCTCTGGAGTTAGTACCAGCCAGGAGATTTAATACATCAGTTTTTTTTTTTTTGTGGGGGTAGGGGGCGGGAAAGAGACATTCCATTCTGATCCCTGGAATCAAGGTACATTTTAAAAATAGTACTTATTCACCTCAAACCTTGGGAAATATCCTAGTCAAAATTCCCAGTAATGACAAGTGATTTGGGAGCGCCTTCATGTTTGAGTGCCCAGGGCAAGATGCCATAAAGGGGCCTGAGGTTTCAGAAAATGCTGAACACTTCTCTTCTTACAGGCCCAGTAAAGGTGACTCAGGCTGGGCTCTCAAAATCTGATCTACCCAGAATTACCAGTTCCATTCGAAAACACTTTCCTTTGTTCTTATGGGATGGCTGACTATAACCCTATTATATCAAATGCTCTGTTATCAAAACTGAAGTGAGACAGGATGATTTTATACATAACCATGCCAGAACCCTAGTTCCCATGCTGAGCAGCCAAAGGGAAAGCAAAAGCACATTTTGCCTGAAGAAAAGTTCTTATTTAGTCACTTCTATTATCAATACGAGTCACAATGCTTTTCTGCAGCAAGATTTCATTACAAATATTCTTATGCTGCCCAACCTTCATTTGATTTTATTTTTCTTCTTAAACTGAAAATCAATTTACATTTGAGCAGAGACAGTATTTTTATTATGTGCAGTACAACATGATACATCATAAATATGTATAGTGTATTCTCTGCATATACACACACACATGCACGTGTGTGTGTGTGTGTGTGTATTCAGAGTGCACATAGTGTATAGAATAAACATTTAAAAATATCTTAAATATTAATACCATAAATACATTTTTTTTCTGTTAGCAACATATTTGCTTTACATTTTCTTTCAGTTAAAGATTGAATATGTGCCACAAGAAATAGGCTTTAAATGGATGCACAATAGCTGGCTACAATGGATAATTTCATTTTAGGCACAGTAATACAAAATATCCATTTTTAACTTCAGCTAGATTACACATTTACTAAGCCCTCCATACATTCATCATCTGTGTGAGTTGCATCAAGAATTGTTTTAAATAAATCTATGTGAAAATTAAATTTAAGTTGAAAAGCAGCAGGAAAAAAAGATGTATAGTAAGCACTTCATTTGTTGTAATAGGACTATTTGGAAGGAATACAAATGCACCTCCAGTTGTAAATGGCATAATTATTTTTCTTTACCAGATGAATGAAGCAGGTTCTGCCACTAAAGCATCAGATAGCAATTATCCCTGGAGAATTCAAGCTGCACGTTTAAAATAAAGGCTTTTCTTGGTTTATAAATGAATCCTTTCCCATCTGGTCTTCAGTAGTATATATTTTTAACTGACGTAAGTGGTGCATAGGTTAGCCTAAGGATTCATATAGTTCATTATTCTGCACTTGGCATTGGCCACTACCAGGGAGGTTCTCTAGTCAGTGCGCGGTCGTTTTAGGCCCTGAAATCTGAATCTCTCTCTAATGTATGTAGATAATGAAAACATCCATATTTACATGTCTAATTCTTTTTGAATCCTACTAAGGGTTGGTGTTGCTGACTTTTATGGATTTGGAGCTGCCCAGTAAGAATTAATTAATATTGAATATGGCCCTGGTCATTGAGGTGTTTTCTGTTCCACTATAATTGATGTAACTCACTTGGGGTTAGTCTGGAATAAAGGCAGGAAGGAGGCACCAGGCAGCCACTCATCCCCTGACATTTCAAAGACATTCAGAGACAATGCCAGAACTATTGGCTTTGATGATCTGCCTCTGTCTCTAGAACAGAACCTACTTGGTTCTGATTAGGAATGACCAAGGATCCCTCAAACACAGATGAACAAAATAAAGCTGGCAGGGGTTAAAGGAATGTTCTCTGAAGAGAAAGCCAGTCATTTTTTCAGGGAAACCAAGATGAAATACAGGCACCTGCTGGTGGTGGCTGACAAATTTAGACGTGAATAAGTCTTACCTAAGACTTTAGGTAAGATAGACATGTACATAGACTATTGTTTTAAAATCCGTTTCTCCCCTTATTCTATAGGTTTGGTCCTACTACTGAGGAAGCGAGACTTTTATTTTAAGAAGGCTCTTTTGTCTCTGATCACAAACTCCCAAAGGAAGACCTGCTGGTACTTGAACTCGGTCAGATAGCCAGGGTGAGAACAGTGGATACACAGGGTGCTGTAGCGCAGGTCCTGGTCTAGGAATGGGAGAAGTGCAACATTCCACATGATATATATAAATGATGCCTGAGATGATGCCTGATGTGGAAGTGCATTGAGAGAGACCAGAAAGGGGCCAGAGGATAGCTAACAGTGCAACTGTGCATTGATGTGTAATGACAATGAGCTGTGCTCTTTATGTATGCTGAATGTTAAAATAATTCCTTTTGTCAGTTTTAGTGTTGTTGCCTTTCAGATACTTTGAGTGTTCTGTTTGTTCCTATGTTGGGAGGAAGGGTAAATTGGACTCCTGGCTTACCTTCTTTATATCATTTATTGTTTTTATGCTTCAATCTGGTCCTCCCTTATTTATCTCTTCTTAAACCAGACCCAAGCTCTTCACGGTCTCTTGATATGGAAATCTCTCCATTTTGCATCAGCTATAGTGTTAATTAACTGCCTTTTGGGGTAGGTAATAGCACCATATTTTCGCTATGAGAGATAGTGCTAAGCTGTTTAGAGACTGTATTTAAAAATAAAGAGAGGCCAAAGAAATTGCATGCTTTTAAATATCTGTCTGTCTTATAAAATATGTTACTGCCTTGGAAATGAAACAAACGTAAATTCTCGTTACTGTGCTTGAAACAAGTGACAGGAAGAAGTGCCAACATCTTGGCTTATGTTGTTGTTTTATTGTCACAAATTGTTAGTTACATGTGGAAATAATGGATCTCGCTCATTGTGAGTGTTGTGTCTGCCAGCTGGTGGCCGTACACTAGAGTGGGTTTACCCAATTAGCAGAGTCTTCCATGCAGTGCCTGGAATAGCTATGTGTGCATCCTGAATGTTGCTGCAGCTGAGGCTCATCCTGGGACACTAGTGGTCTGAAGGCAATTGCTCTACCAGGTGAGCTAAATGGAGCTTCGCTCTCACCCAGCCAGAAGAAGCTACACTAGAATTGTCTCAGCAGGAAGTCAGCCTTGGCATGTCTAACTGATCTACAGCTCTCGCCCTCTCTGACAAACTGCATTTGTCTCTTGATCATGAAAGTCCTTTTACAGTATGCAGCAGCAAGACAATATTGTTCCACCACAGTGCAGTTGTGAAGAGAAGCAACTCACTGGCACAACTAATTCTTTATCACTGGGGAGAAGTAAGTTTTGAGTCACTTGCATTCTGGCTTTGTTAGTCTCAAGAGAATGAAACTCACCCCTGTGCAGCAGGCCAACACAGCCTGTAACTCTCAAGCGTACCTCTCGAGTGCTATCTGAGGGGAGCCTAAAGGAGATTGCTTATGTGGCAGGCATAAGTGGGGCTTACATGTTGACTAGGCCTTGTAGTGGCACGCTGCACTGGGATGAATTTCACCCAAGAGTAATAAGTAAATAAAGGGACAGGTATCAATGGAGACTGAGCGTGTCTGAGCAGACATGGACTTCATTGTAATTCTCAGGATGCAAATAAGGGGCTCAGGTGTATGCCCCCGTGTTTGGCCTTACTCTTGTTAGTAATTTAGCACATGCACAGCTGCTCTGTCATTAACACGGACTCGGTTTCCTTTACATTTCCTCCCCTCCATTTCTCTTTATACTTTGTGTTTATACATACAACCTTCTGTGCCTCTGTTTGAACTAGGTGTCAACCTAGAGTTTAATAGCTGAGTTCAGCCCAAAGCTAATTGTGCTATGGAACATGATTGTGACAGATTGGACTATGGAACATTATTTACCTGACCTTAAATTTAAAGCAGTAGTGAGTGCTACAGTGTTTGCCATTGTTTATTAAAAGATTTTAAAAACCCCACAGTCCTCCCCAAATCTACACTCCACCTTATGAAAGGTAGGTAGGTTTTGAGAGGATATTTTTGTTTGTGCCATACGGAGTGGGGAAAAATCTCTCTGTTTATAAGGGAAAACAAATCCTCTGTAGGACTCCTAATCAGTGATTTGATGATCTGCAAATCATGGCATGCATTGCTATATTAATTGGTCCCATGTTAACACAAGTTTCTTTGTTCACTGAACCACTCCAACAACAAGTAAGTGCTGGGTAAATGCTAAACATATTAATATCCATCACTTTCTTAATGCCCTGAGTGCATTTGAAATATCTCTAGGTTATTTTAAGAAACACCACCAGTTCTTATTTAACATTGATCTCAAAGTAATTGAGATTCACATTCTAAATATTTTCTTTATCTTCTATTTAAATATCACTTCCGGCCTTCCAGTATTATTGAGATTAACTTTTATTTTACCAATATGGGTACTTTCTCTAAAAGGTATCAATGTATTAAAGTAGTTCCCCACCCCATATGAACTGAGGAGGAAAATTCACAATTTAAGTCACACTTAAGCTTTCAGACCTTGTGCACAAGGATGCATCTGATCTACAGTAAATAAAAAATTACTCGGGTTAGGGAGTTTCTGCAAGGGGAGGCAAGGCTGTAGAGGAAGAGAAGTGGGTGTTGATCTACTCAGGTGGTCTCTCAAAGCAATGAGATTAACTAAGTAGCAAGAGGAAGAGACCAGGAATGGATATGATCGTACAATACCCTGAGTGAGATCAAGAGAGTAACACATAGAACCTGCATTGGGAACAAATATTTTGTAATGTGCTCCTCGTTCTACACCATGAGCCAATGGCTGGAAGTTTAAGATAAACATATTCAGATTGGAAATTAGGCATAACTACTTAACAATGAGGGTAATTAACAATTTACCAAGGAGCATGGTGGATTCTCCATCACTGGCAATTTTAAAAATTAGATTGGCTTCCGTCCCTCCCCCACCCCCCCAAAATAAATAAATAAATAAATAAATAAATAAATAAATATGCTGCTGTAATTATTTTGGGAATTTCTATAGCCTGTGTCATGCAGGAGATCAGACTAGATGATCACAGTGGTCTGGCCTTGGAATCTATAAAGCAGTGAGGAAATGTGACCAGAAGAAGTGCAGTGGGAGTCACAGAGTGGAAGAGACAAAACAAGTTAGAGAGATTTTGCCTCAATGCCAAAAATAAGACCTAGAAGGTTGCTAGAAAGGGCTATTTACAGGACTTCATGGCACATGTACATTACAGGATGTAGAATTTGGCAAAGTTGCTAGCAAAACTAAAGTTTTATAGTTGCTAGCAAAAATATACTGAACAAATAAAATCTCATTTGAGGTGCATGCTGCAGCCAGTTTTTAGGTGTAAAGTGGCCTCCACATGAGACTTTTATGATTGAAATATCATTTCTAATCACTGACATATTAGTGACAGTGGGAAATCACTGTATTATCAGGTTTTTTAGTGTATGTGAATAGTATTGTGTCAGCTCTAATTTTCAAATCTTGACACTTAACTGAGCTTCCCATAACCTCACTTGAATGCTCACCGTGTGTCTGTATACACACAGCAAAACAACCAACCAATTCATGAACATGGGTTGTAGAAAAAAAGCCTGTGTGAGCAAGTTCACTATGTGGCATAGAGTATAAAATGGATATTTACCTGACTAAGAGCTACTTTGATCATTTAAATATCAGCTACAGATGCCCTATTAAAGACTACAAGTTTGAAAACTGGGCTCCCCATTTTGGATTGATGTCAATTGTCATACCCATTGCAATTTATGCCATTTGATCATTTGCACTGGTGCAGCATTTTGAGGCAGCGCTGTTAACTTTTGCATCCTCCACATTTCGTTTAAGTGAGCACTTCCCTGTTGTGCTTCCCACTGTAGCCACCCTCTCTGTCCCTCCTGCTGGGAGAACCTGAGCTGACACAGTTGCTGCTAGCAGTGTCACTGTCTGCCTTTCATCCAGAAAAAAAATGATTTCTGTGTCTTAAACACCCTAAAGGAAGCTGAATTGGATGTTTTGTGTCATTCTGCATTTCACTCAGCGAGCAAAGGGAACTCCCTCTGCATCGCATTCATACTAGCTGGTGTTTTACTCAGTTGCAATTTTTAAGGAGACAGGCGCTCTTGGGCAGAAGTAACTTGGTGGTCATGATCATTAATGAAGGATCTAGTTCTTCCATGCTCCGTGTTCTGCTCCTCACTTTTCACCTTGTGTCTATACACACACCAAAAGGTTCCTGAACATGGGTTGTAGAAAGAGCCTGTGTGAGCAAGTTCACTATGTGGTAGATTGACATGACTCATTTGGAAAGCTCTATGCATTTTGTATCTGTTTGAATTTGTCATCCGGTCTCCTGCAGCATTAGCAAGGGCAGCACAGTTGAGAGACACAATCAGGACTTTTTTGTGTGTTATAAGTGCAGTCATTGACATAAACCTGTACCAAAATTGGTATTTTTAAACTTTCAGAGACATGCACAATGCATGACATTCACCCTTGTGCAGAAGGTTCGCCTAAGGATTTGGCTTAAGTCTGTTTTGAGATAATGAAAGGATGGAATAGATTTAAGCGGGGGCATATGTAACACTGCACCCCGGCCGGGATAGCAGCAGCAGGGATTGAACCTAGGTCCTCAGGAGTTTAAACCATGAGCCTCTGCTTGAGCAAAAAAGATTCAGCTCTGTTAGCCAAGGCTGTTGTAGGTTCAACTTTCTAGATGTGATCCAGCCACCACTAGAGGGGGTGAGAGCACCACACTGAATATATGTGGGTTACACATAACTTTTGTGCACACTGTGCACAGAAAGAGCTTCAGGTCAAATGCATAGGATCAGCTCACTCACTGATCTGATAGACTTACTTATACTCTACACCAGTGTTTCTCAACCTTTTTGGATACCAGGGACTGGCTTGCTGCCTTCCTAAACTGTGTCAGGGTGATCTCAAGGACCAGCGTCGGTCCATGGACCGGTTGTTGACAAACACTGCTCTATATGAGATAATGGTGCACGATGTGACTGTGATTTGCTAAATGTTGCTGTCTTGGTCAGTTATCAATTTCATCTCACTCTGGCAGACTGTGGAGGGAATGGGATATTAAAGGTAGCAACATATTAACTGTGATTTGCTACTCCGCCTCCAAAGGTTGAAAAAGAGTTCTGCAAAAACTCCTGACTAAAGAAACTTTATTAAAAAACAAACAAACAAACACACACACACACACACACACACACACACACAAAACCTCAACCAAACATTAAATGCAGTCGTTTTCTATTCATTCAAATTAATTTGAGGGAGTTTGGCACATTTAAAAAGAATATAATGAATGTGGAGGTTTGTGCTCATATATACATTATGTGTTTGCTGTGATAGGGAGGTTTTGCTTCATAGAGGCTTAATTGCCCCTCACTCAACTATGAGACTAGACTTTCCAGGTGCAGTTTAAGATGCATTGCTGGAAGCAATAAAAGTTTTGCTCTGAATTAGTCCTTGCCCTAAAAACAGTAAAATACCTGTCTGAAATAGACATAGAAACAGAGAAAACAAAGTATTGGTTCTGTGTTCCATTTTAGAAAAGAACTATCTAAAGTCACAAGCCATATCTTTTAATTTTAGGAAAATTTAAAAACCAAATGTTTTTATAATGATCAGACTGAGAATTTTAAATATGACAGTTAAGAAACGGAACAGTGTTTAAAAAATAATGTTTATAAACAGATTGTCCAGGATAGTGGTAAAGTAATGTGTTTTTTTATTGTTATTTGGTTATAAATTCTGTAAATTCAGCATTTTTAAAGAAAAAAGTATGATTTTTGTATATATATATATATATATATATATATATATATATATATATATATAAAATAGGTAAAGTGATTGTGGGTTTCATTCCAGGACCATGGCATAATACCTTGATCAGATACTGGTCTCACTGGCTTGGGTAGTGCTACTCCACCTCATTAAAAGTGGCATAACTTGGCATCATGAACAGCCTGTGTCAGGATTGCCTCCCCACTCTGAACTCTAGGGTACAGATGTGGGGACCCGCATGAAAAAAGAAATAACCCTCCCCCCCCCAAGCTTATTTTGCCAGCTTGGGTTAAAATGTTTTTCCCCGGAACACAACTTCTTCTGTATCTGGACCTGGTACGCTGCCACCACTCAATTTAGGGTAGTTTGGGACCCTTCTTTCCCTTTCCATTAACCCCCCAAACTTCTTCCTTCCCTGGGAAGCTTGAGAGAAAAAAAACAAACCTCGCCTGCTCCTGCGAGATGTGCCCGATCCAAAACCAGGATCTTACACAATGAAAAATAAGCAGTGAGCTTCTTAAAAGAAAGATTTTAATAAAAGAAAAAAAGAAAGGAATAAATCCCTTATAACCATTAATAGAACAGCATCTACCATAATCAACAAAAGGATTCAGAAACCAAACCTCTCCCCCGAGGCAACTTTCTTCCACTGTTGATATCTCTGCTGAAGCTTACAATATCAAGAAGCACCCAGCCAACCTCACCACTGAGAACCCTCCAACTGATAAAAAGAAGGTAAACTTACTGACTGTAGTACTGGATAGAATCTTATAGTTACAGTGAAAGACAGCTGTGTTCATCCCATAGCCGAGGTGAACAGAGAGAGACCCAGAGAGAAACTGAAACTTAAAATCCTTTGTCTCCTGAGGAATTTCTCATTGGTCAGTTGTCCACCTCTCAGGTTACCTTTAGCTTAACCCCTTACAGGTAAACACTAATTCTAGGCTACTTCACACTTATGACAGCCTGTGAGAATTATTAGTGAACAAACTAAGTGATGAGTCATTGACCTTAGCTGTGTAGCTGCATTTCAGCACATCCCCCGCTCCCCGAATAAGCCCTCAAGGCAACGAAAACAAATTATTAGTGAGACAAAATTTCATTCTTTAAAGAGAATTTCTCATCCTGATTAATTTACATTGAAGTCACTTTCCTGACATTTGCAAATGGTGAAGTGATTTTGTAGCTAATTAATAATATCTTTCTGAGGTTGCAAGGATTACATTGTGGCAAGAAGATGATGATAAATACACATTCCTCTGAACATTATGTGCTGGTCAGTGAAAATTACAGGATACAGGCTTCGTAGACTTGTTGACCTGATAGAACACGGAAGTACCTACATTTCGTATTTTAAGTCCCAGTTCTACCATAGCATCCAGTCAGGTGAACCCTCATACCCCCACAGAATCTCCTTGCCAGATTTTCCCCATGGAGATGTAACTGCAGGTCCAGTGCCTTATTGTGGACACAATTATTTTCTTTCTTCTTCACTGTATCCATATGATATTCAATATAGGACAATGTTTTTGTTTTGCTTCTTTAATGTACATGTTTTCCTGAAAGAGCAACATCCAAAATGTACTTGAGATAATGACACAGAGCCCATATCAGAATACAGAATACAAGGCAAAAATATCGAAGCAATTTTTGCAACCTTTAAACAAGCAGAGGATGCCCAGGATGAGTGGCCCTGTGCTGCTCTGTGCTATTGCTTACTCAGAAGTTATTCATTCATTCTACTTAGAACACGGAGATAAAAGTTTATAAGGCCCTGGTGCACATCTTGCTAAACATAAAAAAGGCACTTATTGTTAAGTTGACATCGTAAAGTATTTGATTTTCCTTGAACGGGTCATATAAGTGAAGGAAAATAACTCATTTTGACTTCATTTGCCTTCTTCAGAGTCATGGATATTATGTGTGTGTTGGGGGAAAACCCACTAGTTTACTATGACAATGTAAGAGTAAGTGTATTTCAAAGTATAGTTAGTGGTCATAGTAAGGTGCCAAATGTACCAGCATACATCTGTCTTCAGTACAAACCCTTGAAGGACAATAGAAATGGAAGCTTCCTTGTGTTGCTCTGCCAGTGAACGTTAATCCTGATCTGAAAGGAAAACCCTAAAGGGGTGAGAAAAAAGAGAATTATTTCATTGCTCACTGAATGCTTTGCTTCTCTGCAAAACCAATCTTTGTAGAAATTAACTTTGGCTAGATTTGAGTCAATGACTTAGACATGAGAGGTCCTTTTTCCCATAAGAAACCCGAGTTGCCTAGTATTCAGAGTATTCAATTTTCAGTTTTATCTATTTAAAGGATGTAATTAGATGGTATATTTTGATAGAACTGACATTTAGAGTTTTTTATATCACTTCAACTGCATTTACACTGAATCTTCCAAAACATCTCTGGTAAACTATTTATGTATCATTCATACATAATGTGTGATTAATCATGAATGATTTTACATAGCATACAGTACAAGGAGTAAATCAATACTGGTTATTTCTTGGAACCATAAAATCTGTATCTTTCTAAAAAAAATCTGTGCATGCAGTCAAATCTCAATAATGTGCACTAATGACAGGGAGAGTTATTGCAAATAACAGGTTTAATGAGTAAACATTATAGCCCACAAAAGCTTATGCTGAAATAAACTGGTTAGTCTCTAAGGTGCCACAAGTATTCCTTGTTTTATATTTTGGGAAGATTTTCAAAGGCACTCATGAAAGATAGGTGCCCAGCATCTCTCAATTTGTAGTGTTCTTTGAAAATCTCCTCCTTTTATCCATTAATGGATTCATCTAACATCCACTGGGATAATGGAAGAATACTCTTCCCATGGGTTTCACAGATTTTGAACCCCTGGCCCACAGTTAAGAAGTATGTTTTAACTATGTACAGTAAAGTTTCAAGAGTATTTCAAAACTGGAGAAGGGCTAATGGAGTGACCATCTGTAAAGGTGGGGGAAAGGAGGAGCTGGGGAATGTAGACCAGTCAGCCTGAACTTGATACCTTGGAAGCTACTTCACAGCAATGTAAAAGCATTCAGTTTGTGTATACCTGGAGGATGAAGGGGTGATCACTAGCATTCAGCATAGATTTACTAAGAACAAATCATGCTAAGTCAGCTTGATTTTCTTCTGTGCCAAACTAACTAATTTGGTGGAGAGGGGGAAGATGGTGGATTGAGGCAAAGTGTGGGGTAGGCATGTGGGGTCACATGCCCCTCCCAGATTTGCGTCAGGGTTTGCTGGTCCTCTTTGGTCCCATGGAGTGGCTGGGCCCCCCTCCCTGTACCAGCTGCTAGGCAAGCAGTGGCTGCAGGGAGAGGCAGCAGCAAACTGCTGGGAGCTGCAGGGAGGAACTACTGAGGGTAAAGGTCTTCAAACACTTGAAAGTCTTCCATAAAAAGAAAAGTTGGAGAAGGATTGTCACAGTGAGCAGGCTGAGATGCAATGAGTTCAAACTACAGCATAGCAGATTTAGATTAAATCCTCCTGACTGTGAGAACAGTAGAACAATGGAACAAACTGCCTAGGGAGGTCGTGGAAGCTCCTTTTCTGGAGGTTTTTTAAGAAGAGGCTTAGATGGTTTAGACACCACAAGTCCTGTACCTTGCAGGGAGGGAGGGAGGGTTAGACTAGTTGACCTTTATGGTCTGTAACTCTACGATTCTATGGCCCTTTACAGCAATAGAATGGCAAAATTTATCACCTGGATCCTCCGTCCCTGCACTTGACTGCATAGGATATAAGACGTTCATGACCTTGAAAAACCTTGCCTTTCAGAAGTGTAGCATATATTGATTAACTCAAGGAAGCAATCAACTAGAAAGTGTTATGATCTCAAGTGGACTAGGTTAATAAGGTAGATTTGTGAGAAACATTGATCCACCATTGGCACCAACTCAAGATACTTCACGCGAAGCTTTCAAATCTGTCCATTTCTTCTTTGAAAGTACAATTAACTGCTATCATGGCACATCACATACTCATAGATAGCAAGTCTGTCTTTGCTCACAGTGCAATTAAGAAATGTATGAAAGAACTTGTCAATATGTATCCAGCAGTAAAAGATGCAGTTCCAACACAGGACCTTAATTTAGTCCTCGTGAATGTCATGAAGCTTCCATGGCAACTTGTTCTATGTTTCACGTTCCTGTTAAAAGAGCTTTTATAATAGCCATAATGTCAGTGAGGCCTGTGTTCAAGTTATATTCCCTCGAGTTAGATCTACCATTCACCATCTTTCGTAAGGTTGTGCTTTGTCCTAACTCTAAATTCTTTCCTAACGTGGGACTGCCACATTAATTAAATGATTAATCTGCCCGTTTTCTTCCCCTTGCTTCACAGTCATATAAGGAAGTCAAAACTACACAATTTAGATGCTAGGAGAGCTTTAGTTTACTACCTAAATAGGAACAGGGAATTTCAAAAGTCTCCCAAATACTTAACTTCATATAGGGACAATTTTCTCCTCAACTTCAGAGTCGTAATACAATTTTGACTCTGAGAAAGTGGTGGAAGGGATTGAAGTAGCAGAGTTTGCCATAACCCCTTTTATAGTCAGGCCCTCAGAACATGTGGGAATATTGAGGAAGGATAGGAGAGGTCTATGAGTACTGTAAAGAGCACATCTATGATCAGTCCCAGCGTCTGAATTGCACTGGAACCTACATGAGTACGAATACGAAGAGTCTGTTTTGAGGAACTCCACTTACAGGTGAGTAACCTCCATCAGTGGGTAAATTTTACTCTTTAAAGTACTTTTAACATTTGGGTTTAATCTGTTTCAAATGATCTCAAGGTGACAGCACTTACGTGAAAAAAAACAAAAACAAATAATTATTTATTTCTAAGACACATTATTGTTGAAATATATTGTATTCTCATCCTAATAGCAGAGCAAACTGACACTCATCTCAAGCTCAGTGGGCCTGATCCATTGACATTTCAGGGAGCCTTTCTAATTTACTCAATGGGCTTTTGGATCAGGCCCAGAGAGGGCCATGGTTTAATGGTGTGAGCACACGGTTGAATCGGGAATTCTTAAATTTTAGTCTTGGTTCTATCTCTTTTGCCTTTAAACAAGTCATTTAAGCCAATGGTTCTCAACCTTTCCAGACTACTGTCCCACTTTCAGGAGTCTAATGCTGTCTAATTTTGTCTTGTATACCCCCAAACGTCACCTCACTTAAAAATTACTTGCTTACAAAATTAGACATCAAAATACAAAAAAGTATCACAGCACACTATTACTGAAAAAATGTTGATTTTCTCATTTTTACCACGTAATTATAAAATAAATGAACTGGCATATAAATATTGTGCTTACATTTCAGTGTATAGTGTATATAAAGCAGTATAAACAAGTAATTGTCTGTATGAAATTTTAGTATGTACTGACTTTGCTGCTGTTTCTTAGGTAGCCTGTTGTAAAATTAGGCAAATATCTAGAGAAATTGATGTGCTCCCTGGATGACCTCTATGTACCCCTCATTAAGAACCACTGATTTAAACTAAATAAAAAAGAAATGCAGAATTGTTCAAGGTAAATCCTAAATTAGCAGCATCTATCCTAGCCCCTCTGTTTACATCAGTCTGGGAAAGGGAAAAAGTGCCGGATGAGTGGACCAGCAGAGTTATAGTGAAGATATCAAAGAAAGGAACTATCAGAGGTGTAATAACACACGTGGTAACACACTGGACTTCAAAGATGATACCGCTCTCCTATCACATACCCATCACCTATATAAGAAAAAAACAACTCGACAACACATTCAGACAGCAAATTGAACTGAAAATCAACCACAATAAGACAGATTTCATTACCTTTCACCATCACTAGTACAGATAGAGGATTATGTTCTCACCAGTGCAGAAACATTCACACACTTGAACAGCACCATCAACCAACATTGTGGAAGAAGCCAGGACAGCCTGAACAAAATCAATAAAGCCAGGAACATCTTCAAGAGCTTACATGCGGTCTGGAAATCATCACCAAAGCCAAACACAAAATTTATCAGAGCTGGGTACTTTCAAGACTACTTTATAGTGCAGAATGCTAGGGAATGAGAAAGTATGACATGTCCAAACTGTCTTCATTCCATATAACCTGCCTTAGAAAAATCTTTTGTATCTTTTGGCACAGAAATATCTCAAACCAAGATCTAGTGACACAGTGCAGCTAAGAGGGTCTGAGCACCATCATTGCTAGGAGGCACTGGAGAGGGATTGGTCATCTGCTTTGGATGGAAACTGATTCCATCACCAGAGTAGCAATAAGATGGACACCTGAAGGCAAGAGAAAATGAGGCTGCCCGAAAACAGCATGGCGAAGAGCTGGGGAAGCCGTGCTGAAAAACCTGGGGCACAGCTGAGGAACCATTGAAAGACTTGCAAGAAACAGACAGGAGTGGAGGAGTCACATCACTGCCTTAAATGCCAGAAGCATAATAGGAACATGATGATGATGATGATACTTCAGTAAACTGAGAATACTTCTGTTTACTTTCCTCACAGACATGTTGTAAGAATTAATTCATTGAGGCTGATAACATATTTTGAAGCTGAAAAGAAATATAAATTGTAAATGTTTTTATCCTTAACTTCATCAAATATTCCAGGAAGTCGCTCATCGATTTTTAAGGCCAGAAGGGACCACTTTGATCATCAAATCTGGCCCTGGCATACCAGTAACTCTTGTATCAGCCCAAATATCTGTCACAAATCAAAAGTACATTCAATAGCTAGCAAGCAAAGAGGAATAAATTATACTCAAAACCCAGACCAAAAGTGAGATTAAATAAATTCTAGCCTGGACTATGGCACTGACTAATTCTAACTCATCAATGATGCTACTTTAGGTGCACAATGTGCTCTGGGGATACCTCTTTTTCATATTATTGGTTTGTTTTTGCTTTGGAATACAATGTGCTTCTTTGAAATGTCTATCAGAGCAAAGCATTATGAATAAAATGACATGAAAACAGATTGAAAGGTACTTTTTGAAACAAACTTTCCTATAATCACATGCTCAGAGGTATACTTATAAATATGATGTGTGTGTGGAGTGTATACACACACTAATACAACCATAATATGTGACACACAAAGACACATTATATAAAATGTATATTGTGTGGAGTATAATGAGATTTCCATTATATTGCTTACTCTGTTACAAGATTAAGATGAAAGGACTCCACAGATACCTTTCTTTCTCATAATCTTTTATTTCCCATCTCCTTTGTCCTTTGAGATAGAAAACAGTTATGTACCTTTTCCATTAGCTTCTGCCAGATCTCTACCAATTGTGTATATCTGGAAAAAGCTACACTTGAACTAATGTTTTTCTTATTAGACCCCAGTTCAGGAGAGCATCTCAGTTCAGGAAGGGTGCTTAACAGTGGGGTTAACTTTAATTCCCTTCTTGATTCTCATGAGAGTCAACCAAACCAAAGTTTACCCCATGTTTAAGCACCTTTTCTAAACTAAAGCCTTCAGAACAGCATGAAGAATTATTTTTCACTTGCCAAAAGCCATTTTTCCCCTCTCTACCATTCTTATGTGTGTGTTATGCTTGCCAGGGGCTGAGATTGAACCTGAAGTACCTTTTATTATTTTCTTGTTTTCCTTGTTAGTTTTCTATTTTTCTTTGATTCATTGCTCTCTTCTTCCTATGACAATGCTAAAGTTGGCTGCTCATCCCCTTTTTCCCTTCTGCTCTCCTTTTTTTATGTAGCTAATCCCATTGTGTAGATGCAATAGAATTGGCACCATCCAGACTTCAAAAGAAGCAAATCAGTTCCTGGAAAATCGAGTGCCAGCTTTGCATGTCACAGCTATGGTGAAGTCATACACACTAGTGGGCCTAACACGTCATCTAACAATCAAGCACATTAAGATGCTATTTGCAAATGTTATGTTTCAGTGTTTTCTAAGGCATTCCATTTTTCTTCCTAAAATATCCTGTCAGAAGTTTGCAAGAGGAGCAGCAATATAATTTAAATCTCACTTTGCTTCCCCACTTTTCATATTCAGGCATTAAGCTTTAGTGGCAAAGCTTACTTCTAATCCAGCACACCTTTGCTTGTTACTTTGGCTCCTGTTTTCAAATGGGAGTGCATAGAAGTTTGAGTGCACTTTTGCACATTCCCCATTTAGAAATCTGGACTTTAATTAATACATAAAAAATGGCTTGGCTTGGAGAGTAGAATACGTATGGAAGTCATAAATGAAGAGGTCATCTACTGAGCAAAGCCTAATGCTACTTTTACTGTAATGAGGGTATTCTGTCTTGATGTTAAATGTTGGTTCTCTGGCTATCAGTATTAGAAAGAACTTTGCAGACTCCTGTGCAAGACTCAGATTCATTAAAACACATATAAAAGTCTTTAAGGGCATACAGGCTTCATTGCGACAGTAATTTATTGTGGTATTAGTTGAGTCGCCACTCCTGTGGCAGCTTTAGACCAGCAAAATGCCTCCTTGAGTTTGAAGGAATACAGCTGACACACAACTGATGTACAGAAACTCCCCATATCTCTTGCGTGGGCATATTACCTCTCTTCTTTGGACTGCTGCCTCTGTGAAACATAGGACTGACTGCGGTGCTTGACTTGCATAATACTTGTGTATCTTCTCAGTTATGCCCAGTACTCTTTAATATCTGTGTAGGGGACTGTATACAACTGAGCTCAAATATTAAGCTCCTCAGAGCAGTTTTCTGGAGAAAAGAGTGTCTTTTTAATGCTTCTAGGACACATTATTGCTCATTTCATCCTAAAGTGATTCACACATATATATAAATGAGTCAAGTTAATCAATACTAAAATACAGCCATATTTGGGGTGGCATACAGCAGCTGCTTAAGAGCAAATAGAAACCTTACCTAGCCATTCAGGGTAGTGTGTGAAGAAGAATATTGCATCCAAAGGACACTGAAGGCAGAATATAATTACCATACTCCAGAATTTGGCCACAACAGTCAATTAATATCCCTTTCTCAAGCTGAGAAGTGCCATATGACTTTAATGATCAAGGACCTTCATTTTACATTTCATTTATAAGACAGCACCTCCATCTTCACAGTGAACCAAACATGCTCTTGGGAAACTTGTTCAGTGCTGACCCAGAGAGATTTCTTCCAACTATTGAATCATTAGTAGAATAGCCTGCAGCCCCCGGGATTTCCTTGGCGGTCTCCAACCCAAGTACTGACCAGCCCAACCTTGTTCGGTTCATGAGAGCTGATGAGTTCACAGCCTAAGGGAGTACTGATCCACTACAAATTGATTTTTGTTTGCAGCAAGTTTAAATTCCACAGGAGAGAGACAATGCAGCATATGGATCTCCCAGAGCTCAGGATAAAAGGTATATTTGTTGGTACTTGTGAGGTGAGCTTGAGATCTGACTGGCGATTTCAGTAAAGAGAGTGAAGGAAAAGACAAGGGGAGAAGGAGAGGTCAAGCACAGAGCCTCCCACTCTTACTTTTAAAAGAAACTGATTCCTGAGAGAGAATGATTGATATTTGGTCCAAACCACACTCTTAAATGCATTATATGTGTTTGCGTATTTTCAAAGGCATCTTAGAGGCATGAGAAGACAGGGGGTCCAGAGCAAGAGCCCTAGAAATGCACTTTAGTTGCTTTCTAGCAAAGATTCTGGAACAGTTGGTGTCTGCATAATATCAAAAGCACTTGGCAATGCTCTCACTCTGCAAAAATTCCAATCAAATTTCCCTACATATCCTAATTACCAAAGCAGCACCTGCTGTGGTCCTAAATGACCACCCTATCACAGCAGACTGGTCTGCCTTCCATTTTGCTTGTATTAGTTATTAATACTCTATTTGCTATAATTGCTCAGCTAATCTTACTGAACCAATTTAGGAAGTGTCTACTTCTGTTCACTGCCACTTGGAACCATCTGTTTAAATCCTTTATATCAGGAGGCTTCATGCTGTGTTTTCTCACCTGGAGTTAGATTTCCCCCTACCTCAGTTCAACTCCAAAATAGCAAACCACATTATTGGATCTTTCCATCCACTGGGCCAGGTAATTCATGAAAACAATGTCTGGTTTCACTGGTGATGTTGATGATACCCATACTTAGGTATCTATCCCCAGCTCTAAGCCAGAAATTTCAATTCTATAGACCTCTTTCATTCATATGAAGAGCTATATGAAGAATAAGTTCTTATATATAAAACAGTTGATAGACTAAAAAAACCTTAAGAACATGGAGAACCTGCTTCTCTCCACTGCTTTGAATGTCTCATATTCATTTACATTCATTCACTGGTACTCAATTTGCACAGATGGTTCAAAGCATTGGTGAATCAGGCCCAAACACTCTGTCATTGTTAATGATACATGTCATGTGACAATGAAATATTAAAGCAATAGTTAATTTTTATCCTCACCCAGGGCCTCATTCAAAGTCCATTCAAATGAATGAGACCCTTTCCATTGACTTCAATGGGCTTTGGATCTGACCCCTAAAAAAGTCATCTCTTAAAAAAACTTATACATAAAAGGGATGCAATAGTTTAACTCTACTGGGCTATTTCAACAGGCCTGCTGGTCCTGTTAGAGTAAAAGAACTTATTCAAAGCTTAATTGTTAACTAAAGCTACTAAGAAGAAATATATCACTACAATTCCATCTTCGCTATGCTGACACCCAGTTAAATTTTACTCTAAATACTTAAATCTTTGGCTAATCAGGCCATGGATTATCTTTCCAAATTAATCCATAGGTATGTCTCTGCTCACACGTTCCAATCACTAATGCAGAGTTGCTCTTTGAAAGGCGTTCTAGTGCTGAACTCTATTCATAAATCCCTTTTGCACTGTGATCCTGAAATATGGAACACTTTCTATCGGGGTGGTCATGATGAAAATTGTGTTCCCCAGTTGAAATCACAACTCAAGGTTTAACTAATCTCAGTTTCATGCAGTTAGTCATGTATAGTGATTTTACTACGGACAAATCAATTTACCTTTGCCCTAGTTATGTTGTATTTCAAAATATCCCAGCTTTTGACTGCCATTACTGCCTTAGAGACTGTGAAAGAGTCACTGTCAAATTAAGTTTTATCCCAAGTTTTAATTTTCAGTAAAATCCACTTTATAAAACCTCACACCAGTTGAACTGTTTAAAAACATCAATGGAAACAGATTTAAAAATAAATAAATAAATGACAGTTGATTTGCATAGTCTGAAGTTGAAACTCTGAAGCTCAAGGGACTTGAAAGTGATACTGACTATAAACAAATGTGAAACTGACTACACTCATTGTCATCTCCCATGTTTGGAGACATGTAAAAGGGAAACAAAAAAACCCTAACCAGTCACAAATAGACTGGGTTTAAAAAATTATGACTTTTCCTAATATAAGGTAGTATTAGTCATATAGGTAAAGAAATGTGTTTGCTTGCAGTATGATTTATAAGTTGTTGTCTGCCTTTAACTTATTCTGTTCAGTATAATTAAATGTTTAAGCACTAACAATTTTATTTCAGTGGGAAAGCTTCACATCCTCCCTTAGTGCAGAAATTAGCTTTAACATCTGCCATCATAATGGGAAATTTTAGCATCATGGAGAGATATAAGAACATAACAATGGCCATACTGGGTTAGACCAAAGGTTCATCCAGCCCAGTGTCCTGTCTAGCGACAGTGGCCAATGCCAGGTACCTAACAGGTAATGATCAAGTGATCTCTCTCCTGCCATCCATCACCCCCGCATCTAAGCCCCCGCCCCGCTCCTTGTCCCCTGACTACCCCCTCCAGAGACTCCCCCGCCCCTAACTGCTGCCCCCGGGCCATACCCCCATGTAAGCCCTCTGACCGCCCCCTCCAGAGACCCCTCCCACCCTCAGTCACCCCCAGGAGCCCACCCACCCCTGCTCCCTGTCTCCTGACTGCCACAAGTCCTAGCCACATACCTTCCCCCCTGACAGGGCTCCTGGGACTCCCATGCCCTATCCAATGCCCCTGTCCCCTCACCGCACCCGCAAGACTCTCTGCCCCTTATCCAACCCTGCCCCGGCCCCAGACCGACCCCCCTTACCATGCTGCCAGACATGCTGCCATGCTTATCCACCTGACCGTGCACTCCACCCCACCCCCTGAGCGCTGCTTGTGCAGCGAGCTGAAGATGTGTGGACAGGGCCAGTGGGGGAGGGGGTAGAAGCAAGCCTCCCCAGCCGGGAGCTGAGGGGACAGTTAGGAGGAGCCCGCAGGCTGTAGTTTGCCCTCCCTGGGCTAGAGACACCATTTCCTACTCATCCTGGCTAATAGCCATTAATGGACTTAACCTCCATGAATTTATCCAGTTCTCTTTTAAAGTCTGTTATATTCCTAGCCTTCACAACCTCCTCAGGCAAGGAGGTCCACAGATTGACAAAAGTTTTAGAGCATAAGCTTTTGTGGGCTAATACCCACTTCGTCGGACGCATGCAGTGGAAGTATCCAGGGGCAGGTATAAACAGGTAGGCAAGAACCAGGTGGGAGATAACAGGGTTAGTCCAATGAGGCTGAACCAGCTTGTTATCTCTAATCAGGGAGGGTGAGGTATTCCTCTAGCAGCCGAACTGGAGGTGTGA
Source organism: Dermatemys mawii (assembly GCA_007922305.1). Taxonomy (NCBI): domain Eukaryota; kingdom Metazoa; phylum Chordata; order Testudines; family Dermatemydidae; genus Dermatemys; species Dermatemys mawii. Next base: position 23,586,490 of record ML677343.1, on the reverse strand, counting down.
ATAGCGAGAGAAGAGAAGCTGCTTTTGTAGTTAGCTAGCCACTCCTAATCTTTGTTCAATCCTTGACTGATTGTATCAAATTTGCAAATGAATTGCAGCTCTGCAGTCTCTCTTTGCAGTCTGGTCTTGAAGTTTGATCATCAGTAATCTACAACCCATCCTGGACAACAATCCCGCACTTTCACGGGCCTTGGGAGGCAGGCCAGTTCTGGCCTACAGACAACCTGCCAACCTCAAACATATTCTCACCAGCAACAGCACACCGTGCCATAACAACTCTAACTCAGGAACCAATCCATGCAAAAAACCTCGATGCCAACTCTGCCCACACATCTACACCATCACAGGACCAAACCAGATCAGCCACACCATCATTGGTTCATTCACCTGCACATCCACCAATGTAATATATGCCATTATGTGTCAGCAACGTCCCTCTGCTATGTACATCGGCCAAACTGGACAGTCCCTACGAAAAAGGATAAATAGACATAAATCACATATCAGGAATGGCAATATTCAGAAACCTGTAGGAGAACACTTCAACCCTCACTGGACACACCATAAAAGATTTAAAGGTCAGCATTTTGCAGCAAAAGAACGTCAAGACCAGACTGCAAAGAGAGACTGCAGAGCTGCAATTCATTTGCAAATTTGATACAATCAGTCAAGGATTGAACAAAGATTACGAGTGGCTAGCTAACTACAAAAGCAGCTTCTCTTCTCTCGCTATTCACACCTCCAGTTCGGCTGCTAGAGGAATACCTCACCCTCCCTGATTAGAGATAACAAGCTGGTTCAGCCTCATTGGACTAACCCTGTTATCTCCCACCTGGTTCTTGCCTACACTGCATGCATCCGACGAAGTGGGTATTAGCCCACGAAAGCTTATGCTCTAAAACTTTAGTTAGTCTTTAAGGTGCCACAGGACTCTTTGTCACTTCTGCAATTCCAGACTAACACGGCTACTCCTCTGATTCTTCACAGATTGACTGTGTGCTGTGTGAAGAACTTCCTTTTATTTGTTTTAAACCTGCTGTCCATTAATTTCATTTGGTAGCCCCTTGTTCTTATATTATGGGAACAAATAAATAACTTTTCCCTTATTCACCTTCTCCATACCACCCATGATTTTATCATATCCCCTCTATCATATCCCCTCTTAATCTCGTCTTTTCCAACTTGAAAAGTCCTAGCCTCTTTAATTGTTCCTCATATGGGACCTGTTCTGAAACCCTAATCATTTTAGTTGCCCTTCTCTGAACCTTTTCTAATGCCAGTATTTTTTTTTTTTTAGCTGAGCAGACCACATCTGTATGCAGTATTCCATGTGGGTGTAACATGGATTTATATAACGGCAATAAGATAGTCTCTGTCTTATTCGCTATCCCTTTTTCAATGATTCCTAACATCCTGTTTGCTTTTTTGACTGCTGCTGCACACTGTCTGGATGTCTTTAGAGAACTATCCATGATGACTCCAAGATCCTTTTCCTGATTAGTTGTAGCTAAATTAGCTCCCATCATACTGTATGTATAGTTGGGGTTATTTTTTCCAGTGTGCATTACTTTACATTTATCCACATTAAATTTAATTTCCTATTTTATTGCCCAATCAGTTAAGACCAAAGCAGACTGTGACAAACTTTGAAAAGATCTCACAAAACTATTTTGAGCAGTTTAGTATCATCTGCAAACTTTGCCACCTCACTGTTTAGTGCATTATCCAAATCACCACTAGTTATCCCTCTCCATTCTGAAAATTTATCATTAACATTGAATTAGCATCTACCCCAAATATTAAAATTTCTGAAGTGTTTGTTGTCAAGTCATTGAAGATCACCATTAACAATGAGGAGTCCAACGGCACCTTAAGGCCTAACAGATTTATCTGGGCATATGCTTTCATGGGTAAAATATCCACTTCTTTTGATGCATGGACTCTTTAAGGTAGCACCGGACTCCTTATTGTTTTTGTGGACACAGACTAACATGGCTACCCCTCTGATAAAGATCTGCCTTGTTTAGTACCTTGATTAGTGTGTATGCCCCAAGTGTAGCACTGCATCAGGTGCAGTGAAGAGCCTTATCAGCCTATCTGGAGGCACTGTGATTATTCCTCAGTGAACTGCAAGTCTCCCTGAGCTTTATACTATGTTGTGTGACCTCACAAGCTGCACCAGCCTTTAGCATAGGCTGGCCAGTCCCACTGGAGCACTGGGCCTGCACCAAAGGATAACATGGATGGATGCAAGAAGTCATGGCCTGCCTTCTCCTTACCCACTTTGAGGTGAGTGCGGGGAGGGAGGCAGATGAAGAGTGAGTAGTCCCTGTGTGCCGCTGAGAGCAGGCATTGCCATTATCACTGGCCTTGCCAGGGGACAGGAAAGGGTAAAGAGATGTTTTGCTACATTCCTAACCATACTCTTTTGCATATCCCCATGAAGGCTGGTCACGACTGGCTCAATATATCTAGTCGTAAGGCCTCCTAGTTTATTAACCAATTCACTATTTGATCATCGACAAATATTTTCATTTTATTTTACCTTGTTAATACTGACTTGTCTCCTATGTCCATATTTCATTTTAGTTTTCATTAGATCTAAGCACCTTGTGGCCTAGTTGTGGAAAGTGCTATTATCCACAAAATAAAGTTGTGTATTGTCCCATTATTAATGAGAGAAAATAATTTGTATGAAACTGAAGTGGGTCTGCGTAAGAAAAAAGACTGGTTTCCACATTTGTAGCAGAAGTAAAACTACATTTCAATCTATTACCATTGCTATTAGTTTTAGATGTCTTCAATGAATGTAATTGAACATACCTAGGCTCTCAACTTAAAGAATTCAGAGAAGCTATTTTTAGACACACACAAAAGCACAATTGCCTGCCAGGAACACGTTTTCTTTTTCTCCAGCCCTGTCTAGCTCCTTAAATTATTCTAGATTGGTTTCTCTTGATTGTTACTTGTTTTGATTTTTGCCTCTGAAAGTAGAGTTGGGATCAGGTAAGCGTTGGGATGGAGTGCCATTCTGATGTGGGGCAGGACAGAGGATACATGCTGTTCCGAAACATTGTCACGCATACAATCAGCACACAACAGCCAAGACAGAGAAAGAACTCTCTTTTTCTTTTTTTTTAACTTGCATCCAATGTTCCCTCTAATTTTTGTGCAAATTTCTTCTGTGCAAATTTTTGGGCACATGATGTTTTGCCGTGTGCATGGGGTTTAGGATCTGTGTGTGAGCATACACGTGCACAGATTAGAGGAACAGTGCTTGCATCACATCTTTCATATGGCTATATTGTGCTTTTCGTAACCTTTTTTTTTGTTACATCTGTAGATCAAATCTAGTGTGTATTAATAATGAACCCTGGTTTATTCCGTACACATTACTAATCCTTTGAAAAACCTCAAGTAGCAAGACAATACTATTAGCATTTATAGATTTTATTCACTCTAGTCATCTTGCTGGAAATTACAATGCTGTACTAGAAATAAATGACACAGTCCCAGAAACAGCAGAAGGCAAAAGACTTAAGGGGTTAATAATGAACCACTTGTCTTCACTTTCAGTACCTTTAATCCACTACTGTGCAGTTTTGACACAGTGCTAAATTGAATTACTGCATCATTTTTTACAATTTCTTTCAATGGCTGATCCAGTTTATAGCAGGTTTGAAAACATTATCGTTACTTAAGGTTCAAAGATGCTGCAGTATATATTGCAGTACAAGTCAATCAGTCCAGGAGTATTTTGATGTCACTTTGCTCTTGGATAAACACGAGCAAAACAGTGTCTAAATATTCTGGCAAATGAGTGAATAAGCCACATGGATATTTACTAGTTCTTTAAACTGGAAGGGTGGTATGGCATCATATGTTTCCTCATGGTAATTTCACTTAATATAGAGTATCCCTTTTATTTTTTTGGTATGATGAAGGGTGACATATTGATTATATGTATTTCTCTGCAACAAGGACCCAGCAGTGTGTATCTGCAACTTATGCTTTCCATGTTTTTGCTAACAGTTACACAGAGCATATTGGAAGAGTTCTAGCATTTTGTTGATATGTAGATAGATACAGATATGTTCAGTGTCATGCCACTAAACCCCTAGAATGAATAAGGTTTTGAGTTTTTGAAACATACTGATTTTATAATTTTGTGAGAAATATTCTATCTGTTCTGAAATCCTCCTATTCTATCTCTAAAATGTAGTGTTTTCTACAGCTTTTTTAAAGAACATTAATATGGTAGTTTAGATTTAATATATTAATAAGCAGTGCTTTGTGCTTTTCATTTTATTCTTACCAAGGTCATTCTTTATGCTTCAGATGCTCACTTGTGTTATTCTTGAAGCATTCTTATTACTGATAACAAAGTCCTTGGTACATGTTATATTGAAATATTGCTAATGTATGAAGTGTAACATTACATTTCTAATCAAATCAATCAAATGGCATACATATGCACTAGATGCTTGGCTTTTACCAAGATTAATTACCATGTGCAGGGAAAACTATATAGTGAAATATTGCATGCCCACATACACACACACCCAAGAAAAGAAAAAGCAAATTGTGCAAAGGAATGAGCACTCTAATAAGTTGACTACTTCTGTCATTCAAAACATATGCATAGCCTTTAAGACAACACAAAACAAAGATTAAAAGCATGCTAAATCAACTATCTATTAAAGCATTTAGAGCTTTTCTCCAGATTCTACATGAAAATTATGCAATCTGTTGCAAAACTAAACACTTGTCTCCCAGATGGTGCTCAGAATCTGTCTGAGCAAACACTCCTTCCATGCTCTGTATAACAAATTGTGCATATTTTTGTTGAGCATGCTTCATTATTCCGTTTGAGGAAATTTACACTGAACACACTATGTAGAGCTGACACAAATTTGCATTGTAAAACCTAGTGATGTTGTATTAATATATGCTTCAGAGTGCAGTCATGAAGTGGAAGATACTGTTGCCATTTTACATGATGAAGTACCTCCAGCTGATCTGCCTGAAGGTTACAAATGTATTAAGCATGCTGCAAATCAATAAATTGGGTTATAATTCTCACAAGCCATTGATAGTTTTCTATTAATTAATTAATTAGGAGCAAATTGTTTTGTTGGAATCCAATTGGAAAGGTCATCCTCTATGATAGAATGCTCTTAAGTGTTTTGGGGAGTATATTAACAAATAATATATTTGACTGAAATAAGAAATAAGTGAAAGATACATCCACTCTAGTGCTTTTATGAAATATAATTCTGATTTTTTTCATACACAGAGACTATAGAACTTGCGTAACTGGATTACACCAGTCTTTTGAGTCTAGTATCCTACTTCTGTCACTAAACAGGAAGGATACTCCAGGAGTTAGAAAAGTATAATACAACTAGATCTGAGTTCCAGTCTCTGCTCTGCTATAGATGTCCTGTGTAAGCTTGGGCAAGTCACTTAATCCATGTGCTTCAGCCATCTGTAAAATGGGGATAATCAGAGATGTAATGAGCCTAATTTCTATTTGTGAGGTGCCTATTGTAATGGGGATCATATAAGTATCGTAGATAGACAGAAGACCCTTTTCATAACCAAGGCTATTCCTATAAAAACCTTTGATTAATCACTCTAAGCTTCCTGTGACATCATAGCTGAATAGTTTACCTTTTGCAATTTATTCAGATATTTGACTTAGCGAAGTCACAAATATTGTACTGTTCATTTGTTTTAGCCTTGACATTTACCACTAAGTTTCCTGGTTGAATCCCCATCTTTGGAAATGTGGATATGTTCATGTAAATAATACTAATAAGCGTGAAACTTCTGGAAAGAAGTCCAACAGGTTATGAATGAAGCAAGTGCCACTTCAAGTTCTCTTCAACACCTTTCTTCCTTTGCCCATTCACTGGTTTTTATTTCTGACAGAAAAGGTGGATGGTTTTATACAGCATGTGCATTAAATACATGGAGAACTGAATAAACAGTATGAATAATATCCTCTGCTTAGTCTGTTTCAATAACTTTTAAATATAAGGCAGAAATTGCCCCCAGAAAAATTTGTTAACATGCATGGGTATTCAGAGACTCTTTATCATTCTTGCTTCCATATTATTCTGTCTATGGAACAAGAGAATTTTGAAAGATGAAAACAATAACATTCCAACAAAACACATTCCCTACTCAAGATGCGTGGAAAATACATGAAAAGTCTTAGGGAAATTGAAGGTATATTTTACCTTCTTTAACAAATGAGAGAAAGTAACTAGATTATGAACTCGTTAGTTCAGGGGCCGTGTTTTTTCATGTCTGCACAATGTAAGTGAGCACCAATGGAGTTATATTAATAATACATAAGAACAATTGTTAGACAATATTTTAGCATGTAATGTCATACGTGTAAGGATATAATATTTAGTACATTACATCTTCAAAGACTAATGCAGATATTAATAGTATAATGAAGAAGGAAATATAATGAAATAGAAATTGCTAGATAAATATATACATTAGCTAGCTTATTTTCCCCTTTTTATGTGTAGGGAAACTGATAGGGAGAAGTGATGTAACCAGTTCAAGGCCAGAAAGGGAGTCAATATGATTATCAGGAGTGGCATTCAAGTGTCCCTGGCTTCAAGATTTATGCTCAGTCTACATAACTAGATCACATGCCACTTTTTGCACAGCAGGAGAAACTCCTCTAGGGGTATTTTGCTGTGCTGAAATACATGCATGTGCTTTCCATTGGTTTCAGTGAGAGCTCAGCATGCAGATCTGAGGGCAAAATTTGGCCCTTGATAAATAAACCCAAACCTAAAACCTTACATTTCTTCCAAAACTAACCTGTGCCTGATCTGCTCTCTGAGACAGGCCTAATTCTGTACTTCACATACATGTTGCTAGTTCCCAAAAGATTAAAAAGACCTTGTCCTGCATCACAAAAGGAAGTGTTTTGTATTATTTCTATCATAGCCAGGGTGCCCCCTAAGCTGGGCACAGTTTACATTGCAAGTGAAATCACCTGGTATGCTGAATTCTGACATTGCACAATTGGCTCAAAAGTAGGTGCCATGCCTGCCTTAGATTTCCAAAGCTGAGCACTGACCTGCACTGGTAAACACCTTGCTCCTTTTCTGTATTTCTAGTTATCCTGTTCAGATTACTGCACTGACTTGCTCTCTTTCTCTTGGCCTTGTCTTGCAAAGGGGGGAAAAAAGAAAGCAGCAGCTCATAGTAAATCTGGAACTTGGGGAGAATCCAAGATCAACAGACCAGCAAGCCTACTCATTGTTCTTTATCGTTTTGGGCTCTCTTCCAGCCCCTCTAGGTTTCCATCTCTCTCCAAACTGCTTTCCGCATTCTCACATATGTTATAGAAAGTATTATGATTTCAGAAAAGGCGCATTCATATTTTAACAGCTTGAGCCACAAAAGGATTTGTCCGTTTGTTTTGCTTTTGTTTGCTACATCGCTCCTTAATGCAAATGTATAAGCTTGATTATCCCTAGTGAGAGTGCCGCATGTGTATGTATCATCAGAGAAGGACTAGATGCCCTGGCATGTAATAACAGGGCATAATTATCTGCAAAATTGAGTATTTTTGGACTATCCTGTCGATACAATAAATATTTTAAATCCCGCACACATCACGACTGAAGACACCTATATAGTCAGAAACAAAACAGTTGAGCTTTTCATTCTGTCACAAAAGTGATCAGTCTTTCAAGTATTATAACGGGAGTCTTGGCATGCTGATGCAAAAAAAAAAGACCAACAACAACATTGGCCAGGATTATATTTTAATCGTATTGTTAATAGATTCCTTCCAGAGATGATAACTTTTGAACATATGCCGATAGGCTCTGCATCCCACCAGACAGGCTGAAATTTTCTGATTCATGGTGTTAAAGGGTGGAAGGAGGTTTATAGTACAATAACTCAGTGGCATAACAAGTGCAACAGTTTAATTGTTATGAAAATAATTCTCAAGGTTTAAAAAATAAGGCCAAACTTTACCCTCCTCACCCCAGCAAAACGTCTCAGTGATGTTAATAGGGTGTATCATACCCTTTTGTCAAAGACACACACAGCTGTGGAACTGGTGTAGTTCTACTAGGCAAGAATGGGGGCGGCTGCACAGCATGCTGGCATGGGGTCGGGCTCTCTCAGAACCTTCTTTACCCACAGTGCAAGGGGATTTTGAGGGGGGGGGGTGGGTCTTTGAGCTGCAGCAACTCAGGTCCACTGGTGAAATACCTACATGGCGAGGGAGGGACATCGTTTGAGGCATCATCATGGCTGGAGATCCCTCTGAGGCTATTAATTTGACCCAATGTATGCAGTGAGCATACAGTATGTGGGCTTCTCCTACGACCCATTGGAGGGGATGAGCATCCATTCCATAGGTATTACAGCCTAAGGGGGGAATCCCTTCCTCATGCTTGGTCCCTGCAAAATTCCCAGATTTTGGACTAACAGGATTAAGCTTTTCAGGATTTGATTTTCATTCTATTCCCCCAGTCATGGCCTGTGATTGGTACCATTTGCTACGGCGCGAATCTCTCTCCCTGGCGGCAGAGTTCTTTTACTGCCACCTGGTTGCAGGTGCTGAACAGGGCGATCAGTTGGGGCTTACTGAAGCACACAGAACATTTTTCAAGACACAGTTGGAGGTCCTGACATTTTACAGGAATCATGGCTCCAAAAAATGATCTGCATTTGCCATACCCCAGGAGAGAACTAACTGTAGTGTTTCCTCTCCGTAAAGATGAAACGCCATGCCTTATACTGAAATGCTCTTGTATGGCCTGGTGATTGTTTGGATACTTTTTTTAAGGGATATTGTACCAGAAGTCTGGGACAGGCTCTGAGAGGATGTGTATAACCAAAGGAATTTGAAGAGCTTTTGTTTTCACTGCTGCTTTCATAGCTACAAGCAGTAATGGGCAAAGCAAACTGATTGTTAAAGTAACAATTTCATGGTTCCTGAATAACCTAAACATTTTAAACCAAGTAAAATCTGCATGTTTAGTAGCATTCAAAAGTGGTAATCTTAGAATTGGGGAACAGAAGCTTAGAGTTGAGGGTTTGGTTGCTTTATTTTTATTAACCATCAAATAGAATCCCAACAAACTCAATGGCAATTAGCCAACCCCACACATCTTTCTACATACCATATTTTCAGGTAATTAGCACATAGTTTTCTTTTAACAGGTAACATTTTAAGGCTCTTAAAAGTGATGGGTGATAAGCACTCCTTATTGCTAAATGTTATGCAGATTAGTGCCTACAAGTGCATACACAGGTCTGCCAAAACACCTTGCCGCTGAGCTGTGAAATCCTTATCGCAATTCCAGGTTGCACTGACCAAGGACTAACAACTGGACAACAACAGATTCAGAAATCCATCTATGCAGATTTATGCCAGCTCAAAACACAGCCCACCAAACCCATTTGACCCTATCACTTTCAGAGATAAGGAAGGAAAATGTAAAAGCACTGCACATCCTAGCTGTCCCCAGTATTCTTTCTGTTAGGGCCATTTTGAGTTCTCGAGGCAAGGAGATTGTGTAGAGACATATTTGAATGCTCACCTCAGTTCTTGCTTTTCACTGAGTTAGTGCAGCGTTCATTGCAGCCATCATTTGTGTTGTCCAGGCAAGGACTGGACAGTGCAGGACATATATATCTGGGGGAAATCTGGGACTGGGAGTGAGTTGGCGTCACCCTGCAGTGTAAACAGGCTGGCAAAAACCAAGGTGTGGCTGGCTACAGCATGCACACAAACAAAGCTGGGAATGACTCATTTGTTGGAGGCTATTTGTGAGCAGTCCAGGATTGGAGCTACAACAGCTAAGCAGTGTAAAGGGCACCCCAGGTTAGAGGGTAAGGGGACACAACTACTCATTAGTCTTGATTGTACCCTGAGAATGTCACAGCCCCAGACTGAAAAATCAATTAATTGCTCATCTCTGCGTACAATGATCACAATAAATCTCTATATATCTGCCCATATTATATTGGGGAAGGGAAAGTTATTCGGTGCTATTAATACAAGTAAACTAACAGTCTTTTCTCTTGCCAGTTGTTAGATTAGCCAAGTGAACCATGATTCATCAGCCTTAAAACGTGTGTGAATTCATAAACAGGTCACAGTGACATGCCTGGAATTTTTCTGGCAGTTTCTGTAGCTAAAGTCAAAGAGAAAATAAAATGTGAGGCAAGGAGCTCAAGGGACTTTGAAAAGGGATGGATTTTTAAAGCCTGATTGCTAGTACAGATAGCTACATGTGATAAACTTGATCTTATGTCTGTATTTACATATTAATTGTAATTCAACTATGGAATAATTAGAGAGGTTCAATACAAGATTTTATCAAATCATTGACTGCATCAACAATAAGTCTAAGGCTTTTGAGGATTTTTATGGGGCTCACTTAAATGCAATGACAGTGCTTATCACTCGATTTTAAACATTTATAATTTGCTGGTTTAAGGGCTGCTTTGTTCCCAATTCTCAGGGATTCATTCATAGAGATTTATTAAGTGTAGGTAAGATGAACAACACTGGATACAAAATTTTAAGAGGGGAAGCAGATATGTTATTCATTATTATATCTATTACATATTCTGTGTATTACCATAGCATATATAATTTGTTAGGTGCTGCCTTCCACATATTGGAAGGTGCTACCTCACCCAGAAGATAAGAAACAAATGAAGGCAAAAGGTGGAGGGGAAAGATATCCCCTCGCCCATCCAGCATAGTTCATAAGCACATGCTTAATTTTAAGCATATGAATAGTCCAATTGACTTCAATGGGACTAATCACATGGTTTACATTAAGCACTTGCTTAAGTAATTTGCTGGACCAGAGCCAAAAAGAAAAAAAAAAGTTTTTAACCTATCCATTATTAATTGGCTAATGCCACAGTAAAAGTGGAGCTTGAGGTGGGGTTTGAAGGACTAGGGAAAGGGCATCCTACTTGTCAGGAGCATCATAATGGGGTAGAGCGAAGACAGTCCTGGGAGAGGTGGACAACACAGTCAGGAGTCATTGCTGATGTGATGGAAGGGTGACAGCACTGTGGTAAGAGGCAAGAGTCTGTAAATTGAAAGGACTTACAGCCTCTATCTTCTTCTGTCCTCCTCCGCATCCCATTAAGTGTTACTGCAATACAAATCGTAAATACTAAATAATAGTGTTCATGACACAAAAGATTCACTATACTCAGAGCTCCCTCGGTTACCTGTCCTGCAAACAATCACACATGCTTAATTTCATGCAGTTGTCGATGGGTTAATTAACACATGTAAAGCTAACATGTATCATTGCAGGACTGGGTCTTAATGAGCAGTCTTATCCTCTTCCCATTGTCTTAGTTCAACCCAGATGTTCCAAAGAAAACCTTATTCTGAGCTCAGTTTTTCCTACCACTCTCCTCCATCTCCCTTTTGATTTACATATCCTGATCTCTTTACTTTTACTTGATCCTTCAGTTGCATGAGATGTTGGAAACACTCCACATTAATCATTCTTTTTCCTAGCTCAGACATACCCATGGGTCATCTGAGCTTTAGAGAGAAATCCTGGTTCAATGGCAATAAATATAAGTTTTCTGTCATATTTTTATTTTGCAAAAGCAGTTTTGAGCATGTATGCCTCTTGATGTACTTTGAATGTGTTCTCCACAGTTACTGGATAGTATGAGATTTTAAGATCAGTATGATTTTGTTTGTCTAGCCAGCTAGGAGTACTGCTTGTTCTTGCTCTGTATTGCAATACTGGCACAATAAAAGAATGTAAAAATAATTAATATAACAAATTCAGACTGAAACATTCACCATTTTATGTTCCAGCCCTGGATGCTTAAAGGGTTACTAAGAAAATAGTTAAAATCATAACAATAAAAGCAGAGAAAATTTACAAACACAATGCACTTATTGAAAGGTATTTAACATTATTTGCTCTTTATAAACAGAATGTGCATTCTACGAGCCCCTAAAGCTTTGTTGCTATTAAGCTATTGAGCTCCTTGACCTTGTGCAAATTTCTATATTCCACAGAAGTAGAAGTACATGATGTACTGCCTCTGTATCTTTCCTTAGTCTAAGAAATGTTATTTTAACCATAAGACTGTAGAAACAGCCAATGGAGAATGGATTCACTACAGAATAATCACTCCACTTTCTAGCTCTGGTTCTTATAAACCTCACTTTCCTCAATTTTCCATTGCTTCATATATTGTTCCCATTACCCCTCTAGAATTTTTGATGTATCAGCTCAGCAAATTGGTAACAGAAACAACATAATGAATTTTTTGGTCAATTTATGACTTCATACCTATATCTGTCGTTTTAACCTCCATTCATATTTACATTTGCCCTCTATTTCCTCGATTCAAATGGTCTTTCTGGGGAGATTGGTTTCATGCAGAGATGGGATAATAACCAAAATTATATTATCTCCCACACAAGAATTTATTGTAATATTTATTTGTCACCAACACTGGTGTGGAAAAGCATTAATCTAAGACTTCAGTATATAATATTTAATCCATCTTTGTATTCTATGTTGTTAGCAATAAAAAACAATTTTGTATTTGTTAAAATGCTTCCAATGCTGTGTTATACTCAGGACTGCAAAGGTTGAAATCTCCATATTAGAAAGGTTAGTAAATGGCTGAGGGCTGAAATCATGAACAAACGTCTTTTGGTCATAATTATAAGAAAAGAATTGTTAAGACTGTGCAGCAGAGAATTGGGACTACTGCCATTTAAAAAGAAAATACAGTAAAAAGCTTGTGACCCACATATGTAGGTGCACATACTTTCTAGTCACGTGGGATGGTTTTGAAGCTTCTGTTTATTGGCACAAACACGCTGAGATGAAGTGAGATGCGACTATGGCAAAGCGCCTTTAACAAAGGTAAGGATGCATAAATTACTGTGAAATGCAAGTCAAAGGAAATTGGCATTCAGGGAGGCTAGACAGTGCAAAACAGTCCATTATCCATTTAACCACATAACGGACTCAGACACAACCACTTGATCAATCTGGAGCCAGATGCTATAACTAGAAAACTATTTTCAACAGCTTGGCATCTGGGTGCTGTGATTGCTAAAAGGAAGAGGATGGGTACAATCTGATGAGGTGAACTGCAGTCTGCTGTGGCTTTTAGTTTATTATTTAATATGCTTTCTTCACAGGAAAACAGCTAAAAGGAACACGTGATTAGAAAAGGCAACTTATATTGGTCAATTAAAAATAATCTGTATAGTATAGAAAACCGGAAAGTGGCTCAGATTCTGTAAAATGTATGTCTATATTGCTATCTGTGTGTCTATGCTAACAGAAATTTTAATAGGCACTTTAGACAACACTTAGTATTTGTATTTAGGGCTGGGGCCCTGATTCAGCAAAGCAAATCAGGGGCAAATCAGGGGCAAAAATCTGTTGGATGATTTAGTTGGGGATTGGACTAGGTGACCTCCTGAGGTCCCTTACAACCCTGATATCCTATGATTCTATGACTTACACAGCATCTGAAAATTACCTAGATTTTTGCTTTGTCGATATTTTTGGGAGAAATTAATGGAAAAGCTTTTATGAAGACTCTAATTCAGTTTCATGTGGAACAATGAAAAGTGCCAGAACCATTCATGCTTCACATAGTTACGAGCTGATCACATTAAACCCTTTGTGGAATACCCCTCTATATAAATTCCTATCAGTCTGTGCTGCAAATGGGGTCTAAAATGGAAAAAAGAAAAAAAAAAACCTTCCCTTTTTGCTCAGTAGGTCAGTGGCTTTTCTGTTCTGGATAAGGACATTGGTCTATCCTGGTCTGAGACCCTGACTTTGGAAAGGGCCAAGGAAATCCTGGGGCTGAAGAGGACATTCTTCACCGTCCCCATGAGCTTCCAAGGAAATGTAGTTCAGCGTAACCCTTAAACAGGTGATGCAGGAGTGAGAAGATTCCAGGCACCCTCTTCTTTCGCAGCTCCATGTGGTGTACCCATACCAGGGCCAGAAGAACCCAGCCCATTTGGTGAAATATGATCCAGGTCTCAGACTACAAGTGCTCATTAACCAGCCTCCACATATTTACAGATGTTTGAGAACTGAGAGAAAATGAACATGACAACAACTGTAATTCATCACACAAATCAAAATTGTGAGGGTTAGCTAAGGAGGTGTATTCTGCTTTGCTCATCATCCACAGTCTGTCTTAAATTGCCTGGTAGGTTTAAATACTTTCTGAAGTCTGTCTTTTCATTTTCTTTTGTCCCTGGAGTGGTCTTCCCTTACAGCCAATAGGTCTAAAAATTTGAACTACTCTCTTCTTTGCAACCCTATGGCATTCTGCCCCCTACTGACTGTCTCAAGCATCTTAGTACCCTCATTCTGTAAGACAGTTTTAAAGGAAACATCACCCTAAAAGGGGTTTCTTTTAAAATAAGCCAGTCAGAGGTCACAGAGCAAGAAGAAAGAGCAAGTATGAAGGGGAAAGTACCATACCTCATGTGTCTACTTAGCTGCTCTACCCTGTCATTAGACAGGGGGCTTGAAAACATCAATGAACAGAAAAGGACCTTGAAGGAACTAAGGGGGATATGTGAGTATCTAGGAAGGCTGAATGTGGAAGATAGGACACTTCATAGGGAACTGAAATCAGTTACAAAGGTCTCTATCCCAGATTAACCTAAAAGCCAAGTAGATACTGAAGCTAAATGCTTGTGTATGATTGTAATCAAACAGGAATTAGTTCAAGGATGTCTATAACTTGTATTATGCAGGAGGTCAGAGTAGCTGACCTGGCCTTATAATCTATGAATCTATGAAATAATCAGACTACAATCAGATCTGAGATGTTTCTGAATCATGTTCAGATGGCACAGCAGAGGAATACATTTTTTTTTAAAGCTAGACACTTAGGGAGTTAGACACAAGTTAAAGAAAAATTGATTGGAATCAACTATTGCCCTCGATATCTACAGAGAAGTATGTTATATTTAAAGACCGGATAGTGAAGAAACAATCTATAATCACTCAAGTGAAATCTGAATGCCAATAACAAAACTAGTGTGATTATTAACTAGGTGTACAATTGTAATATAGGTGATTTTACAAGAGAAATCAGGTGGGAAAATATTAGGAAAAGTAAAATAGAACACAAAATGGCATGAAGTACCCGACATAAGAGTTAGAAAATTTGCATAAAACATTTTTGCACATGATAGGACAATCTAATGGGAAAATGATAAAGGAAAATTAGTAAGTGATTGTACAGTGCTCTGAAGATATAAAGGGCTAACTGTTATTGTTACAGCTGTGCTTGAAACAAAAGCCTGGATTCAAACACTCCCTGAATTTAGGGAGAAAAGGGCTTGTTCAGCTTTTGGAGGGGCAGAGATTGCCATTTTATTATATGTTTGTACAGCACCTAGCACAATAAGGACGAGAGATGGTTGAGGCCTCTAGGAGTTACCACAATATAAATGTTTAAATAAATTAATAATAATTTAATAATAATAGTAATAATTTATCAGCCCAGATCTAGATCTGAATTTTGTAGCCCAATAAAAATGCAGGATCTGATCGCCCATATATGGGCTGTTCAAAATGTGGATCTAAATTCTGTGGCTTATACTCATCTCTAATTATTATAATGAAATCAGAGTGGTATTAAAGAGCAACTTAAATTTGCCTTCCCAAGTGGTATTGTGTATACTCATCAGTTTATACACAATGGGATTTTCAGAAACACAAGTCTGAGCTACTTACAAAGTTGCACTGGTTTAACTAAAATAAGTTTAATAACTCATTTAGATAAACTGGTGCAAAAACCACTGTGTGAATACACTTTAATAGATCTAAACCTGGCTTATATAGATTTAGCTTAAATCAGTTTCTTACCAAATTAAGAAAAATGATATAAACAGATTTAAGAGTGGCAACACAGGAGTTTGCTGTGGTTCAACTGAGCATACGTTAACACAGAAATCATGGGATAGTGGTGAAGCCTCAGCAGCATGGGTTTCAGCATGGGCTGTACAAACCTGCCTGGGACTCCAGGTAATTATTTGGGAAGATAGCCCATGCTAAAGACTTCTGCTGTAGCTTCACTGCTTCTGGTACCCAATCAAGCTAGAGAAAGGTAGCTCAGGTATGTCTACTTGAGGTTCAATCCCACCTCCAACTGTAGTGTAAACATACGTCTATTTAGCTGAAGTACTGTATTTTTTTGTGCACACAAGGTCACACTGTCACTACAATAGCATGGAAACAACTTTCCAGTGTCATACGGCTTGTTTTAAAACACTCTTTGAAAGAGCTGCTCAACGTTTTCCAAATTTCGAGTTTTTGACAAAACACAAGCCCAAAACATTTTAATGAAAAGGTTTTTTAAAAATATTGAGATATTTTTATGAGGAATTGAGCTGGTCGATGTTTTCTGACAATCAAAAATATCAAAGTTTCTCTTTTCTTTTTTTTCTTTTAAACAACAAAGTACAGCAACATCCCCACTCCATACAAATATCAGCCCTTCTCTCCAGCCAAGGAAGATCTTAATTACCACAAAGTGAAAGTGTCTCCTTTATTGCTGCAAATATTTATTGCAGTGGCACAATAATTTGCAAAGTTCTCATGAGGTGTCATGTGATTCTGCATCTCAATTTTATTCAGACTCTGAGCTGAAGAAGATGGAGTTCAGGAACTGACCCATTGATGCAATTATGTTCTGTGTTTAAAGTGCTGGGCTTTAATCATGGCATTTGATGACATTTTGCAAAAATGAGCATTGTTTTAATTGCAAATCTATTTATATAGAATTGTGGAAAATTCAGAATTGAAGTTGACTTTCATATTACAGAATTTTGCAAACATTTGTGAAAAAATACTAACCAGGGTTTTGTTGTTTGTTTTTATGTGCCTTTTTATGGCAGTGAGAAAACAAGCAGTAAATGATAGACAATCAAGAGCAGAACAGATTCATAGTTTTAGAGCATTAGTTCATCTAGTCTGACCTGGAGCATAATACAAATCATATATTTCCATCTAGTTACTTCTATATCAAGCTCAGTAATTTCTGTTTGACTAAAGCATATCTTCCAGAAAGACCTACAGTCTTTGAAGGTATCAGCTGAAATCAGGGCCATTTTGTGCAGGAAACTGGCAAAACACAATCTCACATGGCCCCTAATACCATGGTATCTGAGTGCCTCACACTCTTTAATGTATTTATCTTCACTCCCGTGAAGTAGAAAAATGCTATTATCCCCATTCTACAGATGGCAAAATGAAGCAAAGATAAGCCAAGTGAGTGGCTAAGGTCACACAGAAAGTCTGTAACTGAGGAGAGTATTGAACCTGGTTCTTCTAAACCCCAGGCTATAATCCCTAAACCCTAGGCCAATGGTTCTCAGCTGTGGTTCACCGCTTGTTCAGGGAAAGCCCCTGGCATGCTGGGCCGGTTTGTTTACCTGACGCCTCCACAGGTTCGGCCAATCGCGGTTCCCACTGGCCGCAGTTCGCCACTCCAGGCCAGTGGGGGCTGTGGGAAGCAGTGCGGGCAAAGGGATGTGCTGTCCATTGCTTACTGCAGCCCCCATTGGCCTGAAGTGGCAAACTGCAGCCAGTGGGAGCTGCGATCGGCCGAACCTGTGGAGGTGGCTGGTAAACAAACCAGCCCGGTGCGCCAGGGGATTTCCCTGAACAAGTGATGGACCACAGTTGAGAACCATTGCCCTAGGCTATAGTCCTAAGCATTGTCCCAACCTTCCATCCTACTTGGCATACCCTCCCACTCCTCCCAGGCAAGCTTGGCTCAATATAATACCCTGCAGAGTCCATCACCCAGGCTTTTTGTCTGCCTCTCTAACACTGCCCTTTGCCAACCGTGAGCATGTAGGGCAAACTTGAGGCTTAGGCTCATGCGGATGAGCCCCTGCACCCAGAATCTGAATATTCCTTCTCTCTCCATGTGACAGTATTGACTCATCTGAATAGTGAAGCGGATAGGACTTTCTTCACATCCTAAGCACTAAATGGTCATTCTAGGGCCTGCCTTTTCAAAAGTGAGTGCAGAGGGGACAGGCACTTAATTTTGGGGTGTTCAATTGAACACTTTAAAGGGGAACATGACTTTTCAGGAAGCACAGAAAAATCTTCCTCTGAAACTGGCATCCTGTTAAAGTGCCTCAAAAGTCCCCAAAATAACTAGTCACTTTGTCAGCATCTCTCTTGTCTCTGTAATGTAGTGAATATTTTCCATTGATAATCACAGATGTGAGTCAACCAGCACATATGCCAGAAATAACAGTTCTGTTTTAATGAAGAGTCTTTTTCCTGTTGATAATGAAATTCAGTTCTTGGCGCTAGACCCCTGCTTTACATTGTGAAAGTAAATAGATGAACAGAAATGGCATTTATTCATTAAAATTGCAAAATAGCAATTAAATCTCCTCTTCCTCTCTCTGATAAATCTGATAAGAGGTAGTGGGAACCAGCTGTGGGCTTATTAAACGAGGGAAGGCACAGACAGACATTTGAGAAAAATTGGTAAATTTCTTCATCCTTATAGCAATAATATTTGATTCTTCTATAACATGTTAGATCTCAAAGTGCTTTACAACACAGGGTAAATATCATCATCCCCGAATCATAGGTAGGAGAGAAAAGACATGCAGAGATGGAGTTGCTTTCATAAAGTTCCCAAAAGAGCTCTTTTCCCTTACGGGGTTTTATCATGGTGCACAAATCACTTGGGCAAAGGTCTGCACTGGCCACAACACCTTCTGCCCCAGATCTGCCATTTTCCATTTTGGTCCCTGTGTCTATGGATCCCATAGCAATAGCACAGATATGGTGGAGTCAGCTCTACTGCTAGCAGAGGTGACCCCCATGGTGAAAGTATTGCTTGGAGAGCCCTAAATACCTGCCCTGAGTTCACTTAATGTGAGCTTCGCTGGGGTAAAGGGACCATAGTGGAATGGCAAAATCCTGCATCTACAGAGATCCATTATGAACTATGAAAATTCAACAGCTAATTGTGATACTCCTTAATCCCTACTCCAGCTATCTTTTTCTATCTGCTCCTTTCCCTTTAGAAAAGTGATGGGTAGTTGAAGAGCAGGGGGTAGATTTCAGTCCCAAATAGCTAAGGCTTCATCATCCTTGCAGCAAGACCAGTTTGCAAGAGAATCAAACCTGCTTATAATGGGGAGCAACAGCTCACAGCAAGAAAAAACGCTTCGATCTCATTCATTTTTAAAAAATCAAACAACACATTAAAGCAGAGACATGAATGACAAGTGACAGGCAGAGGCCAGGAGGACGCTGGGCACTGGTAGAAATAAATAAATTAATAATACAAAGCCTGCCTCTGATGCAGATGCAAGGACAACATAAAAAGCAATAGGACTCTATCATGTGTCTGTTGCCTAGGGAAATACTGAGAGACGTTGCTAATAACAAGGTGTCAGCTCCTGCAGTCCATACATCACTTGACATTTTACCTGATTAGTGACCCCAGGATTAGCCGAGTAATTTATTTCTATAGCATAAAATTAAGCAAAGTATTCTACTTGCTTTACAGTTAATTAGTATGGTTAAGGTTTAAATTCCGCCTTGTGTTTCAATGGAATTACATAGGTGTGGCACTAACTGATTCAAAACACAAGATTTAATTAGGATAGTTGGTGGTATAATAAATGTGGCAAAAGTTTACAAGAGAGCTAAATGATATATTAATACACCTTGCCTCACCTTCCTCTGCTCCTACACCACTGCTAGCCAGGGAACTCCTTCTGCAGTGATTACTTAGACGGAGTTCAGGAAACTCCTTCTGCAGTGGTTACTTAGAGTAACCACTTGTGGGAGTTCTGCATGAGTAAGGCCTGTTGGATCAAGCCCCTAAATTTGGTTGTTTCCCTTTCCAGGCAGAGGCCTGATTTTTCCACTGCCTTGCAATTTATGTCATCATTTGCACCCCTGCAAAATCAATATAGAAAGCTACAGCCTCAGAATGGTAAAATGCTACTACATCCAAATGATGTCAAGACTTCAGCATCTGGCTCACCGTTGTTATCAGAATAGCTCTTATTAGCACAGTTACCATAGCAGAAAGGCAGAGTTTGCCACTGACTTTATACAGAGCTGATGCAAAGTGCAAGGCATTACAGAATCAGGCCCTGTAATGGAGACATTAGTCCCACTTCTCAAAGTAGAAGGGTTGAGGAGAAAAGTGTTTCTAAGCAGAGCTGGATAAGAAACTATTTTCCTGTTCCATAAGAATTGTCAAGATATGAGAGAGAGAGAGAGAGAGAGAGAGAGAGAGAGAGAGAGCTCATCTCAAATTGGAACAAAAAGTTAAAATCTCAAACATTTTGGGAACTGAAAAAAAAATCACATTGGGTCACTGTCAAGAGTTTGTTTCTATACATTTGAACTGTTTCATTCCAATTTTGACTATCCACCCACACACTTTTGTTAAAAATATTTGAAGCAGAAAATTTCTGGAAACTGAATCTTCCCCTCCCAGCCACACTCACCTTGTGCTCATGCAGTGCTGGAAGGGAGAAAACAGCAGGATGCCTGGCTGTGGGCTGAGCTCCATTCACCCGCTGTATGGGGCTGCTTATCCTTCCCCACTTCTGGAGTCCCAGTGTTTCCAGCTGCCTGCTTTGCAACCCATCCATTGAGATGAGTCAGGGGGTGGAGGCACAGGCAATGCATGGGGCAGTCATGTGTCTCCCCCCCACCCGAACCTTTCAGTTGTGTCCCCCCCGCACTATCCAGTTACGTGTTGCCTCTGTTTCTAAGCCATTTCCCACAGCACTGATTGCAACAGCTTCTTTTCCTAAGCATCAGAGACTATGTATGGCAGCATGCAGATATCTACGGTGGTGAATAAAAAATAAGCACTGCTATACTGGTCAAACCAATGGCCCATCTAGCCCAGTATCCTGTCTCTGACAATGGCTCGTACCAGTGCTTCCTGGGGAGCATACAGAACAGGGCAACTATGAAATCACCTATTGCCTCTTCCACTCCCAGCTTCTGGTAGTTAGAGGTTTAGGGACTCCAAAAAGCAAGGAATATATTCCTGGCCATCCTGATTCATAGCCACTGATGGACCTATCCTCCAGGAACATATCCAATTCTTTTTCAAACCCAGTGATCATTGTGTGTGAAAGAGTACTTCCTCTCATTAATATTAAACCTGCAGCCTATTAATTTCATCAAGGGGAACCATGGTCTTTGTATTGTGTGAAAGGGTAAATAACACTTCTCTATTCACTTTTCCCACACCACTCATGATTGTATTGCCCCTCTTTGATATCCCTCCTTAGTCAGAATGATCTTTTTTAAATACAGACCATTCTATCACATAATAATAATGATAAACCCATTACAATTCTTAAATGGGAGTCATGGGTCCTCTTATACTAAAGACACAGATGGATGCTGCACGCAGAATTAGGAGGAAGAGCCAACAGGGGACTATCTGAAAAATCCGAGTTGGTTTCATTGATTAGCGGGTGGTAAATAATGGGCAAGGCAGGATAAGGAGATTCTAATGAAACAACAGCTTCTTTTGTCCCTCCTGATACGATTGCAGGCTTTGAAGCAGCATCTGCCTCTTCTAATGCCTTCACCAAAGCCTAATAAAGCGAACAGGAGAATTTTCGTTGCCTTCAATGGGCTCATTTGGGTTTGGTGATGTTAAATGTTCCAACCTACGGAGACCATTCAGAGAGCAGAGCCTGCATGTTTCTAATGCAGTGCTGAGACAGGGCAGAGTTTACCTATGCAGAGGCTTCACATGCTATGACCATACAGTACAATGCTTCTCAGTGGCTTCATCTATCCTAGTATAGTGTTATAGGAGGGATAGGATCCTGGTTAAGAGAGCTGTGGACTCATAAATCACCATCTTCAGAGTGAACAATATTTACCATTTCTATAGAGTCTTGCAAGTTCAAACCTTGGGACAGACTTAACTGTCTCAAAACTCCTCTGTAAAGCAAATCCCTTGGCCAAGCCTCTCGCTCCTACACATATCGGGAGCACAGCAGCTTGGCACTTCTACAATACCTTTCATCCAAGCTACAACAACTTTGCAAAGATGGGTGAGTATCATTACATAGATTGCAAGCTCTTTGAGGAAGGGACTGTCTTTCTGTACAGTGGCTAGCTCAGGGAGGGGTCTGGTCCACTACAGTAAATTACATTACAAATAAATACCCACTCCCTTCTCAAACAGCAATCACAGGATGGCTGGGCTGTTGCTCCGCAGCCTGAGGAAGAGGGTATTCCTGTCCCCTGCTCCCCACTGAAATAGCATAGATTTACCTCTGCACAAAGTCCATTGTGCGAGGGGGAGGATTTGTCTCTTTGTACTTTACTAAGCCCATGAAGCATTGAAAGCGTTAGGATCTCACAGTAATTCACAACCAAACATCTGGTGCCATATTGCCACCCAGCAGCTTGCATCCTCACACATTCAGGGACAAACAAACATAAGAGTGAGCGTAGCTAGCACAAATCCAAATTCAGGTGAAAACGGCTTAAATTGCAGTTTTGTAATTGCACTACACAATTTCTGCCAAGGTTTGCTGGCCTAGCTCAGTGACATGGTATGCCAGACCCCCCTCCCTGCTGGAGTAGGTGAGCTGTGCCCAGCAGGAAGAGGCAGGAGCAACAGCTGGGAGCTGCAGATAGGGACTATTGCTTTCTGGGAAGGGAGACTAAAGGTAAGGTTGAGGGTTGTCTGGTTGGGGGGTGACTCAAGCTCTTCCGGGAGTGGCCAGACCTTTAAATTGTGCCTCTCCCGCCACTATCAGCAGGTACAAGTCGTCTCTGGCAGATCATAATTTGCTATTGTGTTCATACACAGGTGAGGGAGAGGGCACAAGGAAGCCTCAACTCTTCTCATCCTTTGTGTATGACCAAGGTGCCTTATAGGCTTTGCTGCATGCACGGATGTCTAATTGCTTGCACCCCCAGGGCTGCTATCATTCTGAAAGAAGAGGAAAGGATCTGGCCAGTAACAGAGGGGACAATACACTCCATCCTCCTGGGGACAGGTTTGATGTGCACTCTATCTCCCTGCCCCCCGCACACTCGGTAGGTAAGGGAGATGTACATCTCCCAGATTTCCCCTTGCTCCATGTTTTCTGTAATATAAATTCCCCAGTCTGGCCTACAGTGAATGGCTGACAAAGATACTGTGCTCACTCTTCCTTCACATCTTAAACACACTTATTAACAATGTTTAAACTGGAGCTGGTTGAAACTCAGAATTTCTATTCTACAGGACTTCCCCACATTTCAAAATTTCCTTTGATCCCAAAACAAATCAAAAAGTCAACGTTTCCTGCTAAGCAAAATTTCTGAAAAAAAAATCAGATTTGATGAAATGTTGAAATTTTTCATGGATTTTTTAAAAAGTTTTCATAAAAAATTTGACTTGATTTTTTTCCTGCCCCTCCCGGTCCATCATCAAAAACACCGTGGTAGAATGAGTGAGTTCCACCATTCTGATTTGTTAGCAGTTTACCACCCATCCTTAGCATACACAATACCTAACATGTGCACATATAAACACCAGCTTAGTAGCAGATTAAAGGTCAATTTAAATTTCTGACATACTGGGCCTGACTTGCTGAAGTGCACATAAGCAAAACTGCATGCACAAAAATGTGAGCAATGAAGTGCCTGAGTGACAATAGATGAAATGCATAAACTATACACATTATGGGACACTCAAATTTTCAGCAGGTTACCCAATACATGGACCTTTTGACAATTTAGCTTCATGTTTCAAAATTCTACTTTTAAATTTACTTTTTAAAACACTTGGTGCCTTAAAATTAGACTCAGAGGCCAATGATTTGTGCCTGTGGCTGCAGCAGTACTCCATCAGCAATAGAGTCAGTTCTCTTTAAGAGTCATGACTGTTGGCATAAATAGAAATGACAGTTTACAGGTAAATCCTACACAGTGTGGAGTCCATTCATTTTAAATGCTGTGCTTAGAAGGCCTCTGGAGCAAAGTAATGCAAAGACAGGCATGATGCCTTCAATAAAATTGCACCCACTGGGTCAGTGCCACTGCCTAGCATGTTTTGGATATTTACAGAATTATTATGCACTAGGTGGTCAATCACAGCCCACTCTGGGCATCATAAATACTAAGCCCAAAGGCCACAGGAGCAGACTGCACTGAACCATTTCTTGTGTTCATGGTCACCAGGGCAAAATACCTACATAGGGCCGTTGCCATCACTCATTTAAGCCTTCCTTAAAGGGATTCTTCAAACACACTGCACTTGTTGTCTTAGTTTATTAAATGTACCCCTTGACACACACCTCCCCTGAGCATTGCACTGTCACTTTCTCATCTTCCCTCTATTCGTGGCAAAATATAGCCAACAACCCCAGTAAAATCAGGAAGCCTACTCCTTCCACCTCCAGCTGTCTTGTTGAATTATCAATTGATGGCAGATGGTTTTGGGGGTCTCTAGGAGACAGACACACATTGCTAATGTTGCCTCAAGGTGCTGAACTTTAGTTTTCCCCAGGACCTGTTTTTCATCAGCAAAAGACAGAGGCTAGAAGAACACAAGACCCCTGGCTGAGTGATGTTTACAGTTTTTATCACAGACACACAAGTCACAATAGTCTCATTGAACCAGAGTGGGCATAAAGAGCAGGATAGGCATAGTAGCATGGGCTGCAGCAGCGGTGGTATATCTTAGCTGTGCTGTATACATTCCTGTAGATTTCAGGTGGGTTTGCACTCGGCATGGCTAGCCTGTGCTGCTGCGACCTCTGCTACCATTTATACTCACACTAGCTTGATGAGAGCTAGCACCAGTGTGTAAATGTGAGTTGGGAATCACACCCCTAGCTCATAGCATAGACAAAGCCTTAAAGGTGCAGCACTGCTGTGAGCTGAGCTGCTCTATGACATGTTCCCACCCAGTGAATTGTGGGAGAACTTGTCGGAATTGCAGAAAGACATTGGAGGATTAACATCATTTTAGTGACCCTAGTTTGAGGCCACTGAGTACAGTGTGGGCATATATTAGCAAGTGGTCAAGTTGTGCTCACTAGAGTTTCAACCTCAAGCCCTTTTCAGGGGAGCCAATTTAAGTGAAAAGCACCATTACTCTCTAATGAAGAGTTTTTGTGTGTGGACGAGACTCAAGTTTGGGGCAACACTCAAGTTAACTTTACAGCAAAGGGAAGCCCTTCTGAAAAAAAATCTCCTGTAAGTCCTGGCTCTACCCAGGCAGTTCACCCACTGGATGGCTCTGGGGTCCCTTGGCAAAGCTGGGGTTGCGGACCACTAACAATGCTACAAACACCCCCCTGCCAATCCATATCAGACAGACATTGCAGCTCCCAGTTCTGCCTGTGACACCCAGGGAACAAATCATGCCCTAGGCTTGGTTTTTGTGTGTGTGAGTGGGTGAGGGGACTGGGGGGGGGGGATGTTTCATGCAGAATAAGAACAGTCAAATTTCAGCCAGAGGCTAGAATTAGTCATTTGTGGGGGCATTTTTTGTTTGGTTTCATTTTTTTGTTTATTTTATGATACCAGAAGGAGATTATTGAAGTCAATTTTTTCATGAAATTGCAAAAATATACCATTAATATTTAATATGAGTAAAAAAATGTAACTATTTTATATAATGTCCACAGATATGAAATAGCCATTAAAGGAGTCTCTTGTGCCTCATGGAGGATTTTAAAAATGTAGTATTGGGGAACTGTTCACTTCTATTGAAAGTTTTATAATCTAGAGCAAATATTTATTGCCAAATACTAATTCTCTGTTCACAAGATAAAATATGTCAAGAATCTGGCAAATTCGTTCATTCTCTCCTGAGAGGAAAGCCTAAATCCAAAAAATTATTTAGATTTCTTCCATTGTGGAATTTGGGAACATAAATATCTTTGTGGGGCTCAACTGAAGGTGCTTTTCATCAATAAATGAGGCAAAATGTTGCCAAAATGTATTTGAACGAATGGGCATATTGTTGTTATAAATAGATGAAATCCTGCAGTCCTCAGTAAGGAAAAATTCTCATGGTAGTCAATGGACGTTTTGCCAGAGTAAGGACTGAAAGTTATAGATCTCAATCCACACAGAAAAATGCAGATGCAACTACAGCTTGTCCTTATGATATGGAATTTAGTCCTTTCCACTTTTATTTTGGAAGCTATTTAGGAATATTTGCAAGTGAACCCTCACAAAACTTCTGTGTTGGAAGCGCTGATTACTCTTTGTATTTTGCAGATGAAAAAACTGAGGGAGAGAGAGGAAGACCTAAATTTTTATCACAGGAATACAAGAAGTTAATTTCCCAAGTTCACATTGGAAGACAGGTTAGACAATTTGTGAGTCTCTGACTCCCATTCTTACATTCAAGCTTTGCCTCTTCCTCTTACCACTGTTACAGCATGACCTTTAATTTAAATTACCATTAAATTTAGAGAGTTACTCTAGGAATGAATTTGGCCATGGTATTTGCGAGAAAGCAAAAGAATATCACGTATGGAGGGAAACTTGATTCGTATTTAGAGTTATTGAGAAATGGAAGGTTTTGTGACAAAAGCGTTCTGTACCAGTATTAATGTAAACAGTTTATACAGTGGCAGTAGATGGGGCACAATAATATGTAACATCCTTTTTTTTTGTAGGACCACTTTAATTTGTTGTTGGGCATTGCAGCTAGTGCTCTCTGTTTAGATCATGGCAAGCATTTCTTAACAGGTTTAGCAACTGCTGGCTGAGAGGTCCTGAACCACAGCTTTACTAAGGCACAGAACACAAACAAATCCTCTCCTCTGCTAAAGAAAAGGAAAATGTACAGTACTGTTTAACATTCCTTTCCAACAAGGAGGCTGAGGTTCTGATTTTCCGCTCATGCCAGTCTTATGTTGATTGAACTCCATTGACTTTAATGATCTTTCTCCTAAATAAGTTACGTAAGTCTGAGGAGTCTAAACCTTGATCAACAATTAATGTCATCTTTTTAAATTTTCATTTTCGTAAAATAAAATACAAGTGTTTTAGGCTCCCAGGGCTCGATCCTGAGTTTGGCAGCAAATCCATGTTTTCAGGATCAACTCCATAGTATAATAAGTGGTACTTCAGAAGGAGGGTCAGATTTCAGAAGGGACCAAGTCCACTATGCAGTAAGGGGTTCAAGAATGCAAGCTGAGGTGCAATGGTTGAAACTCAGAATTTTCACTCAATGGAGAATTCTGACATTCTGAAATTTCCTTTTATCCCAAAAACCAAAGAAATTTCAAAATTTCCTTTGAAATTCATTTTTTGAAAAAAACCTGTTTTGTAAATATCAAAAACAGGTATTGAAATATTTCATTTTGATAAAGTTCAAGCACTTCTTCATGACTTTATCATTTTGACTATTCTATCATATAAAAGTACATATTATATAATAGAAAAGTTGAAGCAATAAAATTAAAACAAATAGTTATGACCATATCAAAATTTTTCAATCATTTTTTCACCAAAATGTTGATGAAATCAATATGCTCCCACAAAATGTTTGATTTCATCATATCATTTTCTGATGGAAAACTGTTCTGTTAGGAATTTTTCAAACATCTCTGAAGCTGGTCCAGAATTCTGGTTATCAAAGTTTAGAATCCCAGAATTTAATACTGGCTATTCAGCATGCCTAATGAAGATCTGTTTCCAACAACTCTGTCTGCCTGTCACATCGTTTATTGCCAATGACACAAGTAAGGTCTAATCCAAAGCACACTGAAATCAACAGAAAGATGCTAATTGATTCCAACAGACTTGAGATCATGCCCATAGTTTGCAAGCTATATTTTTCCCTTTTTTGTTCAATAGGAGACTCTTACATACTTACTTAGACACGAACAAGAACACAAACAATAAAGGAAAGGAGAAATTGCTAACCGAAACAAAATAAAATATGGGCAGCAGAACACCTACCATAGGTCTCCTAGGTATGCATGCTTCCTTAACGAAATCTCCTGCTTTGCAGCTTTTAGTGTCTGGGGAAAGAACTTTGAGCTGGTCTTGCAGCATCATTTCTTAATAAGGTACTTTCTCTAGTCTGCCAAATTAGAGCCCCTATGATTACCTCTCGAAGTCTCTTCCAGTCCTATAATTCTATGATTCCATGATCTCTGCCCATCAGTACAACTCTGCTCTGTCCTGTACCAGTTTCATGTTGCTCTTCTAGAATGAAGCAGCATCTCAGTAAGATCATATTTGGTTCTGTGGTCCTATAGCATGATAGCCCCACTGAAATCAGTGGAGCTATTCCAATTCTCACCAAGGATCTGGTTCATCACCTACAATTACCCTAGGCAGAGAGCAATGTGAGTGTCACAAACTGTCAGGTATACCTTACTTCAGAAGCAAGTAAAGATGCACAATTATATATGAATGACAGTTAATCTTCTCATACATACTAGCAAAAATGATTAATGGGTAAATTCATGAATGAGTGACATCACAGTTTAATAATGTAGCTCTCTTATTAGACTTGCACTGATGTTGAGGCAAAAGTGGTAGCGGTCTTACATTATTTGACAAATTCCTCGAACATCTGCCTCCAATATGTATTGAGCAATATTCATTCTAGTTCAGCAATTCACATTCATTGTATCACATTCAGACATACTTCTATACAATTAATGGAAAAAAAATATTCAAAAAAAGTCATGATTTTTTCAAATCAACTAATGGACACTTATTCCTTTTAATTACCACCCAGCTGTAACCACACTACTGTAACTTGGCAACAGATACAATGTTTACAAAGATTTGGCACATGAATGAGAATGACAATTAGTGTTATGACAACATGTTTCAGTAAAAGAATTGTGCCCAATTTAGACTCTCAAAATGCCAGGTTATATCAATTTATTTTCAATAGTAATGTAATTTATACTGGCATATGAAGTGCAGTGACATTCTAGTAAACAGACAGATCAACTCTGAGAATGGAAGTGAATCTTAGAAGGTCACTAAATTAACAGAAATAAATTGCAGGATGTGGCAAAAGTGAAAACATTTGGAAAACTCCCAAACCACAGAAAACACATTATCCCAAAACTTTGGGCAATGTGGTTTAGTGATTAGAGGAAGACATATGAAAGCTAAAGCATATAGTAGGCATGTGCTACAAAGGATTCAAGTGAAGTATAAGAACAGTATTAGAAGGACCAGAATTAAACTTATAGAGAAAGCCATAGTTAAAGTTTCCTAATATTTTCCATTATAAGCCCATCTCCCCTCACTTATAATTCTGCCAAACTTTAAACAGTTGGTCTAAAATTTTCCATGCTCATACATTAACTGATTTTTTTTTAAAAAATAAAAGTTTAAGAAAAAACAGTTCAGCTGTTTCTGAGTACAAGTTTAGGATAAATGGGTAGTTTTGCTACTGTTACATTCCACACACTCCGCCCACCTCCAAATTTTTGCTTTGAAGAGCTGTAGCAGGACTCAAAATTTGGCAGGATAATAGTTTTGGGGTCAGAGAGAAATGCCTTTTACAGACCTGGTAACTTAGTGCTTAACTTTATAACCATAATACTCTTTTATTGTATATTTTATAGAGCTTGTTACCATGTCTTGTTGTTTTAAAGCTAAATGAGCATGCAGTGCTACTTATGTAGGGAAGAAGGTTGGCCCAGTGGTTAGGCCACTACCCTGGGACTTGGAAAATGTGGACTCAATTTCTTACTCTGCCACAGGTTTCCTATGTGACCTTGGACAAGTCTTTTAGGTCTAGATCTGCAAAGATACTTAGGCGCCTAATTCTATTGATTTCTTATTCAGTTTTGAATATGAGACTTAGATACTCATGTCTAAGTTTCTACACCATCTTGCAGTTTGGACTGTGGGGGTGTGAACAGCAGCGCACTCTAAAGTGCTGCATTGCAACTCCCCCGTGTAGACACTGTGGGCTTGAATTAAAAGGTTCCTAGTTCACATTAATGTAGTCCTCTTCAAACAGACCCTTTATCTTGCACCTGCAGCACTCACGTAGGGGAATTTCAGTGCAACATTTTGTTACTCATTGATATTTTGCACCTCCAGAATGTCAAGACATAGTTTAAATCACATGGGGCCAGATTTTCAAAGGGATTTAGGTGCCTAAATATATGGATAGGCACCTAGTGTGATTTTCAGAAACATCTAAGTAAATTAGGTGACTAACTCATATTTCAATCAATGCAAATTATGTATCTAACATTTGAAAATCTGTCACTTAGACTTTGCAATGCTAGTAGAACAACACTTACATACCTTTAAAAATATGGGTCTCAGTTCACCATCTCTAGGCCTCATTATCTCACTGCAATGTTGTGAAGATAAATATATTAAAGATTGTGGATTGGTCAGATACTACAATAATGGGGGACACCTTAGACAACACTGTAAGTAAGTTCCTATAACTGTAATTCCGTTCCTCTCTCCACTTCTTTAATAGCTCAGGATGTACAGATGTTCAAGTTCCGCTATCAGCAGTACCTCAGATCTAGAGTTACTTGGGATTTACTTCCTTTTTATCTCTTTTTCAATGTTATTTTCAATTTAGGAACACAGTGTCAAAGCTGATAGCTCACGATGTCATTTGGCTGAGTAAACCATCATATATGACTGCTATGAGGACAAATCTTCTCAGGCATTTTCCCTGTAGTAGCAAAGAAATTTTTCAACCAAAAACACCTATGTGATTCGGTGTCAGTTACTGGATTTTTCTGTTATTACTTTCCAATTATTTTTTCTCAAGTATATCCTGCAGCCGCTTCTTTATATCGCATCCCTCCCATTCAATTTTATTTTATGCTGCTCCTAGCTAAGAAAAAATATTTTATATTCAAGACTTGAAGCTCCTTAGTGTTGGTATCAATCAAGTTCAATTCTTGAAGAAAAGCAGGCACAACTATTACAGTGACAAAAGTGGACACCTCGATTACAGTGATAAAATATTTTCAAGGGCACTATTATCATATGCAGTCGTACCAGCACCTGAATCTACAATCTTGTCAGATCTTATAAGCAGTGCAGGGTCAGATCCAATTTTGTTTAGATTTGAGATAGCCAATATCCAAAACAACCTAGAGTAGATGTTCACTTCCACTTTTAGTCAGTACTAAATCAGTACCTCAGGGTGTAGTAAGGGTCCCTGTGGTGTAGTAGGTGTGGCAATATGGTCTAAAGCAGTGGCTGTGAGATAGGAACCTCTGAGACTTGTTCCTAAGTGCACCTCTGAGACTTGTTCCTAGGTGCACCTCTGAATCACTGTTTGCCAAGTTACTAAACCAGTCAGGATCTGTTTCTTTGTTTCAATTTGTACCCAATTCACCCATTTATACTCCATTTTTCAGTGTCAGCTTGAGATGTCTTAAAATGACCCGGCTTTCAGAAAGCACTGAGCAACCATCTTCTGAGGACCAGGGCCCTTTATAATGCCCTCAACTTGAGCACCTCAAAACTGAGAAACCTAAAATTGCTAGTCACCTTTGAAAATCTTGGCCGAAAATGTTATCACATGCATTTATTGGACTGAGCTATAATCAGACAGATTAGGGTAGAAATTTAGTCACCAATTATACAACAGCCATTGAGTCTAATGTATCACCTCCTCTGTCTCTAACTCACTTGTCCAGTTTTGTTTGACTATCCCCTCTCTAGCCTTTCGCAACTAGTGCTCCCACTACAGATGACATCTTTAATTTTGGCTGCTGGTGCTTGCCCTTCTAGAAAGGGAAGAAGTTACCAAATTATGCTTATGTGTAACATGGTGAAACAATAGATTATGCATTTGGATAGAGAAACATACAATACCTGTATGAGGGGGAATATATAATTAATCTATCTACAAATCAGATGCAAATCTGCTTATTAAAAATGAATACAAATCTCCTTTCTACAGTCTATTATAACTTAAAATCAAGGTTTTAAAAGAGCAACATATATTTAAAAAGCTTGTTGCAGTCAGAAGTATATGCTGCTCATGATATGCCCATTTATTTTTCTCTTCCATTGTGCAGGACACAATAAAAGCAACACATACCACATAAGAATGTGTTTTATCATAGAGAAAGTAATCAAAAAACTCCTTCAGCAGAGTAGACAATATGCAGATCAAAACATTTTGCTATGTGATTCATCTATTTCTAGAAACAAGGCTTGGATGCAACGCTACTATTAAAGGAAAAGGCCACTGGGATAAAAAAACTATTTCCTTTGGTGATGGAAATAACAGAAGCTTGCTAACTCTCTTGTTGGCACAGCTACCAGAAAGAAATCTTCTCTCTCTTTTAGTATTCAGGACATTGCTCTGTTGCCTTATTCATATGAAATTCAGCATCTCTTTTGAAAACAACAAAACAATGACTTTGTCTCCATTTTAATTTGGCTAGAGTCCAAATTAAACTATTATAGGAGATAAATGATATAGTGAGAGCTGCATGCAATTTACTATAAAGACTGAACAAGCAAAATGAACTCTCAGATGTTTGCATTTTTCTTTCCTGAACTTATTGAAATTTTAATGTTCTAGGTAGTAAAGTCAAGTTTCATATTCAGCTCTCCTGTTAATGGTAACATGCACATGACAGATTCCAACTAAGCAGAAAAATAGGACATTAGGATACCAACCTAGCCTTCCGTTATTATCAAGAATAAATGAACTCAACTTACATAGAGTTTCTGTATTAACACTTTGGAAAATGTACTCCTACATATAATACAGCCTTCTAAATGTTAGTTTTGTAAGCAAATGTCAAGTGATTCTGACATTTAGAAGAAATTTCCAAAACCTTTATTATTATTTTGAGGTTCCAGTTGTGAAAAGAAGATATACCAAAAATAATGATGAAAATTGTTTTTTCAGCAGAAAAGTTCACCGGCCTATACAAAATGGCATCTTCAGTTTCACAGCTCCAGGTTTTTAATCCTTTATAAATGATCCAATAAGATATATAATGATGAACATATTATGTTAGTGGGCATAATTATGCTAATGCACATTTCTTCAAGGAATCTTTTCCCATTATTTTTTAGACTATTAGATAGCATGTGAAACCAGAAGAACATGTTTTGAAAAAACTGGTTTAACCTCTTCACGGCAATCATGGACCATAAAATATTGTCTTTTATCACTACCTCCCCCTAAATTCCCAGGACATGAATCTACATAAAATTTCCCACCATAGCCATCACCTCAATGAGAGTTGCCTTCCTTCTGCAACTTTTTAATTTTCTTTCAACAGTGCAATAATCAAACAAATAAACAACACTATTCGGTTTCAGAATCAACCCTAATATTCCTTTATCCATCCTTATTCACTTGCAGGAACTATGGTCTATATTCAGTGCCTGGGGTTGTTGGCTTCTGCCAGAATATGGCACGGATATGGCCCCCCTTCATGGAAATATGCCCAGTTACAATAGTGCAAAGCCCTAGGATACCCTCTCCACTTGGGTGTCAGAGCCAGCCAGGGCAGAACTTAAAGTGGGTATGGCCAGCCATGAAAGGGTATGCATAAGTCTCTTTGGCATTGTGCTGATCACATCATCTCCCAAGCATCCTTCAGCAGAGTTCCTAAGGACTCCTAGCACCTGTTAAATTGTACTCTCCTGGCCTTCAGGAGAGATTAATAATGAAAAACATTTCTCTACCCTTGGCAAATAAATGTCCCCCCCTCGCTCCCTCCCTCCCCCACCAAGCATAGCTGGCCCCCATCCGGACCAAAGAGATGCAGCTTGCACCTGATGTGCCAGTCAGGGTGAATCTAATCTCTACAAGAGGGCGGCATATTATATTGTATTCTGTAATGCTGGCAGTATTTACCATACTCCATTGTATGGGCCTGATTTCAGATTCCTGACCTCCACCTGTGTACATGCGTGCACACTTGTGTGCACACCTTTTTTGCTAAGACATGCACAATATGGGGACAGTCTAATAAAAGTGCATGGCAGTCATAGGTTTTGCATATGAAAAAGCATTCTCCAGATTGGTTTAGCACATCTGACATTACTACCTGTAGGTGCTGGTATTAGCAGCATCCAAATGTGTGCACACAATACCAGGGGGGCCACCAGTGGAGGCCTGAAAACCACACTCTGGGGGTAGTTGTTCAGCGAGTATAAATCAATATCGCTCCAAGGAAGTAACTGCTACTTCACACCCGCTGAGGATCTGACACTCTATGGTCATACAAGATGAAGTTTTCTGATGATTAAAAAAAAAACATTCTTGGGATTTGATACCAGAGGTTTCTTTTCACTGTGCAACTGGGTTAGTACAAGTTTGCATAAGCAACAGTGTATGTGGTCTATACTAGATCTATAGGTTTTGCTTTCTACTCTTGGATGGAAAGGATGGTCTGGGGTAAACCAGAATGCCGTTGCTGTTATTTCATAACACGAAGACAGAAAAGAAAAGAAAAGAAAAGAAAAGAAAAGAAAAGAGCTGAAGTACGTCTCTGTGGTGAGCTATGGAGGCCCACAGCATTTATAATAGAGACTGATTTATGCAGATTGAATCTTGTTGGGATTGTGGAAATTGCCTACGTTTTTCAAAATCTACCTTACACAACAGACAAGAGAGAAATCAATTCTCCTTTTATCATTAGTTAAGCATTTGTATTTCTTAACTTTATTCAAGAAAACCTAAGGCCTCAGGAAAAGGATATACCATAAGTAAATAGGACAAGCATTATGTGAAGCCATCTTTTAGAGGCCAGTCTCTTATGCAATATTAAGGTTCTGATTTAACATGTAGAGAAAATGAATGAGTTTGTGAATCAGTGTTTAGTAGTTTAGAAAATGGGATTTGAGATTGCTTTAAACAAGGTGACAAAGATCTTTCAACCTTTCTTTTTATTATTATTATTATGATTTTTATAAGTGTATTGACTGGCTTGACAGCGCATCACAGACAAACATCTACATGCTTCCCATAATGAAACAGTGTCATTACTTTATCTTGACAAACTCCCAGTGCAATTGTAACCAAAATAAATGAACTCTGAGATAGCAAAGATGTGTCAAAACAGGAATTGGTATAGCATAGACCCGAGATATTTTCCATTTGCAGACCTTCATATGAGTGTCTTTTTTCATAGTTTTAGCCATAAATTGAATAGCATAATTTGATGATAGACGTGAAACTGTGTATTAGTTTTTATTTTGACAAAATCATTAAACATCACATAGCCTGAAAAATGAACCATGAGGCACTAAGCCAGCTTGAGAAGATTGCACTTCATAAACTGAATTGCTCACATGGGCAACATTTTGGTAGAAGTTATAGATTTTCTAGCATATCCCTGATAGATAGCACTAATATAACTTCAATAAAAACTCAGGATATATCAATATAAAAAAAAATCTAACATTGAAAGATGTAAGATACTTCAGCTAATAAATTGCAAGACTACCTGTTCCTTGAGGTATACTAATTTACACACTGTATTACAAGTAACAAAACTGTCTAAGTTATGGTAGGCAGCTGCAGGTATGGAACCAAGTTAAGTTACTGATGCACAGCAGAGTAGTAACTGCAAGTGCAGAACTAGAAAAAGTATTAGAGCTACGTAAAAACACCTGGATTGTTTTTCATTGCTTGATATAAAGCATTCTTTAATGTGAAAAACATATTTTTCATGCACAATCATTGCTCTCTTTCAATATGTTTCCATCACTTGGTGTCTGGTTTACCTCCATGATCTCTATTCATTCTTGTCACTGCCAAATCACTGTTTTGATGGGAAACCAAGCAGATACAAGATGTTGAAAAATGTATGTTTACAGGTATGCTGGCTTAGGTGCAGTTTGACTTCTAGATTTGGGATAAAAGAGGTTTAATAGTATTAATAATAGGCATAAGTCTAACTTCCAGATTGTAAATGGTTCCATGGGTGTTCCCACTTATCTTAGCTAGTACAGATATTCTGTTTCCAGCCTCCCTAATCTTGTCTCTCAAGAAATGAGGCCTCACGTATGTTCAATTACTCATGTCAAGCATGGCCTATATAACAATACTGGGCCTTTGTGAGTTTTAGGAGAAATTTCTTAATCATGAGTTGATGGTACTGACTGTCTATGATCATTTAAAAACAAATACTACATTGTAAATGAAATACTATGTTGTGCTCCTAAATAAATTATATTAAGGCAGTGTTAATGCATAATGAAGCTCTCACAAGTCAGGATGTGTGAACATTAACTCAGCTCCTGCTGATTACACACATCTATAATTATATGATCACAGATTAATCAAAAACCTTTTAAAGGACTCAAAGACTTATTATAAAGTGTGGACATGATGAGACAGAGGAAAAACTCTGTGTTGAACCCTAACTTTCACATTTCCTGACTTTTAAGCACCCATATATGTGACACTAATTTTGCACTTACACAGCTTTTTGCATTTTGTTTGTAAAATTGTAAAATATTTTTCACATTTAAGACCCTAATCTGGCAAATGTTTGCATTTTTGTGTTTTATTTTACTCACATGAATAGTCTCATTGAATTAAATGAAACTGCTCAAATGAGTAAAGTTAAGCATGTATTTAAGACATGGCATAATCATTGCCTTACACTTTAAAGATTTTTTAAGCGATGAAAGGAGTGAAGAAAACATGCCCTCTGTGCTACAGCAAACAGCAGAAAGATAACTCATTTGATGTCTATACATTAAAGCATTTATTTGACAAAAGGCAGGTACTGTCTGGGTTTGAAATTCATGAGTGACACAAAGCCTATGTACCACTGAAATCCCATTTAAACCATCAAAATAGAGTTTAAATGGGACTTAAGCAGTACATAGGCCAGGAGAAGGACTCCAGAAGAATTTCACCCTGCTGGCATTGCAGGCTAAGTTTGCAGCCAAATAATTGCTATTAGGTACACAACCAACCTAGTGCTATGTGCAGACATTGGCTGTATATTTAGCCAGCAATGCTAACAGGGTGAAGTTCTCATAATAGCTGTTATTTCTTGTGTAGCTTACAAGTTCTGCTGATGTTTCTGGCCACGGTTTGTCAACCTCTTTTTTTAAGACCTAATCAATCTGCCCTTGCTACAAAGTTAATGAATATGTGGAGCTTAACTGCACGTGTTCATGCATGCTCACCCAACCCATAGTTAAGTGCAGAGCTACCAATCTGGCCACATTTTGTCTGCCGCATACTAGCTCCTGTATTTTCTAATATGTATATGATTCATATTTTAAAAGTATTTAACTTGATTTTCAGACCCTAGACAAAGATTTGTGAGCATGGTAATATGCATCTCCTTTGCATATGCACTGATGGATATGGGTGAGAAAACCCTAATTTCCTCATTTTTCTAACTGGATAGATAGCTACCTATCTATGTGCATTCAGAATTCTGCCTAGTCAAAGTTTTGCATGAAAAAAAAAAGCATGGCAATGAAAGGTTGAAAAAAAATCAGATACTTTTTATCAAATTTTGCAAAGAGCATAAGGAAAAGGAGAGAAACAAAATTTCAATAGGAATCAGTGGAAAACACTTTGCAATCACAAAAAGAATCAAAGGAAAACACACACCACAGAGGAATTCCTCCCCCTCTGCTGAGTTCAAAATACAAAGAAAACACAAGGGATATCTCCTAAAAACCTGAGAAATTTACAAGTGAAAAAACAAATGTAAACTACAGCCTTGCCTGGCTAAATTACTTATGGTTGCTGGTGAAAAAGAATATAGATTAGATGGAGAGAAGAAAACTGTCTGATTCCCTTGAAAGCCCAAAGCAAATGAGAGACACAGACAAAACATTTTCCCTCCCCCCAGATTTGAAAGCATCTTTTGTCCCCATTGGGTCTTTTGGTCAGGTGCCAACCAGGTTTCTTTTAGCTTCTCAACCCCTTGCAGGTAAGAAATTCTAGGCTACTTTATGCTTATGACAGCATCTGATCTGGATATTGGTATTGCCAAACTTGTAGATGACTGTTAGTTCTGGAATGGTGTTCTCATGGGAGTACATGCTGTTGTGAGGGCAGTGTGTTTAGCCTCAGTTATGTCTCTTCCAATGTTGCGCTGTGCTAGGGAGAGAGAGGTGGAGCACTGGAGTGCCTACGATTGGTGTAATGTCTCCTGAGAACCAGGGGGAGCAACTGGAGAAATACCCTTTGTTACATTTATTGAAAAGAGGTAACTCATGCTTCTCCAGCACATCCATCTGGGATATAGAGGGGTGGAGCCATGAATACTTCCTCATCTTACCCAGACATGTGCTCTCTGAAGCCTTGGAAGAAGGAGATGGGGCCCCTTGCATTCCCCCATAATGCAGCCATGCTGAAGTGGCTCCTGTATTATCCAGTAGTTAATGCTGTCCAGAAAACAAGAATTCCATTTCAAAAGTAAAAGAAATTGAGGCTTTGAAATTTGTTTTCATTCCAATCCAGAATGAAACTGAGACCTTTCAAAATGTTTAATGAAAAGAAAAGAGTGTGCAAGCAAGAAACTCACCTGAGAACAGTCAGTAGTTCAATGGTCAGGGTGCTCACCTGGGAGGTGGGATCTATGGGTCCTACACACACCTATCACAATATGTGCTGTACCTCATCCAGTGCCTTAAGTGACTTGACAACTATGTGGGTGAAATCAGACATTCACTATGCTCTCAAATGAACTTGCACAGAAAAATAATGGAAGACAAAATACTATCACCCATGGCTGAATACTTTTCACAAAGCAATCACTCTGTATGTGACCTATCAGTCCTCATCCTCAAAGGAAACCTTCACAACACACTCAGAAGATGACCCTGGGAACTTAAATTCATAACTCTGACTGAAAAATCATCGTCTCTACAGAGACACTTGTTTTATCTCTCATTATAACAATTTGTAACCTACTAACCCTTTGTCCTATGACTACTGAACTGTTAATTGTCCACTTTGTTTTAAAGGATTTCTTGTAATATGCATTAGCCTCTTATGCTTAAAAATCTGCCCCACCGTATCTATACCTGTGACACACTGGTTACCTTTTGTAGACCTAAAAAAGAAGAGCTTTGTGAAGCTCAAAAGAGTGTTTCTTCCATTAAAAGAAGTTGGTCCAATAAAATATTGTCTCTTTGTTGAATGATTTGGCATTAGCCATTATCCTTGCCACTCATTAGTGTCTGAAAAATCTCAAAATGATCAGTTTGGATCACATTCATTAATTGCTACATAACTGTAAATCCACTAAACCCAAAAGATCAGATGTTTATAAGAATCTAATCTCACATTCCTAGATCAGAAAATTTAGGCTGGAGAGCTTGTGAGGACAGAATGTCTTGCAAGATTTTTGATATCTCACTTGGGATAAAAATAACTGTGAGTGGAGCCTCTTTATTTTTTTTAAGAGAGAACTTGCGCTCTTCCTCTTTCTTTTCTGTCCGATACCAGGCAATGAAGAGGTGCACAAAAATGAAAGGCAAATAAAAGGGGTCAAGAGCTGAGAAATATTAAACCTTTAAACAGGTTTGTATGTGGTTTGTTTTGAGGTCTGGGTGAATGATTGGGTGAATTCTTCTCTCATCTGACCCAGTTCAATAATTCCCTATAATATATCCACAAAATGTAGAAATATACAACACATGGATGCCTTAAAATTTTCCCTCTTGGACAAAGCAGATTATCCTGATGCCTACACTGCATTTCCTTCCAATGTGATTATTTCCCTTCTGGTGGATTCAGCCGACAAGGCTCATAGCATATGACACCAATCTATTTTTAAGACCAATATGTATCATCCTTAGGGATCAGTTCCCAAACTGAGCATCAGGAAGAGACCTTTAATTGAATGAGAGAAGAACTTTTACACACATTTTCTGGAAGAAGGTTAAGTTCTAGGAAATACCACCTTGTAGAGTTCACATAGCACTGAAGTGTGAGCTAACTAAATCAGTTCCTGAGGCATTCCCACAATATCTTGGTAAGTCTAGATTCTTTAGCTCTCAAAGCATCCTCTTTTACATGCTCTTTATCCATGCATTGTTTTATCCTCACATCTCTTTGGAGCTGGGGCCTCTTTTGAATAGTCAAAAGGCTCTGAGGAATGCAGAGAGTTGAAGGTTTAGAAGAGAGAAGTAATGGCAAAGTTGCCAGGGATGCTCAGTAGTTGGCATTGGTTTGTCCTCCTGTTGGGGGAAGAAAGCCAAATCATGATTTTGAATGTCAGGTTTGTTTTGTTTCATTTCTAATAGCATTAAAAAAACACAGCAAAACCATTTTTTTGCAGATATGAAAAGTTCAAGTATCAATTTGCTGAGCTCAACAGGCTCACAGGTCAGACAAGTAAGAAAAACCATCTCATAATATGAGGGATGGGCCAACCTTGAAAGGTTCAGTGGTTTGACTTGCTTCAGATGAGCTTAAGAAATCCCTCTCCTTTCTGCCTCTAGTACAGCATGCTTTGAGTGGAGTATTCTATCAGCTGTGTTTGATGCACTCATTGGATGGAAACAAACAGAATGTCTGGAGTGTCTGCATATGTGAAGCAAGTGGTGATCAGGGAAGAGCAATGAGATTGTCATATCTCACATGTCCATGGCAAGATTCTGAAAGGTCATGGGAAGGAAACAACAATGGAGGTGAGGAAAAGAATTGGATCACAGACTGGAATAGGATGGGTGTGGGACAGGCAGTCAGAATAGTAATAAGAACAGAACTCATTTTGAGCCAAATCTGAAAAGTCCTTCCCATGACATGAAGATTTAGAAAGAAGTTGGCTGTATGCTATACACCAATTATGACTGCAAAAATCAATGTGAGTTTAACACATGAGCAATGGGTATATGCTCACATTTGTAGGCACAGTTGTATATGATAAAGCAGGCACAAAATAGCTGGGATATCTTAAGGCTAGATTAAAATTTGTCCTTTAGAGTGTGAGGCAACTTGGCTAAAATTTAAATGTTTAATTTCAAACTGAATAAACATAGCCTAGTTCACGCTACAGAATTAGTCCTAGAAATTTGCATTTGTAAAATCGGCTTATGCATAGTGTGCATATTTCTAACTTAAAAATGTATACAAATTCTTTTGGACATCACAACTGTTAAAAATTTATGCAGACACAGAAAAGGAATAATGTTGCTGAATGTTTAATGCTATTCATTTTACAGCACTGCCTATGAGTAAATAGAAATGACACATTCTTTTCTGATTATGGGCTGTGAGTAAGAACAGTCGGCTTCTTCATGCTAATTTCTCCATTCTGTATGTTTTTTCTCATAAACCTTCACATCTGCCTTAGTCTCGCTCCCAACTAGCATATGGTTCACTTGTGTGCAAATGTTGTTGGTCAAAGCAAGAGGAAAGTGCTTTTATATTTCATGTATTTTCTTTTCCACAATTGTGAGCTTTTGCGTCGGACTAGACTCCTAATGATCCCTAACTACTCTAATTGCTTTATAATCTTTTCCTCCTTTGTTTTAGTTAACCTCCTAGGCTTTTCTTCTTGTCATATATCCTATTTCCTATTACAATAGAAAA
The DNA here is from genome assembly GCA_007922305.1 of Dermatemys mawii. Taxonomy (NCBI): domain Eukaryota; kingdom Metazoa; phylum Chordata; order Testudines; family Dermatemydidae; genus Dermatemys; species Dermatemys mawii. The sequence continues at coordinate 23,544,919 of ML677343.1, read as the reverse complement.
AAATCTAGGAGCAATAATTACAACAGGGAGAATTTAGCTGTTTACTTTATACTGGAATTTACTTACAGTGCTGCACAGCATTAGTCTTGCCTGTATCATCCTTGGATTGCTTTTTCCCCTGTAACTCTGGAGCTAATGGGGAGATGTAATTGAAATTTGATCTTCATGTTCTGTTTAAACTAGATGTAAATCTCAGACAAATGTATTTCATTCATCTAGCTCTATGGGCAAAAAGTTTGAAGGATGAATATTTGAGTAAGGTCTTAGTGGTGTGTTTTTAATTCCCAGACAGGCATTCTTCAAACTGATGGTCAATGAGCTGATTTTGACGGAACAAAGCTGTAAATCAGATTTTCTCAATACACCACCTCAGCATACACAGCTGCTGATCTGCGTTAATTAGTCTTACATTGTCCAATTTGTAATCTGTATATGTTTTATGGGGATATAAGTGGTAAAACATTAGCATGTATAATCTTTCTCTGGCAAGCTTCTGCTGAGCAAGTGACCAATAAATTGTTCTTAATGTAAACATTAATCAAATTGAATGCCAGTATGTAAAGGGTCTCAGCTCAGAGGGAAAATCAGCAGTTTCTACCTGTGCATTTTTCTGAGGAATTGCAAGTATGAACGTGGCATGTTCTGAATCTACAACAGCCAAATAAATATATTTGTTTTAAATCCTCTACTGCTACCGCCTCCTTTGGCCTACCTGGAAGAGCTATCCATTTTATCATTATTCGTGACACTCAGTTGGAATGGTGAATTACATTTCCATCTGTGGAAAAACAACAGGGACTTGGGAGAAAACATATAAGTGTTCAGATGAATTTATGCAATCTGTTAGAGGGGAGTTTAGCACATTTTTGGATAAGGAAGTGTGAAAAGCTCCAAGTCTGCATTTGTGGGTCTTGCACTTCCTGGAAGATATAGGGGCCTCAGAAATTCATTAAGGCCCCACTGTGACCTTCCTTTCACAGTATAATGGCAAGAGTCACTGCCTAGTGAGTTACTTTAATCACAGGCCAATATGGGAGGTGGGAAAAGGGGAAATACCCCCACAGTCTCTGCTGCTCCTTAGAGCTCAGTAAACACAGTTCGGCCTCCTGACTGGTCTAAGTATTGCCTCCCCTCTCAAGAAGATTTCTGTAGAGTGTGTGTGTGTGTGTGTGTGTGTGTGTGTGTGTGTGTGTGTGTGTGTGTGTGTGTCTGTGTGTGTGTGTGTGTGTGTGTGTGTGTGTGTGTGTGTGTGTGTGTGTGAGTGAGTGAGGGGGGAACCTGGGCCTGCCCTCTACCCCAGGTTCCAGCCCAGGGACCCTAATGATAGCAGTTGTTGGTGGCTTTCCCTTCACTGCTAATGCTACTTTGATTCCCTGGGACTCTTCTCTGAGGTTCCCTCTTCCTAGCTTCACCCTTACCTCAGGTTACAACAAAGTTTACTCTCCCCCAGCTCCTTTCACCTGGCTCCCCGAGGGACTGGAAAGGAGAGCTTTTAAACAGTCCGAGACCTTGATTGGCTCCACCTGTCTTCATTAGCCTAACAGTCTTAACTGATCTTTTGCCAGTTAACTGGGATCAGGTTCAGTCATTAACCTAACAACTTTATCTGGTTAATTGGCATCAGGTGTCTTGATTGGCTTTGTTTGGCTAACCAGGGAATAGGGACCTGCTCATCCTGAGGCTGATATACCTGCCTTCCAGCACTCTCTTATATCCTTTTGGTCTGACTCTGTCACAGAAGGCAAAGATAATGTGCAATAAAGTGACTTAGATTTCATAGAAATACAAGAACTGGCCATGACAAACTGATATTTGGCTTGACCAAGCTATTGCATGACCATCACATATTAAATTATTTGCAAACAAACATCTATGGTTTTTTTAGTCTCTATAGATAGGTAATAACACATGTATAATATACTGTGTGCTGTTCTGAAAGTGGAAGACATATTAATAATGATGTTTCAGCATAAAATAATTACAGTCCTCACCCTTCAAAATTTCTCCTGCTCTTCAGGGGATGTTCTGCCCTGCAGGAAGAACCACCATTGAAATCAATGGATTTGACAATCAGGCCTTTTGTGCATACTCAGTCATCAAGAGATTGAGATTTACTTATGGAACTGGACTGAACCTTTCACAATAAAAATGTTTACTTAGAAAAGAGAGTTTAATTGACCATTTGCTCATTTCCTCTTCCCCTTCACCTGCCAACTGCTGAGTTTACTTAGAAAAGAAAAGAAATGGGAAAAAAAATGGGAAAACTGAATATCGGAATAGGATAAGTTCAGAGCAAGAAAAGAGGAAAAATCAGTGATCAGTAGACAGGTTGGGAGTGTTTGGAACTAGAAGAGGTGAACAAAAATGATGGAATTCTGCAGACAGTACAAATTAAAGAGGTGGCAGGCCTAAAATAAGGAAAAGGCTTAAAAAAGAGGTAGGCCTGGAGAAAAAAGAGTAAGCAATGTTCAAAAGAACTGAGAGGGAGAGAGAGCTGAATGCTACATGTATTTATTTTATGAACATACATGTATCAGTAACATTGTAGGCAGATACAGCCACCAACGTACTCTCCTACACACACATTGACTAACGTCAGCTAGAATAAATGCCTTAAATATCCCTTTCATACATCCCACTATCTTCTCTTCAGAAAAAAAAAAGTGAATAGATGAAGCTTAAACTAAACCTAAAAATCAACAAACTCAGGCTCTGTCCAACCAATATAGGCAGCCCTCCACTGAGAATGGCCCAGCTCTTGTCTACGTGTATTTCTGCTTGGGCACCACTGGCAGAAGATTACCAGTTGTTTTCAGCTGCCCGGATAATACATAAAAGATAGCTTAGCAGAAAAGGAACATAGAAGTTAAGGACGAGGAATGTAGGCCAACTGAAAATGACAAAATAATCTCTTGGAAGGAGAAGAAGGGACCATGACAAGAAAGAAGATGAAAGAGTAACCTGGTAGAGAGGATGAGAAAAGCAAAGAGGAAATTTAAGCCACGTAATGGGAGGAGGTAACCAGAACATACCAGTTGAAGAGACAGAAGCTGGTACCTTACTCCTGTGAGATGCTGCGTGTCCTTAACATCCATTGATTTTGATAGGTACTGAGAGGACACAATGCTTCACAGCACTAGGTCCTAGGCAACCAGAATGGAGAAAATATTAACCACCAAGAAGGCTGGAGAGAAAGAAGGAACAAATGAATGAATTGAAAAAGGAGCCTTTAGCCTCAAGTGAAAAATAAGAGGACTAGGGCCTTGCAGAAAGAGATATTAATGCCAGACTATATCCCACACTCGTCCCTGAGATTCCCAATCAACCAAGAGATTAGTTTTACTATTAATTTTATTTATTAAAAATGTTCAAAAAGTTATTATTTTATACAAAATATGTGTAGTATTTGAGAGATGGGGCAGTTCTTCCAGTCCATATTAGGCTGTTAATGATGTGGCAAGTACATTTGCAGGGCAGGTAGGCGCTAATTAGAGGAAGGCTATCTTTTCTGAGAAAAGAGGTGGCCTGATTCTTTTCTATGTTATTAAGTCAGACAACTCTTGTGCTCAAGAACACACTTTTTAACCTCATTGTGTGCACTTTATTTTGAATCTCTGGGTTTGGTTTCAGTAACACTGTCACCTAAAGAGAAATGTCTCTATCTATACGCATATAGATAAATGATATCTATATAGGTATAGATGAATGACATTTTGACAATAGTGATAGCCAGGGTAAAGGAAGAACATTAGCTCTCAATGCAGTAAAATATAATTAAAGCACCGTTGCAAAAAAAAATTGATTGTTGCAAAGATGTGTTGAGGTGGTAACTTCATTGTCATCAGTTATAATGCTGACCTTCAGGTGTGTCTCAAAGGGCAATTAGGGATTGGTGTCTTCATTTAAAACAAAACAAAACATTTGGTTGAATAAAAACATTTTTTTGTTTTCAAAGTCAAGATTTCATTACATGCCAAACATAATATTTGTGGCTGCTGTAGAGCAGCAGATTCATAATGTTCTAGCTGATGTAGCATATGCATATATAATATACAGCTCATGCAACTTTCATAAACTCCTCTCTGCTGACTCTCCTCTAATACCTCTCTAAAGACATTTGTGGTATCAGTCTTCATTTATTTTGCATGCTGCTTGCACCCACTGTGGATAAAAAATGAATAAAAAATTCTGACGGTAAGAACAGTAATCTGTGTTGAGGCTTGGTTAGGTTTGAGTAAAAATATACATAACACAAGCTGCCAAACATGGATTCACCCACGTAACAGAGCAATGATGAAGTAAAAAGGTAATTATTGTTATACAAGTATGCTGGAATAGACAGATTTCAATTACCTGTGAATTAGAGAGGGCCCTTCATTTTCAGTTTTTACTTTGTTTAGAATTTCTTGATAATTTATCAGTATTTATTAGAATTGTTTTAAATGGTGAAAAATCAATGCAAAAAATTACCTTCACAGTTTTCTAGGTAAACATCATGGTTACCACTGAGGGATGAAAGGACAGACAAAAGTAAAAGTAAGAATATAAAAAGTAAAATCAGTTTCCTATAATTTTTTAATGAATTGTATAGTAACATCACACACACATATACATGGACATGCCTATGATTGTGTGCATGTGTATTTCCCACTACATTGACTTATTTTAACAAACAGCCTGACAGTTACCCTTAGACTAGTTTATTCTTAACACAAACTCATTTATCTAATATAATGGACTGGATATTCTTAACATTGCCAGTATTTTCATGTACTTGAGTGGTCCAATATTTAGGTGAAATCAGTAAACACTGAATAACAATTTTTGTACAACCAGGAAATTTGTAGTAAAAATTTGTAGAAAATAAAGAGCCTTAGAAGTAGACTGGAATTAATTCAATTATTGTATGTTATCGGAGCTTAGAACAGTGTTGTATATGCTTTTGTTTTTTAAGAAAGTACTTGCCAAACTTCTCAATTTATGGAGAATGTAATGATCTGGTGGTCCTTTCTGGCCTTAACCTCTGTGACTCTATGACTCTTTTCACTGGCAGCCATCGATCCAAATTAGGTTATGGTACACAGGTTAAGAGGTCTAATCAGGTGCCTGATGAATCTGCTTGTAACTGGCAAGCCCAGTTCAATAGTGCCACAGCTTCTTACGAATATCACAGATCCACGCGTTGTCCGAGTTAGAGTCCAAGATTGCATCATGATGCTTTCTTCTTTCTGCTTGCTTCCATCCTCTGGATAAAAGTTGCTTCATGTTGAGCTTTGCACCAAGTGTCTTCCCCTTCAGACCTGCCAAAGCCCTGCCCTTGTTGAGGTGAGATAGGTGTTATGGGTTTGATTCAAAGCCTATTGAAAGCCTTCCAAAATTGATCATTGTTGCATGTTCACATTATCATAACAGCCCCAGATCCTCTCTCTCGTGATTTATTTCCTCAAATCTTCTTTTCAATAACTGATCAGCTCTCTTTTTTGGAAGCTTTCTTATTTTGATTTTTTTTTCATACTTCCTGGAATAATGTTATTGGTCATAATAGATGGTTAAAACTGTTCAACACATGCGGCTCTGTTTGGTAATGTTTGGTAATCTTTGATAATGGCACAAGTACTCAAAGATCTAGTTAGTATGTCTTTCTTCACAACCACAAAAATATCCATGTCACTGGGAGTGATTTTTTTTCTTTCCTGTCTTTTGAATCATGCTACAAAGATTGATTGCCACTTAAAAGACAAGATAATTTGTGCTTGGTGCACATAATACATTTGGAGGAGAACAGGACCTTTTAACCCCCGCATAAAGCATCCTAATTTTAGGGCAATATGGGCTTCAGTTTCACATATCAATAAATATTTTTTGGAAATAAATCATATGTCAGTTTTAATTATCCTTTGGATAATTCAAACCCCTAGTGCTTTATCCCTAAAGAGCTAGTGGCTTTCAGCGACTGTATATGCTCAGATTGAGACAGATCCAGATTTAACTGCACTTGCCATACAAAATTTATTCTGAATTACATAGCATTTTTAGTTCACAGTGTAAACCTCCCTCCCCACCTCAGTATGCAGTATAAAGCAATATCCTCAGTATGCAGCAGTATCCCCAGATACATTTCAGAAGGAAAAAAAAAAGTTTCTATACCCAGTTTAAGTCAGTTGATTGTTGTTGTTTTTCATTACATTTTTGTGCACTGCTGAAATTTGGTGTGTTAGCCGACAATGAAATGAATCAGGAATTATTTGAAATCCTGTAAGAAAAACTTTTCTCGGGAGATTTCAGCCTAGTTTTGTGGACTTAAGAGGGTCATAGAAGCATAAAAATGTTTAGCTGACCAGTCACACTGAGTTGCAGCTTTGAAAATTTTTGAGATTCAACCATGAGGGATAATAATAAATACATTTATTTTAGCTAATGAATGTGGCTTTCATTTTGTATATTACTTATTACCTTTACAATTCCTTCCTTGTTAAGCAAACAGCTGTGTAATGTTGTTATACTCTTGTCTTTCTGTTGACTTCCATGGGCTTTGTACCAGATCCAAAGATAATATGACTTTACAAGAGGTTTGATGGAAGACAAAGTGTCAAAAGGGAGAGGACCAACTTCTGTAGATGAGAACAAAGCTGGTCCAATAAAAGTTCTCTCATCCACCTTGTATCTCTAATACCTTGGAGCCAGCACAACTACAGCAACACTGCATATTGACTTGATGAGTAACCTTGGAAAAGTCACTTCATCCCTCTATCCTTCAGTCCTCCCGTCTATACAATGGGAGGAACACTACCACAGAGGGGAGATGTGTCTCATAAAACATTAATATTTGTAAATACAGAATTCTTCCAATTACCCAAATAGTATGGGTAATAGAGATTTTATTTGGACAATCAGGAGTTCAGATACTCGAAAGAGTGGGCGTCATTAAGCAGTGGGATGGCTTGTCATGCTTGTCATCCTCCTCTCACAGTCCTAACAGGGGGTCTTTTCTCCACCCCATTCATTTGCTAGTGAGGCTGCAGAGGGCTCCCTGTGCTGCCGCAAGGTTGGCAACACCAGATCCCTACAGGCACAAAGTGTGGGCCAGAGCAGAAATCCCAGCCAAGACTCTGCTCTGCCCCTCCAGAACCTCAGCTTTCCCTGAACCTGTTGGGATTGGGTGTCACCTGCTGGCAGAGCCATTCAGCAGCAGGGTGGCCTCTGCCATGGTCAGGGAGCTCATCTTACTCTTCCACCGCTTTGCAGTCCTGCAAACCTCTGCATTAGCCAAATCCCACTTTTTGTCCCTCAGCATGAGGATTTGGGATATAGGTGTATACTGTACATGTAAAGGATTCTATGGAAGATGCTATCTATCCAGTCCTTCACATTGCTCCATGCAGAGACCCATTGATTTCACAGGGGACTACCTGAGTAGTACAATCTGCAGGATCATGACCTAAGTGCAAATAACTGCTCTAATAAAGGGAGCCACTTGCTGGGGCACAAACAGAAATAAATACTCCAATAGCTGTTTGTAATGCTTTGTTCCAGCTCAAACTGGATCTCTGTGAGAAGGAATGTTAATAGGAGAAAAGACATAGCCTAGAATATTGGTAAACAAGAAGATTAAAAACATTAACATGAGAATGTTGTTGATGAAAGATGCATTTAAGGCCTTTTTTAAAAGTTCACATAGCTAAACATGCAGTCAACAGTTATGACAAGAATGAAAAAAGTCTAAAAGATAAAAACAACAAAAAAAAATCCTCTTTTTGCAAATGGAAAGTCCACTCAGGTGAAGCTGAAACTATATTTCTAGATGCAACTCTATAGTACCTTGCAGAACTACCTAAATCAAACAGACAGTCAGGCCAAAGAACTGAAAAAGATGTCATAACAAATTCCTTTTAAATAATTTCAGATGCTTACCAGAGTCCACCACTTTGTAGTTTTAAAGAGATATTAGGGCAATTCTTTTACTGGGAATGATATTTCAAATATTCTTTGCTCTTATCCTTTCTCATTTTTGTAGGGATTAAATTTATTTTGCTCTATTATCATATTTATCAAACACAGATCTATAAAAGATGCTCTATGTGATACTTCCTCTAAGCTTCTAATCTTCGATAAATCTCTCTTTACATTATGTTTCATCTGCTTTTTTGTTATTTTACTGTGATTAACCTATGTAATTCCTTTTGTGAAACAGATCTTTTATCTCTGAGGAAATTAGAACTATTTTTTTTAGATCATTAAATAGTGTATAATCTTCAAATGGGACAGTCAGAAACTGTAATCAGTGACATCACCATGACAACCGATTAAGAAATGTCTAAAGAAGCTTCTGAAAATTTAATTTTTAAATATAATGCATTTAAATGAGTTCATCGGAACAAAGAGTCCAAAATAGATTTATTGTGAATTAAACCATCTGTAAATAATTTGTCTATTCAATGAACACTTCAGCAAAGTCTAGCCACACTGACTTCAAAGGCATTACTCTTCATTTGAAGCAAGGGAAGGATTTAGCCTTATATCTTTAATAAGAACACAATATCTTTGTTTGAGAAACAGAGTAAGAGTTGGTTGTTAGTTGCATAAGGCCAGATTCTGCCACCCTTACTCACCTGGATAAAACTCAACTCCATAGGGAGCCTCATTCATTTGAATGGTACTCGTGGAGGAAGGTGCTGCACAAAAGAAAAGGCAATAGAATCTGGCCCAAGATGTATTGCTTATTGCCTCACTTTCTCTAAACAAGTGAAATTGGAAGCAACAAAAAACATCATTATGATGTATGTTGACACCAGTCAAATATAACTAAAACTTGTCCAAGTAGTGCCTAACTGCAATATAATGTGTTACAAAGTTCTATAATTTATATGACCATTGATTTAGGAAGTGCTGCTCCTGAGAGTGAAAAGGCACTAATCAAAATAATTTGTGTGTGTGTGTTAGAATCTGAAAGAGAATGAAAACATCTTACAGCTAACCTGCTCGAGAAGGTTAGAGTTCTATCCATCAAAAACTACCTAGCCAGCATGCTTGCTATTCAACTCCTGAACTCATCTATGATTTCCTTCATATCCCAAGGTATCTAATCTGCCCATTCAAGTTGCATCTGTTATTATGGTTTGTACTCAGCTTTTATGTGCATGTCTCTCAATTTTGTCAGCTGTGTTTCTTACCCTCTTTTTGCAGAGCGGGTCTCTTGTTACTTACTCTCCACGCTTGGTGAATAATGTTTATAAGAATAAAGTATTTTCCAAAATATTTGACTGTGATAAATGTTATATTTTTGAATCTGTTTTCTACAGAATGTAAATTTATCATTTAAAAGACAAGGTTGTCCTGGAGTGCCTGGGGCAATGGTCTGGAACTGCTCCCTATGAAGCCAGTCAGGACTCTGGGTGGAAGCATCCTCTCTGGGAACAGCCTGTCTCCGGGCTAGGAGCTTCACAGCTTACAGCTTCCACCTTCTTGGGTCTGACCTCGAAGCATTCAGCACCTTCTGCACTTCCCCCCACGAGCCCGCCCAGGCAGGGTCCTGGGGAAGCCCGTGGGTCTGCACCCCAACTCCACAGTCAGACGTGACTCTCAGCCAGCCAGTAAAACAGAGGTTTATTAGATGACAGGAACATGATCTAAACAGAGCTTGTAGGTAGAGCAAATGTGACCTCTGAGCTTGATCCATTATGGGGGGGGCAGAGAGCCAGGTAGTTCATCTGCCCTTCCCTGCCTGACTCCAGCCAGCTTCAGACTAACCCCCTAACCCCTCCTCTGCTTTTCCTTTGTCTCTTTTCCCAGGCCAGAAGGGTCACCTGACCTCCTTTGTTCTCAGTTTACCTAACACCTTGCAGAGAGGGTGAAGGGCCAGGCCCAAGACAGGGTGTCGACTACTTACTTACACTGTCGCTTTGCTCTGCACCAGTTATACACCCTTATCCCTCCACACAGATACTCAAGAAATGCATAGGGAAAACTGAGGCACTCACACAATATCCAGAGGAAACATTAAGAATATTCCCACTCCATCACAAAGGTTCTAGCCTTTTTACACTGCAAAGCCTTCACCACAGGGCAAGATTTTCAGCTGGTATAAATCAGCAATGTTCCGTCTAAAATCCGCAGGGTTAAGCCCGTTTATATCAGGTGTGGATCTGGCCCTTTAAATCACAGAAATGTAGGGCTGGAGTGACCTCAGGATGTCATCTAGTCCAGCACTCCACTGTTCTGCTGCCCTATTAACCAAGATTTGTATAATTCAGTCCCAATATGATTTGAGAGTGGTTTGCCAGAAAAAAATATTGGCCAAGATTTCCAAAAGTGTCTAGTAATTTTGGAGTGCCCAACTTGAGACATGTCAAAGAGGCCTGATTTTCAGAAGTGGATGTCCAGCACTTCCTGCAAATTAGCTTTATTTTAGATGTTTAAATCTAGCACCCCAAAAATGGAGGCACCCTAAACCAACAGTCACTTTGGAAAACCTTGCCCCATGGATTTACAGAACACTGACTTTCTGTGAAACTCCTTTTTATTCTTTTACTAATGAGACACTTCACCAGCTTGTCATCACCTGCTGTGTTTAATTCTCTACATGTAAAAAAATTAGCTCACTCTCTTTGCTGATGATATTAATGTGTTTTGTACTAAATAAGAATGAAGCTCATGTTTACACATCTTGTCAGAAGGCTGCTTTAAAAGCCCTTCCTTAGATTACAGTAATGAGATCAAACATAGACTATTTGTTAGTTGCCCTAGAATTAGTCTAATTTCAGCCACATCTACAGTTCCAGGGGCAGTAACAAAACAAACAAACAAGCAAATAAATAAACTTTCCCTGCCCCCTCGCCCCTCCATGAACTCAAAGATGACTCCAGCCATGTTAATCTATGTTTAACATGACTATGTAGGCCCAGATCAGCTCCCTTGCTGAACAGCAGAACAACTTCCCCCAGGCATGAAGAAGTTGTGGGACAGAACCTGTCCACAAGGGTTCCTCCATGGAGATCACTTCTCGACAATCTACTGCAATTTCCTCCTGCAGTACAGTAAATCAGAATTGCCTACAGGGAAGCTTTGAGCCTTTGCATTGTCTCTATCTCCTCACACCTCTATTCTTTTTCTTGTTGGCTTCCTAGGAACATGGTTCTATAGCAGTAGTGTTCTACCAGCCTCTTTCCTTCATCATGGTGGCCCTTAGGACAATCGGTAGACCTGGGGATGTGAAGCCCCTGGAAATCATAATATAGCTAAGGATGTTTTATAATGTACATCCCCTTAGGCCATGTCCTGTGGCACTTTCCCAGCCCCAGGCCCATTCACTTGAATAGACTACAGACTGATATAACATCTAATGGGGAATGGTGGAGGAAGGATTGTGGAATTAGTAAGAGAGATGATCTGGGACTTAAATGTGGGAATAGGTCTAAAGAATGTAGGAAAATAGAACACTAAATTATATCTTAGCTGCACATTAGTCAGCATCGCTACTGTGATGCAGTATTGGTTGTCTGGATGTCCTTCTCTATAAAATAAAGAAAATTCAGAAGTTGTACTGTCTTGCAGTCAGGGAAGACAAGACTTAATTCGTCTGAAAAGCACAGTGGTCGTGTTCAGTTTGCAGACCACTCAGGAGCTAATGTAGTTAGGGAGCTTTTATGCTGGAGACAGCTAGAGCTATCCTTTTTTTTCATACTAAATAAATTTGAGTAAATTAAATACTATAAAGCCATCTGCTTTCTATTAAAAAAAATCTGTTCCAATGCCACACAGATCTGGAAAGTCAAAGAATGGTAGTACCTTGCTACAGTATATGGCTTCTACATGAACATTTGTTTCTAATCCTATTATTTCGTTGCTGTATTTTTATTTACCAAGAGAACAGAACTGTGCACTTTTACCTTGTGATTCAACATTTTAGTTTCTGTTGTCTTCCCAGCATATGCTGGCAACTCTATACCCATCATGGGAACCTTCTTCTTGTTAAACAGAAGAATAGACAGATGGAACTCTGTGTTCGCTTTAAAAATAAAGGAAACATGTTGGGAAGAACTCTAGCAATCAATAAACTATTGTGTGTGTGCAAATTAGCAGAGATTCATCCGAAGAAAGAGAATGGAAACCAAATCATGATTAAATCTTAATTAAATAGCCTCTTAGAATTGGTATGGCAACTTCCACCTTTTCACGTTCGCTGTGTGTATATATCTTCCACTGTGTGTTCCATTCTATGCATCCGATAAAGTGGTCTGTAGCCTACAAAAGCTTATGCTTAAATAAATTTGTTAGTCTCTAAGCTGCCACAAGTACTCCTGTTCTTTTTACAGATACAAACTAACATGGCTGCTACTCTGAAACAAATCATGATGAAGGTGGAACAGAGAAGGAGTTAACAGCCACAATCTAAGGAAAACAGGCTGTTGAATTTCAAGACTTAGGGGTTTCTTTTCATCAGGGTAAAGAATTAAAAATCCATGATCACCTCTTTCCAACTGAAGTCAGAATCAATCATGAAACTCTAAAATGTTGCTGACCAACAGCAAAAAGGGAATTCAGTGGAAGGATTTTTAATCGCAAGACCTTGATAATAACTACTCCTATCTCTTGTACGAAATTTTGCTCTGACCGAACAAAATGATCTAAAAATAAGTAAGACTCAAATTCCCAGCAAATTTACAAACTATTTGATGAAATAATGCAAAACTTTTAAGCTGTAATAAAGGTTCTTTTTAAAAACTCTATAAAATAAATTTTAAAAACCCGTGTGTTTTATTTTATATTGCTTAGTTTTAAATATATTTATTAAATATTTACATAACATCCTTCTTTAAAAATGAACTTGCATTACATTGTTTTCTATTTTCCATCCAATGGGCCTGATTTTGCCATCTTCACTCATCTGGTTTCTATTCAAGATGGCTGACCATTTAAATAAACATGTCATTGAAGTATAAGCATGTTATGTCTAATATAGATGTTCCAGTGGCTAATCCTGTTCTTACTCAAGTTAATAGAAGTTTTGACATTGGCTCCAAAGAAGGCAGGGTGAAATCTTTGCCTTCTTTCCCAAATTGTCTCAGTAAAATTTTAGTAATCCTTTCCTAATGCCAGAGTGACATCTGCCTTCTCAAAGCATGGATAAACTCATGTTCTTTTTAAATCCTTAGCTGGTTTCTGAGTCTGGTGGTGGTCTTGGTGGACACATGTCTAATTGGGTTGCCAAATTTCTATTTGCAGCAAACCGAACACCCTCGCACCCCAACATGCACTGCCCCTACTGCGAGGCCACACCCCCTGCTCACTTCATCCCTTTCATCCATCACTCGCTCGAGTCTTCCCCACCCCCACTTACTCATTCATTTTCAAAGGGCTGGGACATGGGGGTTGAGGTGCAAAAGAGGGTAAGGGCTCTGGCTGTGGATGCAGGCTCTGGGGTGGGGCTGGAGATGTTGGGTTTAGGGTGCAGGAGGGGGTGAGGGCTCCGAGTGGGGGGAAGGCTCTGGGGTAGCACCGGGGATGAGGGGTTTGGAGTGCAGAAGAGGCTCCAGTCTGGGGCAGGAGGTTGAGGTGTGGGAGGGGGCTCCAGGCTGAGGCAGGAGATTGGGGTGTGGGAGGAGGTATGGTCTCTGGGGGCGTGGGCTCCAGGGTGGGACCAGAAATGAGAAGTTCAGAGTATGGGAGGTGGATTGGGGCTGGGGCATGCGGTTGAGAAGCAGGGTGCGAGGGAGAGCTCTGGCTGTGAGTGCAGGCTCTAGGGTGGGGGGTAGCGTTTGGGGTTCAGAAGAAGGCTCAGGGCTGAGGCAGGGAGTTCAGGCTTACCTCAGGCACCTTCCAGGAAGCAGCTATATCTTCTTCCAGCTCCTAGGCAGAGGTGCAACCATGTGGCTCTGCACACTGCCCACGCCTGGAGGCACCGCCTCCTCAGCTCCCATTGTCCCCGAGGCCATCCCTCCATCTAGGAGCCAGAGGAACGTGCTGTCAGCTTCCCAGGAGTCACAGGGAGCCAAGTAGGGAGTATCCCTGCACCACCAACTAAATGGCTTTTAATGGCTTGATCAGCGTACTTTTCCAGTCAAAAACTGGACATCTAACAACCTTACTGTCCACAAGGAAATGACCTAACACCAACAAAGTATTTAACAAAGGTTTAGGAATATTTCACATATCCTTTATTGTGAAATAATCTCTGCTTTAAGAAAATGATGTATTTACAGAGCTGCTGCCACTGCAGCTAACATTCTAGCTCCCCGCACAAAGACTGAGTTCTTGGTGCCTCCTACAAATTGCTCCTCCTACTGCCTGTGCTCTTCCCTCTAAGTTCCATGCAGATTGCTGTAATGGACAGTCATCATACTCATGACTGACTGGGGTAGATCTAAACATCTGAACTAAAGGTGTAACTCTCCGAATCTCACTTTCACCCCTCTGAGTTATTGTTTTAAAATTGACTATACTGAAGGACTGGTCCCAACACCACAAACTCTCACAGGTAGAAGTAATGCTTATTCTCCAGTGCCACTGAGACTACTCACATTAGTAATCTTTGATAGGAATGAGCCTGATCCTGTTGGCAGTGGCATCAATGTGAAAACTTCCATAAACTTCAGTAAGAGCCGTCAACCCCTGAAACATTGTGTGAGAAATTTTGTTTGCTTGTTTTTCTCTGTTACTGTGTTTTCATTAAAATGAGCAGCCTTACTTACTAGAAACATGTCACATTGATAGGAATTCTCTCTCCTGCTACTTTCCTTAGATACATTTCACAAAATAAGCAAATTGCTCTGTGTGTTTTGGTTATTTTGACATTTTAATTAAAACACAATTGCCATTTGCAGTATTGTACAGGTTCAGCTTTAGATAATGTTGTGTGCTTAATATACTACTGAAGAACTATGATCAAGAAACAACTATTCTGGAAAGGCTGTATTTGGAAGTCTTGTGGGTTTAGGAATACGAGATTAGCCTCTCTGAATGCAATTTAGAAATTTTATTTCATGACAAAGTTAGGAAAAAGGAATTTGGCAAGCAGTTCATGCTATGCAGTTCTTTATCCAATGATGTTCTGTGTGCAGGGCCAAAAGCCATGTAGTTAAGCAGAGCATCTGAGTGCAGCACTGGACTAGCTGCATTACATCTTTTCAGTTCTCCACGGAGCCTACTCCTGCAGTGTGATCAGCTATTGCGGGTCCCTTCACAAGTGTGTGATCCCATTGAGGGCAAGGAGACCCCACACAGGTGCAGAGGGTCATGCTAGCAGATTGGATCTCAGGATCAAAACCATGGCTGCTCACATTTTAATCATTCTCTTTAACCATTAAATTGATGCAGAGCCACCAAAGCACTAAACAACATGCATGTTTCAGAAAGCTAAATAGCTAAGAACAGTATCACCATAAATGAAGGTGACATTTCTGAACACTTTCATAATTAATAAATATAGGCATTGCTTTTTAAAAATAATTTCAAGGGGTGCCACAGTAGAATGTCAGAGAGAGATGCATCAAGAATATTAAAATACTTACTAGATGATGTCATACATTATTACACAGCACTTACATTTTAAAATACCAAACTAGATTTTAATGTCTATTCAATCCATCTCTTAGTAATTAGGAAAAACAATTGATATTAACCATTTACTAATTACTAATAAATGATTTATAAAAGCTATTAATTTTAAATGTTATTTTAAAAACATTATTTGTTCTTGAAGGCAAAGATATGCTCATTTTAATATTCAACCTTTGCTTATATGATTATAAGCTTGACAGCATTTAGATATGATCTTGTCTGAATACTAGAGCTATGGATGAACTTTTATGACTGGCAGTGATATACAATGATAAAGTGCTACTAACTTTGAAAGCAGTACAAAGCACTTTATAAGAACATAAAAACATAAGAAAGGCTGTACTGGGTCAAATCAAAGACCATCTAGCCCAGTATCCTGTCTACCGACAGTGGCCAATGCCAGGTGCCCTGGAGTGAGTGAACATAACAGGTAAAGATCAAGTGATCTCTCTCCTGCCATCCATCACCCCCCTCTGACAAACAGAGGCTAGGGACACCATTCCTTACCCAGCCTGGCTAATAGCCATTAATGGACTTAGCCTCCATGAATTTATCCAGTTCTCTTTTAAACCCTGTTATAGATCTAGCCTTCACAGCCTCCTCAGGCAAGGAGTTCCATAGATTGACTGTGTGCTGTGCAAAGAATTTCCTTTTATTTGTTTTAAACCTGCTGCCCACTAATTTCAGTGGGTGGCCCCTAGTTCTTCTATTACGGGAACAAGTAACTTTTCCTTATTCACTTTCTCCATGCCACTCATAATTTTATATACTTCTATCATATCCATAAATATACTTTCCAAGTTATAAATGCCATTTTTCCTATTCCCTTTGCTACGCTGAAGCTTGGAATCCTTGCACAGGAATTTAATGGATATTTTAATCCTGATTTCAGTGGTAATGAGATTAGGCCTTTAAAACAACAGACCAGACTCTCAGATGGTGTAACTCACCATAGCTCTGTTTGGATTCAGTCGTTAATTACAAACGATGGAGGACCTTTACAGTGTCAGGTTTTATTTTAACTGGTTCACTCATCTCTAAGCTAGGGCCTGATTCAGCTCCCAATGAAGTCAACATAAAGGGCTCTCAGCTGGAGTTTATTGGGCACTTGACTATATCTGCAAAGTTTTAAGCATAAATTATTCCTCCCCGCTTGTCTGTGTAATATATATACAGAAAGAAAACACATGAGCACTGGCAGCAGCAGTAAGGATGTGAATAGAACTTAGACATGGACTCAGGCTGCAAAACTCAGACCCTAATTTTGAAAATATCTAAGTATGTGAGCATTAGAACCACAGTTTTCGTTTAGGCCCATATCTAGATTCCCCCCTATGTACTGTAGTTTGTATTCATGGAATGACAGTAACTAGGATCAGCTGTGGGTTGGCCACAAGCTCCATGTAAGTTACATTGCCTTAGATGGAAAGACAGTCACGGTTTGGTCCTCAGTTCCCCCTTACTTACTGAAAGGAAGTAATCTCATACCAGCCCTTTACTTGGGACATATTATTTCCCCACTCCATACCAGCTCAGCTGGCCAACATGTGGTGAGGAGGGAAGGAAGTCAAGGCTCTGTCCATTCCATGCTGACTTGCACAAGAGAGGGAGTGCTGTCCCTGCAGGTTGTCCATTGCCCTATTCTACTACCCACAATACATGCAGTCAACACAGGGCAAGTTACAATCTTTCCCCGCATGCTATGGACAGATCAACTATGTGTGATTAAATGTGGGAATAAAAAGAGTTTCTTATTGTTTTAAAAATAATTTTATGTACTTTTAATGTTTTTACCATAGCAACCCGGAGGAAGACAAATCCAGTACCAAACCATATCTGCACTAGTTTTATCAGCTGCACTGCTAAAGATGAAACCCCCTTTCCCACACTCCCCAAGACAGTCGGTCTGACACTATAGATAGCTCTTTTGAGCTACGTGTGGAGTCATCTACTGAAGTAAAAGAAGTTTCCAAGTGTTTCTTCTTCAGACAGTTTTATCATATGATTTTCTTAGTGTCTACGGAGTGTCATTTCATTTCGGTTGATTATGCAGAAACTTTGTAATGGGAAGATTGTGAATTTATATTCCTTTTGAATGTGGAACTCCTGGAGTCCTGGGAAGAATTCTACTTTTCTGCGAAGTATTTTTTCCTTTGGCATAACTGACTTTTCTTCTGTCTTTTTTTGTTGTTTTTGCACATGAAATGGTGTTTATACAAAAGCACCCTTTGGTGAGCAACACCTGTTCACCATGGTTGCTCTGTTAAGCACTGCCTAATAACTAAACAGGCTCATATGTTCACTAACACTGCTTCCTGGTTTATATGCAAACTTTGTTCTTTGTTATGTTCTGCATTTCCTCAAGATATTTTTTCCTGGTACAACACAGTTGAAACATAACAGGATCCAGCAAATTATTTTTTCCTTGAAATACACAGTACATTATCCTATAAAATGGAACATACTGCAAGCCTGAGGTAGCATTTCTAGGAGCGACTTTGCTTCAAATACTGTGGGCAATCCTCAGAAGCTTTGAAAGCTTATTCCAAGTAAATAAAGCTCTCCACTCTTTTTAAAGCATCCCAATCACCATGGTATCTAGATGGCAATAATACTTAGTATTTTACTCATTGGGTAATGCACAAATATTAACTAACTAATTTGCATGGCATCCTAGAGAGGCCCAGATTGTATTATTACCATTGTTTTATAGATGGAGAAACTGAGAAAAAAGGGTGGCATGACTTTTGCCCAAGGCCACACGATGGGTCGGGGTGAAACCACGATTAGAACTCAAATCCTAGCCTTGTCCTTGTTCCTCTAAATTAGACCATTCCCAGCTGCCTTATATGAGCTATCAGAACATCTTTGTTCTGCAAACATGAACTGGATAGCTCATGAGAACAGACTTTTATGAGACATGTCTTGAACATCTTGCTTTCCAGTCAAGATGGAAATACTGCCAGGTGTAACCAGGAAGCATAGATTTAGGAAAACTTGCCACCCACCCTCCCCACCAAAAACCCACCCCGATTTGGGTAAAATCACCCCCCCCCCCCAAAAAAAAACAAGAAACTCAAAAAAAAGAACAAAAAAAAACTTTGTTAAAAATTGTTTGTTTTAGGAAAAACCTCAGATAGGTCTATATTTTGTTTACCACAGTAGCTCATGTGGATATATATTTAATGATCCATGAAACTGGCAACGTTCTCTCTACTATTAACATACTTATTTATGTATTCCAACATTTTTCAGAACTTCTATGTACATCACAGTCTTCTCATATAACTTTATAAGCCAAATGACTCATTCATTTAGGCTTGTGAACCCCCTTCTTTTTGATGGTGTCAGTAAGGGCAGAACTTTTTATAATGTAGATCTCTGTAGCTGATCTAATTGTGTCAAAATACAAACTTAAATACTTGGATAGCCTGTTGAGTCCATCAATAAGAATGCTAGTTACTACTAGATGTGGTGGTAGCATTGTGTTCTGGACATCTGCTCACAAAACAGTAGTTTAAGACCTCTTAACTTAAGGGGGTTAAGTATCTGAAAACCAACACAGATACTTGTGTTGGTTTTCAGATACTGGCAATTGCCTACATTCTTGAATCTATGAGAAAGTCCCCTGGATCTGAGAACCTTAATCCCCACATGTGAAAGGCTAGTGAAGATGATAGGTGCAACACATGAAAGGGAGATCCACTACAAGGCACGGATATTCATCATCAGAGTTTCTCGGGATCTGAGTGAACTGGATGGGTCAGGTGAATTGATACTGAGATAGGTAATATAGATTCAAAAGGTTACCTATTTGAATATAGCCCAGACTGACAGCAATTAAAAATTGCTATAATTGTATAAGGCCTGATGATAGCCAATCCTAACATCATTTTTATGTTCATTTACAGTCCACCACAGACTAAATGGTTCATAAAGCAGCTCATGGATACCTTGTGAGAGATGGTGGTGAGAAAACTGACTTTGCATGTTAGGAGATTTCAACACACATTTCAAGAAGGCCACAGATGCAAAAGACAAAAGCTCATCTCATCATTTGCCTCCCAAGGACTTTCACAAGTCATCTCCGGACCAACCTACACAGCCAGTTACACAATGGACCTGATCTTTGGCCTAGGTATCAAGACAGAGGACATCACAACCTAGCCATTTTCTTGGATGACCATCACGTCATTAAGGCAGTGGTCAGAGACCTTCCATCCCCCAGACAACAAGACCAAGGATTCTGATTTGACCAAGACACATATTTATATATTATTTGACCTTGTCTTCTCTAACATAAAACAAATAACAGGTATAAAGACACACACTACCAAAATGTGTTTCTCTCTCTGAAGAGGGAATAAGAGAACAAACACTTGACAGATGAGTAGTCACGTGACAATGTATACTGAAAGGTGCTCAGATACTACAGTGAATGACCATGATACAAAAAACTGAACAGAATGTATGGGGAGGAAAGCGGTCTTAAACTACTGTTTTGTGAGCAGATGTCCAGAACACAATGCCACCACCACATCTAGTAGTAACTAGCATTCCTATTCATGGACTCAACAGGCTATCCAAGTATTTAATGGACACAGAGACTGAATACCTTCTCGTTCACATTAGGTATATTGATGAGGCAATGGGGAAGCTTGTGTTGTCTTTGACTATACTAGACCAGCCATGTAGATAGACGGAGGGATTCTGGTTTCCGGGCTGCCAGTCCTGATTTCCCAGAAGAACTAAATTCACTAACAACAACAACTAACAAAAAAATTCTAAGTCAGGATTAAAATAAATAATAAGTATAAATGATTTCTAAAACCGTATTTCATATTTATAATGTGTTCTACAAATATCTGGGAGGCAAGTGAATACTACAGCACTGTACTGATATAAAACTGGTTCTTTGTACTAAAGCAACCAGATGCCCAAACTTAGCAAGCTGATATACTTCAGTGTTCAGGAACAACAAAATAGGTAGTATAATATATACAATTACTTCAGTACACTTTATACAGCAATAGCTTCAGCCTAGTTAGCCATAATGGATGGGAAATTCATGTGCATTTTTCTTTATCATGGCAAGTAAATATCAATCTGTTGACAAATTTATTAGGGAACTTTGAGAGATTTACTATGAAACCTAATCATGAAAAAATTGAATGACTACAAAGTCTTTGTGAAAAAACCCAAATCCTGTAGTAATCAGTGTTGGATGAGACTCATAAGATTTTGATATTCTATTCCTTTAATTGAGAAGCATTCAAAAGGTCAGATGCTTATTTCTAGTTTATGAAAACATGCCCAAACCTCTTTTAATTTAGTAATTAAGATAGAAATCTCACATGGACATGGCATGTCTGGTACCTCCTGCTTCTGGATATGCTGGAAATGTGGGGTGAAAGTATTTATTGAGTCTTTTTATGCTTCCACTTCCATTTCCAACTTAAAACTAGGACATTTTAACATTACATCCTATAGTGTTTAATAAAAGCATTGATATTTGTTTGATATATGATAAGGAGTAGAAACAGCTAGCCTGATTGGGACACCTGAAGCCAATCAGGGACTGGCTGAAACCAGATAAAAATCTCCCAGTTAGTCAGGTGGCTGTGGGTGTCAGGAGCTGTGAGAGGAAGTTGTGCTGTTGGTGAAACTGAGTGGTGGACAACATATCATACAGAAGGAAGGAGGCCCTGAGGTAAGGGTGAAATGGAATTTGAAGAAGTGGGGACTGCTGTGGGGAAGTAGCCCAGGGAATTGTATTGTGTTTTGTGGATAAAAGGTCAGCTATCTTAGCTGATACTATTAGGGTCCCTGGGCTGGAGCCTGGAGTAGAGGGAGGGCCTGGGCTCCCCCCTTTTTTTCCATCTTCCATACTAGCCTGTGATGAAGGTAACTCACTAGGTGGTGACTCTTGCCAATTATACTGAGAAAGGGAGGTCACTCTGGGGCCTAGATGAGTCTCTGAGGCCACTAAATCTGCCAGGAAGCGCAGGACCCACAAGTACAAACTTGGAGCTTTGTCACTATATATATATATATATTCCTTCACCCTGTTTCAAAGGTTTAGCTTGTGGATGGGTCTGGTTACTGAGGGTCATGTGATAAAATGATGATGCGAATATTTCTTTAAGAGGGAGTTTGCCTATAAAAAAGAGGAAGACGTACTGGCTACACTAGCCAGATCAACTTGGTGGGAGATCTCAGGGACTGACGAGAGACACTTTGGGAAATGCCAGGCAGGAGGATCTGACTTTGGATAGGCACAGTAGAGTCTGGGAAAAACTTATTGTTGAATTGACATTGAATTGATATGTTGTGTTAATAAACTAGACCCTAAAAGGGGGTGTTACTTGACTCATGAGAGTTTGTATGTAGTTATTGGGGCAAACCCAGAAGAGGGAAACTATAGCAGTGGACATAAGTGTAGAAAGAAGTCAGAAAAACCAGTCACAGAAAGCCAACACTTTATTAATATGTGCACAGTCTGACATCAATAAAGATAACTAAAGCTTAAAGGGGCAGGCTACCCTTAAACTTCACTATCATCCAAGTCTTCCAAAGGACATCCAGTCACACCACAAACCAACCCACTTATTCAACTAAAGAAGGGGTGGGATTGCTAAGGATAAAATGGCTGTGAGAGACAGACCATCATACTTTGGATTTTCTGCTCCCCAATCAGGAGCAGAGCCAAATGTGGCTACCTATTATTATTAAACCGACATTCAGAGAAGCAGAAAAGCAGGGAAAACCTGCTACCACTCTAGCCATGCATGAAGCCCTCAGCAACCCATCCCATCATGCCCCCACTCAATTGAGTAGCTATTTACTCAAAATTCTGCACCATCCTCCATCTCATTTACTTCTCCCTCTCTCTGCCCTCTGTGGGAATTAAAAAGGAACTGAGGGATTTCCAACACAGCAGAGAAGAAACCAGGAAGTGTCTGTTCCCCATCAATCTCACCCTGGTTATCAAAGTGGTTACTTCCAGTTATATTAACAGTGAAAACAGAAAAGAGTGCCCTACAGCACCATTATTTTTTTATTATCAAATAGAGACCGCATAAAACACAAGGGTCATATGCACTAAGTCAAGAAACTTGCACCTGGAAAAAATATTACAGATGTCACATCCGATTCAACAGTGACACAGTCTGGAGATGTTTTTTTAAACAATTTCAACACATTTAAGCCTGAAATAGATTAGATAGGTGAGCTGGTTCAGCTAAAATAAACACTCAAATTTCCCTTTCCCCAAAAAGTAGTTTCAAATGCATTGTTTTTGTGAGATTATGTTGAATCTTCACTTCCAGGTTCCCATGAAGACCAGAAATGATTGTGCTGTCACATGTGTTCTCTATAGAGTTGGTCAGGAAAGGGAGGCTTTTTTGAACATAAAATTTGAACAAAAACAGATTTTCTTTTTACTTTTCATTAAAATATATAAAATCTGAGGTCTGTCCAAAACTAAAACATTTTGGCAAAAAAAAACCCAACAAAAATTGGTTTGGGGATTTTCAGCTCTCTGAGGAAAAGTCAGTTTTTTTGAGCAACTGTACACTGTCCTCAAAACCAAATAATTTTGTCAAAAAAATGTCCATTGAAAAAAGTTTAAAAGGAAAATTTTCAACCAGCCCCACGGAATCTCAACCTCCAGGGAGCTCTTGACCAGATATGGTGCGGGGAGGGGCAGGTAAGTGAGGCAGGATGGTCACAACCACCTATCTGTCCCAAAACTTTTTTTCTCTGGTAACAGGGACTCATGGCATAGAAAATGTTAAGAACCACTATGCTTAAATATTGTAAGAGAAGCCTTTCTTCTATTATTGGTCATGCTGGAAGTAGGAGGTACCAGAAACTTCTTAAAGAAGATAATTATCTCATGATTTATGTTACTGTTCTATTTTCCAGGCTCAATAAGTTTACATAATTGGAATGAGCTTCAAGTAAGCAATGAAACTTTTGGATGTTTAGCTGAATTGAATCGCTAGACCTTTTAATATTCTCCCATTGCTCAAAATAAAGTTTTCCTTCATTCAATCATTTCATCTCTGGAAAGACCACACTACAGTTCACTCTGTCTACAGTCTGCAGTGCCTGTACACGAAGAACATATGAAGTAATTAGGAAGACATATGGTTTCTATCACAAATAATATATATTCTAGCAGACAATCAACGTATTACACATCTGCAAAGATATATAGGACAGTTTATCAATGAGATGAACTTTCTGTCACTCACACAGAGAGTTACAGATTTTTATTATCCTAGAGGCTACAACAGCACTTTTGGTCACTGGATAAAGGTATCTGAGCCTCTCACAGGCTACATTAAATAACATTGTAACGCTAGGTTCTGAAGTATATGTGAACATATTTGCTTGCCAGTCCCATCTATTGTGATGATCAATTTGTTTACTCTGTAGAAATTTCAGCTACTTGTAGTAATCAACTACTATATTACTGAACACTTGATTAGTTATAGACTAGCATAATCCTCAAATTTGATCTCCAGGGGTCTACACAGTAGCCAAATCTTCTTCCCTCTTGTATTATCTTTGGTCCTATAAAAATTAAAATGAACCATATTATTTCCTACATAATCAACAAGAACTATGTTTCACTCCTATTAGGATAGAATAATTAACACATACATGTACATTATAGGAGTAACATTCCGCTTAATTATGAGATCAAGTTTTGAGAAATTCCCAGAAGACATGATTCAAATTATGCCTTTTAAAAATTCATCATCATCAGTAACAAGACAGATCTGATCCTTCTCCTACTTATGTTCTCTCCTCTTCCCTCTCTCTTTTCATGGCACTTCCCTGCCATTCCCCTTTGATCTTTTCCATATGTCCCTCTAGTGCAGAAAGTGGCTGGAATTGATGGACTATCTTAGCATATCGGACTGTGGCATCAGAACAAAATCAGTGAAAATAAGCTTGTAAATGGGTTTCACTGCCTGTGAGGAAGCTAACTGGTCAAAATAATTCATTTTTTAATTTTTATTTTTTATTTTATTTTACAAAAAACAGGAACCATTTTTTCATGAAAACTTTTGTGAAATGTTTCCAGTTTTTGACCAACTCTAGTGAGGACATTGCTTTATTGTCATCTGAATTGATCTTTTTCCTTAGCTGGAAGCTCCCTTACAGTGTATCATGTTTCATTTAATTGTATTGTGCTGGTCAGCTATACATAAAGATATAGGTCCTCATTGGATGCTCATCATTAAAAGCCTCTGTGAAGGTAACTGAAATTCCAAACATGGTAAAGCATTTAAATACGGTGTTGAATCACATTTTTTCTTTACCTGATTAATATTACTTACATTCACTAAGCATCCCATTATTGATGACTATATGTTTTGATGTTGTAGAATTGAAATATTGACATTCACTTTTAAAGAGAGGGTTTTTTCTTTTTAATTAGGGATTAGGCACATCAGAGCTGACATCTTGTATCCTATGTTTCGGCTGAATGCCTTTTGAAACAGCCAAGGTAATGGTAGGCCTGCGAATAAGTGCCTTGTAATGTATATGTCAATAAATAACCCCTATACCATATCCGTGCAAATGAGTTGCAGTAACGAGGTACCTGTCATTCCAGATTGCCAACATTAATGTTTTTTTGTCTGTTTATGTTATTGCTGTATTCTATGCCCACTTTCAACAGATAATCCTTATATTAATGTAAAGAACTGAAAAATAAAATGTATATAATGATGATTATAAATGTTTTCTTGCTTACACAAGAAAAAAGGGGAAATGAATATACATACACTTTACAACATTCATGAGAGTGCAGGACAAACGTAACCAATTAGGAAAGCTTTTTTTTAAAAAAAACTATGGGTTAGATCATGGTTATGCTTTTTGGTTGGAATTGTCAAAGGAACCTAAGAGAATTAAGCACCTTATGTTCATGTAATTGAATTACAATCAGAGGTGGGCACTTAACTCCCTTAAACTCCATTGAAAATTCCAGCCTTCATGGCCACCCAAGGTGAAATCCTGGCCCTACTGATGTTAATGGGATTTTTCACTTCAGTGGAGCCAGGCTTTTTCAACCCCAGTGAGTAACCTACAAAGGGGCTGGCCAGAATTGCAAAGCTTGCTCCTAAAAAGCACCAGGATTGCTTTCAATTTGCCCCTGAAGCAGGTGGGGCACTGAATAGGCAAAACTGTGGGCACATGAAGGTAGGAGGCAGGTGTGTGGCATACCTTCCTCCTGAAATATCCCAATAAAGTCACATATCAGACAGTAGGAAGATGTCACCCACAACAGCTACTGGCAAGCTTGGTGTTGGTAGATCAACTACTGAGGTTGCTGTAATGAGTTCAGTCCCTTTTTAAGAGGATGTTGCTGCCCCAGGTCAAAAAGCTGGGCAGTGCACAGGATGCTGCTGATGGATTTGCAGATTCAGGGTGCCTGGATTGTACATGAAAAACTAATAGGACCAGGTACCTAATATTTGTTCCTCACCACAAGTCTTAGATTTCACTGGCAGAAACGGGTATTTCACCCTGGTAAGGCCTAGTTGATTGCTGTGGTTGGCTCATCAATATTAACAAGGGGTGATGTGGATAGGTCCAGGAGGCCAGGATCTCTAGAAACTCACCCACATTATGCAATTAAAATTAGAACTTTTCTTTTAAAACCCTATGAACATTAATGGTGTAACTTGTGTCACCATGAATCCCTTATAATCTTGATGCATTAGGAGACATCTCTATATCTTCATTTGGACAATTTACCTCATATTCCAGTGTATGTGAGAACATGTCAACGAAGCTAAAATCTCATTGTTCACACTGCATACTCAGAGTCCACTGTAAGAGCCATGTCCTGTGCTTTTGCATGGTCTCACCCAAGGGTCCTGGACTTCCTTGCCTTCTGGAGAGAGAACTACATCCAGTCCTATCTTAACAGTAGTCAGCAGAATTCAAAGACATTTGAGCGCTATTGGAGCAAATGCAGGAGAATGGACACGCCCATGGCCCAGTGCCCTAGCAAAGCCAAGTTGCTGTGGCAGAGTTTTAAAAATTCTGGGCACAAAATCAGATCAGAAAAGAGTTTTGTCACTGCCAGAACATATTAATTAATTATATTGGGACAAGACACCAGATAAATCTAAAAGAACTCTTATGTGAATGCAAGTTTTTGCCCCCAAAATAAGTTACACTGAAAAACTTTCCCATGTAGACAAGACCATAAAGTGTAGTCTATCTGGGGCAGGAACCTTAACTTCTTAGCTATTTTCAAGAGCCTCCCACCCTCCTGATGCTGTACATATGGTAAACAATGCCTTCCCTCCCTTCCTTCACAACCACTGTGATACATCTCCAGGAAGAAAGATTGGAAATGAAGATGATTCAGGCCTGATTGTTAAAGATGTACATGTGAAATGCACAGCAATAATATGCATACAATTAAGCTGTTAATGTATATGCAAATTATTAGAGTACACTAAATAGTACATAAAGGAATATTCATTTGAACAAAACTTGTATTGTTTACAATTGTTTTTTTTTAAAAAAAACAAAATAAAAATGAACTATCAGCCATTTTTCTGCCTTTTATGTTTACTTTCTGTGAATATCTGAGCAAGGGATTTTGCACAAAATCAGCACAAGAGACTTGTTTTTCAGGCTCAAGCGTGCACAAAAATCAAATTTTTATGTAGCCCAACTGGTAGCAGAGACAGTCATCCAATCAAGGAACAAAATTTTAGCCTCGATTTAGGAAACTGTTCTTATAGGACAGCTTCTAAACACATCAATATAATTTAAAATATGCATGTGCCTAACTGCTGCCCTGAACTGGAGCCATAAGGAAAACTTTGAGCAATCACAACTAAGCAATGTAGCTCAGGTTTCAATTTGCAATAAGACTTGCAGAAAACTGCTTATAAGGATCCTATTTAGAAATTTTATACACACACACACACACACACACACACGTAAAATAAATTCAAACAACAAATACATTAGAGAAATTCCTTACCTGCTCATGGATATTTTGTGAACAAAACCAAAAGGAGGATAAATGTGTTGAATTTACTACACTCTATTTGCTCAACTCTAGTAATTTCTTCAATTGTGATTCGAAATTACCAGATATTTTTATAATTGGATACTGGTAAGTACAATAGCTATGATTCTACATACAATCATAGTAACTGTGCACAAAAATTGGATCTGCACTTTTGACAATTAGGACTTGATATTTGCCATGCTTTGCTGATTTCTATTAGATGTTTCATGCTTAGTGAGTGGAGAATTAAGTGTTCTTGAGTGCATTTTATTCATTATTTTTAAGCACTGGATTTACTGGCTCTGTAACTTAACATTTTGCTTTATTGTTTTATATTTTTATAATGTTTGTATTAAATACAACTAAGGCACTCAGAGGCTGTTAAGTATTTGCTGCCAAGAAATGAAAACACTGTATTGTTTTCCCTTAAATTCACCAACATTTAGAGACAACAGATCTTTCAGGTCCCATTTAAGCCTAATTTTAGTACACATCATGTGTCAGGACAATGCCTAAAGACACAGGATTCATCTGTTTAGCACTTGCCTGTCACTTCTCGGTACAAATCAGGTTTGATCCATAGAACAACAAAGAGCGGCTAACCCTCTGTTTTGTCTCTGCCTCAGGGAAACAACAAAGCACACCTTTGTCTGTGCCTTCATGCTAGTTCGGCAATATTCCACTACAATACAAACATCTTTCCAGGTGTAGCATATTTACTACATTCATTACCTCAATGCCCACACTATGGTTCTCGGTGTTTATCCCTATATTGAGAGTGCCTGTAGCTGTGTACACTTGTCCAAGATAGAGTGAGGAACAATGCTACACAAGGCTTTCATAGTTGCCTGTTTTACTACAAACTATATTAGTTGTATTACCATAGCTTAGGAGGCATCTAAGGAACTACCACAAATCATACCTCACTTGCGCTTGGTCCCACACCCTAGCCCAAAAACAGCAAATCACTTAAGCACGTGCTTAACTTTAAGCACGTGAGTAGACCTATGACTATATCTCCCATTCAGGAGGCACAAAGGAGCTGGAAACTGGCTGCAAATACATAGCAGAGACTACCCCTGATGTAGGGGAATGATCTTCTTGTGCAAGCATGCCAATTCTGTGCCTTCTGTCTCTGCACTTTCTCAACATAGGAGTGTGTGGGGAAGGAGCATGGCATGGTGGAACTTCGGTCTGCTATATCTACCCTCCTCTGGTATAGGGTCCACTAAAGAATATTGGTAGAACAAAGAACTGCCTCACTGTAGCTGTGAATGGTGCTGTGGCTGGGCTGAAAATTAGGGAGCTAGAACCAGCTCCCTGACATCCACCCCCACCCCCCTCCGAATAGCCAGCAGAATTACAGATGGTCAGGAGTTTTTAAAGTGTACTATGAACAAAAAGAATCCTGACAATTATACCGGTCCATTATTAGATGGAAATAGTAGAGTTACCAATAATAATGCAGAAAAGGCAGAAGTGTTCAATAAATATTTCTGTTTTGTATTTGGGGAAAAAACAGATGCTCTAGTCATATCATATAATGATAGCACTTTTTCCATTCCACTAGTATCTCTGGAGGATCTTAAACAGCAGAAAATGTTTAAATCAGCAGGTGCAGATAATGTGCATCAAGTGTTTTAAAAGAGTTGGCTGAGGAACTTGGATCGTTAATATTGATTTTCTATAAGTATTGGAATAGTGAGAAATTCCCAAACACAGGAAGTAAGCTAATCATGTCAGTATAAGTAACCATTGATCCATTGGATCATGCTATACATGTGAAAGGCCTAGTAAGGTGCCTGATGATTCCACTTATGGTGGACAAGCCCAATTTGAGAACACCAGTTTTTGCAAGTCTATGAGTTATCTGAGTTAGAATCCAAGATTACAGCACGCTGCTTTCTTCTTTCTCGCTTTGCTTCCATCCTCTGGATCAAAGCTGCCTCATGTGAGCTGCACCCAGTGCCAGATGTACCCTCCAGATAGACTGGATATTGAATGACTTCTTATCATTTTTGCACACATCGTGGTACCACTATAAAGGGAGACCCCACTTTTGAGAACCATCAAGAATCTTGCTGTCCAAATATTCTTGGGGATATGGTCTCCTCCCATTCTCCTGACAGCTAATGATGTGCCAATATTTTGAATGGGTAATTGGGACGAGGTGGGTAATTATAGGCCTGTCAGTCTGACATTGATCCTTGGAAAGAACAAAGAATAGCTGATACGTTACTCAATTAATAAAGAATGGTAAATAACTAATGCCAACCATCATGGGTTTATGGAACAGATCCCATCAAACTTAGTTGATATCTATGACACTAAACCTCTCGATCCCGACTGGCAGAGGGTTCACTGTTCAGCAACAACAACTATTATCAAGCATGATTAAATTCACTACACCTAACACTGTTCTATCATAGTATTTATCTATAAAAAATGTTGTGTGAGATCTTAAATAAAAGCCAGGATTATGCTGGTCATTAATAATGTTGTGACTTATATGTACTGGTTATATTTTAAAAGTTATGTCTATATACTTGAATTCCAATTTATAGTTTGTTTCAAGGTGTTACTGCACACAAAAGTGCAGAATTGATTTCTCCAGACAAAGGGATATATAGTCACACATCTGTCCAAGTTCATTTGTAGATTAAGCTTTGTAAACCAAACACAATGGGAACTACATATGCATTTCAAGTCAACACAAGGTGTGAAGACAACTTGGGATCAGAACTCCAGAAAGGAAACCATAGTGAGTAATCCTGACACTGAGGACAAAACAATGAGCTTTAGGAACTACAAGGAGAAGCAAAAAAAAAAAAAAAGACATTTTGACATCCAATTTACTGAGGAAGTCCCGTGAAGGACATGGGATATAGTCAGAAATTCAGAGAGTTTAAGGCCAGAAGGCCATTAGTTTAAGAGAGAGTTTAAGGCCATTAGATCATCTAGTCAGGTCTCCTGTTCATCACACTTCACTAAAGCATATCTTTCAGAAAGGCATCCAGTCTTGATTTAAAGATATCAAGAGACTGAGAATCTATCACTTGAATCATGGTTTTGGCTGAAACTTTGATAAAGTTTGCAGAGGACACAAACACTGGGAAAGAGGTAAATCATGAAGAGGAGAGATCACTATTTCAGAGTGAGCTGGATCTCTTGGTAGATGAGAGGAGCAAACAATATGTGGTTTAATAAAGCTAATGGCAAATCTAGGAACAAAGAACAGAGGCCACATTTAAAGGATGTGGGGACTCTATCCTGGGAAGCAGGAACTCTGAAGATCTGGGGGTCGTGATGAATATTCAGCTGAACAAGAACTCCTAGTACAGCTCTGTAGCCAAGAGGACTAATGTGATCTTGTACACAGGGAAATCTTGAGTAGGAGTAGAGAGGTTATTTTATTTCTGTATTTATGTCAAATACTGCTGCTGGAATACTGAGACCAGTTCTGTTCTCCATAATTCTAGAAGTATGCTGAAAATAGGAGAGGGTTCAGAGAAGAGCCACCAGAATGATTATAGGCTTAGAAAACATACCCTAGAGTGAAAGATTCAAAGAGATCAATCTTTTTTAGTTTAGCAAAGAGAAGTTTAAGGGGTGAATTGATTACAGTCACCCCTTAATTATATGACTGAGAATAGGAACCTTTTAGTTTGTACCTGCAGTATCCACATGGGGGAGTTATAGAGCCACACTATGCAATACACACACCCCTAGTCCAAACAGTGATCCACTGTAGATAAGCCCCTAGATAATCAAAATAGTCCCTTCTGGACTTGAAATATATGAAGTTACCTCTCATATGCAGCAACGCAACCTATGCTGAACTGTGTGGTCAGACAGGAAGTCAAACCCGTAGTAGGTGTAAATTGGCATAGCACAGTTGCCTGCAGTGCAACTACACCAATTTACACCAGCTTAGTCTCTGGTCCCATATCTGGACCAAGTTAAGCACACACGGAAAGAATTGCTGATGTGTTACATTTCAAAAGCAGGATCAATGACATTTTGAAAATTTTAGCTTGCCCCCCGTAGAAGCTTTGTTGATGAGCAGAGACCTCAGAAAATCTATCCAGATTTGCTTGTTTGTTGTGTTACAATAAAGTATAAAAATGGGGGGAGAGGGAGAGTGAGCATTTTATTTATTTAAACAGGAGAATGATCTGAATTAAACAGAAGTGTTTCTTTTCTTTATAGTTATGAACACCCTCATGTCTGAAAACTTTATGCTTGAAGTAGTTTATTATAAATACACATTTCTGAAGGTCCCCCAAGGCAGACTTCTAGTGAATTAGACACAGCTTTGTTTGAAGGTGTCCCAAATTTCTTTAATTTCAATGACAGAAGAATTGTCAAGTAAGATGTAAAGTCAGTGCCACACTGATTATCTGTGATAGAATCTGTCAGTAACATCAATTCTTAATTCAAAGTAAACTAATTTTTCCCATCTCTTTATTTCTCAAACAGAATTTCAGTCTAGATATTACTGCTTGTGAAGATTATAGCACTGGCAGCAAAGAAAACAAATATCCTCTGTTTCTCCATAGGCAATCAGTGCTGACATTCTGAACAGTTTGTTCTGATATTGCTTCAACAAAAGCCCAACCCTGGGAAGAAGGTGACCGTACGAACTAAAATTAAAGTCTCTGCGGTTAAAGGTTGGGACTTCACCTTCTGAGTCAATTGTCCCCGCTCTGTTCACTTACTTTTACCATGACAGATAAAGCTGTTGCATTCGGGGAGTGTTTTGCTTAATTACTTACAACAACATAACAAACAGAAATGCATGTAAGATTTCTATGTATCAATGCAGACACTGTGATAAGATCCAGCTCAAAATAGGCCCACTGCCTCTGACTTCTCAAGCTCCTTTGTTGAATTTTACACCAGCAGAAATCTGGAGGAGCCGTACTGACATCAGTGGAGTTCCTCTGGAATTTCACCAGCACAACTAAGATCAGAATAGGGCCCTCAGACTCTCCAAGACACTGATCTACTCAGAGAAAGGTCAATGTGTTAGAGAAGACAGTTAACAACAGAAGAGAAAGCATCTCTCTCTTGCTCTTTCACACATATACACACACACATATAAAAATATATAAAAACTGGTCTGGCAGAGTCAGTGACTAGGCATCCCAGGCAATTACCATAGGACTTAATTAGTCCTCCCTCAGTGGTGGTAGATAAGAATACCCACTCCCTTTCTTCCCCACCCCCTGCATAATCATTAGGCTAACCAGCTACAGAAGTCAGAAGAGTCAATGAGTTTCACTGAGCCTCACAATCACACACATCGTTTTCATTTGAATCATTTGAGTGCTGAAGGCTAAAAATCCAGTAGGGAGTTTCTGGTCTGGATTGATGTAAATCAGCAATACTTACTACTTTCTCATATACATCACTCACAGCAAGCCCTGCATGCAGGAAGTACTAGTTCAGGATGCCGGGTTCTATTCACACCTCTGCCATTGACGTGAAAGAGAACTGTTTGTCATGGAACTTTCAAGCCACTATGCTTCTTTGTACCTCGTTTTATGCATTATAAAATGGGTATAATATTTACTTCATGTGGATGTTATGCAGTTGTCGAAGTTGTAACTGGACTCAGCTGGCATTACAGTGGTGTCAAGAATCAGACTCTTACTGGACAAATAGTTCTGAAGTACATAAAATGATGTTACAAGGAGGAGGGAGAAAAATGTTATCTTTAACTTCTGATGATAGCACAAATAGCGAATGGGCTTAAATTGCAGCAAAGGCAGTTTAGGTTGGACATTAGGAAAACCTTCTTAATTGTCAGAGTAGTTAGGGACTGGAATAAATAGCCTAAGGAGGTAGGGGAATCTCCATTATTGGAAATTTCTA
Source organism: Dermatemys mawii (assembly GCA_007922305.1). Lineage (NCBI taxonomy): Eukaryota > Metazoa > Chordata > Testudines > Dermatemydidae > Dermatemys > Dermatemys mawii. The sequence goes on along the minus strand of ML677343.1, from coordinate 23,511,429 downwards.
AGAACAGGTTAAACAAATACCTGTCAGAGATGGTGTAGATAATACTTAGTCCTGTTTTGAGTAGAGGGGAATGGACTAGAAGACCTCTCAAGGTCCCTTCCAGTCCTATGATTCTATGAAATATGACTCAGTTGATGCTGAAGAGCCATAACGATGGCAAAGAACATTGCTCAGTTGGTTTTGGGAATACAGATTTAAACATGAAACATGCAGAGATAGGACACCAGTTCAAGGATGTTTACATGTTAGAATGTTTAGCCGGTGTTTGCATCTGCAACATGTAAATCTAAGCATATACATGTGAAACTTTACATGCATGCATACAAATGATAAGACACTTGGCTGGCAATGTCTCCCAAAACATCACTTTTCGTTACAGCTGTCGATTAATTCCAGTTAACTCACACGATTAAATAAAAAAATAATAATCGTGATTAAAAATAATCATTAATTTCACTGTTGAACAATAGAATACCAATTGAAATGTATTAAATATTTTTGATGTTTTTTCACATTTTCAAATGTATTGATTTCTATTACAAAATTGAATATGAAGTGTACAGTGCTCATTTTATATTTCTTATTAAAAATATTTGCACCATAAAATGATTAACTAAATAAATAGTATTTTTCAATTCACCTCATACAAGTACTGTAGTGCAATCTTTATCGTGAAAATGTAACTTAGATTTTTTTTGTTACATAACTGCACTCAAAAACAAAACAGTGTAAAACTTTAGAGCCAATAAGTCCACTCAGTCCTACTAATTGTTCAGCGAATCGCTAAGACAAACACGTTTGTTTACATTTATGGGAGATATCACTGCCTGCTTCTCATTTACAATGTCACCTGAAAGTGAGAACAGGAGTGCACATGGCACTGTTGTAGCCAGCGTTTCAAGGTATTACGTGCCAGATATACTAAACATTCATAGGCCTCGTCATGCTTCGGACATCATTCCAGAGTACATACTTCCATGCTGATGAGCAGACATGATAAAACACAAAGAAGGTACCAATCTGAGATTTCTAAAAATAGCTACAACACTCAACCCAAGGTTTAAGAATCTGATGAGCCATCCAAAATGTGAGAAAGACAAGATGTATAGCATGCTTTCAGAAGTGTTAAAAGAGCAACACTCTGATGAGGAAACTACAGATCCCAAACCACCAAAAAAGAAAATCAACCTTCTCCTGGTAGATCTGACTTAGATAATGAAAATGAACACATGTTGCTCCACTCTTCTTTGGATCGTTATTGAGCAGAACCCATCTTCAGCATGCATGGATGTACTCTGAAATGGTGGTTGAAGCATGAAGGGACATATGAATCTTTAGCACATCTGGCACGTAAATATCTTGAAACGCTGGCTACAACAGTGCCATGTGAACTCCTGTTCTCACTTTCAGGTGACATTGTAAACAAAAAGTGGGCAGCATTATCTGCTGCAAATTGTCATCAAACCTATTTGTCTGATGGACTGGCTGAACAAGAAGTAGGACTGAGTGGACTTGCAGGCTCTAAAGTTTTACATTGTTTTGTTTTTGAATGCAGATTTGTTTTGTTTTACACAATTCTACATTTGTAAGTTTAACCTTCATGATTAAGAAATTGCACTACAGTACTTGTATTAGGTGAATAGAAAAATACTATTTCTTTTGTTTTTTTTACAGTGCAAATACTTGTAATCAAAAAAATATAAAGTGAGCACTGGACACTCTGTATTCTAATTTGAAATCAATATATTTGAGAATGTAGAAAATATCTAAAAATATTTAATTAAATGGTATTCTATTATTGTTTAGCAGCATGATTAATTGTGATTATTATTTTTTAATTGTGTGATTAAATCATGATTCTTTTTTTAATCACTTGACAGCCCTAGTTTCAATATTTCTGAAGTAAGCCATTAGGCTGGAAAATGCTATACATGTATAAAATATTATAATTGTTTTGGGATTTAGCAACCTGTAGTCGTTGAGAAGGATACAGATATTCCTAAGGTATATTTCTTTCACCCAGTGTAGATTAGAAATCAAAAACTTGTCACAGAAAAACATTGTTAAGAACACAGTAGCTGTGTGACTTTCTGTCTTGGTTTTAAGAGAAATTGCTTGCAGATTTATTGGTTCAAATGATTTCTAATATAATTCGAACAGAACTTTAACCTTAACAGAATTAAACCAGTGATACATTTGGACATTTTTAGTCAATTGCTCTTATGTTTCAGCAAATGTAACGAACTGATAATTTCCATGTCATTAACCACTTTTTTCAAAGGAGTACAGTATTTGTTCTCTTGAGTAATTGAACAAAGAAAAAAATGTCTAATGAGAGCACATCTGGTAAAAGCTGTCTAATATCTATTTTCAATACAAAATATAAAATCCACAACTTCCTTTCAAATTCCAACCAATGTTTAAAAATATCAACAATTGACAACAAATGTGAAAATTTTTGTGTTTTTTTCCCCCTACTGGTCTATGGATAGTAAAACTTATATGTTTCAACATTAGAAAGTGATAAGAGACTTAAGGATAGATATACTCTGAGGAGATATCTTTTAAAATTCTTTATTCAATCAGGTGTGAAACAGTATAATATCTTAAAAGGACACATTTGGTAGCATGAAAGACAAGTGCAGTGAGGCTTGAGTTTACTAAATTCACTGTATTCTCCAACCTTAAAGCTAAAAACAGATTATTTTTTAAACCTATCAATGAGATTGCAAGTATTCCCCAAGCAACTAGGGTTGTGAAGAAAGTTATCTGGGTTTTTTTGCTGTTATTTGGCATAGAAATTTCTAAACTGAACAGTTTAGGTTTGTTTTGAGCTACTTTTCTTTGTTAACTTCTAATCCAATTGATTCTGATTATAAACCCAGTGGAGAATAGTGCTTCTCTTAATTTCAGATTCATGCAAAATGGATGTGAGAGATGCAGTTTTAAGAATGACTAGCTCAATTTTCAAAGTTTAACTCCTTTTGTATGTAAAAATGTATTGATAAATTAGTAAGGTCACAACTGGTGATGTTGTGTACTGTCGACACGATTAACTATTTTTAAATGATGTGAGTCATCTATAAACCATTATTTCTGTCTTCTAGGAAACTGCAGTGTAGGCTAGAATGGCAATAAGGTACTCCAGTCTTTTGTATTTTCTAGATCACTAGATTCAGAAATGTTCTTCAAATTGACAGAATTCTATTTATTAGACTGGGAAAATCCATATAATTTAGATGACAAAAAAAATTGACATTGACTATCATTTCAATCTGGCTATACTCTTCTAAGATTTCAGTAGCTTTCTCATATAAAAATCTCAGACTGCCTCTTCATTGTTAATTGATGTATATCACTAATTTTCTTTTGAAACTTATGTTTAGTATACAGACAGATGGGTGCATTGAAGCATGGTATTAATCAGAAAAATCCAAAAAGTATGAAGCAGCAGACAGGCTTCTTAGGCTGGCCACATAGTTGACTGTGAATTTCCAATCTGGGCAGAGAGTTAGAAATCCCCTTGGTGTTGCCTAGAATAGTACACATATTCTCATGCAGCTAGAACACTTTACATGGTATTTATCAATGATGAAGGATCCTTCATCTAGTCTGCTAATGCAGCTTGTTGTGTTGCTGCCGCTTCTGATGCCCAAAAAGCTGTTGCTTCCATATGCTCAGTTGCAACTGCCATTTTAAACTCTAAGCAGTTGAGAGCATGAACACAAGCTGAACCTTTACATGTGAAGACGAGGAAAATCCCTTTCTCTGTGTAAAAGACAGAAATGCTGGGGCAGAACATCACAAGACACTGGCAGTTTTTCTTTGGCACAGGGTGAAGCGGGGATTCTAAAAATCCATGCACACATGTTTGGAAGAAGTTTTGCTATGCATTAAGCTGTGGGTAAAATGTACAAAAATATTAAGGGTATCTTTCATAGATTAGGGTGAAAAATCTCCTGGCAATCTCCTTAATACGCATCTTTAAATTAAAAAGGAAAAAAGAAGGCCCCTATGACTTATGTTGACTGAATATGCATGCATTTATGGGCTTGTCTACACAGTTTTAGTATTGATTTAATAGTATCTAACTTTATCCATTTCTAACTCTGGAGTTTAAATTGGTGCAATCCTTTCACTGGCTCAAGTTATACTGGTAAAGATGCTCAAATTAGCATAGGTTATTTGCATACATAGCCAAGTATGATATGGTATATTTGCTCCTCCTTCCTATTGGCTGCATAGCCCACCTTAGGCTCATGTCTAAGCTAGGAAAGCTTTGCCAGTAAATATTTGCATAATATACTAGCTCAGTGCTCTGACTGTAGACACAGCTATACCAGCAAAGCTGTGCTTTGTACCTGTATAATAAAATCACCTCAATAAGCAAAACAACCTATACAGATAAAAGTGCAGCTTTGCTAGTATAGCTGTATTTACACTGAGGACTTCTGCCAGTATAGCTGTGTCACTGAGGGATCACTGCTCTTCACTCCCTTGACTAAATAGCTCTGCCAGCAGAAGTCTGTTGGGTAGTGAAAGTCCATGTAGACCTAAGCTATGAATGTTTGGGCTGCTTTTCTGTGCTTCTTGGGCTGATGGGAGGTCTTAGTCCCTAACTTGCTGCTTACTGAAGCTAAACTGGATTCCCAGTTTGTGGAGACTCTGCTTAGTGGCTGGGTGAATAAATATAGAGTCCCTATGACTTCTGGGGCATGAAGAACTCAAATTAATCAAGGACCCAGCAATATTAAAGGGGAATGTGTAAGGTTATATTGGGAAGGGGTAAAAATAGTAAGTGGGATAAAGGAAAAGGCCGCAGAATCAAAGGGAACCAAGAGATACTTAACTAGCTTGGCTAGCTAGTGCTTAGTTGGTTGGTTCTTGCTCACATGTTCAGGGCTTAACCAATGGACATATGTAGGGATGGACTGGTAGTGAACTTAATCATTTTCCTGCTACTGCAGGAACCTAGACAATGCTTAATTTGTACCAGTGCTTTCCAGGGCTGAGCCCAGCACCTCTAGGCTTAGCAGTTCATAGTCCCACACCTCTTTAAAAAATTGCTTGAGCCCTGGTTGCTTGAGCTCCAGCACCTTTTTCATTACAAATTAAGCACTGGGCCTAGGGCACTGGGGCACCTTGGTCCCTCCCTTTCTCTCACTGTGTTTAGTCTCCTGTACATGGTAATACTTTGATCTAATGTTGGTTGCTGGGTTTAGCGTGTGGTGGTGGTGACAGCTTGTGATATCCAGGGTTTCAGACTAGATGATCCAGTGGTTCCTTCTGGTCTTAATTTCTATAGAGACAATGGGGCTGGTACTGCAATATGGCATACATGAGACTCCCAGTGAATCTAAAGGGGGGGTTCTTAGAACAGCAGGCTTGTGGGGTTTCTACCTTAAACACAGTATTCTAAAAGCTACACTCTTCAGCCTGTTTTGTGCTTCATCTATTTTAATACTTTTGTGTATGTAGTTCATTGCTATAATCTATAACACTTATATTGTCATTCAGTTCCTTCTATCTACATGAACAATTGAACTTGGGTTTGAATCTGTCCCACATTACTCTGCCACTATCTAACTGTCTGGGTGCACCCTGTTGACATGCATTAACAGGTTATCAGAGTGCTTTGAGCTGTTCCTCTCTGAAACTGGACTAGCTCAAAGTCCATGAATGAACTGTTAACACATGTGACCAGGGTGCATGTGGACAGTTAGACCATGGCAGGCGAGTGTGGGGTAGATTCAAACCAGAGCTTGCCCCACTTTAATTGTTCATGTAGGGAAGCCCAAATCCTTCTATCTGAGCTGTGAATTTGCTCACTTTCAATTCTCACGGAACCCAAATTCAAAACAAAACAAAATATATATAAACATCATCTACCAGAACATTGTCAAGCCAATGCCCCAAAATAAATAAATAATGGTCTTTCCAGGAGCAAGAGAAATTAATAAGAAGAGTTTTATAAACCCTTTGAAGCACAACAAAAGGAGCCATGGTTAAAATTTTAACAAGTTAGAATCATTAGCTAAACAAATTCTGACAGCCTATCTTTGCATTTCCAGTCACACATGCTCCGAACAAAGGCTTGACTGGTGAGGCAACTTTAATAGGTCCCTCTGCATATGACTAATTTCTCTCAAACAATCTCTTTTTTTCTTACCATGGATCCTCAAATGCTATGTTCTATTAATCTGTGCCACTCGCACAGATTATTAAAAGAACAGACTAGCACTGATGCAAGTGTATCTTGCCATTATTAGAGGTACTTGAGTGACAAAGGGAACATGTTAAAAACAAGCTGAGTAACAGTTATTAAAAGAAACACAAGATGTTCTGTATTTCATGTTTATACACAGTGCCTTTACTTTCATGCATATATGAGCCAGCTCCTCTACTGGTGTGAACTAGCATAGCTCCATTGGCTGAAATAGAACTATTCCAATTTACACCAGCTGCAGAGCTGTACATTTCATGTGTGTGTGCGCGTGTGTGTTTGAACACACAATCAAATATACACCTATGGCCCTTTCCTGGTCTGTGTTTCAACTACTTCATTCCCCTCCACCAGCACAATTCACACCTAACCCCAGTGACTCTGGCCATGAGATGATTTAACTGGTTTTGGAGGTGGAAAGGAGAGGGAAGAGGATCTTCCATTTGCATTAAGCCACCATAGTAATACCCATCAGCCTGTTCACATTCACCACATCCACTACTGTCAGTATAGGCATGACTGTGGTTTGTGCAGGAAAAACAGAGCAAACATAAAAACTCTGCACAGGGTTTTCATCTTCTCTTAAATGAACACAAACAAACAAAATGGGCACGCCATTCGGTCTTGATGCCACAAGCTGCTCTGAACATGCATAGGAGTCCATCTGAGTGAATCGTATGGCAGAATTGGGCCCTAGTCTGGCGACTGGGGGGAAAAAGCATTTGACTTCATCTATGTTATATGCAAGCACAGGAAATGTGTGATGTAGAGTATCATCATACTGAAGGTGTATCCTTGTACAGTCTTGGTGATAATGCCAAAGCAGAAACAATAAATTATAATGAGTAAATTAACAGATGGTCTCATTGGACAATAGTGATTCAGAACAGCAAATATCGTCTAATGACAGACAATAGTGCAGAAATTTAAATAAGCATGATCAACTTGTTTCTTATTAAACCTATAGTGTGTGTTAGAAAAATGGTAGATGTTGATAAAGATTATTTGAGCAATGAAGTCAGTGTACATAGAAAAAGAACTGTAACAATACTTCACATTTTAAGGACAAATTATACCTAACTCAAATCTAACAGCAGAAGAACAGTGAAAGGAATAAAACAAGAGTGAATTAATAGCAGATAAACTACTTCCTAGGTACAGGAATGACAACAATATGGAGCCTCAACATGAACATAAATAGCCGGATAAAATTGTCAGTACAGGTTGAGATATTTGCTGAGAAATGAGTAAATATTTGCTCAGAAAAAGAGTACTTTAAATAGTTACTATTTGACATTTCCTTCTTAAATGGCTAAAAAAACTCTATAAAGCCACAGAAAATAAAATAAAAATAACCAGGTTGCATTGATAAAACATGTAAGGAGAGAACACTATTTAAAGGGACGAGCTGTAACAGAAAGAGATACAACTGTTTTCATCCACTAGATGTTACCTAACATTTGGCATGAATGAACACTTCTAAACACTTTTAATCTGACATTATGAAAGGAGTTATTTGGTAATTATCTCAGCTGATGACCCACATTTATACTGCAGCTGTTCTGTTTACTCTTTGCAGTACTATCTGCTTCTAATTACCAGTATCACTTCCTGGATTTTTACACTGTGGACTAGTTTCATTCCACGGAGAAGCTGGATTGGATGAGACAGATATCCTCTTCCATTCTCTTGCTGTGAAGGTGCAGATGAGCAAACCGAAAATGAAACTGACAACTTTCCCTTAATTGATTTAAATTAGGAGTCTCTCCAAATTTCAAACTGTTTTCTAATTAAGTATTATATAAATGATGGTCCTTACTCTAGAAGCTTGAAAGTTGAATATTTCAAAATATTAATGAAGCAGAAAATTATCTGGTTTCAGGACATTAAAACAGTGCAGGGAAAATAATCCATATAGGTCAAAGACGTACACACAATGAAAAAACACTGAGCCTAACTTCTGCTGCATTATAGGACATCACTGTCTTTTGCATTTATCACTTCTCAGGTTAGACTCTTGTTTAATTAATATTTTTTACAGTAACTGCATGCTGTCACGGACTCATGGTAGGATTTCGAGGACTCCAAGCTATCAGTTCTCAGGGTCGCCCATCCAATCCCTGTCTCCTAATTTTTCCATATCCTCTTTAATATACTGTCTTTCGCCACCTCTAGGGCTTGGCAAGAGCAGAAAAAAGTTTGGGAGCCTGTTCTTTTCACCCCAGACAGGAGTATTGAACAGCATACCTTTATTCATACTAGGTCTGATCCAGAACACATTGTAAGAGACCCACTAACTTTAATTGGCTTTGAACCAGGGCTTCTGCTAGCTCTGCCTTAAACTATGGTCATCTAGCAGAACACAGATGACACTAAACTGCAGGGAGAGCTAGATATGCTAGGGGGTCCAGAGTGACCTAGACAAATTGGAGGATTGCTACAGGTTGGGGACCGAATGGCTAAGTGGCAGTTAATGGCTAATGGCTAAGTGGCAGTTCTGCAGAATAGTACCTGGGGATTACAGTGGACAAGAAGCTGGATATGAGTCAACAGTATGCCCTTGTTGCCAAGAAAGCTAATGGCATATTGGGCTGTATTAGAAGGAGCATTGCCAGCAGATTGAGCACTATTCAGCACTGGTGAGGCCACATCTGGAGTATTGTATCCAGTTTTGGGCCCTCACTACAGAAAGGATGTGAACAAATTGGAGAGAATCCAGTGGACGGCAAGAAAAATGATTAGGGGGCTAAAGCACATGACTTACAAGGAGAGCTGAGGGAACTGGACTGCAGAAGAGAAGAGCGGCATGGGGACAGGGAATTTAATAGCAGTCTTTAACTACCTTAAGTGGGTTTCCAAAGAGAATGAAGCTAGGCTGTTCTCAGTGGTGGCAGATGACAGAACAAGGAGCGATGGCCTCAAGTTGCACTGGGAGCAGTCTAAGTTGGATATTATGAAAAAACTGTTTCACTAGGAGGGTGGTAAAGCACTGGAATGTTTTACCTAGGTAGGTGGTGGAATCTGCATCCTTAGAGCTTTTTAAGGCCCAGTATGACAAAGCCATTTAGTTGGGGTTGGTCATGTTTGGAGCAGGGAGGTTGAACTAGAGGACCTTCTGAGGTCTCATCCAGCCCTAATCTTCTATGATTCTATGAACACCAGTCACTTCTGCTTACATGTGCGATAGGTGTAGCTACATCTCACACAAAATAATTTCACATGCTTGGGCATGACACTGGATAAGAATTGCATGGCAGGATGCGTACAAGGAGATAGATTCTTGTGGGTACTGTGAATAGATGGAAGTTTAACATCCATACACTGGCTTACAAGGATCAGGTGTGTATACAAAAAACTCCCAGTTATCTGCTGGAATCTATCCAAAAGAAGAATCAAAATCCACCTGAAATCCTTTGAATGTCATGGGAGAGATTTCAAATTTGAATCCTCCTAACCAAACTTGCCCATTTTACAATGATCACTTTTGATGCAACACAAATTCTGTGGAAGGACCTCATAAAAGTTTCTCTGTATTAAATAAAACTCAGACACTAATCTTATTTTGACCATGAACCTGAACCCCAAATCATAGCCTAAACAGAACCGAGATAACAATTTAATTCATAGCAGGCATAATTATTAATGATGCTTTATCTTGGATAATTAGCAATACATCTTTGGTTTGCAAGACTGTGCAGGAATCTCAGGAGAATGCCCTCTCTCTCTCTGTCTTTGTCCACCCTCATTAGAATTCCAGAACAGGAATGAAAACAATATGGAACCTTAATATGAATTCTAGAACAGGAAGTCTCTATGTTAATGTTACAACCCACTCAAATAACTGTGGGTTCTAGAATTAGAACCCAATACTGTTCCCACTGATATAAATGGTGAAAACTCCAGTCTGCTTCACTGGGAGTAGGTCCTTAGAAGAGATAAGACATTTTAAGTTCAAGGTCTGATAGAATTTGGCAGGCCTTACATTCTGGCCTGCTGCATGATGTTTCTTTTGGCAGGCCTAAAACATAGGGCAAAAATTACTTTCAAATAAGAATCTTCATTGTCTGCAAAGCAGGAGACTTACATTTATTATTATAGAGTTTTTTTTAAAATAATAAATAATAAATAATAATAATAATAATAATGTCCCTTGAAAAGCAAGGGTTTAAATTAAAGTTCAATCTTCCTATCATCCCCTTTCAGGCCCTACAGATTTCTGCTCTTCCCTTCTTATTTGATTTAGTCTTTTTTTCTCATCACCCCCCACCCTTCCACAATTAGCCTCATTGAATGTCTATTTCTCCCACAGCCACTTCCACACCTTTTCCATGCCTCCTGCATCTCATCTTCCTGAGCCAGTCTGTGAAAACACTTGTCCTCCACAAGGGCCAGTTTTCCATGAGCCTTACTAGACACTTCCTGAGTAAGTCCTGTAATGATTCATTCTGTCCATTTATCTCATGATTTCTTTTTGGTTGCATGCGGTGAGGCATTGTTCTCCTTGATCCTATGGATGTTTCCCTTGCTCTTCCATATTTTTATTAGCCCCTCTCACCCTCACCCCACACACCACTCTCATACACACACTTATTTTGCTTCAAGTGTAATATGAGCTTTCTCAGGGCAGGAATCTTATTTTACCCTTATTGGACACTGTTAAAGTAACAAAGAATCTAAAAATGGAATGTAAAAATTCAAATTAGTTTGCCCATCCTAATACAGACAAGTGTTCAATGAGTAAGGGTTAAGAATGGAACTGTAGTTATATTGCCAAAACCTAGGAATTGTCTACATGGTAGGACAAAGAGTATTACAGGAGTGTGAATTGCAAAGTGCTCCAACTTGCTGTGCTCTAACTGCCTCATGTGGACCCTGCTGGTACACACTAAAAGATACCTCATTCACGCTCACATATACGTTAAAGTGGGGCAGTTAGATTGCAGCACATTAAGGCACTCTACAAATCAGCGTGTGACTTGATGTGTCAGGTACACAAGGTCCTCTTCCACTCACCATTATGTGTCCTAATTCCTGGAAGTTTTACTTAGGAGAGGATCAAAACACAATACTGATACATTATCATTTCCAGGACTAAAATGTTATTCTCAGATCTATTGTATCTGAAGGTGCTACTGCACTTTGATGATTGAAAGCGAGTCCCAGAGGCACTCTTAAATGCATGACTTCCCTACCGAGGTGTCCGTGGATAGTTCCAATTTACAAGTACCTTAATCTTCACAGGGGCACATGGAACATCTCTAGTTTGAGGATATTTAAGGGACTATATCTCATGGATTTTAGATGTTTTGTAGGAAGTTTGGCAATCAAAACCTAACATTAACCTTTCTCTTTGTGTGTAAGACAGTTCCTCCATTGTTTCATAGGAAATCTTTTCAAGTTGTCACACCCAAATAGCTGGTGGTAATTACATTTTCACCATTTTCCTTCTCCCATTTTCTCACTAGGCATTCTGTATGCCAGACAGTTTCAAGAAGCAAAGAGAAAAAAACTCCCCAAACTTTCTGACAAGCAGTATTTTTGGCAAACACACTGCACAAACATGAACTGTCAGGATTTCAAAGACTCCCTGAGGAGTTCAGCAAACATATCCAAAGAAATCCAAAGAAGTCATTATAAGTCCTTTTCAAGACTGCTATACTCACCTTCAAAAAACATTCAAGGCTGTGTAAAGAGTCAGTTGCTTATCCTGAAAGACTTTTTTGATAAGGAAGAAAAATATATGGGGATAAAGAACAAAAGATTATTGATATTAAAGCTGATTCAGTTCTAGCTAAGATAATATTGTTGTGTAATGGGGTGCTCTGGAAAGTTACATAACCATTAATTAAACCTTTACCAAACCTGCTCTCTTTTCTCAATTTAAAAATAAACCTTTGTTTGTGAGCCTAATGAAATTAGGCATGGAAGTGAAAACATTGAGATGAGTGCTGTAAAGGGGCATTCACCTCTTTAGTGCTCCCCAGTGACTGAATGCCCCCTGATGCCTCCCACAGGCTGCCAGCTGATCTTGGTGAGTCTTCAGTAGTTTGAAGGGCCAATCACAAAGTCTGAATCACTCCCTTTGAGAATACTAAAAAGAGTCCAGAAAATAAACAAGAGTCTTCCACTTCAGCTCTAGATCCTTTAAATTCAGCCCTTTGTTCAAGCTCCCAAACAAGCCCTGTCCCCTTTACCTGTGGCAGTAGAGGAACTTGGGCCCACCCATTACTCCAAGTTCCAACTCAGGGACCCTCTACACAGCAGCCACATACTGTTCAACTTCATACCTCTGCTGTTATTTCCTTTGGCCTCTTCCTAAGGACACTTATCTTCAGACCTATCTCAGGGAGAATGTCTTCAGGCTCTTCTCCCTCTACAATCTCAATGTATGTCCAGGTAATCTTAAATTCTGGTCAGACTTGTGTGGCCAGAGAAGAGTCATCTTCTTCACCCATCTGGTCCCAAGCAGGAACTGACCTGCTAAAGCCTTGCAGCTCCTTTTATCTGAGTCTGCTGGGCTATGATTGGCTATCATTAGCTCTGGAAAGACTATGTCTCTGTAGCTTCTAAGATGGCTGCTCAAATGAGGCCTCGGTAGGAAGACACACCTTTCCTGCTCCTTATTTCCCACCTCGTTGCTTCCTGGAGCAGGAGGTAGAAGAGCAGTATCTTCAATTGTAACATAAGCATAATTTAAAAAAACCAACAACAATATTGATATAAAAAAAATGGGGCACAGAGTATTTTCACAAAGCAACTACCAGCCATCTGTGAGATATTTATTCCTGCATTCGAGTTTTTATTTAAGTGATGGCCAGTAGGGGGGCAACATGATCACTCAGACAGTGCTATATATTAGACATTCCATCCACTCGAGGACAGTAAAGGTAGATGGAGACATAAAATACTGTTGCTGTGCACAGTACATCTGACTAAGAATTTTCCATCAACATGTTTTTGATAGAACAAAACATTTTTTTGGAAAAAAAATGTGTGAGTGAGGGAGAAAACTGACATTTTCCAATAGAAAATATTGATTTTATGAAAACCACATATTCTAAGGTAAAATGTCAATTGTGCTACCTCCCCTCCAATTTTTTCAAGGGAGCTATAGTTTGGGCAGAGAGCCAGGTCCAAAGAAAGAACAAGGGTATGAGATACCCAAACTACGACTCCTTCTGAATATATGCAGCAGCTCAACTGGACGCAGATTACCATTGAACCAATGAAAAATGAAGTATTTGGATTCAAGAATGTTGAAAACAAAACAAGTTTCTGAATGAACATATTTTGGAGCCCATCATTATGTAAAGAGTTTGCTATTAAGCCCCAGTTAAGAATGAAAACAATAGAAATAATGGATTTTCCCATGGGACAGAAATTCTAACTCATTCTAACTAATTCTAATTCTAACTAATTCATTGTAACAAATTCTAAATAATTCATCGCTAACATAAATAACATAAATAATTGAACCAATCCATTTGCCAGATACACTCCCAATTCCAGTAGATTCCCTCCCTCACAGACCTTCTCCGTCAAACTTAGCCATCTTCCCTCCCCATTGGTCACAGCTCCCTCTTTCTCTGCCCTTTCCTCTTATCAGTCACTCAGAAGGCCAAAAATCCCTCCCCATTCTCAAAATATAATGCCTTCCAAACCCTCTGATGACCTCACTTCCACCTTAACACCCCTCTGCTGATTACCTCTTCCCCTCAACAATGTACATGCTTCCTCTGTCATCAGGCAGAAAAATCTTGTCCTGCTTCCAATATGCTTAAAGCTAACTTTAGGAATGAAAGTTGATCCAAATTCAGTCCCCAAACACTGTGAACATAGTACTGTGAGGAATGAAATGCTCCATAGTTAATTTCAAGATGTACCATATCCCACGTTATATTCAGAGGATGTTGTTATCAGAATTTGTGCTGCTATTCCACTAGCATCCCTGAATATCACTGACATTTTCTTAGTTGCTATCAAGAATTGGATTTCTTATTATAAAAGGGAAGAGTGAGTTTCGTCCACTTTTTCAAATGGTTAAGGCCCCAATCCTAAATGACATATATGTGTTGAATTTTATGCATGGGAGCAGTCCCACTGAAGTCCCAGTAAATCTCTGCAAACAGACCTGGGGCCTACAACAGGCCTAGCAAAAGAAAGAGGCTTGTAAAGGGCACTTGATTTGCCTCAGAAAAATACACCTTTGTTTGTGATCGATAAGACTTTGATGGTGAAAAAAAGATAACATTTTAGCTCTAAGAATATGTCACATAAAACATACAGAAAAAGGGGCGAGGGGGTCATAAGCATATTGATAGAAGAAGTGAAAAGAACTGCCATCATCTCATTTAACAAGCATAAGTACACATCTTTGGCCTTCTATAATTACATGTCATTCAGTGAGTTGTGCACATCCCAGCTCATTCTTCTGTGACAGTAGTAAACATGTTTTGATGGAAACCGCTAATTTAAAAATTAAGCACCAAAAATAGAATCTTAATCTGCAACTTCAGCAAGCATGACTATGTCAGGGATAGATTGATGTACAAAATGCTACTAGAGACAATGTGATCTAAACCAGAACGATTATGGACCCTGAACCTAATGAGCCACTACCTCACAGTGTAGCCTTGGGAAAGTCCCTTCACCTCCAGTCTGTGTTTCGGTTGCAAAACCAGAGAAAGGAAGCAGGGGTTCCCTGTAAATAAGGTGATATATCTAAGCTGAAGATTTCTTCACACACACACACACACACGTAATGCCTGTCCTATATCCAAGTGTAGTAGTAAAATAGGTGCATGAAGATATTTGTTATAACTAACAATCAACTACACAGAGACTTGGGTTTGCATGGCACTTTATAAAGACCAAAGAGGTGGAGGGGAGGAAGAGGAGAAAAAATAAAAGACAGAGATGATATATCAACAATTTACAGTCAAAGACCTGATCCTGCACTGGGATCTGCTAGCCTGGACTTGTGTACCAATGTGGAATCCCACTGAAATCAATGGGACTCAGTTGGGTGAAGTGATCCATGCTAGATGATCCTAATTCAGAATCAGAGCTTATACTAGACCAAAAAAAAGAACAAGAAAATAGACAAAGGGAGTAGTTTTGGAAAGAAGGAGTGAGGTTAAAAAATGGACAAGCACTGTAAGTAAAAGGGAAAATAAATCACAAAAGTGCTGCTGTTTTTTAGAAAAGAGAGAGGTCAGGGAAGTGAGTAGATGGGTCAGGGTGGAATCCATCAGCAGACAAAACACAAACACAACAAATAAGCCAGCTCTGAGAAAGGATGGGAAATGAGAAACATAGTGAACAGACAGAGGAAGAGGTTGTTGTTCCAAAGAAGGGGATCAAGATTAAAAGAGGCACAAGGGTGTTACAGTATGAAACAAAAGGAACAACAAGGCAGAATGGTCCCCATCTGCCCAGGGCTAAGCAGAGGATGATGAAGAGCTGTTAAAACAGTTTCTTCTCCCATACAAGTTAAGGTAGTAACTTCATGAGGGCTTTGCAGTGCCAGATTGGTACAAAGCAGCTGTAAAGTGCAAGGCTAAAAATCTGGCCCTTTGGTTTTGTGAATCTTACAGGGATACCAGGACAGGCCCTGACAAGAGGAGTATCCTTGGCTTTCAGGAACGAAAGGCATGTGTTGCCATGTATGTTATCTTGATACTGGTGACATCCAATACGGAATGCAATAGAGAAACTCAACATGGAGCCTCCCTTTTGTACCCCTAGCAACTACTTTTCTCTCAGTGATGTTAAATGATTGCAAAGAATCAAAAACCCTGTTCAGTGAGAACCAAGGCAAGTGCAACAATATATTCAGGAGTGGATTTACTATGAATCATACCATGAGGTGGCACGAGGCACCTAATGACAGAGGGGTCTCCAAAATACAAGACAAATCGCATTTGAGAACCTGCCCATGTGTCCCGGCCAGCAGCGCAGCAGGGCTCAGGCAGGCAGGCTGCCTGCATTCTATGGTCGGTGGCCTCTCACCACTCCTGGAAGCATCCAGGCTGCTGACACATCTGTGCGCACCGCTAATGTGGGGAAGGTGGCTCCACACGTTGCTCCCACCCCAGGCAGCGCAGGGAAACCTGCTCCCCTCCTCCCCCAAGGGGCGCACAGAGACGAGCCAGGGCTAAGGCAGCTCCCTGCCTGCTCTGCCTCCCTCCCTCCACACCACACCGCTCCCGGAAGTGGCCGGCACGTCCCTGCAGCCCTGGAGGGGGTTCTCTGTGGCTGTCCCCACCCCAAGTGCCAACTCTGCAGCTCCCATTGGCCAGGAACTGTGGCTAATGGAGTTGTGAGGGTAGCTCCTGCGGACAGCGGCAAGTGGAGACCCCCCTCCCCCAGGAGCCACTGCCAGAGGGGTATGTGTGCCAGATGCTCTGGGAGCCATGCTGCCTGAAGTAAGTGCTGCCCCCATCATCTCTCTCCTGAACCCCAACCCCTAGTCCCAGCCCAGAGCCCGCACCCAGGACCCAGTCTTCCTCCCAGAGCCTGACCCCCACATCCCTTCCTGCACCCCAACCCCCAGTGAAGGTACATCATATTTTCATTTACTTCCCATTACTTATAATAGAAGGAGAAAGAAGAAAATAAGAAAGAAAAATGGGGGGGGGGCAGATAAAAGAAAATAAGCTACAAACAGGGTCACACTAACTCTAAATCCACCACTGAATATATTACACCATGAATACCACTAACAGACAGACATCTTTGAGTGATGACTGTGCTAGTCATAGTGTCTTATGACCAGCTGGGGAATCATGGTAAACAATAAGTTTTGTTTACATATAGGAAAGCAGTGGTTTGCTCTCAACCCAGAGTCTGAGTGTGCATTATAGATATATAAATGCAAATGCATCTTTGCAAGGCAGGTGAACTTTATGGGAAACTGAGACACAGAGCTATTTGCCTATGATTACACAGGAAGAGCCAGAAACAGGGCCCAACTTCCCTATGTCCCAGTCCAGTGCCTTAGCCACAAACTATGGCTACCTTTTGAGCAGTTGTGTTGGGTTGAGATGAACTTCACACACATTCGACCACTTCTAGCCTAGCTATACAGGCCTCTAAAGGTTGAGCATAGAGTTAAGTGCAACACAACAACTTACATTGTGTTTTTACTCCATTCCCTGTGCTGCTTCAGCCTAAATTCAATATGTTACTACTGTAGGCTATGTTTACTGAAATAAAGCTACATTCAGCTATGGGTAACCTGTCTTTGAACATATGCTGTAGGCAGCAATCTAGCAGAGAAATGGGTAACAAGCTGTGAGACTAAACTTTTATCATCGTCTCTATAAATCAAGATGAAAGCTATAGAATTCCTCCTGTGGACCTCATACTGCCTTCAGAAAAAAAAGTTAAAATATTTAGATGGAAAGAAAGAGAAGATTCTAAAAATAAAGTTATGAGAAATATTAGCCTGGCACAAACTGGAAGCCCAGTTTCCCTTAATGGATGTTTTCAAACAATTAATTCCTAACAGCAACGCATACAGTTAGTATTAATGATGATTGTGTCCTTGTCCAATTCTTTCAGTTCCATTCATGTTAATTAAGCACAGAACACAGCTTGGAGTGAAACCCCACTAAAGCTACTGAATTTGGAAAGCCAAATAATAAGTACCACTGATAATTTTGTTTTGTCGACATATCAAGCAATTTACAATATTCTAGGTATGAAATTACAGGGATTGGCAACCTTTGGCCTGTGGCCCGCCAGGGTAAGACCCCTGGTGGGCTGAGCCGGTTTGTTTACTTACCGCATCCACCGGTTTAGGCGATCACGGCTGCTACTGGCCGCAGTTCGCCGTCCCGGGCCAATGGGGGCTGCGGGAACCGGCGCGGGCCGAGGGATATGCTGGCTACGTGCCAAAGATGTGCTAGGGATGTGAAGGCCAAGGGTTGTGCTGGCCACATGCCAATCACCATGCCAAAAGTTAACAATCCCTGCAATAATATATAACCTACTATCACTAAAATCACTGATGAGGGAAATCCATGCACTTTCTGCTGAGAATTCAAGAATTGTACAGCTCACTATATTAAATTATTTTCTGTACTGAAGTTATTAATAACAATAATGAATGATAAAAATACAGCATCTAGTGCCTACCATTTGAGGATCGCAAAGTCCTTTGGTAATATGAATAGAATAAGACTATCGATATGGCTGTGAGTAAGACAGGCTCATAATGAAGAAGTAAGGCATAGACACGTTTGGTAATAGGACCAATGACAAAGTTATTTTTTAGCAGAGCCAGGAATAGAAGCCAGTTTTCCTGAATCTCAGATCAGTGTTTTAAACACTAACTTATGCATCTTCACTTCATTTTAGGAAACAAACAAACAATGCCTTTGCACTGCTAGTTTATGTATAGAGACAAATCAATATTTATATCTTGGGAGACAGTGTGGTCCAGAGGCTAGCGTGCTGGACAATAAATCAAGAAAATGGTCTTATATCTCTGGCTTTTGATACCTATCTGATGTGCAACCCTAGGCAAGTCATTGCATTTCTCTGTACCTCTGTTTCGTCACCTAGTCAGATGTCAAGCTCTTCAGGGTAAAGACTTGGATTATAGGAGTTATAACAGGGGTGGCCAAACTTTTTGGCCTGAGGGCCACGTTAGGGTTGCAAAATTGTGTGGAGGGCCAGGTAGGGAAGGCTGTATCTGCCCAGACAGCCTGGCCCCTGCCTCCTATCCGACTCCCTCCCACTTCCCACCTCCTGACTTCCCCCCATTAGAATCCCAGA
This sequence comes from Dermatemys mawii, assembly GCA_007922305.1. Taxonomy (NCBI): domain Eukaryota; kingdom Metazoa; phylum Chordata; order Testudines; family Dermatemydidae; genus Dermatemys; species Dermatemys mawii. The sequence goes on along the minus strand of ML677343.1, from coordinate 23,492,423 downwards.
CTCATCCAACCCCTGCCCCCACTCCTTGTCCCCTGACCACCTCCTCCAGAGACCACCCCCCTGGGACCTCACCCCCTACCCAATCCCCCTGCTCCCTGTCCTCTAACTGCCCCAACCCCTATCCACACCACTGCCCCCAGACAGGCCCCCCAGGACCCCACCCCCTGTCCAACTCTCCTGTTCCCCGTTCCCTGACTTCCCCCTCAGAATCTCCACCCCATCCAACCGCCCTTCTGTAACCTGTCCCCTGACTGCCCCCCCGGGACTCCCTGCCCCTTATTCAACCCCCTGGCCCCCTTACCATGTCACTCAGAGAAGCACGTCTGATAGCTGCCCAACACGGATGGAGCCAGCCACATTGCTGCTCTGCCCCGTAGAAACACTCAGCCTCGCCCCCCAAAGTGCCTCCCATGTAGTGACGTAGCTGCAGAGGGACAGCAGGGAAAGGGCCAGGGGTAGCCTTCCCAGAGAGCTCAGGGGCCAGGTAGGATTACCGGGGGCCACAGTCTGCCCACCCCTGATTTAGGATTTATATTGCCATGTGCAGTGATGTTGGTTAGAGCATCAAAGCAGTATTGTAAAACAAATACTAATGAATTTTAGTTTTTGCAAAAGACTTTTGATTCTGTTTATTTTCTTGAACAGGTATCTTATTTCAAATGTCTCTCTCTATTGTAGACGCTAGTCACTTCCACACTAATGAGAATTGAACCAGCTATACTATATCTAAGAGCTACCCTTTTTTTGACAAGTTACCATGCTGATGTTGGTTTTATACTTAGGGCAAAATTCTCCTCTCAAATCTGCACAGCAGATCTCATCTGTGATATTTTGTTCTTATTCTATATACAGATGTCCCATTGATCTCACTGGGAGATCCACTCATGGAGGGAGAGTAGAATATTAGAGTCAAGCTTTGCTGTGGAAATCTGAGAGAATTTTGCCCTAAGTATAAAACCACCATCAAGCAAGGATTTTTAATAAATCTATCAAACCAGGGGTGGTACTGTGTGACTAAAGAATAGAAAACATAATACCTTGTGACAAAGCTCCAAGTCTGTACTTGTGGGTCCTGTGCTTCCTGGCAGATTTAGGGGCCTCAGAAACTCATCTAGGCCCCAGAGTGACCTCTCTTTCTCAGTATAATTGGCAAGAGTCACCACCTAGTGAGTTACCTTCATCACAGGCCAGTATGGAAGATGGAAAAGGGGGGAGCCCCGGCCCGCCCTCTACTCCGGACTCCAGCCCAGGGACCCTAATAGTATCAGCTAAGATGGCTGACCTTTTAGGCACAAAACACAATACAATTCCCTGGGCTACTTCCCCACAGCAGTCCCCGCTTCTTCAAACTCCACTTCACCCTTACCTCAGGGCCTCATTCCTTCAGTATGATATGTTGTCCAACACTCAGTCTCACCAACAGCATAACTTCCTTCCACAGCTCCTGACACCCACACCCACAGCCACCTGAGTAACTGGGAGGTTTTTATCTGGTTTCAGCCAGTCCCTGATTGGCTTCAGGTGTCCCAGTTAGGCTAGCTGTTTCTACTCCTTTCTAGAAGGTTCTTAATTGGCCCCAGGTGTCTTGATTGGCCTGGAGTAGCCTTTGTTTGGCTATCCAGTGAACAGGGACCTGCACATCCTGAGACTAATATACCTGCCTTCCAGCACTCTCCTATATCCTTCTGGTCTGACTCCGTCACAACCTATATTTAAGAAAGGGAAAAAAAGTGATCCAGGCAGTCACCAAACTGTTAGTCTTATTTCAACAGTATGCAAGGCTTTAGAACAAATTTAGAAGGAAAGAATAGTTAAAGACAGATGAAAATGGGGTAAAATAGAATATAGATTTACGAAAGGTAGATCATGCCAGACTAACCTTATATTTTTCTTAAATAAAAGAACTGATACTGGAAATGCGGTAGAGTTCATCTATCAGGACTTCAGCGGAGGACCTGATACAGTGACAGACAGAAAATTATTAGTTAAACTGGAGAAGATGAGGTTGAGTACAAGTACGAGAATTGTACCACAGGTAAGAAATTGGCTAAAGGGGAGACAACAATGGGTCATACTGGAAAGGGAACTGTTGAGCTTGGTTGACAGAGGTTATTAGAGGAGTTTATCCTCAAGAACTGGTCTTAGATCTGATTTGATTTAATATTTACATTAGTGCCTGGGCACAAAGAATAGGTGTGTGCTAATGAAATTTGCTGATTAAACAAATGTGATGTGCCAGTGAAAAAGGCAAATATGATCCTAGCATATATCAGGTAAGATATTTCTAATAGATACAAGAATGTATTAATACCATTATACAAGGCATTGGTAGGACCTCATCTGGAATACCGTGTACATGTTCAATAACAATTAATTCAAACTAGAACAAATGCAGAGAAGGGCTATTAGTACAATCCAGGAAATGGAGGGTCTGTCTTACAAGGGAAGACTAAAAGCTTGGCTTGTTTAGACTAGCAAAATGAAGACTGAGAAGAGGTATGACTGTATTCTATAAATATATCTGGGGGGAGGGATATAGCAGAAGGAAGGCAGAAGAGTTATTTATCTAAAAGGACAATGTGGCATAAAAACAGTTAGAAGAAGGTTCCTAACAATTAGAGGAATGAGCTTGTGGAACAGTCTGAAAATAGGAGTAGTGGGGGCCAGAAATTAATTGGTTTTAAGAAGAAGATTGATAAGATGGGATTGCGTAACAGGGTTGCTTTCAATAGCAAGGGACTGGGCCCAGTAACTCAGGAGATCCTTTCCAATCCTATGTTAGTAAAATCTTAAAGGACAAATTTTGGCAAAAAGTGTATAAGGTTTCTAAGTACTGCATTGGCACAAGCAAAGTGGTATTTGTGTGCTCAGCTACTCAACTTCCTTCCCTCCTCCCATTTTATTTTACATTTATTTGTAATAGTTACTTGACTTCTCCTCTAAGTCAGATTGTTGTGTGTTTTTTTAACCAGTGTATCCTTCTTATACAGGTTCACAGGGCTCTGCCACCCTTCTTCCACCACTACTGAGATCAGCTTTTGGGGCCTATATATACCTGTCCTATTCTTGCCAGCTGAGATTTGGGGGAGAGAGAGAGAAAAAAGAGAGAGAGAGACAGAGAGAGAGAGAGAGAGATTTTAGTCCCTACTAATGTCTCCCAAGATGCCACTCAGCTAGGGAGACCTGCCTCCCCAAGCTGGACTATAAAGAAGCAGAACTTTCCTTTGACATCACTTCCTGTTATGGCTCTAGTGCTGTATGGGAGTGGAGGAAAGAATCAGAGACTTTGTGTCTGTCCAGGTGGCAAAGGGAGAGAGGGCAGAATCTGGCCAAGATACAGGACTTGTTGCCAAGGAACCAAGATCTTACCCCTATTGTTTGTGGAAATTGCTATAGGGTTGTGCAGAACAGATGGGGGTTGTGTTTTTGTTTTGTTTTTAAGTTGAATGAACCAGCCTGGAAAAGCGTAAGTCCAATAAAGATACTGAGGGATCACTGAAAATTCCTGATGAGCCCATCCATACTAAAATGCCACCATGAATCATTTTACTGGAGAGAAATATTTTTGGAAGATAAGTGTTAAGACCCTGCAGTTCGTAGCTTTAGGAGATTATAAAACCCCAGATGGACCTTTGTGGTCTTTAGAATTTGAAGACTGGAAGAGAAACTGGGTTTAGATGCAGTTAAAGTGAAATCAGCTACCATGAAGGCTATTACTCACGCCACTCCCACCTGTTTCTTAACAGAGAATGTTATACTGTGAGGCAGTTGTGCAGCAAGGGTAAGTTAGCAACAGCGAACATTTGTAGGATCAACAGCCAAAGGGTGTGCCGACAGCCGTGCTGTAGATTAGATGAACTTGTCACCATAATGTCATGCTCTGATGCACCCAGAGCAGCAATCCCAAATCGAAAGCAAGACACACAGGTAGGTGGTCAATCAAAGCATGTCATAACCATAAACCAGTTAAGTCAGCAAGCATCTGACAAAATGGCTGGTATGTAGCAGCATGACCTGAGTAACTGCACACACACCAGTGCTACACATACACTCACAAACAGGAACACTGAATTCAGGGAGCAGGATTCAGGAATCAGAACAGGAAGTGTGCATGCACACACACAGAGACACACACCCCCCATCACAGAGAAAAGGGACAATACGAAAAGCAGGGACAATGAATGACATTGTCCAGTTCCCACAACTCCTTCCATCAGTGCTGAGAGCATTACATTGCACAATTGGAACAGCAGTAAACAAATGCAACCTATTCTTAATTAAAAACAAAGCCCTTCCAAATAAAGCCTGCACTAAACATTTGGCCTGAGCCTTTTACATTCCATTTTGTCTCACACGGAATAGTGCAAATGGAAACAAAGAAAAAAAACAGATCTTGTGGCATTTTCATTTAAATCATCATCTGATAAATTCTGATAGAATTTCCCAGCATTTTTCAGAAGTATTTTATAGAAAAGGTCTATTCTTGCAGGGAAAGCATAGCTGGAGGCTCCTCAGACTTCTGAAACATAATTGACAGAACAAGGGGAGTCCTTGATGGAGCAGAAGGTAGTCATGGAGAAGCCATGAGATGCATTGCCAGCAAATGAAATATCAAACTAAGATTTCAGACTGACCAGCAGGGAGGCAAAACCAGGACATCACAATAATTTTGGCCTGAGGCAAAGCCCTGCATCCAAATAGATCAAAACACTGGCATACAGAACTGATTTCAGATATAAACTTTGGGACTCCATCGTTCTCCTGTTTATTTTTAATAGCTCTTTGGGTTCTTGTACTGCGTCCATTATCATGGAATCTGAACACCCTGCTTGGGATTAGATTATGTTTGAAATTCTGAATACTTGAGCAGCTTTCCAGGCTATCTAGTTTAGAAAAGTGTGTATCTGAAACAGATACAATACGAGGTAAATTATTCTCCCCACCCAGACTTGGGTTGTGTGGGTTTTTTTCAGTGTAGCTGTGTAGTTGCATTCAGTTGCTCCTTTAGGACCCAGTCCAGCTAGGCACTTAAGCATGTAAGTAGTTCTATTCACATCAAAGGGATTGCTGATGTGCTTAAAGTCAAGCACATGCTTAATCATTTTTCAGGATTAGGATTTTAACACCCCAAATCATCATTATTCCAGAAGTGGGTGACAATGGCTCCTCTTTTATCCTGTTTTGCATTTTTCACAGTTTACATACACAGCCTAGATATCCTCTCTCAGGGTATGTCTGTACCACCCACCGGGTCAACAGGTAGTGACTGATCCATCATGGGTCGATTTATTGCGTCCAGTCTAGACATGATACATCAATCCCCAAGCGCTCTCCCATCAACTCCGGTACTCCACCGCCATGAGAGGCACAGGCAGAGTCAATGGAGGAGTGGCAGCAGTCGACTCACTGCCTTGAAGATGCCATGGTAAGTCGATTTAAAAATGTCAACTTCAGCTATGCTATTCTCATAGCTAAAGTCGCGTATCTTAGATCCATCCCCCTCACCACCTTCCCCAGTGTAAACCAGTGCTCAGAAGCATCTGATGTATCCTGCCTTGGAAAAGGCCAGTTTGTCTGCAGCTGAACCAACATGGGTTGGTTATTTTATTGTACTCAGATTTCTGCATTGTAAAGCCATATGCAATGCATAGGTCAGATTCAATAATATCTTGGCTGTGGAACAAGAGTGAGACCCTCCTTGGGACACTAACCCTTAGCATGATGCTGAAGTTCACTCTTCTGCATGTTCAATTGTGTGTATATTTTCTTGGTTAAACTCCATTTTGATCCTATTACTGCTGATGGGGTTGAGTGATAATGACCTGCCTGACTGGCTGAATGAGATACATATATAAGATGAATAGTACAGTTAAAGCCAGTTGGGAGTAACTATTTACTCTGCCGCAAATTAATAGAGCAAGAAAAACTCAATGTCACTAAAAAGCATGAAATTTAAAGCCTTTTTTGTGACCTATAATTAATATCTAAAACCACAAGGCTCTACTGAGACAAATTGATTAAGATTCAAAATAGTATTAGGCACTTGTATGAACTGTAGACAAATAGTGTAGCCAACTATATGAGGTAGGCCAGCATTACAAGGATTCTCAGTCCTCTGGCTTTATAGCTTAAGATAAATGGTAGCTGTAGGCAGTACTGAATTTCTCTTCCCTATACTATGACAAACATTTATTTTTACTCTGAAGCATCCATTCTAGATGGCTACTAGAAGCAAAATGCCAAGTAGGAGGTCCATTGCTCTGTTCTATGACAATTCCGCTGTTCCCTCATTCACAAAGGCACCTTTGCTGAGGAGAGTAAAGAACTTGCTAAAAGGGAGATAAGAGACACACAGTGACATTTTTGAGTAAAATATTTGTGATTTTAATATAATAGTAATAAATAATAATACGTAGCTCTTACATGGCATTTTTTTGTGAATAGATCTCAAAGCATTTAGAAAAGAGGGGCATATCATTACTCCCATTTTGCAGATGGGGAAACAGAGGGAAAGGGAGGTGAAGCAACTTGCCATGATCACCCAGAAGGGCTTGTGGCAAAGGATGAAAGGTAGCACTGACATTCAATTTTTAAAATTATTTCAGTTTTAATAGTCAAAGGAGTTATTTGCAATGTGAATTCATGGCCACTGTAGTTCAAGTGGAAGATACAAGAAATTACTTTTTGCTGATGTTTCCACTAAAAAAAAGGCAGAAAACCCTTTATAAGCTAAGGAATAGATCAAAACACTGCACAGAGAGTCAGGACTGTATGCCTCAGTAGTTATACAGTCTGATCATTTGTGTTCCATGCTTTCTAAGTCCTGTAAACAAATTTGCAGAGAAGCCAAAAATCTAAGATACAATAGGACTAAGAATACGTAGAAAATCATTCTGTTACTGAAAGGGAAAGCAAACAGGAAACAAGACGAAATCTCTGGACAGCAGACTTAAAAATAATAATGAGATTTTTTAAAAGTATATTAGAAACAAAAGAACCTCAACTCAATAAGTGTGTTCATGGGAAATCCTGCAACTGTCTAATTCTTCAAAATGTGAAACTATTTTTGTATTTGCAAAGTTTGTGGTAATATCAGATTTTGCACATAAAACCCATACTTGCTTGTGCCAGATACAAGTGTATATGCAAATATACATTTTGGAGCATGTGCAAAGGTCTATGCAGGATAAAGGACTATGTGTTTAGTTAGGGAAGGAAAGGTCAAAAGAATGAGCTTTCCCTTGGAGTAGATAGTGGTGAGGTTTCTTAGTTCAACTTGGACATGCTGCTGAGAAAGCTGTCTCCTGTACCCATGAACTACACCCTTGCAATAAGCAATTCCATTGTACTAAAGGGGCAGTGTGATTGATTGAGTATTGATCCTGGAATTGTGGGCAGTCTTTTGGGTATCCTGAGCACAGATCATTCAGGATTAAATCCTAACTCTACTGAAGTCAAAGGCAAAACTACCTTTGACTTAACTTGAGCCAGGAATTTGCTTTAAGTATCTTGAAGATAAGGACCAAGTTTTTGAACCAGATGCTGTCAAGACTGAGGAGAGCCAACTCTCTGTGGACCACCACCAAGTGGACAACAATCAATAGTTTGATCACTGCTGCTTTAATGTGTGGTAACCATACTCCAAGATATCTTGATTTAAAATGCAGGCCAGTGAAAACAGAGCCCCTTAAAAACACTGATAAACTGATCTTTTTATTAAGTTGTTTTGTTGATTTAAGTAAAATGGCATTATCCACAAGGACTGATATTATTACAGCAGATGATTCTTTTCTAAGAGACTGTAGACAGAAAAGTGATACTTTAGGTGTATTATTAGATTTAATCAGAATTCTTTTAAATAATAGTTCCATCTTATTACAATTTGAACTGCCCCTCCATGAACCACAAGGCAGTGTGTTTTCATCTTTTGTTTCTAATTGGGTCATAAATCTACAGTTGCCAAAATGATGCCCAAATGTTGGCATTCCTGCTCATTAATCATAATTTGTCTTCAGTAATGTGCACTCCACGCTTCAACTTTTGCACAAAATATCTACAGGAAGGAAAAGTTCATTTTTACAATTACCTCTCTGTAATCGGTCCATCAAATTGTTTCCCCAGTATTTTGTTTATTGACTGTGAGCTGTAGGTTAGAATAAATCATAGTTTGTGCATAAGAAATGAAAGCACATTTATATCCTGGGATTTCCTGAGGGCAAGATTGAAGAAAATGGCACAGTTCCTAAAGCTTATAAAGATGAAAAAGAAAAGAAAGCAAGCAGTTTTTTTAAAAAATATAAAATCTGTGTTACTGGGCAGAGGTAGAAAAAGTTCACCTTTCTGATTTTTAAAATTGTTTTGGTTTGGATTTTTTTTAAATTTTATCTTTGGACATGTGACAGTTATGAAAATGATGCAGACTAGTGGCAAGATACACTCAAGCAGAAGACAAAAATAATTTTGGAAAACATTATTACAAGATGCTTACAGATATATATTCAGTAATGCATCCCTTAATAACAATTTTGGGGAAAATAAGCAGCTCAGAAATTAGTGTTGATCTTCAGGGTTTCATGAATTGTGTTGTAAAAATGAAGTCCAGGCTAAGCTAAGGAAGCACCTGATAATGATTCTATACTTAAGGTTGCATTCTATAAAGGGCTTAGCATGGGGCATAAATTCCTGATTTTCCCCCCTAAAAGCAGGTGACTTATCCATGTGAAATTTCACACTGTTAGCTTTTCTACCCTTTTTTCTGGTTGGTTTATCTTTATACATTTAACAAGAAGTGTTTTGCTTTGGACAATACCAGTTTTCCATAGTTACCAGGTATCTTTTTTTGTATGTGTGTATCTACACAAAATTTGGTAGATGAGTGGTAGGGATAGGTTGGTTTTGTTTTCTAATTTGAATGTAGGGCTGTTTTAGCAGAGCTGATGGAAAAGCTTCCAACAGAACATTTTGTTTGTTATACAACATTTATTTTTCCTGAAGGGTGAGGTTATTAAAAATTGCAATTACACCTCTTACAACTGAACAGTAAAAGGAACAGAAATTACAATACAGACTTACTAATATCAGAGACAAGACAACAGTTATATTTGTTTACTTTAAATTTATTTGTATAATTACAATTAGATTGCAGGTTCCACATAGATTAATGTTTTTTTTTTAATTGTGTAAACCATTCAATTGTGTACTCAGTTGATTTCTACTTATTTATTTGGTGATTGTTTGGGCACCACTTTCCTTAACATGTAGGCTTGTAGCTATTAAAGACAGTTATACATAAATAGTGAGGTGTTCAACACATTATTTTATCCCTGGTGGGTATTGATGAAAACATATAGGTTGTTACTACATCCTTCTCTTTTCCTTGGATGATTTTTCATTTGTAAGTTCACAAAAGAACACTAAGACAACCTACGGATAGCATGCAGGGAGATTTCCTCCTTAAGCAAAGGAAAAGACAAAAGGGTTTTAGAAAGGTTAAAACCCTTTTGGACATTATGCTGGAGTTACTGAAAATGGACTCATGCCTCCCAGTTGACAGGCTCAGGTATTGGTACAGATGTCATAAGCTAATAGGGTGATACTTAGGCAGATGCAGTCATTAATCAATCACCTCTCTTTGCATGTAGTCATATTGGCAGGGCAGGTTTCTCCTGACTCCTGATTGTATCCAGAGCATAGATTAGAAGGCTCCATAATTGCATTAGGATAACTAACAAGGCAGTTAAGAGAGATTCTGGCTACATTGATGGCATGTTTAGAGCCTTTCAGTGGAATAACACCAGATGGCAGCTGCCATCAGTATCTAGTAAGGAACATGTATTTACAGATGTGTAAGGGGTAAATTATTTTCAGGATCTATTCTCATGGTTAGTGCTTTGCTGAAGGATGTCTATAATTAAGTCAAGTGCAGCTATACTATTACTTCTTCAAAATTTATGTCCCTGATTATTTTTCACATAACCATCCCTTTGTCACACATGGAAAGCAACTACTCAAGTGCTGAGGTTGGCTTTCACTTCAACCACTTTTGGATCCTACAGAGACATGATGCAGGCACAGCAGGCATCCAAAGGGAAAGGCAACGTCGCAAAGTATCCTCCCACCTTGCACCTCTGTACTTGTGGCATTCAATATATTTCCGCCAAGTAAAGCAACTGCAGTACTCATGCTTCCCCTTCGGAGCAAAAGGACTGCACAAGACTCGCACTCTCAGACGCGTTAGCCTCACATATTCACCACCAGCCATTTTAGATAATGGGGTAAGATTTCTGAGATAAAGTAGCTAATCTCAACATTTAAAGTCATAACTGGAGTAAATCCAATACATAAATAAGAGGGAGAGAGAGGCATATTTCTGCATGTAGAAATTCTTACACTTCACATCCAGTACAAGCATGCTCTTTTACCCAGTCCCCCATTGTGTCTCCAGCTGGGAGAATCAGTATGCTTTCCTTAGCTGAGAGCCTACCAAGGGGAAGAAACTTGCTGGCAGCTGGAGAGAGTCAGAAAAGTCTGCCTGTGTGTCAGTTTTTAAGTTAACATTTCTGCTTGCCAATCATGTTTTATGTTAACTCAATTTGCATTGTTCTTGTTTAGCCTTGCTGTTTGGGGGGTTGTTTTAACTTGCTTTGAGGATTGAGGGGAAATGTTTGCCATATTGTATTCCAGCTGAAATTGGTACAGATTAATATTCTAGTCTGTACCTTGGAGGTGTGTCTAGCTTCCTCCTGATTTGGTTTGCAGCAAGCAGTAATAGCATCTTCCACTGTTTCCATCATGTTTACCTTCTCTGCACTTTGTTTGCACTCTTTGTCTTGCCATCTGAAGTTTTGTTTTATCTTTAAGTCCCAGGGTTTAATTATTTAAAAGATCAGAATTCAAATAGCTCATGTGTGGCCAGGGCCAGATATAGCATTCTATAGAGAAGTAAATAATGAAACTTATGAGAGAAAGAAAGACACAAGCATTGACGTACTATGGGCCTGATCTGGGGCAACACTGATATCAGTGAGGGAGTTGGGACATGCATGTAGAAGAAGGTGCTCAGGAACAGTGCACTTGCCTGCTTTGAGAATGAATAAAATGCAATCAAGAAGAATGAGAAATTATTTCATTAAATCTATGAATACAATATTAATGCTAAATGCAAATATTGAGGCAAGAAACAGAGAAAATTCAAGGGACTACTTTGACAGACATATCCTTGAGAAAAGCACTGAAAGCAAATAATGTAATTAAAAGTAGCTGTAATTAAAAGTATAACAAGAGGCATTATAACAGGAATAGTAGATAGCAAAGCAGTAAAGAATGACATGGATGATATTCCTTTCTCCCTGAGGTCTTGTTCTATGATGTGTATCTAAGTCATCTTTCCTGACTAGGCAATAACTCTTTGGATGCAGACCAGCAAACACAAGTGGAGTAGAACTAGTCATAAGGGAAAAACAAAACATGTGAATGATATTGGAACTTTGCATAATACATAAGCACGGCCAGCAATCCAGTCAACTGTTGTCACACTGATTTATTTTTTAACTCAAAGAAACCCAACGCAATCTATTCTGTAGTAACTTTTCTGACATAAGCACAGGCTAAAATATGAGAGGAATCAAATCTGTTACTTACTGCAATTCTGACTTCAACTAATCAGAAATAATAATGGAACCTTAAGGAAAATTCTTCATCATAAACAGAACATGGCACAGCAAGGCCAGGCCAAAACACCAAACTACTGAAAATGAAATAGCCACAGACTTGGAACACTGGGAAACTAGGAAACTTAACAAAACAAAACACAAACTACTAGGAGGTAAAAACTAGGAAGAGTGAGGATAAAATGAAAAATAAATTCTTAAATCATTGCTCACAAACCAAGGCTTTCTGGTGTTTTGAAGTTTATTTATTTTTTTCTCATTCCTTTTTATCGTTTCTGCACTTCTGCTTCTGGATGAGGCAGGAAGCAGTGAATTACTATAAGGTGACCATATTTTCCCAAATGGAAAGGCACCGCATAGGGACAGCCCAAGGCCCCCTGCCACCCATCCACAAGGGGCTGGCTCAACCTGAGCCCTCCTTCCCATGCAGGTCTGGAGATGCTGCTTGCCCCATTCCCCCACCCCCACATATTCCTCTGTGCCTCGCTGTGGGTTGCACCCCATTTTTTTGGCAAACCTATGCATTTGTCCAGTTTGCTCTTGCCAACTGGTGAACTGAGTATTGTATTTAGCTATGACAGTCTGAGTATGTTTCTCAGACCTGAGGAAGAGCTCTGTGTAGCTGGAAAGCTTGGCTCTCTCACCAAGAGAAGCTGGGCCAATAAAAAATATTCTCTCACCCACCTTGTCTTGCCAGTATCCTGGGACCAACGCTGCTACAATAACACTCCATATAACTTTAAGCCTGGGTAGTCCTGCTGAAGTCAATGGGACTACTCTTATAGTTAAGTACATACTTAAATTATTTGTGCAAGATCAAGTACTTAAATTATTCATGATCTTTGTATACTTGAACTCCCATGGCCATGTGGGTAGAATAGCTATCGTTGTGTAAGGCTTTGAGGGTAGCTGCAGAGACTAAAAAGTGGGGAAAGTGGAATTCTAGGCTGCTGGGGACAGAAAAGACTCCAGGTGATTGTCATTGCTATGTTATGTTATGTATAAATAAAAATAAATTTAGTTAAATACAAGCTTAAAACCAGAAGAAATAAAGCTTGATGAAAACAAATAGTTAAGAGGTCCAGACAATTCTAAGCTTTTCCAAAGACACGAATATAGAGATTTACATCAGAAATTCAGTAAATAGGACTCAATCCTTCAGGCCTTCCTCTAAGCAGATCCTCATTCATTATATTCTGAAAATGTCTTTTAATGTGAGAGGCAGGATTAATGTGAAAGGAATTTGGTACAATTTCCTGGTAGTTTTTGTTATTAACTCTGTTCATACTGTAATATGTTTGTTTTTGCTATGAACACTGTTCCTGATATCACTTCTCTATGATGTAAGGAAATATGCTGCAAACAGTAATACACATGATTAAAATATATATTTTAAAGAAAAACAAATGGAATAAAAATGACCTCTTTTCACTTTCTATTTTCATTACATAACTGTTATATTCATTAAAAACCATACAAATGACTCTCCCGCTAGTAGAGGCTAAACTACAGAGAGGCTCTCACTAGAAAAAAGAAGAAGAAAAGTCCAAAATTATAGGAGTGGCTTCAAAATGCATGGGAGGTTGTTGTAATAGAAAAATTAACACATGAATTATTCAACCCCCTCCCAAAAAAAACAGAGGGCAGATGTTTGAGTATTGAATATGTGGTAACCAGTTGTTTAAGTATGTTCATATACTAAATACACCTTTTAAAATATTATCTTTTGAGAGACGTACCTGGTTTGGTAATTGAAGTGGAGTCAGCACTTTCACTCAGGTTAATAAAAACCTCAGAAACAACATAGCCTGGCTGGTGTAAAGTGGCTTACTCTGCAATATGCTAATAGCCTGCCTAATAGATATTTGATGATTATATTATTGCATAAAGTTTCCTGAACAGCATAATCTCAGTGCTGTTATGATCAGTGTTTTGTTTCTGGTGTTTATATGGCCATGGCAATGGTTTGTAAACTAGTAAAACTTCCTAAACAAATAGCTATAAAAAGTGTATAAATATGTTCCCAAGTTTTTTTTAAAAAAAGTCCTTGTGTCACTGAATGCAACTTCTATGATGAGAATTTTGCTCTCAGCAGTACAGCTGTACAGCAGTTTTACCTTGAAAATAGATTTTCAGTCCTTGGTAAAAAAAGAATTTTCCATCTGTGGATTCTAGCTTTCATTTTGTAGATGCCAGTTGAGGAGAGAACCCCAAATTCTTAGCTTCTAAACAAAGCCATGGAAATGTGATTTGCACTAGTAGAGAACATTTATTTTCTTCTTTTTTGCACAGCTCGAGTCTTCCCTTGCTGCTGTTGAGAAAAAGCATCAAAGAACTGCTAATACTATATTTTAAAAGTACAGATCTGTGCAAATGCCAGTTGATGACCCCTTTTGCCTCCTATGCAACAAACCTACGTCTTTTCTCATAGCTGTTCTTTGATTTGCTGATGTTGAAATGAGCTTGTCTGACAAACCTACAAGTAATGTGGATGTTTTAACCCATGTAAAACTATCCTGTTCTTTAGGAGGGATTGAAGAGTACACCAATAGGCTTAAAATTCCAGAGCCAGGAACCTGACTAGGCACTTAAAGATCTTATTTTTCTTTCCTTGTTTAATGAAAACAACCCTGCCCTGGCTAGTCTAGAGTGAACATCCTTGATCATGTGGTGAATACTGACTAACCTCTAAGGACCATTGTCACAGAGGGGGATGCTGAACCAGCAGCATTTACAATCTAGGTTCGTACATGGTGCAATCACCATAGTATTTGAGCATCACATCCATAAATGTCTGCTCATGACACTCTTTTTATGTAAGGTAATTAGAGTTGTGTATTTTATGAAGAAATTCAAGAATTTGAAATTTGGCTTTGTTCTGAGTTGGAAAAAAAACAAACTTTTTGAAGTTCTCCAATGAGGAAAATTCTGGGGAAAAAATGATTTGGAGTTGATCAAAATGTTGTGTTTAATTTAGACTTTCTTTTGTATGAAATCTGATTCTCCTTGGAAAACTCAAAGCCCAGCTTTCAACTTGGCATGAACAAATTGCTGAATGTTTCTAATTTAGGCACAAAATACCAGATGTGCATGTACAATATGGCTACTTACACACATGGCTAATGTAGATATCTAATTTGGCACAGGGTACATCTGGTGTTTGAGTGTGTGCACAAATATTTGCACACATCTATAAAAATCTGGCCCATGCATTGTATGTAAGTAATAGATATGCACATATGTTGGAGCACCTGCTACCAGTATCAACCCTTAGATATTGTTAGAGTACTTTTGTACTTAGTGACCTCCTGTGCATCAGTTCAACTCCCAGAAGTATCATTTCTGGAAAGTTATCTACAGACTGATGCTATGTCAACACTGGCAGTTCACAGAAGATATATTAATAGTAAGCAACATCTTCTGATGGGAATACTTCCGTGAATAATGTCATTATTCTTATGCCGTGTAGTTGTAGCTGTGTCAGCCTCAGGATATTAGAGAGACAAGGTGGTGAGGTGATTTCTTTTATTGGACCAACTTCTGAAGCTATAGGAGAATAGAGAACAAATCCTGAAAGACATAGGAGTCCTAAGACACATTTCAAGCCTTGCTAATTTTCAGAAAGAGACAGAGAAAGGATTAATTTTTAGCTTGCATTCAAGGTGAAATGTCAGCTGACGGGGTAAAACAGCCGGAGGTCAAAGCATACTATGTGATGTAATTGTACAAGACTTCAAGCTTACTGAAAATCTCTTGGCTAAAAAACATTTATCTCAGGAAGGAGGGGGCATATAAAGGAGTATTCTGAATTAATCCAACCTATTTTAAGGGAGACTCTAAAACCCAGACTATATATAAAATTATAAATTTGTGAAGAGAGAGAAAGCGAGACACAGCTCTGAAAAGCATGTGTTGGAATAAATAGTCATTTTGAATGCTATATTGCAACAGACTTGTTATTTGAAGTTCATTTATTGTAAATAAGCAGGTGCTCAGCACAACAATGACAGAGACTTCTACGTGTGTTACCACCACTAGCTTCAGCAAGTGTCCAATGGAAGATATAGGAATGTAGTCTAGTAGGAATAGTAAGTAACTGAAAAAAAAATTTCAAGGTTCTCATTTCCAGCTCTGTTTCTGATCAAGACCCAACCCTACACCCATTCAGTTAATTCCACTGACTTCAGTGGAATTGGATTGAGTACAATGTTAAATGACCTTATGCAACTCACTTAGGTCTAGATCCTCAAAAGATATTTAGACTCCAAACGTCTACTGATTATAGTGGAAGTTCGGAGCCTAAATAGCGTTAAGGATCTGGGCCATAACCTCGTTGTCCAAAGTTTATGTAAAATCGTTTCTGTAATTCCACTTACCTACTTGAAATTGAATTAAATACCAGTGCACTGCTTTGAGATACTTAGAGGAAAAGCATTATATCCCTTCAACATCTTATTTTACCATTTACTCATTTCTAGGATTAAGTCTTCAGAATTGAGATAATAAAAAGCAAGAAAATAAAGTAGGGAAACATATATTAATGATTTATCATATATGCATGGAAAGAAGTGGACAGTTGACCAAACCAGCCTCCAAGAAAGCATAGGACAATTAATTCAAATAAGGATTCAAGCAACAAGTGGACCCTGTCAATTTCAGTAAAAGTAAACACACTTCAAAAATTGGATAGCCAGATCTAAATGTGATATTCAGGCCCAACAGATGTTCAACATGATGGCGTTTCATACTGAGACTGTGTTCATATCTACAGATTTTACTTATTTATGTAGAAAAACTGCACACACCCCCAAGGGACCTTTAACCATAGCTAAACTTACTTACTGGGAAGGAGAGTTGAGCTTCCGTTGTCCAACAGTGCTTTAAACCTAATTCAAACCATTCAAAATTTAAATTCAAAATTTAAACCATTTTTCTAGAGTGCTAAATGCACTCTAGAAAAATGTGAAAAAAATAGTAATTTGGACTAAACAGACCTAAAACTAGCTTCTTCAGCTGGGAAAGATGATCCCCTTTGACATCAGGACAAGAATGTAATGAACCATGAACCATCACATATGGTGACAGCCTCCCTGCTGTAGGAAGAAGTACAGAAGCGATTGGAAGAAAACAACCTTTTCTCAGTCACTTTGTTAATGACTCTAATTAAATATTTGAATATAGTCAAAGTGAAGTCCTTAACAATAAGGATGTTTCAAGGTTTAGAACATTTGATAATTTACACCCAGTTTATGAAAAGGATAAAGATTTTTTTCCAATCATTTGTTCATATTAAGCTGCCAAGTGAACTAATTTGACCCCCAAATTTCTCCAAACACCAATAAAATGGATTATGTATGGCTTCTGACTATCAGTCCTATGCAGGTAATGTTCAAAGCATCTCTCATACAATAAAACCATCTGTTTTTCTAATTCAAATCTGCTGGCTGATTTATTGGTGGCTGCTGGTCACTCTTAATTCTCCTTAATAGTCTTTTATGCCCCAACTGACCAGATGAATTTTTTAATGAATGTTTAATTATTGTTCAGTGCTTTCCACAATGGATTGGTGCTTATGTAAATATAATATATATTGGGTCAAACCAATCGTCCATCTAGCTCCTCTCCTGTCTTCCAACACTGGCCAATATCAGAGGCGTCAGAGGGAAAGTACATATGAAAACAAAACAAAATAATGGGTGGAACGATTCAAAGGCTTTAAACTGGGAAATGTTGGACCTCAAAATAAAAAAGTCGAAGAACATACATTGAGATCCTCTGAAGTGGTCTTTTCTTGGTTCCAGGGAGAAAGAGTTCCCATTACAAACTGGGTCAAATGTTTTTAATCGAGAATTTATGTTTTTTCTCACTTTTCTTTGCCCTCATCACATCTCAATATCTAGGATGACTTTTCCAACGTACAAGCATCTCAACTTGGGATTGTAGAATCTAGACTTGTGCCAACGTTATTACACAATTATAAGATGACCAGCCTGTTGTGGTGCAGTAATTGCATTTTGATGAAGCTGAAAATACTCATCTGTAACAAAAATCCCCCATATTACATTTTCTCTCCTGTCTGATGAAACAGACAGAAAACCACAAATAAGCAATGCAGTGAACATGTTATGTGATGGTCCTATTTATTGATAATTATCTCTTACATATCTGAGTAAGCTTATGTTCCTGAAGGTTTAGGAAAGGCCCTAGAGGAATAACTAGCAAAAATTAACACTCTGCTGCACATTCTAATTAGGATTTAATTAGGATTTTTTTTTAAAGTGCAGTGCATGTTTTCAGTAAGTGCATAATAACTGACTTATTGCTTGTAGGTTTTTTTTACATATTTTTCATTGTAAATATCCAATTATAATTGTCATTTTAGTTCAAATTTCAGAAAGAAATTCTCTTTTATTTTAGAGGAAGAAATATTTTTCCTTTAGCACAGTATTGTTTATTGTGATTCTTTAATATTTTGTCCCAGTTTATAGTACTTTTCCACATTACTAGTCCAGGATGGAAGACTTTAAAATGACATTTCTTCATGCTTTTTTCTATATAAAACAGGATGTTGCCCATCCATTTCACCATAACTCGTTTTTCCATGAGCGTCCAGTCTTACTGTGATAACAGTTATGAACTATAGCTCACACAACAAATGCCACCCCAAATCAAAAATAAGGTATGGATCTTTCTGTAATTTTCTTGGTCTCAGGACAGGAATGTTATACAAATTTCAAAATAACTTCTTATACTGGTATTTCCCCCTTTTCCCCAGTTCTTGGCTCTCCTTGCAAACAGAACTTATTTAATTCAAGGAGATAGATGGAGCTCTGTACATTTAGGGCTTGATCCAAACCCCAATGAAATCAATGTGCTTGGACTCAAATTCTTGGTGATTTTCTTAGAATGTTTCCTAATCCGGCGATGGAAAAATCCATGAAAGAGTAATAAGTAAATGGATGCTATAGGTAGTTTTTGAAACCATTGTAAATGAATTCAGAAATCCACAATAAGAAATCAACTCATAATACAAGGATTTGCTAATTACTTGACCACTCTTGGGATAATGAAAATCTTAAGAATCTTTGATTTGTACCATTGGTCTTGTTGCTACTTATAACAATAGTCTCTCCAAGTGCAAGGTATTCCCTAAGTGTTAGTCCAACATACTTTTACTCATGTATTAATGTTAGTTGCTTTGTTCTATTTCTTACTTCTCCAGACCAAGTTGTTTCAATGAACTTCCTTTGCCAATTCCTCACCTTTACTTCTCTGGCCACATAACTAAAGACGCTCTTAGGCTGTGCTCACTCTGTAACTTGTTTCAATGTGAGACCATGACTATAATCTCCCTTTGGGACTCTTTCACTTACTTCTACTTTACATCATTAACCCAAAATCATCCTTGATATGCATTAATCCAGCACAGACTCTCACACGCTCAGTCTCCCTGCTAGTGCTTTATAAGAAACTGGTTAAGGGGGAGAGTACAATGGGTCATACTGAAAGGTGGAGGAAGGTTACTAGTGGGATCAATCTTATTTAACATTTTTATTACTGACCTTGGCACAAAAAGTGGGAGCATGCTAATAAAATTTGTGAATAAGCTTTAAGAGCTCAAAGTTCAAGGTCATGCATTTAGGGACGAAAACAAGAATTTTTGCTAGAAGCTGGAGACTTATCAGTTGGAAGTGACAAAGGAGGGGAAAGACCTGGGTGTATTGGTTAACCCCAGGGAGGCTATGAGCCACCAATGTGTTGCAACCATGAAAAAGGCTAAATGCTGTCCTAGGATGCATCAGGCAAGGTATTTCCAGCAGAGACAGGGAAGTGTTAGTATCATTATATAAGGCACTGGTGTGACTTCACCTGGACTATTGTGTGAAATTCTGGCCTCTCATGTGTAAGAAAGATACATTTGAACTGGAACAAGTGCAGAGAAAGGCTACTAGGATTATATGAAGAATAGGGGAAAAAACACCTCTCATGAGAGGAGACTCAATGAGTTTGACCTGTTTAACCTAACCAAAAGAAGGCTCCAAGGAGATGGGACTTTTGTCTATAAGTACATCAGATGGATAAATACTAGGGAGGGAGAGGAGTTATTTAAGTTAAGTGTCAATGTGGATACAAGAACACATTGTATTGTAAACTGACATCAACAAGTTTAGGCTTGAAATTAGGTGAAGGTTTCTAATCATCAGATAAGTGAAGGTCTGGACATCCTTCCAAGAGGAATAGTGGCGACAAAGAGCCCAACTGGATTCAAGACTGAGATTATAAGTTTATGGATGGGATGGTATGATAAGACTGCCTAAAAATGGCATGTTGCTGATCTGTGACTGCTAGCAGCAACTATCTCCAGTGGCTGGTGATGGGACACTAGATGGGGAAGACTCTGAGTTACTACAGAGAATTCTTTTCCAGGAGTCTGGCTGGAAGATCTTGCCCACATGCTCAGGATCTAACTGATCACCATATTTGGGGTCAAGAAGGAATTTTGTCTCTGGTCAGATTGGCAGGGGTTTTCACCTTCATCTGCAGCATAGGGCATGGGTCACTTGCTGGTTTAAACTAGTGTAAATGGTGGATTCTCTGTCACTTAAAGTCTCTAAATCATTATTTGAGGATTTCAGTAACTCAGCCAGAGGTTATGGGTCTATTACAGTAGTGCGTGGGTAAGGTTCTGTGGCCTGCAAATGTTCAGAAGGTCAGTCTAGCTGGTCAGAATGGTCTCTTCTGACCTTAAAATTTCTGACTCTATCCTTTGATTCTCTCTCATTACAACATGAATTGATCTACAGAAATGAACTAAAATTTCTGGTTTTATTAGTATTTGATTGAGTAGTGTACTTGCTCAAAGATTCAATCGCTTACACAGTCAAAGAACCTTTCTAGCTACCCATGGAATGATTCCATAGAGCAACAGCTATGGAAACCATAAGGACCAACAGTATACTGCTGATTTGGGGTGATAGTGGTGACAATTTTTGGAATGGTAATGAATAAATATGCTTTCTTCGTTTCAGGCTGAGCATTTTTTTCCAACTTGTTCAATGACTGTGTGAAAGAATGAAAATAAAATGCAGAAAAAAGAAAGCGATCCAGCAATAAGAGCGAGTCCTAATAATATGTTTACCTGCATGTAACAACTGTTTTTTCCTTGCTGTCATTTAAAGTTTTCTTCACTGAAGTTGCTAGGGTACTACAAAAATACACACACAGGGAGGGAGGGAGGGAAAGAGAAAGAAATACTTGCTAGCATGGTCAGTGAGTCAACATAGTTGGGTTAATCAGACCGAAAATAATACCTGGTAAGTTAAATGAACACACATTTAAATACATTTATCTTAGTACTTTAATTCCATCTAATTTTACCCATTGAAATATTTAAGAAAAAGGTAGAGTTGCTGAATTTCTCCCATATTTGGAAACCACAGGACAAATATAATAAATCTTAATAGTGTCCTTTTTATTACAAATATTAACAGGGAGATGGAGAATAGCAGAAGTGGCGGCACAGGGAAACCAAAGTTATTCAAGAATACAAATTATGAGGAAAGATGAGCTACACATGGCTTACATTCAAAAGGGAGATACACTGGTTCCCATTAAAGACACAACATTTATCAACAGCTACCACACCATGGTATCTGCAGCATCACAGTTAATGGAACTTGAGAGGACTCAAACTCCTAAGATTGTGCCTAATTAGACACCAATCCAGCAAAATATTTAAGCTCAAGCTTAATTTTAAGCATGAGCTGTTTCAGTGGCTTCAATGGAATTACTCACGTACTTAGAGAGTGAGTGTGTACTTAAACGATTTGTTGAGTTGGGGACTTCTGGTACACATAGTATCTAAAAATAAGAGAAAAACACAAAAATCTCTCTCAGAATGTCTTCTTTCTTTTGGTTTCCTGACAGTATACAGGTTTACCCACAGACTCAAAAAGCAGAACAAAATTATAACACTAGATAAGTGAGAAATTTTTCAATATGTCCAGGCACACTGACTTTGATAATTTAAATACATGCATTATCAATCACAGCACAAAACATTTCAGCTTAAGCCTGTTTGTAAAAGATTACAAATTAAATTCTTGAAAAACACACTATTTTTTCTAACCCACTTCATTTGAAACAATTTTCCTTTTCAGTAGCTATTCTGCATTTTAGAACATCACATTAGATTATGTCAAAAATGTAGAAGCAAAAGCAAAGCTTTTATTAAAATGCGGTTGCATGAAAAATATTTCAAGATGGATGAAATTTGGGAGACATTTTGTAGTTAATTACTAGGTCACTTTGGTCAAAAAGCTAGTATCTCTATTAGCCATGTGTACAATAAAGATGAGCAGTTTCCTACAGGCAGGTTTAAAAGAGCATTTTGGGCTAGATTTTACCTTGTAAAAGTGAATTTGGCTTTACACATCTCAAGTGTAAGGCCAAATATAAAATAATTGAAATTATGTTATTTCCAAGGCCTAATGTTGCACAAAAAGTAGGAAAATATGTTTTGAAATACCAGACAATGGCTGGGAACAGGTAATTTAACCTCCTTTGTTTTCTGTTGGATTTCTCAGTTTCTACCAGAATATTTCACTGATATTAAACCCTACAATATACACTTTAATCATAAACAACATCTAGTTCTTATATAGCACTGTTCATTGGTAGATCTCAAAGCGCTTTACAAAGAAAGCCAGTATCATTATCCTCCATTTGTTCTCTCAATAGATCTTAAATAGATATTTAAGAACAAAGTTCTTCCTTGGTTTAAATCCATTTAAAATGGTTGACACCAAGAATGAATCTTGTCCATTTGGAATCAGTCCTTGAAAGTTCTCTGCTTCCATCATTCCCATCTACTTCAATGCAACACCATTTTATTGCTCGTAGCGGGGCATACATCTGTATCAACTAGAAAGGAACATGGATTCTACACTGAGGTGTATGGGTTCCCCAGTCTAGCGCTCTGAGGTGGCTCCAAGGGGCAGCCATCATCTGTGGTCTAAGGCATAGATTTCACAGCTTGTCCTATCCCAGAGAATTAGTGCTGCTACAGCCAATTTAATCCAAGAGTGTACACCTTCTTGCCTTCCCTATGGCAATAAATTTAGTACCATGTAATGTCTTTGGCAGTCCCATTTTCATGTGTTTAAGGTGGAGCAGCTGCTGCTATCATAAGCACAGCAGTTTGTATTAACATTGAAAGTGATTAGAATATTTCTTTATACTTTTACATCTCTGTAATCTGCTATTAGCACCAAATCCAATGCCCATTATAGTCCACAGGAGGCTTTCCAATGACTTCAGTGGGTTTTGGATCAGGCCCTTAAAGAATGTCAGGTGTATAGCATTGTCTCTTCTTATGACACTATAAGTAGCACTATAAGCAGGAAGATGCTCTCTCCATTGAAGAGAAATCAGTGACATGAAATCTTGGTATACTCTAAGTGCAACTTGTTTTATATACTCATACACACAAGTCTTAAAACAGAGGAGGTCAAATTGCATGCAGGAATTCTTTCAGGAATCTCAACTCAATAGAGTTCCCAGACAGCAGTTTTGTTTCAATAATTGACTCTAATCAAAGACCAAAGAAGAGAGAAAAGTCTTGAGCTATGGACCCAACTCGTCCTACTCAGAACCTGCTCTAACAGAGTTTTACATAACCAGCATATCTTCCTAAGACTGGACATTTGCTTACATGCTCAGATAGTCTGGACGCCTACCATAACCATAATACCTAGGACATGGACATTTTCCATATGAGCATTTCTTCTCCGATTATGCAATAGCTTTTCCTGAAACTTTATCCTATCATATATTTAACACAAATTAATCAGAATATTTATAGCATAGTTGGATTCTATGGACTTAAGGTTCTGAAAAATTCTGAAATCCTATTTTGGTTTTGCAAAGCTTGTTTAGCTTTGATCTTTTTTTTCTGAAATGTAAATCTGGCCACGGTTCCACAAAGGATACTTAATTTAAGACATTTTCCCCCTTGCTACTAAATAAATAGTACATAATAGATCACTCTTCCTCCTCACAAAATTAATCTGGCACAAAAAGGTGCCATTATACATGAAGTCCCTGACCCAAGGTTCACTGAAGTCTGACTCCTTCCATTGACTCCAATAGGCAATGGCTCCTGAGCTATATAAACAATATTTCAATTAATCAATTCACTTTCTCTGATCTGGATCTTTTTTACATTGTATTTTTCTCTTAAACTGAACAGGAAACTGATTGTGTTCAAGTCAAGTATTTGAACCAAGATGTTTGAAATTAAGCAAAAATCACTGATGTTTTGTTTTCTTTTTAAAAAAGAAGCCTGAACATTTAAAATACCAAACTGTCTAGTCTGGAGTGTTTATTTCTCCTTTCCGATAACAGAATCATTCTATTTGATAGTATTAAAAGGGCAAAATGTAAAGTGCTGCATTTAAAATCACTGAATTCGTAAAAATGGGTAAGATTAAATATTCATGGTGTTTCTGTAATCTAATTGACTATATCTACATCATCTTGATGAATAGGACGCGGACAGTGACAGTGTTGAAGAAAATCTTGCAAAAAATAATTTCCCTTGTAATCTAGCTGTTAACATTCTTTGTGGTAAGACTGTCCCTTTCCAAAGCTATTATTTGCTATCTCAAGATCCAGCTGTTTCTGATTGGCGGATGCTTCCCTTAGATCAGCATGCAGAGAGAAAACTTCCACACAGAAGCAGCTTTGGCTACATCTACAGCCCTGACTTCTCCATCCCTGGCTGATGCAGAGGGTGCTCCATCAATCCAGAAACCATGCAAGGACAGTGTTTGGAGACTGGGTAGGCCAGGAAGAGGAAAGGAATTGGGCCAAGGTAGGAGAGAAGGTAGGGGGTGCACATTGGCCTATCTCTTGCAGGGCTTAATCAGAAAGGGGAAAAAAATCCTGAAAGAGCAATCTCTGTTGGAGTTATGCTGTCAGGGAGCCTGGCAGAGCACACCAGAAGGAGGGGGGATAAAGTCAGCCAGGAGGCACATGGCAGTGTACTCCTAAGGATCCGTCTCAGATCTGGGGATGGATCAGATGGTCTTTTCTATGGGGAGAGTGAAAATCACCCCTCCACACAATGGGGTAGCATGAAAGGCTTTTTGTGAGGGGATCTTAGTGGAGAATTCCTCTTGCAATGTCTCATTGCATAGATTTTACCACAGGAGGGAAGAGTCATGTCTAGTATTATTTTCTCAAGTATATTCACACTGACATTGCAGAAGATTTAACTCCGCTACCAATGATGATGTAGAACAATCCTTTTAAACGTCTAATGAGAACTCTCAAACTTCCACTAACTTTTCTAGATCTTTTAAATCAATCATTTTCCTCATCATTGTTTCCTCAATCTATTCCTCCTTCCTAACTCTGCAGTTAAGTGATAAGGCTGAATGTGTGCTATCAACAACCTAGATTTCTAAAACACATAGACTATATCACCTTGGATGGAACAGTCCCTTCTTAAACTTATAATGTGGAAAGCAGCTTTGGCCAACATTGGAGAGGAGAGTACGTGACTTCCTCAATGGAAATTTAATGCTGTACTCATAAGATGCATTAGAGAGGGAACAGGCACCTTACGACTAACATCATAAACCTAGACTACAAATTGCCTGTGGATTTAAAAGAGAAGAAACTGGGCTGTGATTGAGGAATTTGACATTCAAAAATAAAAGTTGTTTTCTAGCATCAGGTATAATGCAAAGAATCACTGGCAAAGGAAATTACTTTTTGCTTATGAAATATTCTCTGATTTTCATATTTTCACCCTGGTGTTAAAGTTCTTCCTTATGATATATCAACATTATCACATTCAACTATGAGCAGTTTTGCATGTACAACATGCATTATTTAATATACATTAAGCATATGTCTTCTATTAACACAATGTAACTCTCTTTGTGCATTGAGAATACAAAAAGGCATTGTGACAATTGTTCTACTGTATACCATCATGTCTTGGCTCCACAGTTAACAATACCTTTTGGTTTTAGCTTGTTTACCACTTGCATCATCATCAAATGCTACATGTTTATACCCATTAGAACTGGGCCAATATTTTTTTAAAAAGGTGTTCACTAATATTTTCATGAATGAAAGAGCTACATTTAATTTGCTGCACCTAAAGATTTTGGATCATTGCTCTGTATTTGTGAAAATGTTTTGAATCCTAAAAGTTTCACAAATTTTAGGAGAAAAAGGATGAATCATTAACAACTAGTACCATTATTCACTATTTGTTATTCAGCATTGTAAAATTTAGTCATCCAATCAAAAAGAACAAGGAGTACCAGATAATTTCAGTGATCAACTACCCAACATTGATATTAAATAGTGGATAAATGAAACAAACAGTCTGGAATAACCTACAAGTTAAAAATTATTCATTCAATATTTATATAAGAGCTAGGTATTATAATTATTAGTAGTAGTATGGGTTAATTGACTTAAAGACAATCAAGACTAGTTCACAAACTACTCACAAAAAAGGGATCAAATGTGCAACAAATATTCCAAATAGGAATTAATTTTAATTGAGCAATACTGATGTACAACAGTTGAGGGTCTAGACCTTTTAAATATTATATATTTATATTTAATGGTGTCATAGTTAATTTGAGCGAGTCATTTATGTAACTGAGTCTGCATCTACTGACAGCTTAAAGGGACACAAGTAATTGAGGCCCCAATGTGATATGCTTTAAAACTAGTAAAGGCAGATGAGAAGCACGTTTTGGATTCTGAATGTTTCACTTCACTTTATATCTAATGCAGTACGCATTTACAGAAGTGAGTATATGCAACTCTTTTAGCTCATTCTTAGAGGTTTCTGAAACTTATCCTAGTTGGGAGCCATTTGACTCCAGCTAATGTGGAAAGAAAAAAGTTTAAAACAAACATTTCTCAGACATATTTGCCGTGAAAGATGTGGCACATACAAATTGTATGAAGGGGTATCACAGAGGCTTGATTCGTATTCATTTCTGATGAGCAGCATAACTAGTCTGTGGTTTCATTACTTTGAGTAATGCTGCCACTGCAAACTCATCCGATAAAAGCTTTACACTATACCTCACTGCCATGTATTCTTTCTCTATAATTATAATCAAAACAATAATGTTTTAAACTGCTGTGATAGTCTCTCCAAAGATCTGAAAGTAAAAACATGAGATCTGCTAAGATGCAGTAAATTTATATTCAGTACAGATATTTTTCAAAGGTGTCATGCTGCTCGGAGGTAAGTGGCGTGCAGGGAAAGTCAGAGAAGGGCAACAATTCCGAAAACATGGCTAGACATCATGATTTGAGAGAGCATTTGAGTCTTTACTAGAAGAAAAGAAGATTAGGATGATGCTAGCTGGGAGCTTTTCATACATATACTTGCATGCTATGAGACCATTTCCTTCAGAGATGATTCTGCCTGGAAGTTTAACATGTTTGCAAAAACAAAATGATTTACTGAATAGTGGAGCTTGGAGTAAAGAGTAGCCATGGTACAAGCTGACTTGTATCAGCCAGATTCTTGTAATATGATGGGCAATTATCTTTGATACTGGCTGGGATATTCAAGACCAGGGAAGCTCTTTAAACAAAGTCAAAATGTCTTTTGCTTACATTTTTGTTTTTAAATCTAACTTTTAAATGGCGGAGGGGTGTGCCCAGGTTTTTTGTGGCTCACATGCAGTGGAAGAGCATTCTATCATTTTGAGGTGATGGGCTGTAGAAAGAACTGGGACAAGAGGGGAAGTTATCTCAAAGGAGTTAATGTCCCCAAGCAGGCCTATAGCAAACCACTCAGAGCAGATGTTTGTGTGTGTACACATTTATAGCCATCCTGAGCATCACTCCAGTGTATCTCTTTCCCATTCCTATTTCTTTAAAGGTCACTATTTAGATTTCAGCACTATAGAGAATTGGTATTGATGCTTTTTTTTAAAAAAAAAGGGTGCAGGAAGATGGCTGTCCCTGGATCATTTTGGAAACCTGAGTGAAACTTCCTGCATTTTAGAAGATTTATTGTCTTTGCAAAAGAGAAATGTTGTGCACAGTCCAGGAAGGGGGAAAGAGGACACATTGATGGGGGAATCCCCTTCTTTCCATCTCCTCCTGAGAGGAGGAATCTTCTGTTAGAAGAAAGAAGGCTGGTGGGCTAGGTCTTTGACCTATCAAGTGCTGCTGCTTCATCTATCAGCTGGAAATGCTGGGAGTCTCAGCATCTTCCCAGACAGGCACCAGTTCCACCTGCTGCTCCCATCTCAGAGTCTTCAAACCACCAGTCTATGTATAGGGGAATTCAGGGTGAGCAGGGTTGCCCTAAGCAAAGAGCAGATAGAGGAGGGTAGCTTCCGAACTCAGCCCTAAAATACCTGCGCTGGTGTCCTAAGACTATTATTGGACTGAAGGAGAATGGTGAGTTAAGGGTCTGTTCCATTTGCACAAACAGATGGTCTCTGTGGCAGTTGAGACAGTAAGCACATTCTATTCTATCTGAAAACTGTGCACCTGATGCCAGATTTTTAAAGGTATTTAGGAACCTAAAGAGGCAGATAGGCCTCTAGTGAGATTGTCAAAAAAGCAAACAAAGTGTATTCAAATGAGGATAAAACAAGCCCAGGCAATAAGTACTCTCCTTCTTAGAGATTTTAGAAGTTACCTGGTAGGGCTTCTGATTTCTATCTGTGTATAAAAAGTAACTGTTTTTATTTTCCCTGCCCATCTTTTCATCTTCTTTAAAGACATTTAGTGAGCAACCAGGCTGAATGTACTTTCCTACTGGCATGCTAACTAGGTTTTATATGTAGATGAAGGCAGATATCTCACAGTTCAAACAGGTCTAGAGCCCAGCAAACATATTTGTTATTTCAAAGTGGATGATACTAAAGATTTTGTAAAAGAAGAAAGGTAACATACAGCTGACAAGCTATTAGGTCAACAGAAAGGTGAAAGAATCAAAAGACTCATAAAAAAAATCAAAATGCATGCCATTTCTGCTAGTACACTTGGGGAAAAAATATAAGAGTCACTGGAAGGTGATTAAATGTGGAAAAAACACTATTCATTTGAGAGAAAAGGTAAAAATAGGCAGACAAATCTTGCTAGAATATTTCAGAAACCTGTGATGTATCTTTGAGAATAATCTTAGAAATTTATTTCAAGATGCGGAGGGGGAGAATTGGAAGAGTTTGGGAACTGATTGCCATGTTGCTGTTCATCACAGAATTCTGAAAACAAACAAACAAACAAAAAAAAAACAACAGCAAAAAACCCCTAGAAAGAACAGAAACCAAACCAAGACTCAGCCTCTCTGAACTGGCCTTTTTTTTTTTTTTTTTAACCTAGATTATTTGAGTCTCTCTCCCTTTTCAGACTTACCTTCCAAGGATAGAGATTCCTTATGTGACCAGATATTGCCCAGAGCTGGCATGGACACCGACCCAGTGCATTCCTATGTATTTTGAGATCAGTTCTGCAGATCACTTGGGCAGGTTTGTATTATCCCAAATTGTTTCACGGGCCTTAAGATTGAAAACTGGGCAAAGAACTAAAGGAGAACAGAACATGAATCTCAGACAGAATAAAAACCACATGAAGGAACACAGCCATTTGGGATATTTTCTAATATCACTGAAAATATCTGTCCTGCACTTTCTTATCAACTTGTAATTATTATTTTTTGTTACTAAAAAAAGATTCTACCTATCAGCAGATGAATTAGAGAGCATGCAAAGGGCCTGATCCGATGCCATTGAGAATCTTTCCACTGACTGGTAACTCTGGGCATGCTTTGAATCCTATTCAAGTCAATCGAAAGCTTCCCACCCAAAGATACTTTTTAGACTTATCCTTAAATGAGAATAGTAAGCATTTGCTTGTTTGTTTGTTCTGGCTCTTTTGATGTGTTTTTAGATAGACACTTCTATCCCTAGCAGGGATATCTCAGGCTATTGTGGATTTGGGATCAAACTCACCTCCGTACTCAATGAAGTTGCACCAGCTGAATTTACTGTGTCTTATAGAAACTATATGGAAAAGATACAAATGGCTCTGTTAGGATTAATGGTCTATTTGCTTTGCTCATGCTCAAAAGTGAGGACTGGCACAGTGTTTTGTCTAGAACTGTGAAATCTTGATAACAAATAAACCCAGATGAGCAAACTAATCTTCTCCTAATTGACACATTCATACCTTTGCTGATACCATTGTCTGGCTGAACAGCATTTTCTGCAAGGCTGGGTTAACAGTACAGCAGAATACCTGTTGACATTGTGACAGCTGTGTCTTGGCAACCAAGACAGACATCTTCAGATTTGCAACAACACAGCCTAAACTTGTCATGCCCAGTCCCCCTCACTGCATAATTCAGCAATGTTATTTGGAAAGGATAACAGACATTTCATTGAAACATACCCAGCATAATTGTTCCACCAGCATCTTGTGAATAGAAACCCCCTGTACCCACACTCACATGGAGAAAAATATCAAAGTTCTTCTGGCCACACTGATAGAAAAAGTTAGGCCTGATGAAGTCAATTGGATTTCAAAAGTGGCATGATAAATGCCAGAAGGATTTGGCTGATAACTTTACAAAGGTTATACAAATCCTTCTATAAAATTCTTCTTTGCCATGATACCCACAAATAACTTGAAGATAGTTAGACTGGTGGTGCCTATCACAGCCTATCATGTTGACATGTATTGCCTCACTGTTTTCTTGCCCCTCTCCATCTGTTGGTGTATGTCCACCTGTGGTTTCTTGTCCTAGAGACTGTAAGCAATTTTGGAGGGCATGGACTGCCTTTTTGTTCTGTGTTTGTGTGCCAAGTAGCACCAAGAGCTACCAGGCACTTCTGCAATACAAATAAAGGTGTATGTGGGGATTTCATTAGGCTCTGCTAAACACTTAGCCATGCTCAAAAGTAATTTATCAATCTCTTATCGTTGATATCATTGTATCATTTTCTTCAAACTTGATCACAGACATATATTCTAATGACCCAATTCACATACCATTCTACATTGTCTTGTTCAGTGATATTCTTTTTTCCTTCGGTTTATTTGTTTGGCTCATATGTGCACAATGGCTCAAAAGATTCCCCACTAAAGACCATCTTTTGGACCCAGGGTTGATATCTGCAGAGAGAAAGGTATTTTTTCAAATTATTTTTTAGTTTTTTTTACAGCTTTAAGTGCAGCATTTCCCTTTAAGTGAATACTATAAACATTAAGAACAAATCTTTGGTCAACCTCTTGCTGTCACTTCAATGGTTAATGAGTGTGAAATTGTATTAAACAAGTGAAAAACTCTGTTCCCAGTGACCTGGATACAGATAGCTGTATGACAGAATCCATTGGCACAGGAAGTATATACACAAATACATTTATTTGTTAATTTAATTTGTACTTTTTCTTCTCTCTCTCCTCTCCCCCCACCCCCTTTAAACCGCTGAGTGTCACAGAGAACAAAGCAAAAAACACATGAGACATTGAGCGGGATTACTCTTAATAACAACCTTTCTGCATTATCAGGAGCAGCACCATTGTAGTAAAGATTTATTTTTCTCTTAGTGATATTCAGATAGATTAGGCATGATGTAACTTACAATGCTGTAACCAAGACAAAAGACTACAGAACCACTTTCCTGATGGCTTTGTTTAAACACAACGCATTCTTAGAGTATTTTGTTATATAAAATAAGACTAATGAGCTAGTCAGTTTAGTTTATTTTTTAGTCATTAACAGTTTATTCAACTTTAGTGTATCCTAAATAAGCAATTATGGGTTTTTCGTTGTTGTTTGCTCTTAGGATTTTAGGCAATATCAGGATTTACAACTCACATTTTAAAAAAACTGAAAAGGTGTTAGAGGCTTTCAATATTTTTCCCCTCTGGAAAAGTACATTTACAATTAAAATTAATTACTATGATTCAACACCAACACTTTGCTTCAATTATCCAAGCATTCACATTAGGAAAGAGAAAAAGTGAAATATTTGAGAGAATTAGAGAACATTACTTTCGGCTTTAGTGAAGTCTACCATCCTCATTAAAGGAACTGAATAAGCTTCGGAATACCCAATTTCCTATTAAAACTAAAGTATTGACCACAATACTCTCATTTGTTCCTCTGGGCTCACCTAAATGTCTAAATCAATTCTCCAATTGCATGGTATTTCCAAAGTGCCTCCTTCCTGGAAATAGCAAGACAAAAAGAAACTATAAGCAACATTCATCAAATGGAGTTAGTATTTCCCATTTTTTCCCTCTTCTGATTCATAAAGAACTTTTCTTGATTTTTAAATTATAGAAAATAATAGCTCCAAGTCCCTATTTAACTACATTTATTTTAAATCTGTATAGGTTTAACAACATACAGCTAGGAAAATTATATACAACCTGATTTTTTGTATATAGTTTACAACTAGGGCGCCAATACTACAATTAACTTAAATAGGAATACTTACATTTTAAAGTCACCCACATACAAAAGTATCTTACAGGATGTACAGTAAAGTAGAAAATATAATAAAATTTCAAAATAAATCCATAAATGCCATTTACTAGTAAGTTTGTTTGATGGCCATCTTCTTGGTCAACACATAAGGGACTGAACCAATGACTTCCAGAGCTAGGAGCATGAGCTGCTATAGCCTGCTCTGTAGGTGGTGATTATAACACCTAATATCATCTGTGGATTGATACCAAGGGGGAACTGAAACATACAGTCATCAGTGAGTTAAATTTCCAGAACTTGTGTGTAGAACTGGGTTGGTTGACACATCACATGGAATCAGTTATGGCTGCCTGATTGGCTGAGGCATCCTTTCCTATGTATTCTGGAAGGTAAATGGAAGCCATTTTGACTCAGCTTCTTAGAGGGCAGGTCTGTAATGTGTGCACTCTTCTCTTTGCCAGACAGTAAACAAACAGAAGCAGTGAGTAGATCTGTGTTGCTTCTTACAGGATCGGACACGTAAAATGATTATTTGTTGCTCCTTCTCTGTAAGATCCATCCACTATTTTGGTAGCCCCATTTTTCTCCCCCTGACACTGCAGGAGAGTGTTCTATCCCCAGGATGACACAATCAGCAAGAGTGCAAAAATGTGTGAAACCTGGCTTGGTCTTCTACAGGCTCACAGTTTAGAAAAGCATCCAGACTTTAAATCTTCCATAGGTGTTACCTAGATCTGTATATAGGCTGCCTATGTTGAAGCTGAATTTGCTTTTCAGTACGCTTCTACATGTGGCTTGGCTGTTAATGTTTAAGTGAACTCTTCTCTCACTGAAGTCAAGGGTAAAACTCCCATTGATTCCCAGGGAAGCAAAGTTAGACATGCTGAGCAGTTTTGAAATCCCACCCTACTTATCTTAATTTTATTCTCCTTGTAGCCACAGTCATAAGTTATTGCAGACTACCACTAGCCATGGCAAGTTTCTCAGTCTGACTAACTGAGAAGTGACTATGTATAGTTATTTGATTCGCCCCATACATATCTCTAAGTGATTTAGGCAAAGTCAGACTTTTCCTACTGACTCATACTGTTGCATGATGCAAGCACACTAATAATTGACCTAAATATCCTGACCTGAAAGCTTGTGTCTCTGGACAGAAGTTGGTTCAATAAAAGATATCACCTCACCCACATGGTCTCACTAAACATCCGTAGACAGTTTTACCCATTAAACTTCTGGTAAGGAATACAAGGTTTTTTCTTGCTATGACTGATGCCAATAAATAAACAAACAGAATTTGACCTTTTTTTGCACTGAGCTAATGAGGTCTACGGAGCAGAACTGTACAACAGACAATAGCACCTGGTATCACTTGAGGATCCTGAATAAGTAAATTGGATCATCAAAAAGCAGCTGTAAGTTTTTGAAAAAGCTTGTTATAATACCATTGGTTATTGTGGGAGAAGAGTGAAATATAATTAGCATGGTCAAGGTCAGATATTTAAATAGACACACATCAACCTGGCAAGCAGGCTGGTAACAGTTTCATTCTCCTGGTTGACAGACTTGGGGAACATTATATATTATTAATATGGCTGGCTAATTCCTAATTAGTAACTAATTAGCAGTTCAACAACTGTAGGTTTTGATGGATTTGCAGCCAACCTGGCAAAAAGGTTGTGCTAGATGACCTCTTCCATAGGATTTTTCCATCTGTCCATCATAATTTAATGCCATTGAACCTGTCCTGGAAATTTAAAAAAAGGAAACAGAAAAGGCTTGGAGACCTTGCTTTGCGTGGTGATCTTATTTCATGAGCATATGAGACTTCCTCTCCTGATGACTTTCTTTCACAGATTTTTTTATTATTTGTACGCACTCAATTCACGGGGTATTTTTCCTCTCATTACCTTCCAGACCAAACTTTTTTGTTGACAATATCCTGTTTTTCCCATCACTATTTGGATGTGTATCACACTGCAGCCATAAAAAGGACATGGATAAAAGCTATGCCTTACATATACATGTTAAGTGCAATGATGATTATGTAGCTAAGGTACTGTGTAGGATTTGGTTGATCTGAGTTCAATTCCTAGCTTTGTCACAGATTCAATGTGTGATCTTAATCTCTCAATCTCTCGGAGCCTCAATTCCTCAGCTGTGAAATGAGAACAAGTCATCTCCTGTCAATCTTTATTTAGAATATATGACTGTAAAAGACTAGAATGGTTTTTCACTATGAGCAAATACAGCACGTAGCCCAAGGGACGGGGGAATGGGAGGGTCTTGATTTTAGTTGGGACCTGAAGGGGCTACTGAAATTTTAATAATAAAGTATATTCTAATATATGAGGCAATATTAATTCAAAACGTGAGCAGAACATAACTGCATAATTTTTTGTGTGTGGAGTTACGACAGCAACCAGCAAATCTACAATTACATAATGCAAGCATATTCATTCTCCCAAGAGGAAATCTCATTTCAAATGCCTTTACCGTAGGGCCGTGGCTCAGTCCTTCATTAGGTCTACTAAAGCTTGAAACCTTGTCACTCTGACCAACAGAAGTTGGTCCAATAAATGGACAACTGACCACAGCTGACCCTGGTAGAAGCTGTTTGATTAATTATACCACCTGATTGGTTGCAGGAGTCAGCAGGCTGACACTTCAGCTCAGCAGCATGTTAGTGACTGCTCAATGCACATATAGCCTGTAACTGTGCTTGGTTTGGTCCCTTCCTCTGCAGTCTTGTTTTAGCTTCAGCTTGTACCTGCTTGCCACCTTCTTCCTGATTTCTGACTACTGACTTACACCCATGGCTCTACCTTCTGACTGTGACTTTAATTAACTCTTCACCTCAGACTTTGGTTTCTGACACCTGGCTATGACCCTGGGCTTTGCCTGGATGTGTCCAGTCTGAATTCAGTTCTGACACACTGGACTCTTGCTCCAACCACTAGACAAGACAGCACTCAACTTGGGCACTGACACACGGGGACAGAGAAATGGACATAAAATTGAATATAGGCAGTGTTAGTTGTAGCCATGTTGATCCCAGGATATTAGAGAGATAAGGTAGCTGAGGTAATATTTATTGGACCAACTTACGTTGGTCTGAGTGGCAAAGTTTCCAGCTACAGCAGACCTGAAGAAGAGCTCAGTGTAAGATCAAAAGCTTGTCTCTCTCACCAACATCTAGGCTGGTCCTCTAAAAGATACTATCTCACACAGCTTTCTTCTATAAAAGTGAATGTCTTTTTGAGCCCCCGTTCATTATTATATCTATAATAGATTATCAGCCCATCATGGCTAGGTGGCACATTGAGTTAAATGACGGTGATTTCCCCTCTGCAATTTTGTAATTTGGGATCAGATCCAGTTTATGTCAAACTGGTCAAATGACTGTGGTGCAGCCCCAAACACAGCTCAGAAGTATCGTCCACATCACAGAGCTAACACACAATTTTTCAGTTTCTGCGGAGAAAAGCCATAGCAGTAACACACACATGGGGCGTGCAATAGAGAGATTGCAGACATTGAGAAAGAGAGATCTGTTTTTCTTGCCATGGAACAATTAAACAGAGCAGAGCTTGGAACTAGAAGAGAGGGCTGTGACTTAAAAAAAAAAAAACATAACAGGAAATAAATTGCTGGTGCCCTGCAATGTCATCAGTAACTTCAGGTGTTCATGTGCATGGTTCTTTAAAAAAAATATAAATCATTTTGTGCTTTTAAAATTTCACTGGGATTCAGTACACTGCTTTTTTAAAAAACTGAAAAAAATTACTAATTTTAACTTAGATTTGTAATGGACATGTCCCAAAATGGTGCAGCATCCCTTATTAATATTTAGTTGCCGCCTTTGGTGCAATGAAATATTATTTATGAACTGAGCAAGTACACTAGGAAAAGGCTAAGAATTTTCACAGAAGCAGATTGTGATAAACAGCTGATGATTATCTTGCTGCCCAGTAGAAGCAGAGTATGCATCACATGGACAAACAGACTCTTGCTTGCAAGGCAAATGCTCAACAGCCAAAGATTGGTTCTCTAGAGCAAGTGGTGTAGATCTTTCGTTTTACGTCTTTGGGATATTCACTAGAATAAAACAAAATGAATGGCTGCATGAGATCCAGTTAAGCGTTCATGGATTTCTTTTAGAATATTATGGGAAGCCAAGTCAATGGAAAATAAATGAAGTTTCACTTTGATTTGAGTTAATAAAAAGTATCCATGAGATATTCTTGTCAGAAATTAGGCAAACGACTCATGCATTCCCTTTTACTTAGATATGTGTTATGTGAATCTGCAGTCCCACTCAGTGTGCATGAGGAAGGGTCTCATACTTGCTTTTTCCTCTCTTTTAAATTGGAACATGCAATAGGCATCCATAAAACATCAGCCACAGAATCTCAGATTGTCCATATGCTGGACAATTCAATTAGAGAAAATAATAAAGAAATACCAAATAATATTAGTTTGTGAGAACTAGAGACACGAGCAGCAGCAATATTAACTAAGACATGGAGATAAAAACAATCTTTTCCCACATTGAATTAGCTGTTTTTATTTGTCACAGTATTACTAATGGGTATCTATTGGAATATACAGTATAAGAAATCAAAGAGATCCCAACCATTCTAGGCGGTATCTGTGCTATTGCTACAGATCCTCATCCACTGAAATGCAAGGACTGTTGACTGTTTTATCTCTAAAATGTATCGTTCTTTCCCAGCTTCCCGTAAAGATGTCAAACTCTCCATGAAAGGCATGAAAATGGTCACTTAAAGTTAAACTCAAAGCCCTGGATAAGTAATGTGTTCTGCATTCATTTTAATGCCTTGTGAATGCTGAAGACAATATTAAATGATAAGTGAGAGAAGGGACGGAATGGGGGGAAATGTACTAGCTGACCAGTAAGAACACATGCAGGATTGTCAATGCAGATTTTTAGTACACTACCGACTGGCTGCCTTGGGATGTTTCCAGGTCATTTAGCAGCTCTACGGCTCTGTCACAACCATGTCATTTAATTATTACTGCAGGACAATCTTTGAGCTTCAGAAGCTATCTTAGTGTTTTACTCACTGATTATTCACCTTTGTATCTATGGTTAAATATTTATTCAGTGCTTCCAGATTTGGTGAGTGGGTATATCAAAGATAGAGTAACTGCACTTTATTTTAATGACTGTCTGCAATTCTATTAGCCTTGTTAACTTTTTCATAACTTGATTTACAGGGAAGCTTTTAAAAATATTGATACCCCAACTGGATACAAATAGAACTGTAATCTGGAGTACTCTGATTCACAAAGGACTTTGGGGAATTTTTGGATTTTATTTGCTGTTATCTGCAATTAACTAATAAAGCACAGGAAGGCCTTCCTTCCATTTTTCATGAGATCAGTCCCTCATTCTGTTGGAACACAAAGAGCTATATTTTAAGAAAATGTGGCTGGGTTGCTGGTAAACCAGGTGGCAGCTCTTGCCAAGTCTATAGGTGTCAGCTGAGCACTGACAAATTCATAGCTGGGAACCAGACCAGCTAACCTATATGTTAATATTGTTCAAGATAGTTTTTAGACTTGTAAGGAAGTGTGCTGACTCTATAAAATGCTTATAAGTTGCTGCATACATTAATCTTACTGGTAGTGTTTGTATTCCATACTACAAGGTAAAATATAATAATAAATATAATGATTTTTTATAATTATAAAAATGCCTGCTCTGAACTTGTGAACTCAGACAGAAAGAGTGGCTCCACCTGCCCATCCAGGAGGAATATCAAAATTTAGTGGGTGATTGTGGAACAAAATATTTGTTAATTACCCCATCCACCTATGGAGAAGTACATGCAGAAGGCCACATCCCATTGGTTTGAATGCTGGAAGAGGAAAAATAAAAATAGCTTCCATTAAGGTTTTTTCATCTCTTTGCTGTTTGAACTCTCACAGGACTAGAGACTCTGAACTAAAGAAGAGATCCCAAGGTTCTTCCTGAAAGACACTTTGAATAGACAGAATGAGACAGCTATGTCACTTTTAGGATATAGATTGTAACTCGTTTGTGTGTATATGCTTGCTCACTTTAATGTGTAAATTACTCTATTATTTCTTCTTCCTAATGAATAAACCTTTAGTTATTGGGGTCTGTATAACTACCTCCAGCAGTGGTGTGAAAAATTCAGACCCAAGTGACACAGTTTATTACTGGATTGGCTACAGGTGTTGTCTATGGTGTGAGCTCTAAGGTACAAATTGATCTGGGGTAAGTGATGGGTCTCTAGGGACTGGAAACAACCTGAATATTTAGTGATTTTTGGTGTAAGTCACCATTTATCACTAAGTCCAGCTTGCCTGCATGGCGAGATAGATTGTAGAGCCCAAGAGGACGGCCTGTGACTCCATGGTAAGACAGTTACAGTGATCTAGGAGATTTCACATTTATTACGAGGTTGGTGAAATCTAACTATAGAACACACCACCAGTGTGGGATCCTTTTGACAGTCTGCTCTGAGGCTGGCACTCTCATATGTGAGACACTCCAGACAGCTTGGCAATAGGTTTCAAAAATATATCTTTATACTTAATTGTCGTCACAGATATTTCCAAATATAACCAGACTCCCATGGCTAATAACTACTGCTCAATGGAGTTGCAATTTCCCTAAATAGGATATTAACATGTGTGAGGATAGACTTTGGGCCTGTTTCTGACATCACACACACAAGCTCTTCCCCAGTGCCTAGAACATTAGACTGGGAGACAGAAAATTTGGGCTCTAATCTGTCTTTGACCTGCTGTAAGACTTATCCAAGTCACTTTACAATTCTGTGCTTCAATTTCTCTTGGCCAGGCCCTCAGCTGGTATATCTCAGTACAGCTCCTGAGAATCTGCCAATAAATCTATAAAATGGGCATAATGATGCTTACTATCCTTCAACAAGACCAGAGATCAACAGATAAACACTACTGGCCTTAGCCTATTCATAGTGAAGTTAATAGCAAAGACATCAGGTCCTACAATTGCTGAATATTGTAATAATTATTACTAAAAGAAATGAGAACTATATTTGATTTGGCTGCTTTTCCATATATACAGGATATACATATGTACATATACATTTTTATTCTTGTTTCAACAAAAAAAATAGATGCTATTAACTTTGAGTTTTGAGAAAGCATTTTGGAAGATGGTAAAAATAACAACAAAAGAAAAAGTAGTAACCTCAAAGCTGACAGATATAACATTAAAAATACAAAATTTGCTCCTGTGAAAAAATAAGTTGCTAGAAAGTGAAAAGCCAAGAGACTGATCAGAGGAAAAGGAAAATTAATATCTCATTGCTAGGCAATGCAATAAGTTTCAAGTTGGAAGTTCCTATCCCTTTCCAAATGATCAGAGAAGTATTTGATTTTGGAAATAGTTTCCTTTCCAACACCAGATTGATTACACACATAATTCATTCTGATTTGCAAAAAATAAATTGCATTTCAAGTTTCAGAAGAGAAAGGAGATGCTACCTAGAAAACCCCTTTGCTTCAACTTCTCTCTTGGCCTGCAAACCAGCCAATCCTTATCCTGCAGTTCCGGAGTAGGGGAAGACAAACTTCTGAGCTTATGCAGAGCTCTTCTTCAGGTCTGGAAAATGTACTCAGACCTGGTCTACACTAGAAAATTAAGTTGGCTTACCTATGCAACTCAAGGATGTGAAAAGTGCACACTCCAGAATGGCATAGTTAATCCAACCTAAGCAAAGACAATGCTAGGTCAACAGAAGCATTCTTCTGCAGATCTAGCTACTGCCTTTCAGGGAGGTGGATTACCTATGCAGATGGAAGAATCCCTCCCGTCACTGTAGGTAGTGTTTACACTCAAACCCTACAGAGGAGAGGCTACAGCCATGCTATACTGGCGCTTTACAGCGCTGAAACTTGCTCCACTCAGCGATGTGTTTTTTTCACACCTCTGAGTGAGAACGTTGCAGTGCTGTAAACTGCCAATGTAGACAAGCCCGCAGATTTACTCTCAGAGTGTGCAAGGGCTTGACTACACTGACATTTTACAGCGCTCTAACTTGCTGGCTCAAGGGTGTAAAAAGCTAATATGGATAGGCTCCGAGCACTGGGAGCCGTGCTAATCCCCTTGTGGAGGTGGATTACCAGGAGCTCTGGGAGAACTCGCTCACGTGCAACCACACTTGAACTTCAAAGCTCTACTGCAGGAGCATTCCCATGGCAGTGCTTTGACATTTCAAGTGTAGTCAAGCCCACAGCTAGATACAAAGTGAAACAGACTGTTTAGTGCAAGTAGTTAACACATATTTCAAGGGACTATTCAAGATAAAGTGGCCAGTTAACACCTCACCAGTCATAGGGTAGGAAAGGAAGAGAGGGGAGGGCAAAAAAGGAAGAGGGTGTCCCTGGTGATAGATTATTGTAATACATCATGAATCCAGTGTCTCTCCACCGGAGAATATTTATAAATTGTAACTCTTTCCTCAAATCCATAAAATGATGTAGGAATCTTTTCCCTGCCTCACAAATCAATACAGATTTAAAGAGGAATTTAATATCTTCTTAGCTTGAACTCCAAATAGAATCATCTGCTGTCTTCCTTTTAGCAACAAAATATGTCCATGCTCCCATTCTGCTGAAGAATGAAAGAAGTTGAAGAAAACTCTTTCCTTTGTTGTGCCTGAATAACAATTTGTTTATATTTCCCTTGAGAGGTTTGAGGAAAGTTAGGCTCAACTACTTAGTTTCATTTCACTTGCTGGTGGATTTGTCATGAATATGAAGAAATTGGGTCTAATCTCTTTCTTAATTCTGGTGAGTAAATCCCTAGATCTCCACACAAATACTGTAGTTTTACTCCCTTTTCACCTTTTAGGCTTATGTCTGGTTCAGGATTGCCCCTTGGCACTAAATGCATATTTATCACTTCAGCTGAATGTGATGGAAAGATTGCTCCTGGCATCATTACTGACCCCTGAAAGACAACCAAAAAACTAGAAGCATGTAGGGAGAACAGGTGCCCCTCATCCACCCCATGTGATGTTTCTGTGAGTTATGGTTGAAAATTGGGACAGAAAAGAGAATTATGTTTGCATTTTCTTTCATTTGGATTTTCCTTTTAAACAAACAGCACTTCAAAACAAGATTCATAGTACAAATCTCCACAAGGAGTAGGAAGCATCAGAGCAAAGGGAAAAGATTAAAAGGAGGGTGATAGATATCAGACTCAGCAGAGAACCCACTGGATTTTCTTACTGATAAGTAACACCTGCCCCATATGGGACATGAAAGAGTGCTGGCCTGTTATATATTCTATTCCTTTACCTAACAATTAAAGGTACTGGGCTAGTACTAAACTATGTTCTTCTTGCAAAGTTGATCAAATGGTGCATTCCACATCCCGCTGAAAAATGATATGAGGTTTGAGACTAGTGGTTTTAATCAGAATTTTGAACCAACCTTCCCAAAATCCTGTAGAACCTCTCTTCAGCTGCCTTTCCACAGACTTCAGTTCCTGAAGTGGGGCCAGATTGTGCTATGTATAAACATGTATACATTATTCATAGGAGTAGTTCCTTGCTCTACAAGCAGACCCATAAAAATCAATGAGACTATTTCTGGACTAAAATACTATTGAACTGGAGAAAGGGTATCAGAATCTGGCTCTTATTCAACAAAGAGTTGGAAGACTAAGTGAGACATTCATTGACATATTTCTACAAATGGATTGCTCAGAGTGGACTTGCAATTTGATGCTTACCTAATGTGATATTTAAGGACCGTTTGAATCTCCTCCATCAATGGCCAGTGTGAGTTATAGTCCATTGCACTACACAGTGCCATCATGCCCAGGTGTGAGATAATTTAAGGTCCCTCACTTGGCCCATGCTCCGGCACCACACACCCATTTATGGATGTAGACTGTTAAAGCAGTAGTTCACCTTTCCTCCTTCCTTACATTGAAATGGAGGTTTATTAGCTTAAAAAAACCCCAATATGTTGTCACCTTTACTTGGTGGCCACATAACTTATTTTGACCTCTTTTTCAGCCCTATTCCTTTATTTCCCCCTGAGATACACTTGCATTCTAAACAGATGTGAATTCATAGATGCCATCCTTTTTCTTTAGATATCCATGGTCTGGAAGGGGAGGAAAGGTGACAGTAGTCTCGGAAATTTATTTACAAGCCCAACTGTGGAGTTTACTTTTTTCCTCCCACAACAGTCTGGTCCCTGAGCATAGAGAAGAAACGATATTTTGTTTCAAACAGAGGTTTTCCCCCACCTCATCTCCCGGAAAATGATGCTGTGATAGAAGTCCAGAGTGCTGGATTATTTATATGGCTTGCAACCAGTGTTCTCTACAATGGAAAAGTGTGTCTGTTACCTTAATGAAACACTCAGCTGAAAAGAATTTTTAAGCATAGGAGCCTAGAGATAGGCACCCAAATCTAATAAAATATAAATCTAGTTGCCAAATCTAGTGGCGACTAGACACCTAAAAAGGCACCCTGGTTTCAAGCATACTGTTTGATTTGCGTACGAAGATTTTAAAACAACTCTATGTTCCTTTGTTTTTTGTTCTCATCAGCATTCAGCAGTACCAGCATCACTGCAGGGACAGAGGGAAAATACAGAATAGAAAAAAAAAGATAAAAAGAGGCTTTAAAGAGGAAAATTCTTATTAATACTCTGATACAGGGACTGATACTGCCCTGAGATATGACATATGAATCCCACTGATTTCAATGGAAGGTTCATGGGTGTATCTTAGAGCAGAATTAGATTTTCTATCACTGTTTTTAAAAGATTTTTTTTTCTTTTTAAAACTCTCCTTTTATCTGTATTTTTCTTCTATTTTGCCTGTATCAGACTCACTTCAATTAACAGATTTAGTGAACAGATCTCACATCCAACCCACCAGTCCTAGCACACTGGGCCCTAGTCCATGACTAGGGTTCATCGGTGCTACAGTCACCATCTCCACAATAGTTTAATAGAGGATCCTTCCTGTATTAGTTCCTTGAATGCCAATTTGGCAAGATAATCTTCCCAACCTATTTAGGGTTGGGATATACTAGGTAAAGAACTATACACACCAGAAGGAGGCAGGTATCTCCTTGTTTAGGTGGCAGAGTACACAACATTTTCCAAATTCAAAACAGTACCTCTTTGAGAAAAGTTGTTTTTAAATATCTTAACATATGGCCTTCACAGAAAACCAAGAGAGCATAATGCTGGCTGAAAAGGTACAACGTATTAAGGGTGCAATCGTGTTTGTTAGCAAACAGCAAGCAAGGAAACTGCATCTTTCTGTTTGTTCCTACTGTGTTCAGGGAAACAGAACTTTGTGCATATTCTCTGTAAATAAACAAGATCACACCAAACTCCATTTCCCTTTCTAATGAAAACAACCCAGTAAGGCCCTCAGTACTGGCTAATCACTCAGGCTAACAGGTGCAACACTTGGTCATTTAAAGCTTAATTCAATGCCCTTTGAATTTAATGGAAACACTCCCATTGAATTCAATTGATATTAGATCAACCCTTAGTCTCCAGTTCAGTAGCCTATCCCTATTCAGCAGCACATAGGCATGTGCTTAGCCCTAGGGATGTTCTTAAGTCCCATTGAAGTCACTGACTTAAGCACATGCTTAAATACTTTGTTGCACAGAGTTCTTAGTGAGCCACTTAGTGCTGCATTCCTTCCACGTGTAAATATTTCACTGGCTTCAGAAGAAGTTTATGCAAGTAAAAAAAACTTTAGGTCAGTTCCGTTTAAATTTCTCTACACATTGTACTTGTATCCAGAACATCTTTTGAATTGTAAATTAAGGATAAGTAGAGAATTTCTATTTTGACATTTTAAAAAATCCAACAGAAAGAATCAAAGCATTTAAACCATTTTAATGTAATAATTTGTATGTAATGCATATGGGACCTTCCATACAAGGATCTCAAAATCTTTTTACAAAATAGCAAACTGGTAGCAGAGGTAGGAACAGAATCCAGGAGTTCTGCTTCCAGTCA
The DNA here is from genome assembly GCA_007922305.1 of Dermatemys mawii. Lineage (NCBI taxonomy): Eukaryota > Metazoa > Chordata > Testudines > Dermatemydidae > Dermatemys > Dermatemys mawii. The sequence continues at coordinate 23,448,206 of ML677343.1, read as the reverse complement.
CCTAGTCTGACTATTCGATAAACTCCCAGAGTTTAAGCTGCTCTTGCTGTCTGTTCAAGGGCATGTTTCTAAGAATGCTACAGGAGTGTGGCACTGAAGCGGAGACCATTGGGGACTGGCAATGGCAACGAAAAAGGAAGATGGTACAGTATCATCTAGGTGACTGAAGTGGGAAATATGAAGAGTTAACACATGGTTTAAAGGCCAGGGATATTTCATTCCTGGCCTCTAAACACCATCTGTTCTTCCCCTTCTTGCACACACATATACCCTCACAAATTTCACAGTATTCAGACCCGTTAGATCATTAATACTGATTAAGGTAGGGACAGATTGCTTATTTATAATGTGCATGCACTGTATACAGCCTGGGTTCTCAACCTTTATCCTTCTGAGGCCCTCCCCAACATGCTATAAAAATTCCATGCATGGCCCATGGGTAACAAGCAGAGCAAGTGCCTAGGGCCTCACATCACAAAGGGCCCCCGCAAAGCTAAGCTGCCCAGGCTTCAGCTTTCTGCCCTGGGCACCAGTGAGTCTAACACTGGCCCTGGTCTCTGGTTTACTTTGGAAGACCCCCTGAAACCTGCTCACAGACTCCTAGAAGGCCCCAGACCCCTGGTTGAGAACCACCGATCTACAGGATTACAAGGTAATCGTGTGTTACTATACAAGGACATACTATAATTCCCATAAGTGTGCATTCCCTGACCAAAAACAAAGCAGTTTAGCTCAAAAAGGAAACTGTATTATTGCTGAGGGACAAGAGCCCAAGGCTACTGTTATCATCTTGCACTATCAATGATTAAAATTGAGTTTTAAACCTGCTATTTAAATATTCTAACTCTAGGGCTTGCCAGATACGAAGAGAAATGGCTACTTCTGCTCATTAACTATTCTAATCAGTGGAGTCTTTTAAAAGCGATAAGCCATTTTATGATTGGATATAAAACTTGATTCCTTTTTTCCTCCAAAAACCCTCTTAATTGGAAATCCCAAATCTTCCCCCCAAAGCAATTTATTATAAAATGCATGAAAACAGGTGAATGTACAGTTTTCTTCTACCACATATACAGGAGATCAGCTCCTTTATTTTTTTGGATTTAAGCTTTTCAGGACACTATTATTTTTACTTGTGAGCAATCCCAAGTCTAAGGCAAAAGAGTAGGAAGGTGGAAGTAAGTATGAACTCATCTAAATCAATAGGAATTTTGCTGTTGACTTCAGTGAATCCAGACTTTCATCCTGTATGTCTACTGATTTGAGTGGTGGTAGTGGTGTTTTTTTTTTAAATGGTTCTTGATAAACTTGTTAAATAAAGTAGGTCAAAGTAACTAGAAAGTAATTGAGAGATCAAAGGTTAAGGTCAAAGGTCTCCAAATATCTACATGAGAACATAGCAGTGGAAAAGACCTCGCCTTATACAGTTCAGTCCCTTGCTACTGCAGGCAACAATATTATATAATTATTCATAAATATATCTAGACAGACTTATACCCTTTGTGAGCAGTTGTAAAGCATTTGGGGGCAACATGACAAGTGCTAAATGTGGAGACACCCAAAATGCCTGGATGGTAGGGGGTGAATAAGAAAGTTTTATATACTTTATCTAAGAAATGTATGCATCTTCACTATTCTATAGGATGAAGCTAATAAATTTCATAAGGGGCATTTGTTATCAGATAAAACTGCCTAATCTGTCATCTCAAATATCTATTGATGTACCTGTCAATTCTTCTTGAAAAAGTGGGTAATATTTTTTTACCACCATTTACACAACACACAATCAGCCCAGGGGATATCACAAAGGCCAAAACTATAACAGGGTTAAAAAAAACCTAGATACATTCCTGGAGGATAAGTCCATCATATTACCCAAGATGGCCAGAGATGCAACAGCATGCACTGAATGTCCGTAGACTCTGTTTGCCAGAAGTTGGGAGTGGACAACAGGGGATGGATCACTTGATGATTGCCTGTTCTGTTCATTCTCTTTAAAGCATCTGTCATTGGCCACTGTCAGAAGACAGGATACTGGGCTAGATGGACCATTGGTCTGACCCAGTATGGCCATTCTTATGAGAAATTAGTTAATAGTGCAAGAATGTGTGACAACAATCAGTGGGGAAAAGTGCCACATCAAGTTTTAAGGAGGAGAGAGAGGGTGGGAGCTCAGAACACAATGTACACATGAAGGAATATACTGTGGTCGGTCCTGAAGTGTTTACAACACTCCCTTCTGAAGCCAACTAGGAGGATTTTGACATCAGCACTGCAGAATCTGACCCTTCACCTTAACCACCTCAGCTCAGAACCAAAAGGAGAACCAGGAGCAGCGGGCCTCAGGAAAGAAAACTTTTAAGTTGTTTCCTTCAAATAGTGTTTCAATTTTTGCTTCTGGGGTGAGACAGGGTCTCCTTCAAAGGAAAGAGATTTAACCCTCAAACTGCAAGACTCTGCTGAGACCTGAAGAACTCAGTGTCAAGGATTCCTCTACTTGCAGGTGGCCCCTGAAGCCAGCTTTCACTGCTTCAGGCTGCATTGGCTTTATAGTTGTTTTAGCAGTGATAGCTCAGGGTTGCAAACCCTATTCCATCCTCCCTAGTGTTCTTGCTCTACGAAAAATATTGCTCAGTTATTGGATCAGAGTAATTACAGTGGTTTCATAGCTGCACTGTTGTCAAATGGCAACTGAATTAAGTCATGAGGGAGAAAAGGGCATGAACACAAATGCTATAAAACCACTGCTACCACACAAAGCTGACCTTTGTGCCTCTGTCTAGGAGGAGACTTTAATATACTTCTTCCCTTTAAGCCACAGCTCATTTTTGAACTTATTACACAGCATTAGTTTACGGCACATTGCACAGTCTATTCGATAATGTTCCATGCCACTTCTTGATGAGGATTAGTATTTACACATGACTTAACAATTAGTTTCAGCAGCAAATAGGACTGAAATGGAGAAGTAGTTCTGCTAGGAAAGTAAAGAGATAAACTTCACTAGCTCTGATTTAGTTCAACGCATGTTACCATGCAGGATGGAGGAAAAGCCAACAAATCACCCTAAAACCCACATATTGTTTAAAGATTTATGATAAAATAATCCACACTGGGTTGCCTTGTACTGAATGTTATTAGGAAGAATGGTATTCTCAAAGAGGTAACATACAGTTTGGAAAGATAATTGAATTATACTAAATCCAAAATAAAAGCCATCAACTATGACAAAATGCAAGTCTCTAAAGCACAGGAAAAATGTTTCCTGCTTTGTTTCTTAAGAAGGTGTAAGTGTCCTATTACCACAGAAAAATTCACACCAAGCACTTGAACTACCAAAGCAGAATTGTTAACAGAAACAAAAACTTTTTCCCATACAGTTTCAGTAGTGAGATTTAGTGGTTTCAGTAGTTTAGTAGTGACATTTAGTAGTTTCAGTAGTTTAGTAGATTCAGTAGTTTCAGTAGTGAGATTTAGCCCAGGTATTTGGAATATCAAACATATAAGAAATGTACATTTTAAATATCAGCTAGTACATACCACTTGAGCTAAAATAGTAATTTTATTAGTTTACAAAAAGCGGTAGACTGTTATCCCTGTTGTGGTCAGGAAGGACCCTGAGCAAATAGACACAAACGTAAATGGAGCCCTCGGAGAATAACCATTCCCACCCCACCCTGACAAATAAATTCATTGTATACAGATTGCTATCAACAGACGTGCAATTTGTACGCTAGACAATGCACAGATACAGCTCATTTTATTTCACTATAAAATAGAGATTCAACATACTGGACTTCATGATAAATAAAATCCACTGTGTACATGTGTAACTTTATCTCTGTCTGATCCTGAAAAGCCATCAGCTGTACTAATAAAGAGTTGGTCCCCGGTTAAATACAAGTCTTTAGGGGTGGTGGAGAATGAAATTCTATGGCTATGTGACACAAGCTATGCACACAGCAGGCCTGTTCTACTCCTGCGAGCAGACCAGGACACAGTAGTGAAATTTATAAGCATCTTTCTTTCCAGAGCCAAATTCAAATCTCACTTCTTCCTTGGGATAATTTAAATTAAGTTCAGTGGGATTCGTATTTGGTTCAACAAAAACCAAGACAAAGCAGGCAAATTAATTTTGGTTCCTTCCTGGAAATGTATAGGAAAACCTTCTTCCCAATTAAATAAAGTGAATACTCATTGCTGTCCGTACTCAGATCTTAGCAATGTGTTCAGTCCAGTATTTTAGTCAGAGTGACTTCCCATCGGGGATCACAGTTATGCTGTAGTAACTTTTCTGATCTAATGCACAAGTATACTTAATATCAATTAAAATATTTATTATATACCTACCACATATATGTAATGGTGTAAATGAGAGAGGTGAGCACATGTGAAGGGGAAAGGAATCAGGTATCCAACCAATATTTTAGGATTAGAGGCTTTCCTCTCATAAAGTCTCATAAAAAAGAGAAACTGTAGAGTTTCCATTTGTTATAGAATCTAGATCATATTGTTCCTGCTTTTCTCTGCTAATCATGAGTTCCAGTACACACTTGTCTCCATTATTGTCATCTACACATTTTCTCAGTATGACCCTTATGCCACACTTGGGCAAAATTCCCATTGACTTTGATAGAATTTTTGCCTCAGTAAGAAGTGCAGAATTGGGTCTTGTATGCAGATTCAGTCCTGCAGTCTGTATGCCAACTAAACTTCTGCCGGTATCAGCTGGCTTCCCACTAATGTCAGTTTTTCCTTATACTCCAAGCATTTGAGGATTTTGCTTTTCATTTGTAGTTGGCTTCATAGTTATGTACCAAGAAAAGATTAAATACAGCTGATTCCCCACATGTGAAGTGATACTCTCTCAATGGCTGGTTCGGCATATTTTTGCGTTTTTTTATAATGTGATGTTTAGTAAAGACATGCTGTAGGGTCCAAATTAATTTGAGTAGAATTGATCTGTGGGCAACAGCTGACTTGTAAGCAAGACAAACACTTTTGCCATTCATACTTTGCAGTTAAAATATTTACCCCAAGCAAAGCATTGCAATCAAATTTAATTCTGAGTATATGCCCTGAACAAAAGAGAGGAAAATGGAAAAACATATTTTATTTTAAGTACTATGTGAAGTTGTATTTTTCTGATGTCTAGGGTATCTCAATGCAAAATGTCATACAATCGGAGAATAAAAATTAATAAGTTAAAAAGTGGGAAATAGCTATGAAAACTAGCAGCCATTTTTGGTGGGGGAAGGGAAGATCAAATGTCTGCTTCTTGAATTTATCAGTATTTAAAATACTACCCCACACCGCCTCATCAGGCTAACAGTACTTTCATAAGAAAATATACACAACACACACAAGAACTGATTCTGTGAAGGTTTGATGAATAATATCCTTAGATGATAAATTATTTTTTTCTTTCTGTAGTTTTTATTATTAAAAAGTGTGTGCAATAGATGGAAACAATTTTGTTTAAGTATATTATCTTAATACTTTTGCATGTCATTTATGTTGAAAAGAAATTTCCTCTGCTTCAGTGAAATTGTTTCTCAGAGAACCATTCCCCTGATTTGTTATTATTATAACCCCCAAATGATACATATTCCATATCAAAACTGTACAGAATATGGCTGCACATGGGGATCTGTGAGAAATAACTTTGCAACCTGTTTCAGCTATGTTCCCAAAATACTCACCACTTGAGCAGACCAGCAAGAATAAGAATGCACTTGCCTTGGAAGGGAATTCCTATTTTCGAGCTAACATTTCAATGTACAAAGGATTTTGATTTTTTTAAAAAAGTTCATCTCCACAATTCACTAGACACTTCCCCCAAAAGACACGCAGAACCACAATCACATTTGTTACTGCACCATTCTCCAACCTATCCTCAAGCTAACATACACATGAGCCAAGGGCCTGTCTGTGGTTTATTAACTGCTTCTTTCAATTTCCAAATAAACTCCATTGGATCAAAGGTATAATCTGGGTTTGTCTAAACATACTGGAACAACATTCTAATTAGGAGAAGGATTGGATATTTCTTCATATTCAAATAAAAATCTAGATAGTTCAATTTCATGTGGTCTTACTAAGATAATAATTTCTTAACTTGCCCAGTCTTTGGAGGAGTTTGGATCCAGATCTAAAATTTGCAGCTGAGGTCAATTTCTATGCATGGAAAACTATCAAAGATTATTACTGTGATAAGAAGAAACATTGATTATTAAGTCTGGTAAACACACATATTCACACTCTTTCAATGAGGCAAAAAACCAAAACAAAACAAAAAAAACCCAACTCTGCTGATTTTATACATAGGGTCTATGAGTATCGCTAAATGCAGTGGTCTTTTTGAAGGCAAAGTAGAACAAGAAAATAATGTAAATGTTCTTAAATTTCTCAGGCTTATTTGCCCTCACTGGAGTGCTTCTTCTCTCACTGTCTTCCTGAGGTTTCAATATCCCAATTTCTTCAGGCACTCAGCTGGTATAAAAAGGCTAAGCCCACCACTCATGCCAAAAAGGCATTACCTTGTGATTTAGGTGACCAATTGCAGAGCACAAACAGTGATTCACAAATAACCAGTACTTGAATGAATGCTTGAACCTGATAGTTCTTGATAATCAGGAACACAACATGATTTATTTGTGAATTATGAATAGAGAACAAATTTGTAAAAAAATTACAAGGTGTTTGCAGATAAAGAAAAACGGGTTGAATTTATCAAGTTATTTACTGTGAATTACTTTGCTCTAGTCTGCAATCATAGTCCAGAAGACTGAATGGGCCTTTGAATGGGCAAATGAGTTTGAAGCAGGAGATAGAGTTCTTTCAGAGACCAGCAAAGGACTGTGCAATGAACTACCAAAGGACTGTGCAATGAACTACCAAAGGAACTAGGGACCATCACAATACATACCACCTTTCACTGTAAGTGCAAAGAACATTTTTTGACCTTGCCTCCTCTAATATAAACAAAGAACAACACGAATATATAGGAATTACATCTATATAATAAAATAGTTTTAAACAAAACACTCCCTGTACACACTACTCCCCCGGGAGAAGAGATGTGAGAACAAACATGTGACAGATATTAGACATTGCATCATGCACTACTAAAAGATGCTCAGATATGATGTGATGATCGTGGTGTCAGAACATATAGAGAATAGGATACAAGCATATACTTACCCCTTAAGGGATCCTTCAGAATACACAGTAGATTCACACAGTTAGAGAGTGAGTTGCATTATTGTTGCCTGTGATTTATTTGTTCTGTGGATAAGTAGCAGACTTAAGTCAATAGAGGTGATGATACAACATTTTTCACAAACATTAATTTTAACTTTACTACATACAAAATGTATAGTATAGCAAAATGCACAGATATGAAGACAAATAATAATTGAATGAGAATATTTAGTGGCCAGAAAATTATAACTATGTTGCTATATTACAGTTTATAAGGATAGATTCATTAATATTATTTTTAATCACTCAAAAGGAGAACTGATCAAAAAATTAATCAAAACATTTGGATGAAAAATGCTTTTTCCAATTAAATGGATATTTTTTCATAAGGAATATTGCTTTTTCTTTCCTTTTTTTCCCTAGAGGATTTTTGTCCAATCCCCTACCTCCCACAAAAAACAAACAGACCCCAAAACCCTAAGCCATTTCTGGCTTCCAAAAAATAAAAATGCTCAGATTTGAGTCTTTTAAAAACCAATACCATTTTGGTTTTTGCATCATTGATGAAAGCCTGAAAAATTCTGATTTTTTTTTTTTTTTTTTTTTGACAAAAATGAAACTGTGTGTGTTCAAAATTGTCATGGAAACTGAAATTCTTTTCCCAATCAGCTCGGCCTAAAAGTGTGTTAGAAGAACTGGCATTGAAATAAATGTGATGCAAGTGAGAGGAGTTAGGCCAAGCATAGTTCTTTATCTTTATTTAGAAAGGTTAGGAAATGGGCTGTCAGATTGACAATTTCAGTATTCAAATGCGGGTTTCCAGATGCTAATGGAACCATTTACATTTACATGTACATGGAACCTACATTCATGGTTTTGGAACAGTCAGAGTCATCCTCACCCCATCAGAGAGTCATTTCCTTTCACACCAACTCCATCATGTCCAATTGTCATCCCTGCTTTGTTATAGTTACAATAAGGTGAATTGCAGGTGTATTCCGTGTAAAGTGTATGGAGTCTTGGAGCAGAAGGTCATTTTTACTAAACCATTATTCATCAATTAAAAACAACTAGTGTTAGTTGGAGAGCGCAAAGCAGCTGCACAAAGGCCACTGAAAACAGGAGAATAATAGATTTAAGAACCAAAACAGATGGATCTCATCTAGTGGCTAGTACTGCACTATTGGCCCATTATATACTCTACGTACCAGACAATAAATTATGAGATTTACATTATGTGATCTTATGGAACAACTCCACTTTCTCCATGAATAAAAATGAGTTATCAGATGAAATCCTGAAATATGTGACTGGGCAGAGTGGAGGGAAGGGAGAAGTTAAATTAAATAAAGGAGATATCCTGAAATTAAATTGATATACAACCACACTGGTGGAATCCAGCATTGCTGGAACTTTGACCATATGTGGTACTGGTACAGTCAGCTAAATGAAAAAAAAAATCAACATGTAGAAATAGCTTCTTGTTATTCAGAAGGAATGGTATAGCCTGCCTATCCACTTCGATTCTGTGAAATCAAGATATGTTCTGTGTTGTGACTGTCTACATTATAGAAGTTGCCTTTTCAGCACATTTCTGTTTCAGTGATTAAAGCCCGTGAGCCTCTTATTGTCAAGATGGTTGTTGGCAATTCCCTCCTCAATTAGTGAAATGGATTTTTCAGCTTACTCTCATTTTAAGATGTTTTGCTTGTTAGAGTGGCCATGTTTTCTGGCACTGAGTGATTACTAGTACAGATGTTTTATGCGTCTGTCACTTTGTTGGTTTCAGACAGAGAGTGAGATTACAGTTTTAAGAAGGATGCCAAATAGCAATTTATTTATACATTTCCATCACTTTACTTCAGATGAGCCAGCTTTGTCATTCCTTGCAATACAATGCAGAAAAACATAAGAGGTGGAGCGCAAGATGCAGAGTAATACCAAGGAGATCAAGTGCAACGTGAAGGTAACTGGAACACTTCAAAAAAACAAAAAGCTAAAGTACTGACTAGACATGTCAGAGAGAAATATCATCCAAGCTAATTAGTTTTTGCACACTAGCTATAAATGGCTTCGTGGTTAGATAACATGGATCTAGTTATATTATTGAAAATGGATACAAGATTTGAAGCAAGAGAAGGCATGAAAGAAGTCACCGAACTTCTTTTGCTGCTTGATCAAGATATAAGAGAAGATACCGATGGTAGTTTGACCAACGCCAAATTTAATTTTTAGGGGGTTTCAAGCACTCTTACTAAAAAAGACAACCACCACAGAAGAAGTATCAGGGGCTGTTTTGTGATGGCATGGATAGAAGATTTACTTCATTCCATGGCAAATATTAAGATTTCCAGGGTACAGAAGTAATTTGGAAAGCTTGTTCAGCAGAAACAACAAGATGCACACAGAAATCAGAAGTAAAGCAAGCTATGGAATCTGATGCAGATAGGGGAGCATATTCACATGATTGCCTGATAAGAGCCAGTCTGTAGGGACAGATGGGACCTTTAATCATAGCAAGTATAAAAAGGCTAGGTTTTTTGTTTACACTGGTATGTTATGTGATACAATGGGAACCAAATGCATTGGTTGGTTTCTGTGATAATGAATTTCTAGGGATAGAGCTATGCTCTCACTCATACTGCATGAATAAAAACTATGTTATTTAATTTATTTGTATTGTTCAATTTACACTATGCTATCACAGAACGCTCAACAGCCATTTTCAGTGTATGCAGGTGGTAGGATCTAAAGATGTGGTAGGGCAGGGTGAAGAGAGACAGCATGGCCACATTTCAAGAAGGGTGTTTGAATGTGGAAGCACTTGGGGGAAGCAAGAAATGAATCATATTGCCTTACTATAGAGAAGGAAAGTTAACACTGGGAGAAAGGCAGGGCCTTGAAGAATCCATCAAAAGGACACAGAAGTAGGGAAACTGTTTAAATTAGCATTGGCAGAACTCAAGATATTTCAGTGCCAGGCTGGAATGCCTCTCACAGGCAAGAAGGCAGGCAGGATGTACCTTTTTTGGTGTATGAGCTTATGACTCTTTAATGGAGTGCAGTAGGCAGTACCTCCAATATTCGCTTCAGCCAGCCAGCAAGAATGGTAGAAGGGGAAGTACTATGGCTCTGTACACTTCTTGAGAAGCATTTTTCCTTTTCTTTGTTCCCTGACACTATATGACTCCCCCTACTCCTGTCCCTGTGTTTACATTGATGCAATTGGGGTGCTATTTCCCTTGAACTTTTTGTTGTTGTTGTTGTTCTTCTATGATCAAGAATTGAAAGTGATCTGAATGTGAAATACATATAGTCTGTAGAGCAGGGAGATCATTGTCAATCTATAGTGATCTCTGTAGTTAAGCAAAGCAGTAGCATTGATTATCTCCATAGGGAATCTTTCATAGCCTTCTTTAGTCGAGGAGATTGCTACAACATGGACTCTCAAAGGAAGAGGAGGATTGAAATTGAGAAGCAGTCCTGTGTGGAAGATGCTCATACATGCATACCACTTTGAGCTGTGATCCTGTCCCATCTCACAAGCTAAGTAGCACTGGACTGCGTCAGTGCAGTAATGGGGACCCCTCTATTGGAAACACTCAGCTTGCGTAGGAAGTGAAATCAGTAAGCTGTGCCTTTTTCTCAGAGTCAGTACTGTGTGTGGTACTAAGAGGCTCTGTATTGTCAGACATGCACTTTTAAAGTCAAATCCTGACTATAAAAATTCCATTACAATTTTCTTAGGCTGAATTTCATCTCATATACAGTAATTATAATCTCTCCCTTAAGCTTTTATTGTAGCATTTTTGCTGTTAAACAGTTGTTGCTCTTCCCTGGAAAAATCTCTCTATCGATAAGGACATGCAGAAGAATGAGACACAGACATGGGTGGATTTTGAAGCAGAATGCTCTGAACTTCATTAATTCGTTATTTTAAAGGGAGGCCTTCCCTCCCTCCTCCACCAAAAAGCCCCAAACAAAACAGGCATTTAGGTGCCATATGGAGTTTAAATGGCCTCTGTGCCACATAATCAGTGTTGAGGGTTGAGTTTCTTCAGCCTAAATCTAAGGATTCACCACCTCCCTCCCCGTAAGAATCGTTTCACTTTCACTAAACAGGGGATTCAGGGCATTAAGGAACAGAATGAAAGCTACCTAAGGGTATCCCTACACTGCAATTAAAAAACATTGTCTAGCCCATGCTAGCTGACTTGGGCTCATAGAGGCTCAGGCTGAGAGGCTCTTTAATTGCAGTGCAGACTTCTGGGCTTGAGGGGGCCCAGGCTCCAGGACCCTACAAGGTGGAATGGTTCCAGAGTTTACATGGCTGCCTGACCGAAAATGTCTATACTGCAACTAAACAGCCCCTCAGTCTGAGTCCCACAAGCCCAAGTCAGCTGGCATCTAACTGAAGTGTGGACATAATCTCAGTCTGTAAAGACTAAATCTCCCCTTCTTCCCTCAGGCTAATAAGGTCCACTGGTTGTTCCCTGGGTCTCATGCTTCCCTCTGGGAACTGGCCCCTTTGAGCACTTCATCCGCACTAGACACGGAATGCAAGTTGTGGCAAAATGAAATACTTTTAGAAATCTACAACTTTTAAATCCTACTCTAAATCCTGGGCCTCCAGGGTATTGTGAGGTCAGACCACACTTCTCTAATTACAAACTACAGAAACGATCCCTGAAAGTAGGAAGGCAAAACTGATACCCCAAACTGGAATATTGGAAATGCAGCTCAAACTCTTTCTCCATTATTAGGCAGGGAGGGTGGGGCAGCAGTGACATGAAACATGACATCCCCTGAGGGCTTTGCACACAAGAAGGGGGCAGATCATGAAAGACAAACATCTCTATCCTCCTGTACCACAATCCAGTCAATGGCCAAAGGGAGAGACAGAGAATTAAGTCTTTCTCCTTGCCCCATCCTTGACTAAGAATATTCTTCATATGCATTCTAGGTAGGGGTTAAGAGAAAGGGAAAGGCGCAGGCTGCCCCCCACTGCCCTCTCCTCTCAGCTATTCTGACTGAACACTTCCTCCCCCATTGAGAAGCAGGGTGGGGAGGAGAATTATTATTGTTTATCATTTATATTGCATTAACAGCTACAGGCTTTAACCAAGTTAGATGCAAATAGTGCTGTCCAAACATACGGTAAACAACAGTCTCTGCTCCCAAAGAACTCAGTTTCAGTGAGGCAGGAAATGTTCCCTTGGTATAGTTTGCATATTAGCTTGTAAATACTGTACTTTGCATTTTTTTTAATGAGCCTGTAAACTTCAGGATAAAAGTAACCACATTAAAAATAAAAGGATCATAAGCGATAAAGAAAAGAGCTATAAAAAGGCACTTTACAATGTTAAAATGGGTTGTAGTTATTACATATTTCTATATTTATTTGAAATATCAGAATCACATATCTAATTGCTAACTGTACTGTGCTACCTGCATACATAGTTTTAAAGTAGAGATTGTGACTGTTCTGCCTACACCGGAAATAAAAACTGTAAACTTTCTTCTACAGTAAAGCCGACTTTTCAGTAGCAAAATGCCACCAGTGTAATGTCAGTTATTTGTATGAGAATGACAAACACTTCACTGGTTCTTTGCCATAAGCATTGGTATTGGAACATTTGGTCCAAACACTCAATCTCCCACCTAAGAACTGTGCTGAATCTGTCACAAAGTATCAGATACAATGTGACACCCCACAGCCTGCATATGTGCAATTTGAACTACAGAAAGCGCAAGTTACTGACCACAGTGCAGCCAGTATCAGTGTTGCATATACCTCCCACACAGCCATATAGTGTGACTGCCTCCATACAGCCAGATCTATTTTGTTTTATAGGACTTTTCACTGGCAGCCATCCCTGTAGCACGTGTGTGCATTTTAAACAAAGGTCTTATTTACCATAGACATGGACATTAGAAATTGGGTCTGAAATGCCCCTTCCATAAAAATCAATACATACATATCGCATATACAAAATTGGATGCTTATATGTGCATGTTGACACTAGACCAAGGTGCTCAAAGCACTTCAGAGTCCGATTTTGCCATCTTTACATTATGTAACAGGTGTCACTCACCTCTTGCGAGTGTCCCTGTTGGCCAAGTGCGTGCACCTGTGTAACCCACAACGTTCTGGGTGTGGGGTTCTGTCCCCTCTAGTGGCACTGACTGAACTTAGAGAGTGTTCAAATGAGTCTGCTCTACAGCCTTAATTAACAACCAGCTGGCGGTGGAGGCTCATGCACTATGCTTCAGAGGCTCCAAGTTGGATCCCACCTGCAAGTGTGGAGTTGGATCCTGACTGGGGTCTGTCAGTGTTACACCTGCACTGTCTCTCTGCTTTGTGGTGAGTCTTCAGTGACTCACCCCTCCAGCCGAGTAATACACAGTCTGCATGTCAATTTCCTTCTGAGGTACAAGTCCAATAGGGGGCCTCTCTCGGTGCCCACTATAAGGTCCCTTTATCTGCAGCCTTATCCCAAGACTCAATCCGCCCAGCAGGGTGTATCCCTCCTGGTTCGTACCATCTCAGCCCCTTCAAGGTTCTCTCGAATTGCCCCTGCTCGTTAAGCAGCCCCAGTGTGGGACCACATCCACCAAGGTTCCCTCCCTGGAAACTCTTCACCTCCCTGTGCCTTTTGAGTCCCAGCTCTCCAGCTGGGCTGCTAACAGTTCAGTTCGCCTACTGGGGAGCATCCAAGCGTGGCCCCTTCGACTGTGGCTGGTGTGGGGGACCTAGGCCCGTGCTCTACTCTGAGTCCCAGCCCAAGAACCCTAAAGACAGCAGCCATCTGCATGTCCCTTTAACTAAGCTGCTATGATTTCCTGTGGCCTCGGCATGTTCTGAAGCCTTGTCCTTGTCCTGACTGAGTCCCAGCAGCCAGCCTGCAGCTCTTTCTTGCTCCACCCATGCCTCCCCAGTCTCTGCCAGCACTGCTCTGTCCAAGGCAGTGCTTCTGTATCCTGGGAAATTTCCCCAAATCTGGGAATTTTTAACAGCATCTGCCCTGCAAATTTGCCCTGCAATTTCCCAAGATGAAACATTTTACTCAAAAATTCTCAGATTTTGGGAAATTTCCCAGGACATAGAAACACTGGCTAGCGCTAAAAATATCCCAATTCTGGTGAAAAATTCCCAGAGTCTGGGAATTTTTCACCAGATTTGGGAAATTTTTAGTGCTAGGTTGGGAAAAGTTGGCATCACTATATAGAAGCACTGGTCCAAGGTCCTATTGCTTCCTCATCCAGCCAGGTACACCATCCACACTCCTGAAGCAAGAAACTGAACTCAGGCCCTGAAACTTTTTTTATATTAGCCTGCTGGGCTCTGATTGGCTGCTCCCTGCAGCCCCTTCTGATTGGCTGAGTCCTACACAGCCACTTTAGGCAGCTTGGAGGCCCCTCTCCCTTTCCCTTTTCTGGGGTGAGATGTGACAGGGCTAAGGGGCCTTCAGCAGGGGGCCTCATGGCCTTAGTCCACCCCGTCACCCCTTCCCCCAGTAAGTAGTAATTTAGGGCATGTCTATCCAATGTAGCCACGGGGTGGTGGGCGGGGAGGTGATTTCTAAAGGACACCAGTTGGTCTCTGTAGACTTTGCTGGTGCACACTGAAAGTTCCCTGGTATGGTTTAACATAGTACTGTTTCAATCAGCACTACAATAAGGCACACTAGGGGCTGGTCCTCACTAGGGTGGGGGATCGACTGAGATACACAATTTCTTAATAACGTAGCTGAAATTGGCATATCTACAGCCGACTTATCTGCTGTCCTCACGGCGGCGGGGGTTGATGGCACGCTCCCCCGTCGACTCCAGCTTGTGCCTTTTGGCAAGCTGGAGTTACGGAGTCGACGGGGGCGCCGCTGGTGATCGATTTATCGCGTCTTGACGAGACACGATAAATCGATCGCCATAAGATTGATCTCTCCCCGCGCTAGTGAAGACAAGCCCTAGGAAACCTTTGGTGTGTACCAGAATGGACCACATGGACCAGTTGTGAGCAACATGTTAGTGTGCTTTAGAAAACATATCACTGTCGTTCATTGTTCTGAACCTTGCACACAAGCTCTTACTCTCTTAGTAGTCTCAATCTTAATCCTTTAGTCCAGAGGTTCTCAAAATAGGGGTCGTGACCCTTCAGGGGGTCGCACGGTTATTATGTGAGGGATTGTGATCTGCTAGCCTCCATCTCAAACCTTGCTATGCTTCCAGCATTTATAATAATGTTAAATATTTTAAAAGGTGTTTTTAATTTATATGGGGGGTGGGAATCACACTCAGATGCTTGCTGCGTGAAAGGGGTCACAAGTACAAAAGTTTGAGAATCAGTGTGAGCAAAGGGGACCAAATCAGACC
This sequence comes from Dermatemys mawii, assembly GCA_007922305.1. Taxonomy (NCBI): domain Eukaryota; kingdom Metazoa; phylum Chordata; order Testudines; family Dermatemydidae; genus Dermatemys; species Dermatemys mawii. The sequence continues at coordinate 23,432,630 of ML677343.1, read as the reverse complement.
ATTTGCTCTACAATATATAAAATAATAGAACTGAAATATCGTCAACCCTCACAGTTTAGGTAACAGTACCTATCTCAGACCAGGTCATCTCAAGTACACTTATTTAGTCTGCACAGAGGTTGCAGTAATGCAACTGGAAGCAGAATCTGGCATATCAAGTCATAGCACAAGCTGCATTTAATATTTCTTGTCTCTCCAAGCCTCTGATCCTGCTCTCACTGAAATCGATATGAGTTTGTCATTGATTTTCAAAGGGAGCAAGAGAGGACCCCAAAAGATTACAGATACAGGCATTATCACACAAACACTCTCTTCCAACAGGGATTCAACTGATTTTAAGAAAACTTAGTTTTGGTGTATGCTTCAAGTGAGGAAAATGTGAAGAACTATTAAAATGAAATATAGAAATTGAAACCAGGATGAGCTTACATTGTCAACTTTGGAATGTTGGGAGAAGGGATCTCAGGAAATAGAACTGTTTATGTTTGGAGCAATGATAATGAGATTAAAGGCAATTTAGATAAATGACAGCCATGTTTAATATGAATTTAATTGAACAGCAGAGAGAAGGAGAGAAAGGGGTGGCTGATCATCTGCTAAAGTGCATATCCCCAAACTAGCCAGTTGGATATCAAACCAGTGACAGCACCCTTGGTCAATAAATAGCCCTTCCATGGCCAGTTTATACTCTGGGAATGTAACACAGTTTCCAACAGCTTTTGAAATAGTGAAGACAGTAAAAACTGAATGAGGAACACAGGATTTGGCCCAATAATTTTCTCCCCCATTTAATTTCAAGATAATGTACCATACCACTAACACTTCAAATTATTTAATTATCTAACATACAGTGGGGTAACCCGCTTCAGAAATATTACACAAAGTGCTTCCAAGACAGTATACAGGATTAGGACCCTGTGTACTTGTCTTTGCTTAGTTTATGTAACACTGCTGATAGAATGTACATCATTATTACCGTTACTGCTACCAATAAAACCCATCATCTTTTATCATATTTGTGGGTTTCTACATTGTTGGGAAAGGGTTCCATGCTCTTTGCCATTCTAATAAAACTACACTTTGGTACTCAAACAAACAACAATTTCCATTAAACAAAACATTCTCAGCAAGACATTTTCTCTGTAGCTAATACTTTGACTGACAAAGGATTAAATTACAGCTGAACATTGATTATTTATGGCTCTTAACACCTGTGAGGTGTTAAATTTACCTTTTCCCATCTCTGCTCTGGAAGGTATTTGATCACACTTCATAAGTGTCTTGTATTTTACACTAGTGATGATATTTGAACACAAACAAATAAAATTGATTTAATATTTCAGAGAATTTTCCAATTTTATATTGAATAATTTATTCCATAGGTAGCATTTTGCAATATTTTTGAATAAATTATTATATAAATAATAGAACTGTTCATCCAATAATATATTTTAACCAAGTTTATATATATAAGTAGTTTTCTATTGTTTAATGTGTTGTATGCACTTATTGGCATTTTTTTTTTATGGAAACAGTAAGCAGTCATGGACATACTGTATACATGGTCTGGGATTGTCAAGAAACAATTTCCCTAACCATTATCCATAACACCCCAATGGGGCTCAATTGTATCAGTGTAATCAAATGTAATTAAACAGGAAATATCTAATTAGCACCTGGATTTTCTTGTTGGTTAAAGAAAATCATTGTATGGTTGCAGCAGTACATACACCAAAGAACTGATGTAGCTTTCACAGCATCACAATGTATTTGTGCAGACAAGGGATGTTAAAATGTTTTAATAGGGTGCTGTGCAATAATAACTTCAGTGTGTCCCAAATCACAGAATTAATTTACAATCCTTTTAGAAAACTAAATGGGTTTAATAAAGTCTGCTCATAAATTAACACTAACAACTGATGTAAATTGCACTGTTAGTGAGATTTAACTCACTCAGGTTACTGTTTATGGTTTTGTAAACCAGGCTTTTAATGTATTAAAGGCTGAAGGGCAATCTGTTTAATATGGGAAATGAATTCTGAGGTGGGGAGGTGACTGTTTGCAGAATTATCTTAAATCCCGGGACAATTAATATGGAAGCACTTATAGATAATCTTGATGGAAATAATGGAATGTGGCACTGTATCTTTGCTATGTGCTTCCTTAGAAGATCTTTTCATTAAACAAATGCAACCGCAAAGGTAAATGGGAAAAGATACACACACTCCACATAAACATCAGAGTTTGATGCAGATACATACACTTCACATAAACATCAGAGTTTAAACTGTCAGAACACCCTAAAAGTGGGTAAAGATAGTAGTAATGTTTAGTAAGCCCTCAAGAGTCAGGTTTGTCAGAAGAGATGACACAACACTCTTCATTTTATAAAGTCTTGCGTGGGTCACTCCTATGAATATCTAATTTCTACTGCAGGTGTTCAGAGGCTTAACACAGTATTAGTATAGTCACTCCTATACCAGAAACGTGAAAGCTATCATTTCAATAATAGGTTCAATTTCATAGACAATCCCATGCCAGTCTCCCAGATTCATCCCCCAAATGCTTCCTGCTTTCCTGTTTGCAGGAATTGCACGGGTGAACATCTAACTGTTGCAGCCAAATTTTCACCAATGGTCACTGGGTTTTGTGTGCCTCAGTGTTGAGTGACCAAATTTTGAGAAGCCCTCATTTTTCCACTGATTTTGAAAGTCTGGCCTTTATTTTAAGCTACATTCAGTTGATGCACTTTGTGCTATTTTTAGAATTGTTAAATGTTTAAGAGACAGTCCCTCTACTTAAAATGTGGAATACAGCTAGAACTAACCTTACTTGCAGAACCTGCACAAGAAGTTTAAATGTTCTCACTGTATACGTTGTTCTCTTTTTATGTTCTTAGCAAGCAATTCTTCCTGCTGGCAATCTACTTTTCAAAATGTTAAAAATACAGATTGACCAGAATCAAGTACCCAAAGTCAAACAGACCCAAACTCTGGGAAGCATCAGATTTGGATGTGAACTTTAGAGCTTGTTCCCATGTTCCCAAATGTTATACACATTCCAAACCTTCAGTGATGTTCTTACCGAAAACTAAGAACATAAGAATAGCTTTATTAGGTCAGACCAAAGGTCCGTCCAGCTAAGTATCCTATCTACTGACAGGGGCCAATGCCAGGTGCCCTGGAGTGAGTGAACCTAACATGTAATGATCAAATGATCTCTCTCCTGCCATCCATCAGCACACTCTGACAAACAGAAGCTTGGGACACCATTCCTTCCCCATCCTGGCTAATGGCCATGGCAAATTTCTCTTTGGTATAAAAATTTGTAAATCTTTCGGCCTCTCCCTACACACATATCCTCACATTTCATAAACATGTACAGTTTCTAATGTAACTAAGAGATAAATCTTACTCATACAGGACACGTGTTCCATCACAACCTCATAACAGCGTGGAGGGCCAGAGGGCCAGAGTGTGATAAAAGAGTCTCTTAGCAGTGTTATCTATACAGATACAATTTCTACCTAGATGTAGATCCCCAGGGAAAGGCAACAGCCACACATAAGAATGACATGAGTCTCAAAGAAAGAGAAAGCTTCTCTTATAGGACTGACTGGTCTGAAGCCTTGATATGATACTTCCATTCTGAAATGGTAACAATGAAAATCACAGCATTTCCAGGCCTAAGGTCTTAGGTGGGGTACTTCTGCTTTCATTCCCACTTACAGACAAAAGTGCCTCTGCTCCTGTTCCCCACCACCTCTCCCACTAGCAGGTACCAATGATAGTAAAGGAGGGAGGAATAAGCATCTGCTGCTTGAGAGATGGGAGTCTACTACTCCTCACAGAGGCAGTGAATCTCAATGATATATTTTCTGGACTTCCCCATACTATTGAAGTTCATGCCTGAATTACAAAAAAAAATGATATTTTGCAGAGTCCACCCATACTTTATTTAAAAGACAATGGGATTCTATCCATGCTGGGAGAGCAGCACAGGTTCACTGAGAGCTTTCACATGGATTAGAGAAGAGACCACATGCCTTATAATTATTGTTGAGAATTTCAACAAAAAAATAGAAAAAAAATGTTTCCATAGAATTTTACTCTACCACCATTTTTGACAAGGGCTACCTGTAATACATGCTCTTTTTCTAAGGACAGATTTATTGTTTTGCATTTTCCTGTTATCTTCCCTGTAAGTATGGTAGACCCAGGGGATGTCCCAGTCTTAGCCTCACAGATCAGTTCCATTAGAGTAAATGAAAAAAACACCTTCCATCAACTTGAACCCAAGTCTCCCGAGTCTGAACCATGGACCATACATCATATTTTAATATTCCTCAACAATCATTTATAAATCCTTTCACATTTGCATTGTAAAAATTAACTCAAAATAATGGTTTGGTATTTTTGTTAGTTTCAAAATCTGCAGTCTCTACTTCTTCATTAATTCTTTAACTTTTTGATATTAATAATCAAGATTGCTATGTCTTCTCAATATATAGTGGTAATTGCAGCTCCAAAAATAAATTACTAATCAATTTAGGATGTATCAGGAATGCTGACCATGCTGATGATGTGGAGTCTGTTACATCTGAAACCAGATAAAATATCTATAGCTTAAACAATTACTTTGCCTGCTCTTTGTGGGCACTTAATGGACAAATGATCAAACACAGATCAAGACAGAGTATTTTTTATTATTATTTTCAAAAGAGACTGGTTTTGGCATATTTTTATACAGAATTAAAACAGGAAATAATATTAATGAAAACGGGTTAAGGCATTTGACCTTTCACAAAGTACACTGAAAATAGCCTCTAACATACATAGCTACACTTGTGACTGCACCAGATTGATAAGAAACTGCGGAGAAAAGAATTGAGAAAATAGATTAAAAAACAACAACTACTATTTTAAGTATTGCAGGGTAAAAAATTCCCATCACAACCTTGTGAGTAACTTGGACGTGTTTGAATTCAGTCATGCAATGCACTGCAAAAAAGATATGGTTAATAATAGTATATACACACTCCATAGCATTTTTATCTGAAATATAGTAGGACGAACAAAGAGGGGAAAAACTATAATTTCTGTAACAGCAAGTTCTTTTGAAATAACTGGTTTCTTTTAATAACTTCCTTGATAACATGACTGATTTATGTCATGTCATGCTCTCTCTTCAATGATATAATATATGTTAACAAGGCGGAGCACAGTTTCAAAGGGGAAAAAACAAAATATATAGTTGAGGGTGGGGAAAATAGTTTTTCACAATAAATTGCATACTAATTCAAAACACAATTGTATGTACATAGCTTTTTGAACTACTCCAATAAGCTTTCACTTTAGGTGCCCTTTTTTCAAATATATCCTATGATGGTATAAATATCAGTTTGATTCTCCAATCTTAAATCTATGATGGGTTAGATGGTGGTGGTGTACATGTGAAAACAGAGGTACACCATTTAGAGAAGCTTCCACGGAATTTCTCCATGACATAAAATATATTCTCTTGTTTGGCATGAAAAATCCCTGTGATAATTCACGTTACAGGTCCATATAAATAGGGGAATAGACAGCTATATTATGCTCTTGCCAATACTCCAACATTCATCAAATTCACCTAAAAGTTGATTATGTTTAAATGAATAAAAACTAGAGCAGAAGATATTCTGATTTTCACCTAAGAACTGCGGCTTTTTGTTTGAGAAGTCATTTATGTCTCAGAAGCAAGGAGCTTGCATGCATGTTAATCATACTACACTGAATATACTCACTAGCCATCAAGTCTATCTTTACAATCTTTACTGTGCATTTACTATTGCACAGTTTTTTACCCCATCAATTATGTCACAAAACACTTCTCAGGAAGTTATAGTCTCTCTACATATGGTACGAGCAATGAGCATAGGTGCAATGGTATCCTGTACAGATGATTTCAGTGGGGATTTCAATACCAGTCAGAGCTCCCAGATATAGTGGCAGGATTCGGTCCTTAACCAGTAAGCACAGTACAAAGTGTCAAAACTAGAACTGCTCCCTTATGTCACTTATATACTAATAAATTGCTATAGTCTCTGCAAGTTTATTAGAATTCATGCATGTAGTTATCACCTTTTACTTCACAGAAGTAGATTTCTGCATGGATATCTTGAAACATATTTTTTATCACCTTCAACTGTTTCATATTAAATAACTCAGTTAATTAAATTTTACTTCTATGCTGCACCATAGGCATAATCATTGTATTAAGTTAATATTTATACAATAATTCAATATTTAATATTAAAAACAGATGAGTGACAAGTTGAGACCATGATGTGTTGAGTAAGATTTTGTCTATAGTAAAATGCTGTGAACCATAGTCCATTTTCTTATCTTTTTGCATTGAGATTAATTATGTCAGACTGTACTTAAGAAAGAATAATGGTGCCACATTAGGAAATACACAACTGCCAATGATTCGTTTTAAAAAATGACACCATCAGAGTTAGTTAAAAAGAATCATTGTTGATCTAAATAAATAATATAGTCTATGTTTTAGATGTATAAAGAATTTAAGAAAGCACTAACCCTGGGAATTTCAAAAGCCTCTAAGGAAGTTTGATACCCAACTCTTACCACAATTCCATGGAAGCAGGTTGCCTAACTCACTTAGGAAACTTTGGAAATCACAGCCTAAGCATTTTTTTATATATAGAACTTAGCACAGTGGCATCTTGATCCATAACTGGGGCTCCTAGATGCTATAGTAATACAAATAAATACAATAAAATAAAATTATTAATATATAATAATACACAATCAGTCCAGTACAACAAAAATAAATGCATCTGCCTCCTCAGATCAGGATGGCTTAAAACATACAACTTCTTTTCCCCTCAGCCACAGATCCACTTTCTTGATGCACAAATTTTAGCACACTTGTCCTTCCCAACAAGTTTGGGAAGAGAGGGCCTGGCTGAAGGTCAAAGATCTGCTCTATTTTGCATCAAATGGTGGAGTGAATTCCTAAGTTCTCACACAGAACCCTTTGCAAACAGCTCCTCCTTGTTTAAACTGTGGCAAAAACATGAAGCATGTAAGCATGGTCCACAACGTAAGACATGATCACAGTCTCTTGACCAGATAAAAAGAAATTGCCCTTGATGTTGTTGTGATATGATCATTTTACAGAAGCTGGGGATCCAACAAAACCCAAGTTTCAATTTGGCTACCAAATAGCAGACACATACCCTCCATGGTAAACACACATTACTGGCTAGAAATTAAAATCAGTACGCTATAACAAAGTTGTCCAGGTAAGACACATCGGGCTGTATTGGCCACGTATCTACCATGAATATCAGCATTCAAAGGGCAGGTTCTGGGGGTGGGAGGTGTCCTTCCCCGCCATACACGTTGTTTAAGAGCTAGGGGCAAATGTAGGCTGCTCCTTGTGTGCACAAATATCCTCAAAGGGGGAAAGGAAAGAGGTGTTGCCATGGATCCTACTTCCACCAAAAGCTGTCTGGCCATAGTGATGCAGCATGGCATAACACAAAATATACATTCCCACTGCACTCCCATAATCTAGCCCACTGAACTGCAGAAGTCCTGTACAAAGAAATCCTTGCTTTGTCTCTTTTTCCCTGCCCCACAACCCCACATCAATCCAACATTTGAATAGTTTGTGAGTGGGATTCTTGGAGAACAACCAGAACAGCCACACTTTGATTTTGCTCCAGCAAACTGGCTGAAATGTAATCGTATTTGAGTATCCAAGTGACCAGATTCAGAAGCATTCCTGCAAGATATTAGACTGTGAGGAGTGTAAACAGACACAAGAAAGCTTGGCAGAGGGGAGGGCTCAAGGGAGAATCACGCCTGGTAAAAATGAGCATCTTCAAAGAACTCAACACAGCAGCTCAGCTTCAAGAGAATTCAACAAACTCCTGAACATAGTCTGTGGCACCCTGGGAAAATCAGTCAATAAATGAATTGCTTGAAGAATTAAACAGAGAATCAGGCATTTCCTGGTAGTGAGGTCTGAGGTACTTGATACAGAAATTGGGCTACTTGCTATTCAGCTGAACACACTGGATGGAAAGCTTCAAGCCAATGAGAAGGGGCTAAAAGAGGTGAAGAAGAAAGTACTTTCCTGGGACAAAATAGTGACCAACCTGATGGACATAAGAGGAAAGGAATAGCTGTAAACTGGGGAAGGAAAATCAAAGAACATATGAATACTCGAAGAATATAAAAAAAAGGGAAGTAATGGATTTGATTTACTGGACTGAATATACGATTCCAAGGCAGTTGCATATGGAAACAAAAGAAGATCTAGTTATGTGCGTGACCTGGTGTGCCTTGGGCAACTTTCACTGGTAATGTCAAGGTCAGGTTAGGGCAGGTTGCAAAAAGGAGAGCAGATACTCACCAGTCTTAGGAGTGATACCGAAGTTAAAAGCTAAATACCTCCCAACAAGTCCAAACTCACTTCAAATCCCCTATACTGGTTATCAAGAAGCAAAAAAGGAAGGAAGAATGAAATCAGACTTCCAGTCTCTGGCTCCCAATCAGCACCTACGTCCAGTATGGAGAGAAGTTATTTTAAACTGCACTCACATATACAAAATGTTCTTTTGACCCCAAAGGTCCAACCATATTACCGGGGCAGTATAGGTTTGAGCATTACCCAAAATACCACACTGCCAGCCAATCCCTTAGTGTCTAAAACTAAAAGTTTATTATAAAGAAAAAAGAAAGAAGAAGAAAAGAGATGTTAAATGGTAAAGCAGTTGAATACATACAAAGACTTCGAAGTCCATATATCAAGTTTCTAGCGGTATTGGTGAGTTTGCTGGCTCAAAAGTCCCTCTGGATCACATCCACAGCTTGGATGCGTCATTCAGTCCTTTGTTCAGAGCTTCATTGGTAGAAAGGTTACTCCAGAGGTAAGAAGCAGGACTGAAGACAGAATGGAGAAGATGCAGCTGCCTTTTATAGTCTTTTGCCATGTGGCCTATGCTTCCTTGGTTTCAAACAAAAAGATGCCCAGCACATGGCTTGGAGGCCTTAGGGCTTGACTACACTTGAAATTTCAAAGTGCTGTCGTGGGAACAATCTTGCGGCAGCGCTTTGAAGTGCGAATGTGCTTGCGTGGAAGCGCTGAGAGAGCTCTCCCAGTGCTCCTGGTGATCCACCTCCACGAGGGGATTAGCTCAGAGCACTTGGAGCCTGGCTCCGAGTGCTCTGAACCTGTCTACACTAGCGCTTTGAAGTGCTCAGATTGTGATTTTTCAGCCTCGTGAGCCAGCAAGTTAGAGAGCTATAAAATGTAAGTGTAGACAAGCTCTTAGAGTGCTGTCCATAGGCGTGCCCTGCATGTCTTGCTGAGTCATATGGTGTATCTGCCTTCTCTCAACGGGTCAACTGTATAGCTCAGGGGTGGGCAAACTTTTTGGCCTGAGGGCCACATCAGGGTTATGAAATTCTATGGAGGACCAAGTAGGGAAGACTGTGCATCCCCAAAAAGCATAGTCCCCCACTCACTATCTGCCCCTCCCCCACATCCCAGCCCCTGACTGCCCCCCTCTGAACTTCTGACCCATCCAACCCCCCTTGCTCCCTGTCCCCTGACTGCCACAATCCTTATCCATGTCTCTGCACCCTGACGGGCCCTCAAGTCTCCCACGCCTATCCAACCACCCATATTCCCTGTCCCCTGTTCACTCCCCCCCCCCCCGACCCCCAACAAGCCCCAAGGACTTCCAATCCTCCTATTCCCCATCCCCTGACTTCCCCGCTAGAATCTCCACTCCATTCGACTGCCCCTCTGCTCTCCACCCCTTACCATGCCACTCAGAGTGGCAGGACTGGAAGCCTCCCCGTCCGGGAGCTCAAGGGCCAGACTGGATGTGGCCCAAGGGCCATAGTTTGCCCACTTCTGGTATATCTGATGGTCCTTAATGGATCATCAAGCAGGCTAGGCGGAGCTGACACTGAAACTGTCTGAGATAGCTAGCAGAGACACAGCCCACGTTTGAAATACAGGCATACATACATATACATAACTCATAATACAGAGGTGAAACAAACATATAAATGAGATGATCATATTTGGAAAATCATAACATTTTTGCAGATATCTTACATGACATATCTGGCACAACTCATTGCAATTTTACAATATTAATATTCATACTATCTCAAGTGTCCCCCAATCCATACAGAATCATAATATGGACTTGCATTTTTGTCCTACCCAGAAAAAAACAGGGACAGACTGTAACAGAGACTACACTACTAGTGACATTCTTGGATTCCTGGAGACCAACAGCAGATTTTGTCAAGATTCCACAAATAAAAAGATCTTGCCGTTGAAGGATTCTCAGTGTTAATCTTTTCAGACCACAGCCTGACAACACAATGCAGGAGAAAGCAACCTAACGAGACTAATGAGAACTTTATTAATGAGGGCAATATTGTAGCCACATTTTATCCTAAATATGCAACATACTTGCTAGATAAAATTAAAAAAATAATGATGCTAGTGATGAAGTTGAAACATCTGAACAGAACCAGACCCAATGGTACATAGGATTACAAGCTTAGATATTATACTCATTGGACTCAGTCTTTTTATTGTGGATAGCACTGCTAAATTTAAAAGAAATTCTAATCTAATTAATGTAAAATCCATGACTAACACTAGTTTATTAGCACCAGTTGTTTACAGTAGAGGGCCGCATTGCCTTGTATAGCAGCATTATAATCTATGGATCAGATTCACACCTGATGTAAACCGGAGAATTTCCAATTATTTCTATGGAGCTGAACTGATTAACAGCAGATGAAGTACTGGTGCTACATATTTATTTGAATGTCCTTTGGAATAATTAATTCAAAGGATTTAGTATTTTGTACTGTACAGACATATGTGTATTAATATTCAATGCAACAAGCAAAATGGTGCAGTCTTGCTGTTAACACCACTAGCAACGTCTTGTTTAAATGTATAAAGCAACAAGCTGTAATGTGTGTTTAAAATAGCTTAGATGTCTAGCAGAGTTAATCCTTCCTTGTATAAAATACTCAATCTCTGTTTAGTCACCTCTTTAACAATCACCCCCTCCACATACACGCCTGGTTCAACTGGAAAATAAATGTGTAACTCCTTGCATATGCTGTCAAGGAGACTGTAAAGATTCTGTGCTCTCAAAGACAGCATATGGACAATATACTTTAGTAAATGCTCTCTGGGGGAAAAAAGGAAAATTGCAATGCTTATAATGATGTAGACACAAACAAACAAAAAATCATCTGCCTTTCACAGCCTAATATGTTGAGAGAAAGATCATAAAAAGTGTTTTTATTGTCCAGATTTTCAGCAGTGCTGAACAGGGATAACTTTGTCACTGAGAATTGTTCTGCACCTCTGAATGCCAAGCCCCTTTGAAACTTTTTTTCCCAAGCAAATAGTGTATTGCATTTTGTTAAAGTTCCATAATTCTCAACTAGAAGATTCAGAACTCTTGTAAAAGAGTTTTAATACTGCTGCACTATCTGTAGGGAAATGTCAAATAGAAAAAGAAGAAAACGTCTGTACATTCACTAGTATCCCCAGTGGCACAAAATCGATCAGTAAGTTCATTCCTTGCAGTCTTTTTACTCTCATTATACATACCTGGATGATGGCCCCAAACTATCAGTAAACTCTGTTTTTCTTTTAAATCTATTAACCTTATCCTTGTTCTTACAAATGTGATACATGCCTGGAGAGAAGGTAAGTACATGGCACTATGAAGAGGAAGTGGGGAAAGTTTCTTGGCACTTCCATTATAAATAAGATCCTTCCCTCTGGCACTATAAAGGAAAGAATAGTGTGCAATGTGCTCCATATACGATAACAACTTTATTATCCCCTCTGAACCAATGTCATGTGCTTGAGGAGTTTATTCCCTGAAATGATTTGGGTGTAGAAGGGAGCATGAATTAATGATAGTACGAATTATGATGCATTATAGATTATATTTATGATTTATGCATTAAAGATAGAAATGAGAGCAATTTTAAAACATTGTTTCCTCAGCAGAAGTGGAATGGTCATTATCAGATTTCATCTCTTGAGAAAGCAATTGATAAAATGGAAAAGGGAGAGATATTTTTACACATATGGAAACTCTTCATGGAACACATTCAAAGGGATGGAAGTTAAAGTAGGAAGGGTACAATAGTACGTTATTTACAACATCCTGTAGAAAAGAAAAGGGCATGCACCAATTGTACAGCTTCTTCACAGATCTTCACAAAACAGCCCTTCTGGTAAATGGAGAAGCACTGGAAAAGCATTCTAGCATTCAAAATGAATCACACATGGAACACTCCATAAGGAGAGGAGAGGGCTTGATTCTGATAGGGGCTGGCATGGTTATACGATAAAGCAAAGGAAAGAACAAAATGAAAAAAAAGAAGATGTCTAGATTTGCATCCTCCCCCACTTCCTCCTGTATATGGTCTACATTATTAACTCTTCAGTGTAGGACCCTGTCATCCTACTTATCTGTAGAGTATCTACAATACTGCCCCTATGACCGGTAGTATTAACTCACCTGCCACATGGAGAACCTTCTCTCCTGTTCATCCCCTAACAGAACAAACAAATATGAAACTTGTCACCTGTTCACCTTTCTCTACTCCCCTGGTCCAACTCCATCTACTTTGGCTTCCCTCTAGCAATGTAACTGGCAAGCAGGATCTAACCATATGTGATATAGTTACTTCCTGATGACATTTTGGCAAACATGCCCCAGCTTGCACATGTGCAAAGCCTGCTCTGTTATATGTATCCAAATATAAACTTGAATGAACAAATACTTAGAGCCTAATTTTCGTTCATATAAAGGTCCTTTATTGCTAGAATGGTGTAAAAAAGATCTTAGTGTAAATGAGAATCTGTGTTATGCAAAAACTCATCTATGTTTGTGCATGCAAAACCTATCTGGCGTTAGTTGGGCAAAACAATATGCAGGCTCATTAGTGCAAGTAGATTTGAAAGTCAGAGACTATATTTCTTTCAAAGACCATTGGGATGATATAAATATAACTGAGTCTTCAACATTCTATGATAGTGCATATAGCAACATCGGCTATAGTGCATAATGGAACATATACAATCCACTAGAATAGGAGTTCAAATATAACATGGGGAGTGTACACTTCTCATAAAATTAGAACTGGGGAAAGTAAATAAAATAAAATAACAGAGTGGCTGTCTTTTGTGGAGTTAAGGCCAGATTTCTAAAGTATTTACATATCTAAAGATGTGAATAGGCACCTTACAGGTTTTTCCAAAGCACCTAAGCACTTCCATTCAAATCAACAGACGTTAAATGTGTAGGTGCTTTTGAACAACCCACTAGGTGACAATATGCATCTTTAGACACATTAATAAATTAAAATATCTAGCCCCTTTGGGCTGTTGTCTCAAGGGTATATACGTTTATACAATCTTGGAATAAATGGTGACTCATGATAGATTACAAAAATGGATCTATGAAGCACAAAACTGAGATCAGACAGTATGTCAAATCAGCAATAGTTTGGTACAATTTCAGGGAATTAGTTAACAAAGATTCATATAAGAACTTCACAGAAAAGAGCCTGGTTATCTTCTCACAAAGGTGAACTCACTGTGAGATGAGAGATCTAAATATAACTGACTGTTAATGTTTCACTAAAATGATGTTTGAACAGCCTTGCTTGTTTCAAATGCCAAGTTTTTTGTTTGGTTTAACTTAATCAAGTTGCAGGATTTTTGGGGGGGGTGGAGGCATTTGATCTACTTCTTAAGGAGTCTAGCCAACACAAAGTCCAAATAATTAAAGATACATTTTGTGTAGGGACCAGAGATGAGAAGAATCATCTCTGTTTCAGGGAAATAACAGTCCCTACCACACCCCCCAATCACTTATTCTTCTCCCTGACCATTATAGGAGGATAATATCCATAGAATCTGGAGATTAGGAAGCAAAGGTTCACCAGTTCCCATAACGCATGTGTGCTGCTGGTAACTTTCCCATCTCAAACCCAAATAATAGAACTGCACTGCTGTGCTCAGGACTGTCCTACATTCAATGAGATGGGTCCAGTGACTGACAACAATAGCTGCATGCAACATAACCAGAGCTCCATGTTTCTCATTTTAAGACTTCACTCTGGTGAAACTTAATACTATATTAAATAACAAACATCACCACTTTCTTTTTTTTTTTTTTGTCCTTGATGTAAACAGAGATGCTGCATCGATATCTCATACACATACCTGGTAATATCTTCAAGGAGCTGTGGTCAATGAACCATGCTGGCTAGGCAGCTTTTTTTGTTGACTTGTTAAGCTCAAGACACAAGTAGGTAATCTCTGATTTGTCCAGCCATAAGGACTATTGAGGCATTTATCATTCACAAGCTAAATATCAGCCACGGTTTCAATTAATTATATTGATTCTCTCCTGTTGTGCATTTACTGTGTATGGAAGGTAACCAGGGAACTAAGAGGCATTTCAGTTTATCTGGGAGTATTAGCAGTAGACAATAAGGTAGGGTAAAAAAACTGGCACAGTAAAATGAGTAAGAAGAAGCTGAAGAAATTTATTTCCTCTGCATTTCTTTGCAACAAAGAACCTGCTAAATAATTCATAAAACAGATTTTAGAGAAAAACTTAAAAATTAATGGAAATCTGAAGGATCAAACCTGGTGCAGCCTGATGTGGACCATTGTAGTTCTGATCAATTTGGAATAGCCAGGGAACTTTTTCATATCCCCTCAGATACCTCTGGAAATACTTCCCTGGTGACACCAGTTCAGTACATTTTACAAAACTTGTTAAAAGGCAGTCTAATTGTATCTGACAAATGAGAGAGTTTTGGATTGTTTCATATTCAATTTGCATATCTCGGATGCTAATCTAATGTAAATTTTTAAGAATGACTCAAAATATAAAGTTAAAAAGTAAAATAAAATGTAAGTTTTTATGCCTGCATCAGATAGCGGTTGAACTTCTGCTGAACTCTGTGAGACAACTATATTTCAGTGTGCACAAATGATGTTAAAGGAGTCCACAGTGAAAGAAACATGCAGCTATAGGAGAGATTTTCAAAATGTCTAAAGGATTTTTTTAAAAACTAAGTTGATTAAACAGCAAAAATCTCTAAGTACCCTGACAATTAAACATACAGCCACATAATAATGACCATCTAAACTCATACACAGACAACACAATTACTAACCATTATATAGGGACTTGGAGGCAGCAGCTATTAATCAGGTTGCACAGAACTTCCCATTATAAGACCTTGTTTTCTATTGCTTATAACTTTGTTAAACTTTAATCATTCAGACTGAATTTTTCGATGCTGGGAGCCTGCCTCAGAGTGAATTTCCTTCTTCATGTTTGCTTACCATATATGCTTGTTCATAAGCCAAATATTTTTGGTAAAAAAGTGAAGCATCAAAGAGTGGGGGTCAGATTTACACCACAATTTTATAATTTTATGGATTTATGCCACAATTTTATGATTTTAAACTCTACGGAATTTTTGAATTGAATATCTAATACATTGTCGTTTTGTTTACCTGGAACGCCTGCAGACATGGAGCCTCTCAGTTCCCTGTGACTGCAGTGTGCCGTTCCCAGCCAATGGGAGTTGTGGGAAGTGGCTGCCACTTCCTGCAGCCCCCATTGGCTAGGAGCAGAGAACTGCGGAGCCAAAGTTTGGTGACCATTTATTGATTTTAATACTGTGGCCTTTTAAAGTTGCAAAGGCTTTGTTTAGTGGACTTAGATTGGCTTGAAATGAATACTAAAAGAGCAGTGCTGCAGATTTTCATCACATTTGACCCATGCATTTCACAAAAATGCTACACCTTACAAGCCAATTAAAAAAATATAATGAACGATAGTACTATAGCACTGGTGTCAGTCCACTACTGTGTAATTTGATCTCTTCATGCATTTCTACCAATGGACCTCGTAAGTCTCAATTCAATATGAAAATATAACATGCAGAATCAAAGGAATGTCTTATAAAATTTAAATAGCCTGTTATTGCCACAGACATACCAATCTACAGGACTGCTTTGAAATAAACAAATAATAATTTGACAGTGATAAAGCAGGTGACATTCCTATATAAAGTCCTACAAAATCTATAACTAAAATAATCCATTTTCATAGTAGTATTTAAAATTAACAATGTTGAAATCAAAAGAAAACCATTCAAATTTAAAGTTGTTGAATATGCAGAAGCAAACACTAATTGTACTGTTGCTTGTGAATTCTGTATCAATGAGAAGCAAGTAAGAGAATGGCGAAAAATAACACACTAAAAGACATGCCAAGAAGCAGAAAAAAGAGTCCAACGAGGTGCACTTCATTTCCTGAGCTAGAAAAAAGATCTCAATAAGTGGGTTGTTGAATGTCGACAAAATGGGTACATTGTCACTAGAACTGGAATTCATCTGTGCGCTCTGCAAATGTCAAAAAATGACAAATACAAGTCAGTAAAACCATCAACGTTTGTTGCATCAGCGGGCTGGCGTACTTGCTTCATGAACCGTCATGGTCTCTGTTTTCATCAGCGAACACAGATAGCGCAAAAGCTGCCAAGAGAGCTAGAAGAAAAAAATTGAATCTTTCCAAAGGTTTATTATAAAATATTGAAAGGAATATGCATTTGAGCTGTCACAAATAGGAAACATGGACAAAACACCGATGTCATTTGATCTGCCGAGCAACAAAACGGTAACTAGTGTTGGTGAAAAAACAGTTTTAATTAAAACCAATGGCCATGAGAAAATCTATTTCCTGCAGCTCCCATTGGCTGAGAACAGCAAACCTCAGCCCCTGGGAGCTGAGGGGCTCTGTGCCTGCAGATGCTTCAAGTAAACAAAATGTCTCAATCCGCCAGCGGCTTACCCTGATGGGCTAGGAGCCAAAGTTTGCCAACTGCTGAAATACAGGGCTGGCTTATGAAAGAGTCATACAGTTTTTGCTATTTTTACCTATCCATCTTGGGGGGTCACTTATAAAGGAATGGGCTAATGAACAAGTATATAGACTACCTCCTTTTTGTTAAAGTTTCCAGCAAAACATTTCAGCAGCTCTGAGAATAAGGCTAAAGAAGTTACCTATGTTAAAATATTCTGGTGATTTTTTAAATGGTCTAGCATCTCCATGGTTTGGTGCAGGGTTTCAAGTATGGCAGGAAGGAGAAGGCTGTCTCTGTGTTAGGTTGTTTGCCTATTTCCATTCCCATACAAAACAACACACACTGAAAAATTGCTATTTGCACATGTTCAATTAAAGGTTCTCTCAAATGTCACAGATAAAACCTCTGAAGATTCCACCCTCAGTGAACATGCTCAAGTCTCTCCCAATTTCTAGTGCTGAGCAATGTGCATGTGTACCCTAGAAATGTGCCCCACTCCCAACTGTAGAAGAGACAGGTGGGCAAACTGGCAGGAAACCTGGCTGAACCAATCAAAGCCTGCCTATGAAACAAGTTTCAAAATGTGATTGGCAAGCAAGAATCCATCCATCAGAACTCTGCCTGGGTTCCATCATAAATTTGTCCAAAATTGACAAATCA
The DNA here is from genome assembly GCA_007922305.1 of Dermatemys mawii. Classification (NCBI taxonomy): domain Eukaryota; kingdom Metazoa; phylum Chordata; order Testudines; family Dermatemydidae; genus Dermatemys; species Dermatemys mawii. The sequence goes on along the minus strand of ML677343.1, from coordinate 23,414,991 downwards.
ACAAATTCTGATGAAAAAAATGGTTTTGCTTGATTTTTTTTGTCGACCAGTTCTGCAGATAAATTAGTTATCCAGTGCATCACAGCAACATAAAGTCTATCCACCCTTCCACATCCCTCCCAAAAGTATACCTTTAAGCTTCCATTGAACCTTGCCAATGAAACAGTTTCCTCAACCTGCTCAGAAAGTCATCGGTTTTAGGCTATTTTAGAGTAAGGGGTGCAGAGGAGAAAATTCCAGTCTCCTGTGACCCAGCAGATGGCCAACTGTTCCCTTTCATGATGAACATCATTGAAATATGAAGTAGCAGATGCTCATGCTCAAGCTCTCCCACCTATTCAGGTAACACAATGCCCCTGGACACTGCTACACCTCCTACCATACTATGGACTGTGACTTAAAGCTCCTCCCCAGCCTGATATTGTCAAGTAAGTTGACAAGTGCCTATATATGTTAATTTATTGCAATTGTACACCACAAATAAAAGCATCACTTCCAGAAGCCAGCACTTTTGGAGACACTATTACAGTGACAATAGCTATCTCCTATGTCTATGCATTTAAGACTTGGCTTTTGAGAACTTCGTCTAAGCCATTGGATCACCTCTGGAAGTACTGGAGTTAAATACTTGTGAAATGTCAGATACCATGGTGAGAAGAGAGAAGAGAAGGAGAACAGAAGAGAGCTCTCGTTTCTGGAGGGACTGTACCAGGAGTTTTCTCTGCACATCAGTGTTACAACACCTCTGAAGATGGTGATAAATCAAATAACAGCAGCAATTAATTGTACTGACTCAAAAGATTAAAGTGACATGCCTACCATTTGTAGAAATTTATTTTTGATATTGACAGGCTTTTGGGAAGCTCCTAAAATGATAGGCAAGCCAGCAGAATGTACAATGTCCCCTTCCCCCTTTTCTGTCTGGTCTCTTTTTATGATGTATTTGATACTGAAATAAATAAATCAAATCCATTTGTTTCTTTTATCTATTGCTTGATTTCTAGCTATTCAGTCTCTGTCATTGCTTGACTGTGAATTAATCCTCACTTTTCTTTCCTATAGACTGCTGAGAACATTTCTTCAAGAATGGCATTTGCACACAGTATCAGCATTGTTGCTTTTACAGTTCTTTTTGAAGTCTGAACATTTGTCAGGAAGGCAATCTAAATCTTAAACAACATATAGTAACACAGGATGGAGAAGAGACAATCTTTCACATGAGTACTAGAAGTAAAATACTCCAAATAGAATTTAGTTTCTGGGCGATGGAATATATGCAGGTAAAAGCTAAAGACCACCATTGACACCAACAAACATCCCCGAAGAAAGCTCTGAATATAAACATTTCATAGACTGGTCTCAGTGTCTATGGAGTGATTTAAAATGGCCACTTCAATGATGGAACTCTTGCAACAATGTGAAATGGCAGTGTGCAATAAAATTGAAAGATGCTTACTTCTCTTTCTCCATATAACACACACAATCATTCTTGTTTGCACTCTGAAACAGAAGGAATGTAGCAATTTAAAGCACTCCAGTCTGATGCCAGGAAAGTTTTGCTCAATGAGAAGTTTAATACACAAGTCAAAAGAGGGGCAGAACACAGCCTTTGTTACTGCCCAAAAGATGTGTTATTTATAGGTCAGTGACAAAACAGTGGTTAACATGGCAAATGCCATCAAAAAAGGGAGAAAACACAACAAAGAGTTGGCCTGGAATGCATAAAATAAAGCAGTTTCATTGGTTTTTATTTATTTTCAGGTTGAAATCAGATTTAGGGAACCTTTAGTGGAGGGTCCAGAGCAAAAATATTGCAAATTGACAGATATCCAAATCTTGAATTATGGCATCATCTAATGAAATCACTCAAGAAAGATGAGGAGGAGAGTTGTAAGTTGCTATTACAGTAGACTATCGATTATCCAGGATTGGGTTAACCAGGTCGTGGTTAACCAGAATGTCAAAAACAATACGCGTAACTCTCAGGGCCAGCTCTGGCTTTGTTGCCATCCCAAGCACAAAACATGAAAAAACCACCAAGGTGCAGAGCAGCCAGTGAACCAATACCCCCTCACCCCAGCCCAGGGTGGCTGGTGAACCAACCGCCCTTCCCCATATTTCCTATGGATGCTGATTATCCGGGATTTTATTAACCAGGATTATTTTTTTCCCTATCATTCTGGATAATTGAGAGTCTACTGTACACACAAATTGGTACCCATCAGTGATAGGAAAGGATACACAGCAAAAAAATCATGGGATAATGGGGCTTAGTGAAGTGTTACAGTGTTTGCATGGATTCACTATACCAGTGATCCTTTAGTATATGGAAATTTTAAATGCTTCAGGTCTAGATACCTACCATACCTGGTCTCTATCATTGCAGTATCTGATTACCCTACAATCAATTTAGCCTCACTGCATCCTTGTATAGGGCAGTGTTACTACCCACACTTTACAGAACAGGAAGTGACTTGCTCAAGATCACATAGAAATTATGTGGCCAAGATTTGAACCCACCTTTTGAGAATCTCAGGCTGCTGTCTTAGTCACTGGACCATCCTTCTTCTCAACAACTTGTTAATCATGGGCTTGGGTGACTGAAACCTCCATCTTTAACATTTCTTATAAAACACGATACATTTTAAAATAGAAAAACATGGAAAATGTAATCCAATCATAACCATATAAAATATGACATATAATTATTGTTATCATGGCAGTTACTTGTCCTTGCACATTCATAAAAGACAAACAAAAACCTAAAGTTGTCACTACACTAAAGGAAATCTATCATCTGCTGAAAAGAATGGGGCATAGCTGTCTGCAAACCCATCCATGTTTCTCACTCCATAAAGTGACCAGAGCAGTTGCTGAAGAGCATGCCAGCTGCTTAGTAGAGGCCCAATCCAGCAAATCTTTTGAGCAATAACTTCAAGTACTTGATCAGTCCCAGTGACTTCAAGAAGCTATTTTAAAATGGACAAAAAAAACCTTTAGAATGCTCTTAAATTGACTTTCGTGGTCTTTACCAGGTGCTTAAAGTTAAGCATCTGATTAAGATTTTTTCTAGATCAAGTCATAGGCCTCTGGGCACAACACGCTTCTGACACAGCACTCATTTGCACTGTAAGACAGATGCCTTTAAATGTGTGAATAGGAAACCTGATAGTTATATCACTGTCTCACTCATAACATTTGTTTATTGAAACATTGTGCCTGTCTGTTAGTGGGTCTAACCAATTTTCTAGCAGCAAGAATCAAAGGGAGTTAGTGACATGGAGCTCAATAAAAGTCATCACACACTGAATTTTAAATTGTGTTGTAGCTGCTCACTTCCAGAAGTTGCCATAGTTCACAAGAGGAGGGCCATTGAGTACTGATTTGTAATGATGATGTTCCTTTACAAAGGAGCAAGTTCTGTCTCAGATTCTGGAAGCAGTTTATCAGATAAATAGATTTACACAAACAAAAATAAACTGTCTCTTAAGGTCAGTGTTTACTAGTGTATCCAATTACATGGAGGAGTTTAGAATGTCTCTTTTAACAAGTTCTGGTATAGGAGGTTTACAACGTAGGCAGGTACTTTCTTTCTATAAGACAAAGATTAAAACTAATGAATCTGGGTATTGTATTCACTTTTGAAAGAAAAGGAAGTTTACAAATCAATGAGCAAGGACAAGGAAATGCTTCAGTGATAGAGAATAAAAATAAATAATAAAAGACTAGGGCCCATGATTAAGCAAAACATTTGAGCATGTGCTTAACTTTGGGAATTGCCCTAGGCATGTGCTTAACTATTTTGCTGAATAGAAGTCTTGATCACTGTCGTCCAGATTTTGCCTATTTTAAATAACATTGCAGTAAAAAAGGATGGGCTATCTTCTGAACCGACGTAATATTTTTGCATGTGATTTGCATTATATTCAATATTGTTCGTGATGAGTGTTAGCACTGTAGGACAGTGATTCTCAACCTTTCCAGACTACTGTACCTCTTGTAGGAGTCTGATTTGTCTTGTGTTCCCCCAAGTTTCACCTCATTTAAAAACTACTTGCTTACAAAATCAGACATAAAAATACAAAAGTATCACAGTGCACTATGACTGAAAATTTGCTTACATTGTCATTTTTATCATAGAATTATAAAATAAATCAATAGGAATATAAATATTGTACTTACATTTTGGTATATAGTATATAGACTAGTACAAACAAGTAATTGTCTGTATGAAATTTTAGTTCGTATGAACTTTGCTAGTGCTTTTTATGTAGCCTGTTGTAAAAATAGGCAAATATCTATATGAGTTGAAGTATCTCCTGGAAGACCTCTGTGTACCCCCAGGGGTACACATAACCCTGGTTGAGAACCACTGCTATAGGGGACTGTATAATAAACTGTATAAACAGCAAGCTTTTGCAACAATTCACCACGGCAACAGAGAATTCTAGCCATAGAGTAATCTGTCTATACAAATCTAGTAAAAGCAGTGAAAAATGACATCTTCACTGAGGCAAATAATGCTCCAAACATACTGAACCATGTAAATCATTTTAGGACAGCACATGTTCGTCTTCATGAATAGATCGTCAACTGACAGGTCGATCATTCACATCATTAGCAGGCATGTGAAAGTTCTCCTTTTCTTTACATACTTCCCTGATATAATTTGCTTATTTAATACAGTTAAGTTAGTGAAAATAAACAGCCAAGCAGACACATTCAACAATGAAGACAGTTTCTTGCACTTCATACTCAAGTAGCATTTTTGTTGTTACCAGATCCACAGAGTCGCAGACTACTGAAGGGAACTGTAATTAAAATAATTTATTTTGGGTCATCCTAATTCACACAGAACCCTGTAGGACTTTGTGAGTCAGAATGGCCAGTTGATTTTCATCATATAGTTTAAAGAATATAACAGACAATAAGTAATGAGATGCGAATAACATCTGCTTACAAACCTTCATGTGTATACACACACATATATACATAAACATATGCGCACATCAATTTTCTCATTTGAAATACCTCTTTCGATGTTAGGTTTCATCCTACATTAGTTTTTTTTTTTTTTAGAAAAAAAACCATTTCTGATGTTCTGACAAATTGTTAGATTATCATTAACAGTAGGCTCACTACACTGTGGTTACATTAATTAAAAAGCAACCTAGAATAAAGTTAGAAGGCTAGTGGGAGTTTCTTAGAAGAGCTCTATATAGTATGGACATATTCAATGTATTTTTAGGTTGGATATGTGATGTACTATGTACAATATAGCAATATATGTATTTACTTAAAGTAAGGCTCTACTCTGAGAAGTGACTCTGCAAAATGGTAGTTGGTGCTCCATATTTATTATCCCAGTTTCCACATCAAATGTGTTCAGCTTACAATTTTTTTGTAACTCCCAGACATAGAAACTCGTTCTGAGTCAAACTGAGTTCTTCACTAGTCATGCATCGTCAGCAAAAAGATTGCAAAGTCTAAATCCTATCTTAAATTAAGCCTGTTCATTTTAATTGTCTGCAGATTACACATTGGACAATACCTGGCCAATCCTATTTCTTTAAATAATTTTCACAGTTGTAACTGATAAGCCTTGTAATTGGAATTTAGGGCCTGTGTACACAGTGCGGCAATGATCACCAGAAAGGTGCCGACTGTAGAGTGTGCTAAAGTATTGTGCTCTAACTGCCCCATGAAGACCTTGCTGAGGCACTATAAAGGGTTCTTACTGCATATTAACATAGCTTTGTTTCAAGTGGGACTCCATCAGTGTTTACTAGATAGCTTTTAGAGTGTGTCAGCAGGGCCTACAGAGGGCAGTTAGAGTGCAACACTTTAGATCGCTCTACAATTTACACATCTCTGGTATGTGTTGTGCACTGTGTGGAAAAGCTTTTAGTAAAATATTGGGTTGATGATAGACAAGAATGAATGGAATCCATCACACTCTCTCAGATTTGTTGACTCTACAGTGCTAACAGGAACAACCACCAAAGTAATACATATTTTGGTCACTAACAGCAACAGATATTATGTTGAAAACACAGACCTGTTAGAAAACAAGATGCTATTTTCACAAAATCACTTTTCAGAGCAGCAACACACGGTATGCCTCATAAGTTTGGTCCTTTAAAACGTTTTTTTAAATATGATGCAATTCATATTTATTCTTTATTCTTGGCAATAAGAATGTGTACATCCCCACCCCCAAAACCTTTTATAATCCAATAAATGATTAGGGAGTTTAGGCCAGCAAAATACAAATACCCAGAGCATCAAAATATAGCAGTCTTTTTCCACTGCCCTTATTAAATATAATAAGTTTGGTGAGTTATCCTCCTGCTTAAAAGTAACAGGAACAGAAAATTACATTCAATTAAGTATTTTTTCTGTAGCATTATGGGAACTACACTAGAGCACAATAACAGAATTTCATTGCATTTAAGACAATCTTGAAGTCCTAAATGCCATAATAAAAATAGTCTGCATATTCTTCAAGAAAAAAATGGAGGCTTTTTTTTATAACAGTGTTCAAGAGATATTTCACATATCCTAAAATTGAAATAAAAAAGTACAATCCTACTTGCCAACAACATTCTACCTTAAGATTTTTACCATATACATAATCATAAGTCTGCTGACAATAATCAGTCACTGGAGTATTTCACAAAAAGACTAGTAAGAACATTTACAAACAGCGTAACAGGAAGTTCGCTTACTAATGTTGAATCTCAAAATTCATGAATGATTAGGGCCAAATTTACCAGTAACAAAAATTGGTATCACTCCAATGACTTCCCTTCACTATTGTTTCCATTATTATTATAGTTGTTGTCCAGTCCAGATTTTATTAAATATCCCAAATTTTGAGAGAGAATTATTTGGCTGGAAGATTTTGAACATAGAAGACCTCAGTCAAGGGCTAATTCTATATTTAGATGATTCTATTAATGTGTTTTACATCATTTGCAAAGAAAAATAATCATTTGAGCTATATTTCAGTTACTAGAGTACAACATAGGTGAAATCGTGAATGGCTAAACTGGAGCAGCACTGATGTAGTCCTTTTGATCCTGGGATCACAAACTCTTTAAAATAGTCTTTGATTTTGGATACCTTAGGTCCTGTGGTTACAGGTACTTCCTTTGCACTCCTGTAACTTAAATGGTCCTATAAACAATATTACCGTGTCTATCTTATCTCACATAGTTAACTTGACAATTTAAAGGCAACAACTGTATTTCTTTTACATCTCTGTTAATGTTTCCTTTAGAAAAGTTTTTGCTGGTGTCTTAAGATTCCCCCTACCTTCTTTTAAAAATAAGTATTTTCACATTGTAAATGCTCACTCAAACTCTCACTTTTCTAGCATCTCTGCTTTGCTTTCTCTATGTACTCCCCAGGAAATCTTCCCTAACACACGAAAACAGGACAAAAATCCTTCTCTGACTAGACCTAACTGGGGAATGCTCCCTGCCTCATCAGAAAATAATCAAACTACAAAATCCTTGAGATAATTAATGCTTCCAAGGCTTAGCTAGCTATTCTTAATTAAACAGCTCTTCTGTGGGAGATCTCTCCCTACAACAGATCTCTCTTTGAAAAGGACAGGAGAACCAAACTCTTAAAATGTGCTCCCCTTCAAACAAGTAGCAGGAAGATGGACATTTTCCTTCACTGCTCTCTAAAAATCACACTGAGACCTCACTCTCCCCAGAATGCTGGTGAGACAAAAAAGGAATGCTCTTGATAATCTTGTTAAAATATCACTCTGATGAAGAACATTGAATCCAATAACCATTTAGCAACCTAGCTTGTTTAGATGAAGCAATTAATCTAATACTGACTGTACTGAGCATTATTGTCACAATGAAGCTGAAAGGTGACTTATACTTCGATTGACAAAGTATTTACAATCCTGCTGAATTAAAAGGGTGAAAATTATACAAGAAGGTAATAAGCTGACACTATACACTCTAAATCACAGAAAAATATTGAGACTCAAATTTGAGACGTGTTCATTTGCTAATTTGGGGACTCCTGTTTCCTGGATTTGATAGGTGCAGTCATATGTGAGGGACACCTATAATGTTGGATGTTAGTTTGTTCCTATGTTCCTGCAAATGATTGTGTGTGCAGTTAAAAAAAAAAAAAAAGTGAGGGAAAAATCAAAGGCCATTAACAAAATATTACCAAAAAAGGGTGCTTTTACATTCTCCCTTTTCTTTGTTTTGCAGTGAGAACCTGCTATCTGAATTGAAGACTCCTACTATATATATATTCTGTCCTTGCTTGTGGAACTCACATCAACGGATGTTCAGTCTTCAAAATGAATATAAAATATACAGAGATCTGCACTGTGGATTAGAGAGTTGCAGTGAGGATTGGAGAGGAGAATTTTGCCTCAAGGATAACACAGAAAAGAATAGAAGAAAATATATGTAAAGTTTAGAACAGATGTTAAAAAGCTTATCAGGAGATTATACTTGTGAAATAGCCTACTATACAATGCATTTCTACAGCTTGTACGATGTTTAGCAAGAGGCTAATCAGTTGACTGCTAAAGGGGACGGTGAAGTTTCCTTCAGTATTTCCAGTTCCTATACTATTGCTAAACCTACCCAGGGTACTTCTGCTTCACAAGTAGGAAGACATTTCTTGAAATATTCCAGGTCAGTTTTTCTTCTGTTTCATCGGTACAATACGTGCATATTAATAATCATTGCACCAATGTAATAAAAGAGGAATTTGGCCTCTTATTTTTTTTCTCCTCTTCCTTGGTAAACTTCTTCCCCTGGAACTATTTATTTATCTTCTGCAAATAGTTCAAAATGTATGGAGAGGAGCAAGGAGGAGGAGTTTTGGTTCTAATCTCCTTCCACACCAGTCAACATTGCTGGTTGGCCATTGGAGGGAGCATTTTTCAGCCGCTCTTGTGCTGCAAAGTGTTCTTGGGAGCTCCAGGGATTACTGCAACTCCTGACTCCCCAAACTGGGTCTTTTACCTGAAAAGGCATAATTCGGGCCTTCACCTCAGAGCTTGGTACTCAGATGCCATGGTTACCATGTAAGAATAGAAACAGATACATACATTTACCTGCATCATTCATAAATTAGCAGCAACTACATATGCATTAATCCCTGTTCAACTCGTGAAGACTTGCTAAATTAACTGCCAATCGCTCTCCCATTGACTCCTGCTCTCCACCGGATGGAGAAAAGTAAGCAGAGTTGACGGGAGATCAAACCCCATCCACATATCAGTGTTGACCCCGTGGTAAGTAGATCAAAGCTAGGTTGATCTGAATTACACTATTCACATAACTCAAACTGTGTACCTTAGATCGACTTTTCCCTTTAATGTAGCCAAGGCTTAAGGCTATCATCTCCAGTTGGCTAAGAAGTTCTGTGCCATTCTGATGCCTGACTTCAGTTATTCATGCCTTCATCACCTCTCAGCTGGATAATGTAATATAACTGGGCAAGAAACTTTTGGCACTCAGAAAACTTCAACTAGTATGTAATACAGTGAGTCTCCTCAGAAACCATCAACCGGCTACCATCAACCAGTCTTCTACTCTCTCTACACTGTCTTTCCACAGAATATTGAATAAAAAACAGCAAGGTCTCCATTCTGATGTTCAGGGTGGCTTCGGGTATGGGCTTAGAATATCTGAATGTTTGAGTAAAGCTTCAGGACAAGGACAGTGTTTGACAACGTTGCTTCTCTGGCACAATGAAATTCTCTCTACAATAAGGATAAAGCTCATCTCTTTTAGAGACAGAACTTTGTCCAGGGGGGGCCTGACACTGTAAAGTGAACTTTGCTCAGAAGCTCAGGACCAACACAAACCTCACCACCTTCTGCTGCAAGTTCACTTTCTATCTTGTCTTTTCTAACAGTACATAGCTATATACATATTTAAAACAACACACACACACACACACACACACACTACTGCACTGCATACACCTGTCACCTGGGGAGAAGATGATAGAACAAGCAACACATGAGAGATGCAAAGTTATGCTGCTTAATGGAGTACTGTAAAGTGCTCAGGTACATCTGTAATGAGCACAGTATAAGAATCTGGATAGAACGGAATACATGATAGTAGGACTTGAGGTTATCCTGGACACAAATGAAGTTGTCATCATCTGGCCCCCAGGTATATCAATCCTGGCGTAGAGGTAGAGGAATGAAAGAAGAAGGGCAGCAAATTCCAATGTTAGCAAACTTCGAACTACTTGCCTCTAACTAAGGGAAGTAGTCCTATATCTACTGTACCAACCTAATCAAATTTACCATAAATGTGATCTTCCATTAAATCATGTTCTATGTTTGTTCAGAAATTATAAATTAATGACAAAGTGCTGCAGATTAAGTGACAAATCTGGCAGTAATGACTCAGGAATATGTACCACTAGTTACAATGGGATTTTTGCCCAAGTCAAGGTTCCATACTCCCACAGACCCTTATAGTTTATCTGTTGTTTAAGAATCATATAAGAAATTAGATATTTTGCCTCCATCTTCCACAGATGTGGTGTTTATTTTTGAAGAGTACCTCACATGATTACAAATGTATCATTACTCTGTCTTATCTTCCATATTTTCATATATATTTTATTCCTAAGAGCATATCACATGTATGCTCTTCACAATAAACAAAATACTTTCATTCACATACCAAAATAAGACAATTTACAACAGAGATTGTTGAACAGTCTTCTGACACGAAGTCTCATGGCAATTTAACTGTAAAGGAAAAGAAAACAGTTGCTAGATAAGTCAGTAATGCACTCTCTACAGGAATATTAACATTCTCAGTTTTGAACTCTGCCTAATAGGTGACATTTTCTTATTCAGCCATTTGTTGAAAGTTCAGATTTTTGGATACCACACAATTCAGTTCTGAATTAGAATAGGATCCCTGGAGATTTTAATAGCGCACTTCCCATACTTTAGAGTCCCTGAACAAAGTCAGCTTTTATCAGCAATAATTGAAGTTGCAAAAATCAGGACAAGAACTGATGTGGCTACATACTGCGAAGCCAGTCAGTAACAGCACAAATAATGTGCACTGCAATTAGGAAGCTAACCAGAGTTATGGAAAGAATCACGTTCTGTACTACCACCTCTTCATAACCACTGAAGAAAAACATATATGTTTGATAAAGTATATTTACTTCTAGGCTCATAAGTGCTTTGCATTGTTTGGCAATAATATGAAGTAATATTCATAACTCCATAGCTGGACATATAAGTTCTAAAAGCACTATATAAAAAGAAAAACATAATGTGTCATCCTTGAAAAGATCAGCATCTGAAATTGGCAAAATTCCCCATTGTTCTAAATCTGTGACTTATTTTGTATATAAATTTTCCTAGTGTAAAACATTTTTGGTGGAATATCTAAAGAATTCTTTAAAAAGTAATTTTATTTTCCATCTAACAAATGTGTCTGCCTTTTTAAGCCTTTAAAGTTACTTTGAATGAATATTTTTTTTTACTTCAAAGTACTGAGGTTACATGAGATTCTTCCCTCCCTCCTTCTCCCCCACCCCCACACTCTTGCAGCAAGTTAATTGTTGCAACAGTTGGAAGAAATGAGATACTAACAATGGGAAGAAGAAAAGGGAACATCTTGTTGACAAAGCTCTACAGCAGGAGGATTATGATTATAGTCATTTACACTTTAACTTTTTCCTTGCACATAAAACTCAAAATATGTAGAGAAGCATAAGGACAGTGAAAAACATGCACATATATTTTAGAATTTTAAGAAATTTGTGTACTGACCATATGGTCGTGTTGGCATGCAGAAGCTCATTGTTCTGGCATGCAGAAGCTCCTGTATGCAGACCTCTACAGCCGAGAAGCTAGGAAGGCAAGTTTGTCTGGCATCAAGCTCAGCTAGCAACTTTCATAAGCCCAAGGTCTTCTACTACAAATTTATTGAAGAGTGGTAAAATTATCATCAGTAATGGAAGTTGCAGAAAACAATCCTTCTGCTTGTTTTCTGCACTTCTTAATGCTGAAGGTCCAGAAATGTTCTATGCAAGTTACTTGATATCTCATGAATATGTATTTCCTGATTTACATAGTGAACAGAGTGTAACTAAAGTTCAGAACACACCACCCACTAGCTGCCTGTCATCAGCTCTTTTCTCTCTCTCTCTCTCTCTCAGTTGTAAATACCCCATGATTTTTCTTAAAAGAACTGAAGGCCATGGAGTGACTTGAAGGCCCTGAAGAAGTAACTGGTGATCAAGGGTAGGGAGTGGGAGGGAAGAGTTCAGCCCCATATTCTCTATTGCTCCTGAATATTTTGTAGCAGAAGTCATGGCTTCTGCTAAGCACAATGAGGTTTAATCAAAAGCTGATGGCATGTTAAAAATTAACAGATACATGAAATATGCATTGTCTGATGAAACACAAAACCAAGACACAACACAAAGTATGGGGGAATGGATGTTACGTATCTCATGGGTCTTTTGATCCCCTCTGTACAAGTATTGCAGTGAAACTCAGGCCTCCTGGTCAAATCTCAGCCAGTAAGACACCTGCATCACTTTAGCAATTCCCTCTGCAATTTCAGCAGTAAGTGCATGTCTCCCATCCAGCTCCCTATGACCTGGTTGTTTCATCTCCCCTTACATCTCCCCTTCTCTGAAGTTAACTATCTCCTTTGCTCTCTTTCTACTCAGGAACCCCTGTGGCACACCAGCTACCTCTATTCATAATTGCTGAATTGCATTGCCTCAGATGCAGCTGCCAGAGTTCGCTCTCCCTGTTGCCTTCGACTATTTTGTGGAGTTAGGACATTAGCATCGCTGCTCTCTGTACACTCAGAGACTCTCCCTGGTCCTCATGCTCACCATTGCATAAGACCTCTCTTGGGACTGTATAAATAACTGTAACTATTGTGACGGAGTCCGACCAGAAGGGTATAGGAGAGTGCTGGAAGACAGGTATATCAGCCTCAGGATGTGTAGCTCCCTGTTCTCTGGATAGCCAAACAAAGGCCATTCCAGGCCAATCAAGACACCTGGGGCCAATTAAGAACCTTCTAGAAAGGAGTAGAAACAGCTAGCCTGATTGGGACACCTGAAGCCAATCAGGGACTGGCTGAAACCAGATAAAAACCTCCCAGTTAGTCAGGTGGGCTGTGGGTGTCAGGAGCTGTGGAAGGAAGCTATGCTGTTGGTGAGACTGAGTGTTGGACAACATATCGTACAGAAGGAAGGAGGCCCTGAGGCAAGGGTGAAGTGGAGTTTGAAGAAGCGGAGACTGCTGTGGGGAAGTAGCCCAGGGAATTGTATTGTGTTTTGTGCCTAAAAGGTCAGCCATCTTAGCTGATACTATTAGGGTTCCTGGGCTGGAGTCCGGAGTAGAGGGCAGGCCCGGGCTCCCCCCTTTCTGTCTCCCCTAATTACTTACTGAGAAAGGGAGGTCACTCTGGGGCCTGGATGAGTTTCTGAGGCCCCTAAATCTGCCAGGAAGCGCAGGACCCACAGATACAGACTCGGAACTTTGTCACAACTGGTGTCAAGAGTGGGATTCTATGACTTACTGTTCACTGCACGGCAGAAGAAAGGGAGAGGTTTAAAAAAAAAAGTGCACTGGGTTTGGGGTGTTCTCACCACAATGGAGGATGTAATAAAAGCACTGTTGCAAGCCACTGCAGCCCAGCAGAAGGCCACCCGAGCCCAGGCTAGGGCACATCAGGAGTCCCTGCGGGTACAACAAGAGACTAACCAATTATTGATGGAGCTCGCCTCTCAGGATCGAGCCCTCTTGCGGGACGTGGTAGAACAACTGAAAGTCCTCACCACCAAAAACCAAGGATCTGAGGGGTCACGAGTATGGAGGGCTGATGATTGTCTGCCAAAGATGACAGCCAATGATGACATAAAGGTGTATCTCCTCTCCTTTGAGAGGGCTGCCTTGCCAGAGGCTTGGCCCCAGGATCAGTGGGCTAGCATCCTCGCTCACTTCTTATGTGGAGAAGCACAAAAAGCTTATCATGACATGCCCACTGAAGCTGCCATGGATTACCGTCAGCTGAAAGCAGAGATCCTGGCACGATCAGGGGTAACAGCAGCAGTACAGGCACAAAGATACCATGAGTGGAGGTATAAGGAAGGTAAGCCTCCGAGGTCCCAATTATTCAACCTTATCCACCTCGCACGGAAGTGGTTATGACCCGAGGTTTGCAGCCCAGAAGAAATGTTGGAAACTTTGGTCATAGACCACTATATGAGGGGATTGCCTCCAGATCTTCGTGCATGGGTGGGCCAGAATGACCCTGCCACCTACGACAGGATGATCACATTGGTAGAAAGATGGATTGCAGCCCAAGAGCTGTCCCAACTACCCAGAGAAGCCTTCTCCCAAAAGAAGTATCTGGGTCCGAACCCGGAAGGCCAGATAACGAAGCATCCGGGAAGCCCCAGGTGGAAGAAGGTAGTAGCCACAGAACAGCTGGGAACCCAGAAGGGAGGAAGCCATGGGGTAAAGACCCCTAACCCAAGAGACAAAAGAGTATCTAGAGCCCCTTATAGATGTTATGCATGTGGAGAATGGGGACACCTAGCAGCGCAATGTCCCAACATTGAGGAGCCCATGCAGTGTAACCTGAGGAATTGGGCAGACCCATGCACCCTAATCAATCTAGTCGGGGTTGCAGTCACCCCACACCAATATACAAAACCAGTGAAACTGAATGGGGTAGAGACTATGGCACTCATTGACTCAGGCAGTGCTGTCACTCTGATTTCAGGGAAACTAGTGAAACGCAGCCAGTTGATACAGGCTAAGCATACGGGCATAACCTGCGTACATGGGACCATTAGCTATTATCCTGTCATCCCTGTAAGGATTGAAATCCAGGGAACCATCACTGGAGTAAAAGCAGGGGTGGTCCCAAAACTCCCATACCCAGTGCTCATTGGAAGGGATTTCCCAGGATTTGGAAATTTGCTCCCACCAGAGGGGCAAGACAGAGGAGAAGACTCTGAAGTTAAGGAGTCATCCCTAACAGAAAGTCACCCCCCCTTCTTTGCTGAAATATCTCCCGAATTGTTCCTCGCCCCTGGGAAGGGCAGAAAAACCAAGAAAGAAAGAAGGGCAGCAAAGACTTCGGGCACTCGGATTCTGCTTCAGTGCCAGAACATGGCTTTGGTAGGCCGAAGGGCACAGAGAACTGAGGAAGAGACCCCCAGAGAGGAGGAGGAGGAAGCAGAATCCAGTCCCAACCCCAATGTCATGGTTTTGACTGAGGAGTCAGAGACCGGTTCCTCAGAGTTCGGGTCGATTGGTCCTGGAAGAGAGATTTTCGGGCGAGACCAGGCAGAAGATCCCAGATATGATAATGTCAGAAGAGAGGTGGCTGAGATAGATGGGGAGCCTGTGGAGGGAAAGGCCTGAAGGCCAGCGCCCTATTTCATGATCAAGAAGAACCTCCTGTACAGGGTGGTTCAAATACAGGAAGAGGTGGTAAACCAGCTCTTGGTACCCCAAGAACATCAGAGGGCAATACTAAGTCTCGCCCACAGTCACCTTTTTGGGGGACACTTGGGGGTAGAAAAGACCCAAGCGCGAATCTTGCGCAGATTCTTCTGGCCAGGAGTACATGAGGATGTCCGGCGGTACTGTGCCTCCTGCCCCGAGTGTCAGTTGCACAGCCCTCGCCCACATCTAAGGGCCTCGTTGATACCTCTACCAATCATTGAGATCCCCTTTGAGCGGGTGGCCATGGACCTGGTGGGGCCTCTAGAGAAGACAACTCGAGGTCACCAATATGTGCTTGTCGTCTTGGACTATGCAACCAGGTATCCAGAGGCCATTCCCCTATGAAATACGGCCTCCAAGTCCATAGTGAAGGCGTTGGTGGAATTTTTTGCCCAAGTCGGGCTACCGAAAGGGATTCTAACGGACCAAGGAACGCCTTTCATGTCAAAGCTGATGAAGGACCTCTGCTCTCTGCTCCACGTCCAAACTCTGCGAACCTCAGTTTACCACCCGCAGACCGACGGCCTGGTAGAGAGATTCAACCGGACCCTCAAGGCCATGATCAGAAAGGTGGTAAGTAGGGATGGAAAAGACTGGGATACCCTGTTGCCCTACCTTATGTTTGCCATCCGGGAAGTTCCTCAAGCCTCCGCTGGATTCTCTCCCTTCGAGCTGTTATATGGCCGCCACCCCCGGGGCATACTAGATATTGCTAGGGAAATTTGGGAAGAGGAGCCTAATACAGGGAAAAATATAGTTGAGCGTGTATTACAAATGAGAGACCGTATAACCCGAGTCACCCCTATAGTGTGGGAGCACCTGGAGAAGGCCCAGAAAGCCCAACAAACTCACTACAACCGCCAAGCAAAGGTTCGGCAGTTCCAACCCGGAGACCGAGTAATGGTGTTAGTACCCACAGCAGAGAGTAAACTCTTGGCCCAGTGGCAGGGGCCCTATGAAATAGTAGAATCTATAGGAGAGGTAAATTATAAGGTGAGACAACCGGGACGTCAAAAACTAGAGCAGATATATCACATCGACCTTCTAAAACCCTGGCGTACTCAAGAAGCATGTGTAGTTGTTCACAAGGACCCATTGCAGGAGAACAAGAACCCTGAGCAGGTGAAGGTGTCTCCTGATTTAACACCAGCCCAAAGAGAGGAGGTGGTGGAGATGATCAACAGGAACCAAGATGTATTCTCATCTCGACCAGGACGAACAACTGAGACGTCTCACCACATCTTTACAAGCCCTGGGGCCAAGGTGACGATGAGGCCTTACCAGGTGCCAGCGGCCAAAAGAGAAGAAATCAGAGCAGAAGTAAAGAAAATGTTGGACTTGGGGGTAATTGAAGAGTCTCACAGTCAGTGGTCCAGCCCGATCGTGCTAGTACCCAAACCAGATGGCTCCACAAGGTTTTGCAATGACTTCCATCAGCTGAATGAGGTGTCTCAGTTCGATGCATATCCTATACCCCGGATAGACGAGTTAGTGGACCGACTGGGAAATGCCCGGTTCCTGACCACTCTAGACTTAACTAAAGGGTACTGGCAGATCCCCCTTGCTGAAGACGCAAAGGAGAAGACTGCTTTCTCCACCCCAAAGGGACTGTTTCAATATACAGTCCTTCCATTCGGTCTACATGGGGCCCCAGCTACCTTTCAGTGCCTTATGGATAAGCTATTGCGCCCCCATACAGTTATGCAGCTGCCTACCTGGATGATGTGGTTATCCATACCGCAGACTGGGAAACCCACCTGGAAAAGGTTGAAGCTGTCCTAGATACCCTAAGGCGTGCTGGCCTTACCGCAAACCCCGCAATGTGTGCCATAGGATTAACGGAGGCGAAGTATCTGGGCTACATTGTGGGACGAGGTGTAATGAAACCCCAACTCAATAAACTAGAGGCCATCCAAAACTGGCCCCAACCGGTTCACAAGAAACAAGTCCGGGCATTTTTGGGGGTAGTGGGGTACTATCGACACTTTATTCCCCATTTTGCCACCAGGGCAAGTGCCCTGACTGATCTCATAAAAGCTCGGGGACCTGAGATGGTGCGATGGACAGACACAGCAGAGAGGGCATTTACAGATCTAAGGACAGCCCTTTGCAGTGACCCTGTACTTATAGCTCCAGACTTCACTAAAGAGTTCATCTTGCAGACAGATGCATCTGACGTTGGACTAGGGGCTGTCCTATCCCAGATGGTCGGGGAAGAAGAACATCCAATCCTCTATCTCAGTAGAAAACTTCTCCCAAGGGAACAGAAGTATGCTGTGGTCGAGAGGGAATGCCTTGCCGTTAAATGGGCCATGGAAACACTGCAATACTACCTGCTACGTAGGCAGTTTACTCTCGTGACTGACCATGCCCCTCTTCAGTGGATGCAGCGGAACAAGGAGAAAAATGCAGGAGTGACTAGATGGTTCTTATCCCTCCAACCCTTTCAGTTCCGCATACAACACAGAGCCGGAAGTCGCCACGGCAAAGCGGATGGCTTATCAGGAGTGCACTGTATGTCGACCCAAGTTGCACAACCCCTTGGTGTTGAGCAGGGGGGAGGGATATGTGATGGAGTCAGACCAGAAGGGTATAGGAGAGTGCTAGAAGGCAGGTATATCAGCCTCAGGATGTGTAGCTCCCTGTTCCCTGAATAGCCAAACAAAGGCTATTCCAGGCCAATCAAGACACCTGGGCCCAATTAAGAACCTTCTAGAAAGGAGTAGAAACAGCTAGCCTGATTGGGACACCTGAAGCCAATCAGGGACTGGCTGAAACCAGATAAAAACCTCCCAGTTAGTCAGGTGGGCTGTGGGTGTCAGGAGCTGTGGAAGGAAGTTATGCTGTTGGTGAGACTGAGTGTTGGACAACATATCGTACAGAAGGAAGGAGGCCCTGAGGCAAGGGTGAAATGGAGTTTGAAGAAGCGGAGACTGCTGTGGGGAAGTAGCCCAGGGAATTGTATTGTGTTTTGTGCCTAAAAGGTCAGCCATTTTAGCTGATACTATGAGGGTCCCTGGGCTGGAGTCCGGAGTAGAGGGCGGACCCGGGCTCTCCCCTTTCTGTCTCCCCTAATTACTTACTGAGAAAGGGAGGTCACTCTGGGGCCTGGATGAGTTTCTGAGGCCCCTAAATCTGTCAGGAAGTGCAGGACCCACAGATACAGACTCGGAACTTTGTCACACTATGTAACAGGAGATTCAGGAATCTATTCCTTATGCACTGATAATCGTGAATATTCAGAGCAAAACCAGGAGATTCACTACACTTGTTTCCCAAAGTCAATTTAATCTCAGTTTTTCTTTCCATTATATGAGTGTAAAATATTCTTAACCTGTTTTGTGAATTTAGCACTCATTAAAAAAAAAAATTTAGAACCCCAGAAAGCATTAGAGGCGATAAGAATGCACGTGAAATCAGTTTTTTGCCATTTGTGAAAATGTGAGAGAGATCTGAATTGTTTAGGGAATTGGTGCCAATCATGTGACATTGCTTCCCTCAAAATCCTTCATTAAAACACAGAGTATATCTTCAAACCATGTAATTAAAAAAAAGAAAGCACTCTAAAGGATTTTTTCTAAAACCAGCCTGAAATCTTAGCACCTGATTTTAAAGAGAGAAGGTGCAGAAATGCACATCTAATTTGCTTGAAAATGTGCTAACTGCCGGTGGAAATAGTCATCTGTGTTCTCTGTTACCGTGATCGTGCCTACATATCAGTAACAATATTGCTAGGGCATTTTATAAATGCAAATATGTAACTAACTTTAAAAAGGAGGTGTGTAGTGTTTGTGTCTATAACAGGGTGTAAGCTCCCTGAGGCAGAGATGTCCTTGTATGTTTGTACCGTGCCAATCACACAAGGGTTAAATAGAGGCCTCAGCCAAATGACTTCCCAGAGGCTATGACTACCTGCAACGCTGAAAACAGTTGAGCCACTCTAACAGAAGCATCTTGTCCAGTATCTCATGCTAGATTAGCAAGCTTTCCATGCAAGCTTTGGAAAGCTTTCCATGCAAGCTTTGGAAAGCTGACCACTCAAGAAGTTGTGTAGATACACATATAGTGCTAATTACATATAGCATGTCAATACTCCGGTAAATGAGGTCCTTAATAATTATATCGTATCTACTTTCTTTCAGAAAGCATGGAAAACAATTTCTATCCTTAGGTCTAAAACAAAGAACACTTTTGATAAAAAAACAAAAAAACCCCAAACAACTACTCATGCAAAGTCAGAATTACAATAGTTAGTAA
Organism: Dermatemys mawii; assembly: GCA_007922305.1. NCBI lineage: Eukaryota > Metazoa > Chordata > Testudines > Dermatemydidae > Dermatemys > Dermatemys mawii. The sequence goes on along the minus strand of ML677343.1, from coordinate 23,395,208 downwards.
GATCTTTGCATTTGCAAAAGTGCCTAATTCATTGGAATAACTGCTGTAAATTAGCTGTTGCTTGATAGATATTCCTCTTTATAAAGGGCCAAATCTCTCTCATTTCACTGACACATAATGCTTTAAGACTTCAGTGGATGTTCTGCATCAGCAATGCAAGCAAAATCTGGTCCACAAATCTAGACGATATTCTTTGGATTATATGCTATTAAAATTAGAAAACTTGTTAAAATTCTTCGTATTAAAACACCGATGGATAAGCAGGGCCGGCTTTACCTTTTTTGCCACCCCAAGCAGCTCTGCCAAAGAGAGAAGAATGGAGGAGGTGCCGCAGGCGTGCTGCCTAAGAGGGAAGAGCGGCTTTCAGCGGCACGCCTGCGGCAGCTCCGTCAAAGAAGGAAGAACGTCGGAGCTGCTGCAGGTGTGCTGCCAAAAGCCACCTGAGTGCCACCCTGACAGTGCCCAGAATGCTGCCCCCTGCCGTTTGCCAAGCTAGTACCCAGAGCCAGCCCTGTGCACAAGGTCATTGTCCCAAATGACGCCCTTGAACAAAGTAAGCAGGATTCAGTCAGGAATTAGAATCCTCATACAACGTTCACCACAGCACAATGATAGTAATACACCTGTTACCTTATGAGCTAAAAGAATTTAACTGGATGCTACCAATTAACATTTCTATGGAACACCAAGAAAAGCAAAATATTGAACCAAATCATTTTTGCACTTGTAGTTTGGACAATGCATACATATTTTGGGTGTAGGCTTTTTGCATACAGCTATTCTGCAGTAGTCTCTAGAAATTTAGTCAGAGAATTGTATTAGAATCAAGTATCCAAAATCTAAGCTGCATTCACTGCTAACTACACATTGTTGCCTGTATTACTATGGTTTAGCTTATAGAAGAATAGATGGTTCTCCTGTACTCCAGATCAAATATTGTCAACGGCTTATTTGATCCTCTGCATTGGTTTTTTGATTTAAATAATTGAGCTTTAGCATTCTCTGCTCCTTAAATCTGACCTGCTTCTTGCAGCTCTTTTGACTTGTGGCAATTGTTGTTGGCTGACAGCCAGCAGGTTTTTATGCTGACTTTTTGAGTGCAGTTAATTCAGCAATGAATTAAAAACAGATTCTCTGTGTTCCTTACGACAATGCAGTCTAAATTCTGTTCTTCAAATAATTACTGTGAGAAGCAAAAAAGTCCAATTAATAATTCAAGCATTAACCACAAAGGAAAGATTTGTTTATCTCATTTATGATTGGACAGTCTTACACCAAATACACAAGTGACTATAGCTTGCTGCTTATGTAATTCTTTAAAGTGCAGACATTTAAAATATAAATACACCATTTATACAGATAACACAGCATTTAAACTGTTCATTCTGTTTCTCTTAGCCATTCATTTTTGTGCCATATTTACAGCAAAATCTTGACATTGCACTCTGCTGATATTAACACAAACAGCTATTCAGTTCATCTTTTCCAATCATACCCCACACTACCTTTCACTACATTGCATCACAGATTGATTAACTGAACCAAAAACATGTCCAGAAGTAAGTTACTGAATCCTTTGATCATTAGTCATAAGGAGGAAAAAGCAACAGATTTTCACTTGGGGTTTTGCTTCTCTTCTACCACTGAAACTAGACATAATGACAAGATTATATAAATTTCTTCACATAGCAAGTGCCAGGGAATGAATGAGCTAATTTTCAGACTGAAACACTGTGCAACAGCAACTGGAAGTCATAATCAGCTGAAACAAAAAAATGATTCTTAATCCTTATTTAGAAGAGGTTTTATTTTTAAACAAAGTAAATAAAGGAAAATTTTAAATCTATAAATACTGTTAATGTTTAGTAACCAACACATTTTATGAAAATATCACACAGTCCAAAATAACAATGTTATGTTTCTAATCACATGAAGTTTAATATCTCACTTGAAGCAAGTTATATCAAAAGAATAGCTTTCTATTAATGTGTTTGTTGGACAAAATATGCATCTATAAAGTCTGATATGTGAAATGGATCAAGATCAGAAACAGGGTAAAGAACAGCAGGAATGTTGGACTCAGGATATGGTGAACTGGGCAGTTTGAAACCTCAAACTGTCTCAGATCCCTGGGATCTCAGTGAGGGAGATTAGTCAAAATTAATGCTTTTCTGGAAAATATGCTTTACTCAAATGCAAGTCATAGGACTCAAAACAGGAATAACCGAATGAAATTATTTGGCCTAAACTATTCAGAAAAACTGTACAAAGAGTGCTTTGTGAACTTCACATTTTTTAATTTAGAGCTTGTCAAAAATTTTCACATGAATTATTTTCCTGCCAAAAACACAATTTGATCAAAACTAATATTTTTGACTACAAGAAAATTTCAGTTTTGATGGGGAAAATTGTTTGCCAACACTAATTTTTCAAAAACATTTTTGGTTCAAATCAATGATAATTTTGGTTGTGTCTTGATTAAAATGTAATTTTGTGTCCATTTTTTTAGTTAAAAAACCCCCAAACAATCCTGACAATTTTCTGTCAAAGCAAACAGAAAAAAATTATTTCAGAAAATTCTGAAACAAATTTAAGTTTGAAACTTTCCACAGGAAAGCAGAAAAGATTCAATCGCAAAGCTTTGAATGAGATGTGGGGGTCGGGGGCGGGCGTAATTTCACAGAAGAAAAAAAAAATATTTTTTTCCAGCCAACTTTAATCAAAACTCCAGCCAGACTTTGCATTTGCTTTCCTACACCATGGATACCAATCTGCTATCATAGAGCCAGTCAATTCAATCAGTCTTAATTAGGATGTAAATTAAAAATTGCACATGGTAACATTCAGCTGTGTTTCCAACTAAAGACAGCCAAGACCTACCCTGCTGTTTACCACCTACAATAATTCCTCTGGTTTGGAGTTCAAAAGATATTATGACTGAAAGAAAATGTCTACTATGCTGTGAAACTTTTTACATTTTCTCATGATTAGAAGTGTGATTTCTTCTATTTACCTTTGTATTTTCTTTGGCACAGATCACCAGGATTATCTACAGAGACAGAATTTATGGATGTGGTATTAGAAACAATCTTGGCCAAGATTTTATATTGTAATAAACATACAACAAACTTTCTCTAAAATCAGAGGGCATTAAGCACTTCTGAAAATCAGCCACTTATTCAGGAGCCTACATTTGAGCTCCTATTTTTGAAAAGCCTGGCCAGTATCAAGAGTTGAAGCCTAGAGAGGAGTACAGAATTTTACCAAACTACTGGCAGATCTATACACTAAGATCTCTGACCTCTAAATCAGACCCATTCATCTCCAAAAACTAACCAAAAAATGTGTTAATGTATGCATTGTTTCACCAAACCCAGGCCAGGAAAATAGTGACTAATAAACTGCTCCACCTTTCACCTGCCGAAATTGCTCCAAAAAAGGACTAGAGCAGCTAAGTAAGGACAGAAAAAAAAAATGATGATAAAAACAAAAAGGTTAAATTTGATGTGGTGGAAAACAGGGAGTTAATAGGAAACTTCAAATAAGGTGAGGGGTCAGAACAATAGGCAAGCAAGATAATCTCAGCAGCTGCATTTTGTATGACCTGGAAATGGGTAATGTGTGGATGAGGTAGCCAGAGAGAGGAAGGCTGCAATAAATAAGACTGGAGATTCTGTGGTTCTGAACTAGACTTTCAACAGTAAGGAGACAGACAGACAGACAGACACATAGCCACACACACAGTCAGTTTTTTTGATGTGATCAGTAGTGGTGAAAGTAACAAAGAGGTTGAGAATGAGGATGGAATAGAGATCATAAGACTAAGAGCTAGCTTTCCAAAGGTATATAGATGCATGAAGATTGAGTTAGGTGCACCAGTGGGATTTACAAAAGCACCTAAATACATTAGGTTTGATTTCAATGGCACCTAAACTCCTTTCATTCTCTTGCATACCCCAACAGTTCCATTTTTAGGCACTAAATATATTTGGAATATGGTCCTTTGTTAAAAGAATATCATTAGAGACTTTGATATAAACAGTCTCAGTTCAACCAGGAGGACAAAAGTCAGACTGGCAAAAATACAAGATGGAATTCAAGAGAAGTAACTATAGGTTTTAGACAATTCATTCAATGAGTTTAGAAGTTATACGGTTATGGCCAGTTGTTGGAGCAGCAAGTGGGTTCAAGGATTTTTATTTTTAAGATAGCTAACACACTTTCTCAAGCACAAATTTTGCTTATGTAAGAAAGTCCAATGACTTCAAAGTTACACACTCCCTTTAAGTGCTTTGTAAGAGTAAGGCCTAGCCCCATGGGGAAAATAAATTCTTTGAGATTATTACCAGAAAGATTTGTATATTCAATGTTACTTCATCTCATAAATACTTAATCATAATTAAAGTCACTAGATTGATTTTTAAAAGTAGTTAGTTGTTAATGTGATTGGCAGTTTTCCTTGCTGTTGACAACATCTAATGATACATTCCAGAGTGGCGTGCTACATTAAGAAATCCAAAAATACATCCTATGCGATCACCACATGTGATTATGCTCAGGCATTCTTTTTACAAAGACACATTATTGGTACCTCTCATTCAAGGAAGGTTGATAGATGTCAAAGACCCTCAAAGTATAATTTACTGATTGTTTATTCCATTAAAAATTCTTCAAAAGATTTTTAGTTGCTTTTTATATAAAGACATACTAGCAAACTTTCAAATTGTTAACCAGATTGCTCCAAACTTTGACTTTTTAAAATTTGTCTCAATATGAAAGGTTGTTTGAAGACCACCTACACCACGTAAGCCTGTGGATAGACTATGAACAAACTAGATGTGTGGGGAAAGCTCTGGCACCTCTGTATGCTCTTTAGATCTGCATATAGATTTTTAGAAGGCCAGCACAGAGAGTAGGGAATTGGGATGGCCTTGGTGAAGGGCCAGAGGATTCTTAACAATGTGGGTGCAACAGTCCAAAAATAGCATCAGGTACAGGGGAACAGCAGGTACCATTCCAGCCTGGAAGTTGGAGTGGCAGGAGCAAAGTAACTGCATGGTAGCCCTGCAGCCTGTTCGTGGGGGAGGGAGGGAGAGACAGTGGGGGGAAGGAATGTTAATCCACTACTTAATCCAGAAAAATACCCATTAATTTAAATGACAATTTTGCTTTGATCAGAGCTGCATGATTTGTATCTTAGCATTTTTATGCTGTATGAATATAGAGAGAGGGCAAATCCATATCTAGGCTACTAAATAAGTGACCTTATTTTCCAAACCACTAAGCGCTTAGCAGCTCATCTGAACTTCATTAAGAGCTGCTGGATGCTCAGCACTGTTGGAAACCAAACCACCTATTTAGGTGCCAAGATATGGATTTAGAAGCCGAACTTTAGGCATCTGTTTTTGCAAATGTTCCATTAAAAGTGCACTGCAAAATTTTATACACCGGCAAAGAACTGTGTGAAACTCTTTTCTCAGCTGACTTTATTCTGTTTGGGAATCTAAATGCCGGAACAGTCCTTTCAGTTCTTCACAGAAATCTAGCAATCAGGTCAGGTGCAAACTATGAAGAACGTGCCAGTTTCTATACATTTTGTTGTGTTATTACCTCACCCACTTGTCTCTCCAATATTGTGGGACTATCTTTTATCGGACCAATTTCTGTTGGTGAAAAAGACAAGCTTGCGAGTTTACTCAGACCTGAAGAAGAGCTCTGTGTAAGGACAAAAGCTTGTCTCTCACCAACAGAAGTTGGTCCAATAAAAGAGTCTTTAATATTGTTCTCATTCAATTTGCTATCATGCCAGTTAGGTAGAATTCATGGGACTTTCCACAGAGGAAGACTTCATAGGGAGAGGAGGGTTCAAGGAACTACGTTGGGCATATACTTATAAAATGAGAAAGGATATTACAGTATGGTAATGGATGTTGAAAGGGACCACCATGAGTATATAATATATCATTTGGGTGGTATTAATGAGATATAATTGTGGCTAGGCAGAGTTTAAAAAAGTGTGGGAATGTTCAATGAGCAGCCAGTTCTTTGAGATGCTCAGCTCCCTCAACTCCCATGACTTAACTCCCAATGACTATGCTGACTTGCTATTTAAAATGTCAATAACTTTTAAAAATAGGAATCTAAGCTCTCTGGGAGTTTTGCCACTGACTTCAAGAGGATCAGGATTCCATCCCTTGTGCATTTATTCTGTGCAGCAAATGTTAACCAGATCAGTCCAGCAAACCACACTTTCTCTAATCCTATCAGAAGTGTTTTAGCAACAACAACAAAAGTGGCTAAAAAGCATAAGGAGATGTTTTTGGATTCCTAAATCTTTCCTCCTTTTAGATGTCATAATTTATTAATATCTTGTCCAAATAATTTCCATTTCTACCTGAGGCACTAGATTTGCAGTTCTGTGTCTGGTGTGGGTTTTTTTTTGTGTGTGTGTTTGTTTATTTTTATTTTTGGTTTTGGTTTTTTCCCACATTTGGTAAAAATTTTAAAATGAAACGTGTTTACTACCATCCATAATTTAAAAATCAATCAGTCTCCAGTATGGTGATCGTAATTTAGCTATTATGCTTAAATTAAAAAAAAAATAATTTTGACCAAAATACATGCAACAAGGTTATATAACCCATAAACTCTGTTAATCACAATATTAATTTGAAGACTAAATTGTGTTTTAACTCCTATTTGTTAAAAAAAAATCTTTGTAATTTGAAATGAGACTTTTGTGTGTGAATGAAATTCCTAATACAGTCAAATCATCATGGCTAGGAAATAAATACTACATATTTCAATGGTGCAAATAGAAGTTGAAGTGAGAACATATTTTAAAAATACTACATACAACAGTAATTTATTTGAGAATAAGAGTGTCCACACATGGAGTTATTCAGGAATAGTTAATACTCTTTAAATTCTAAATTCTATCTTAAATTTGTATTACCTTTCAAGTTTAGACAACTACTGCCATTACTTTGCATACAGGATCTCAGATTTCTGGCAATGATTAGCGAAGGTTCATATTATCACTGTACTTGTTCTACAGAGGATTTAAATAGGCATAGCCAGTTTATGGGTCCAATTTTCACCTATATTCACCTCCAGACATACGGAGGCCCTGATTCATCATGGTACTCATTGACTTCAGTGGGATTACAAATTTGCTTACAGTTATGCACATGCTTAACTACCTTGCTGAATCAGGGCCTTAATCAGCAGAGTAACTCATTTCATATTTTATAGACTTATCTTCACCTCCTTCCCCTTTACAGCACACAAGCAAGCATTAGTCCTATTTTTGCACATAGGAAACTAAAGCACAGAGGACCTGATCTGGAATCCATTTAAATCAACTGATTTCTAATGATGGACTTCAGTTAGCTTTTGGATTAGTCCCAGCCAGTAAGTCACATACTTCATGCAGTCTACAAAAGCTGTGAACTGAATTCAGATCTCAATAGTCCCAGTCTGATGTCTTAACTGCAAGACCACCCTTCCTCCAAATCAAAACTCTTAGCTTTATCACTTCCCACTAAAATCAGTGAAAGCTGAGTTTCTTTGGCACCTCTCAGGATTTATATTTTGCTCAAGATCATCTCTTGAGAGATACTTACTACCCTCAAACCTAATTCACGTCCGTGCAAGCTGAACGCTGAGGGTGCTTATCACATCACTGGACCATTAAAAGTCAAATATTCTGATTCCTACATCCACAGGAGATGCATTATAGGTGAACTGTTGTGACTTTTTCATTTTTGGTCAAACCAAAGATCAAAGTATGCATATTACATAGCATATGCAGTCAATATCTGTGAGTGTCACAAATTAACCATTTTGTATGGTGTAGCTATGTAAAATAGATTTATTAATTCTTGTGCTGGAATATTTTTCTAACAAGACCAAAGGAACAACTGCATCCCGTTCTTAAAATAAACAAATCATTTTTCTTTTCCTGTAACCTCTGACAGTGCAAAGCAAAATGATTCATTAAGTGACTACTTTATGGTTATTTATGAGATGCTAACTAGGTGTATGATGTGCTAATTATTAAGAAAATGCACATTTGGAACATCTCCAGGTGTTTTTCCATTTTTTCCCCCCCAGGTGCAGTTGTTTTCCATCTCTTTCCATTTGAATTAACATTAGGGCATTTCTTAGCTTCTGCACTTCACTGAAGAAAGTTGAATCACTAAGAGTAAAAGAAGCAAAGTTGGTTGATAAATATCAATCCATAATTCCCTTTATTGTATACCCCAAGCACTATCAAATAAACTAAAATAACTGAGTATACCAAAAAAAGCTGCTGGAGCCCAAGAAAAAGACATAAGAATTAGGTTTCTTCTTAACTTTTAAAATATCTAAGAACAAGAGCTCTGAAGCTTCCATTTAACTGTAGAACTGTACAGTGAAATGCACACCTCCCTAACAGAGACAGTGATATTTATGGGATATTTAATAACCTAACAAGAGATCTTTGTTGCATGAAAAGAAAAAAAGGGGGAAACAGAGGAACTACTTTACATTCCTTTTAAAGGATACTATGATTTCAGAATACACCTAGATTTTTACAGGTAGCCAGGAAGGTGGTTTCAGTAAAAGGGTAATGTTTGTGCACTGAAGTTGATGGAATTATGCTGATTTACACTTAATGAAGGTCTGACCCTAGTGGTGTCATCTAAAACTGTTGAATAGCACAGAAATATGTTAAAGAGCAAGTTGTAACCTAAGCTAGAGTTAAGAAAACCACGAATGGTTTCAGAGTGGTAGCCATGTTAGTCTAGATCAGCAAACACAACAAGGAGTCCCTGTGGCACCTTAGAGACTAACAAATTTATTTGAGCATAAGCTTTTGTGGGCGAGAACCCACTTCATCAGATGGATGGTGTGGAAAAATACAGTAGTAGGTATAAATACACAGCACATGAAAAGATGGGAAGTGCCTTACCAAGTGGGAGGTCAGTCTAACGAGACAATTCAATTAACAGTAGCATACCAAGGGAGAAAAAAAAATCACTTTTGTAGTGGCAATGAGAGTGGCCCATTTCGAACAGTTGGCAAGAAGGTGTGAGTACAGTAGGGGGAAATTAGGTTGTGTAATGACCAACCACTCCCAGTTTTTAATTCAGGCCTAATTTGATGGTGTGCAGTCTGCAAATTAATTCCAGTTCTGCAAAATTTCACTTTGGAGTCTGGTTTTGGAGGGCATTTTGTTGTGGAATTGCCACCTTTAGGTCTGTTATCGAGTCACCAGCGAGACTGAAGTGTTCTCCTACTGGTTGTGAATGTAATTCCTGATGTCTGATTTGTGTCCATTTATTCTTTTGCATAGAGACTGTCCAGTTTGGCCAATGTACATGGCAGAGGGCCATTGCTGGCACATGATGGCATATATCACATTGGTAGATGTGCAGGTGAATGAGCCCCAGATGGTATGTCTGATGTGGTTAGGTCCTATGATGGTGACCCGTGAATAAATATGTGGACAGAGTTGGCACTGGGGTTTGCTGCAAGGTTTGGTTCCTGGGTTGGTGTTTTTGTGGTGTGGTATGTAGTTGCTTGTGAGTATTTTCCTCAGGTTAGGGGGCTGTCTGTAAGCGAGGACTGGCCTGTCCCCCAGGGTCTGTGAGACTGAGTGATCATCCTTCAGGATAGGTTTTAGATCCTTGATGATGCACGGGGGAGGTTTTAGTTGGGGGCTGTAGGTGACAGCTAGTGGCATTCTGTTACTTACTTTGTTGTGCCTATCCTGTAGTAGGTGACTTCTGGGTACACTTCTGAACATGACCACTACCCATTCTGACCAAGATGTAGTTATTTTATTTTGTTTAGTGTTAGGGGGACAGTCCTGGTCTCTCTATATCTTTCTGCGGAAACTCCTGCAGTCTCCGGACTTAAGTTCTATGGCATCAGAAACTGGGATGCAAAGGAAAGGATTAGACCACATCAGGGAGCTGATCATAAAAATGGAGGCTAGGGAAATGGTTGGAAGTCTCTAGTAGCAACATTTTCATTTTGTCAGCTGAAAGTTTCCAGCACCCTCTAGCCCACTGATAAATGTTTGTGGTGGTGAAAGCTCAATTGGCTGTGCATTCTCTGTCCCTCATTCTCAAGAAGCGGGTATAGGTTTTATCCGGTACTTTGTATGCCCGCTCCAACTATGTGTCCCTTAGAGAGAACTTAAGATTTGTTAACAGGACTTGAGCTTTGTCCCAATTGCTGGTTGATTTTAAATACTGAAGTTCTTGCATTCCTCTTGGAAATAGATTCAATGCGCTTTATATCTAAAGAGCAAGTTATATAGTGAAAGACTCTTGAAGTACTCAAAATACATTTCATATAAAAGTATAGTGCAGAAGTTGAGAATTCTGTGTCCCCCTCCTCAGAAACAAGTTTGAAAACAATGACTGGTCCAACACACAGAGAAAAAGGAACACTAGAATTAGAAAGACCATGATTTTTTTTCTTCCCTTGGAAAACAGATGTACTTAAAAATCAGCAGCCTCTCAATAATGCTTCAAAGTACCAAGAAACTATCTGAACTTTGGCAATGTCACATGAATGTAAATGAATGAACGTAGATGAATAACCACCTAGACAGGATCCACTGATTCAATATCAGGATAGTTTTACCGATAAGAAATAAGGTAACTAAAGGTGAAGTTCACCCTCCCACCCACTCTGAAAAAGGTATAGTATAGGGAAATATGCCTCACTTCTATCTTGCTTAAGCTGGACCTTAGCATTGCAAAAGCTTTTTTTACAGAATTCAGATGAATTTCACCCTAACTGAAAAAAGCAGTGGATAAAGGTAAAGTAAGCCAACAATTGTTATCTAATTCATTGAGTTTGAAAGGACTCAAATAAATAAGTGTTAAGAGTGGAAGAACATTCAGTTGTGAAATGTATAGATCCACAGGATGAATTTATGAAAGAACCTTCCCTAGGGAAAAGGAGAATTAGAGAGACAAAGCACCGCCAAGTACAGAAATGCCTAATTCAGCATGTGACCTTTAATACATTATCCCTGGCTTCTTTTTTTTTGACATCCATCTGAACCAGTGTCTCTCAAGAGTATGCAGAAGACTTTCTGTGGGTACATCAATGCATATAGATATTTGCCTACTTTTACAACAGACCACATAAAAAGCACTAGCAAAGTCAATACAAACTAAAATTTCATAAAATTACTTGTTTATTCTACTCAATATACTATACTTTGAAATGTAAGTACAATATTTATATTCCAACTGATTTTTTTTTATTGGTAAACATGGAAAAGCAAGAAATTTTTCAGTAATACTGTGCTGTGACACTTGTGTACTTTTATGCCTGATTTTGTAAGTAAGTAATTTTTAAGTGAGGTGAAATGTAAGCAAATCAGACTCCTGCAATGGGTACAGTAGCCTGGAAAGGTTGAGAGTTACTGAGATAAACATAATGCGTGTTTGCACATAACATGAGGGAATCACAACTGACAACTTTTGCTTCAAATAAAAATGCACTGAAACTTGATTTTCAGATGAAGTTAAGATGCATATTACAATTCTCTAATTTAAGCAATATTTGTTCATTAAAAAACCCTCAATGAATATTTTAATAAAACAAGGAAAAGGATTTTATTTAATGCACACCAAGCTTAAGTCTCACTAAAATAATATAAAACCAAACCAAACCTGTGAATCCTGGCTTAAAGGACAGACTTAACATTTGAAGTATGAAGTTCTGCACAATTCTGGCAAACTGCAACTTCTACAATGCTACATGCTGAATTTGTATTGACTTCAACCAGAACTAAATAAATTTCCACCAGCTAAAGAGCTGATCTCTGGGGCCCAATTCTCTATTGACTCTTGCATTATTTACACCTGTATAAAGAGGGTGAGGCAAGAGTGTAAAGCATTATCAAATCAAAAAGGTGCTGGTTCCCAAGCACACTGCACTCACTCTATTCAGATTTAGAGAATTGGTCTCAAGATGTTTTGTACTTGTGTATATTTAATCTGTAAAATGTGTAGAAGATATAAATGCTGTTATATAAAAATACTCTTTTGTCATAAACTGTTATGAGGGTACACATTTAGATAAGTTGTTAAGACTTGGAAATGAAGACAGGTTTCAACCCTCTCTGCAAGTGCAGCAGTTTGCTTGTGTGGGACAAGTTATAGGATCAGAACCTAAACAGCTGGGCCTGATTAACTCTTCTGTGGGCCAAGGGCTATTAGATTTTTTTGGGGGGGGATCCTGGGGGTTTGGAGTGGGCTCAGAGCTGGGGAAAGATATGGGGGTATGAGAGAAGGTGCAGTTCCAGCTGGGGGTGGGGTGGGTTCTGGGGTGGAGCCAGGGATGGGATGGGGTTGGGGTGCTGCAGGATTTTCAGGGTAAGGCTCTGGTTGGGAGTTTAGATGTGGGAGGGGACTCAGGGCTAGGACAGAAGGTTGGGGTGCAGGTGGGGATGGGGGTCTGGGAGGGAGTTTGGGTGTAGGAGGGGGCTCCAGGCTGGGGTATGAGGGTGGGGTGACGGATGGGGTGTAGGCGCTTATTTTTGGCGGCTCCGGGTTGATGGCACAGCAGAGCTAAGGTAGGAGCCCTGGCTCCATGTTGCTCTCCGTCCCGAGGTGACAGGCATGTCCGATCCCTAGGCAGAGGGGCTATGCCAGTCTGTGCAGTACATGCTGCCCGTGCCCACAGACGCCACCCCACAGCTCCCATTGACTGCAGTACCCAGACAATGGGCACTATGGAGCTGGTGCTGGGAGCATGGGCAGCGCACAGAGATTCTCTGAATGCCCCTTGCCTAGGGGCCACAGGGTCAAATTGGGAAGCCGTGCTTGAAATTCCACCCCCGGGTCAGTGGGGAGGAACCTCGGGGACCGGTATCTGGCCCATGGCTCAGAGACATGCCACAGGCCAGATGACAAGAAGCAGTGGGCCACATCTGGCCTGCAGAGCCCCCCTTAGCCGGAGACCCTGACCTGCAGCCCCTAAAGCCGCAGCATTAATCTGGCCCTGCTAAACAGGATATTCTTTCATCTCTTCTGAAGGAAGAGTTTTGGTTATAATCTTTATGTCTCCACCAGATTTTTGTTACTTTGAGAGCTGATGCCTCAAGGTTGTGTGATTAAATCCAAAACCAACCGGAAAGGGATATTTTTTTCCAGGCATAGTCTATAAATGGTAAGCATAAATATGTACTTTGAGAAGCATTAGTAATTGGCACAGCTTGTAAATCTGGAGAGAAATCGCATTTCTACCAATGAAGGACTTTCAAGTTGCTTCTCAGTTTTTTAGTTCTACTCCACCCCCTTGTCCTCCCTTCATCCATAACTGGAAGGGTAATTTTTTTTCAGTCTTTTACAGGGGTCCCAGGCTATTCTCCCTGACCATGGAGCTCCATTGATTTCAGTGGCATTTGTCATACGGACAGGAGGTCCATATACATAGAACAGTTTGCAGGATTGAGACGTAGAACCATGGGCAAAAGATGTAAACGTTTTGGTACTTTCTAAGGTGTAATTTAGTCAATCTTCACACCATAATTGTAGGCTTTAACTTCATTTTCCTAATCTTGTAAACATTACATTTTCACATCATAAAGGATACTTCTGCACAGCTTTGTCTATCAGTACTAATTGCAACCACTGATAACATTGTATCTGATTTTATTTCTCCACCAGTGGGGTCTACCCACAGACACTAGGATTTACATGATTTCTGAAAGTTTGACCTTATCTTTTTACACAAAACACCAGGATTCAGAGCACAAATCCTTGCCTAATATAGACAAGAAAGACAAAGACAATACCAAGTAATCTGCAGCAGCTTGATGTAAGGGTTACTGCATTGGAAAATACCTCATCAAGGATTAAGAGCATGGCAGCTGCTCTTAAAAAAACACTATCTGTCAGGGTGGATGAACAGAACATAAAGCCCTTGTTAAAAATGTAAGATTCATTGATGTATGAGAAAGGATAAAGAAAATGGACATTTTTTTTTTCCTTAAAGAGACTTTCTGAGCTTTAATGGAATAACTCAGGCTCCAGACCTCAATTTACATCTTGTCCTCACTACCAAATGGACTTGCATCTTCTAGCTGCTCAAACCATGGACATCAAATGTAAATATTATATCTTGAAGACAATGAGGAGTCTTAAAGAGCACCTTAAAGAGTAACATTTATTTGGGCATAAGATTTCATGGGTGAAAAACCCACTTCTTCAGATGCATGGAGTGAAAATTACAGATAGAGGCATAGAATATATTGGCACATGAAGAGAATGGAGTTACCTTACATGTGGAGAACCAATGTTGAAGACCAGTTTAGTCAGGATGGGTGTGGTCGACTCAATAATTTGATGAAAAGGTGTCAATACCAAGAGAGGAAAAACTACTTTTGTAGTGTAGAAATTGAGGTCTGTTTTCTGCCACCTTTACTCTGAATGAGCAGTTCCATTGATTTCAATTTGATTATTAATCAGTGATTACTCAGAGTAAGGTACTGTGCAATGGGAGTAAAAATAGCTGAACATAGCTTTCAGTGGCTTTAACATAGCATTCTTAAAGGAAATATTAGGCTGTTATCTTGTTGCCGTTGAAATCAATGGGAAATCGGCCAAGAATTTCAATGGATTGGACCTCTAATGGGAAATTCTAAAGAAATATGAAATCTTTAACATAAAAGATGCCAGATTCTGACTTTGGAAGCTAATGAACAGCTCTGTTTAAAATCACTTAGAACTGAGCAAGTACAACTGAGAACAGAATGTTCTTTATATGATAATCTGATCAAAATTCTTAATTAAGAGCTTGATCCAGTGGCCACTGTGCATGTTTAACTAACAATGGAGGTGGTTTCCACTGAATAATGCACAGAGCCGTTCTATGCCTAGGACCTAAAAATATATTGTTCATGAAAGTCTTTCAAATAATAAATAGACATTTCTCTAGTCTAATGTTTTATACTGTAATTTTATTTAAGAGTGTGGGGCCAGATTAGGATCTCAAAGTACCCACAAAGTAGTAAAGGCTATAATATGATATTTTTAAGTCCTTGATATTAGCAGAAATTTTGGATATGTATAGAAAGAAAGCCTTAAAACAATAAGCATTGATTAGGGCTAGTCAAAAATACCAGGTTGTTGTTCTGTGGGAAATTTGGAGAAAATATATATTAAAACAAAATCTAGCAAAAATAATAAACAATAAATACATGTTTTCAAAACTTCTTGACAAAAAACAAAATTTTCAGTTTCCATTAAATTTCAATTTTCATTTTAAAAATGCATTTTGTTTATCACAATGCTCAAATATGGGTTTGGGCTGTTTTTTCAACAACAACAAAATCAGTCAAAATTAAATTTTCTCATTAACATTTTAATCCTGGTTGAAAAGCCAATTTTAATTGAAAAAAAAAATGTTAGAAAAAATGCATATCTGGGCTATAGCTACGAGAAAAAAGTCTTCTCAACATGCTTAATTTTAAGCACATGTGTAGTCCTAATGGAGTTAAGCACAAGGTATCTATCTTTCTAGGATGAGGGTCAGAGTGAATCCCTACTTTTTAGCATGATCTGAAGAAAAGTGTTACAATACAAGAAAAGTTCTGAGAAATACTGGACAATTTTCGTAAGACGACAGTGCTGAAAGGAGGCCAAGGTGGGCGAGAATGCAAATCCACAATTAGTCAGAATGTGGATATTGTATCACTCTAGTGTAATACAACTGAAAAGCTTATAGGTAATGTGAAATCTTATTACAATTTTCCACATTCTACTAGTAATATTCATTAATATGAGAAATAAAAGACATATTACTATGACAGTGACATGATATGAGCAATTTTATTGAAGTAGAAAGCTAAGAATGATAATATACAATAATTATTTTATTGATGTGCAGGGAATGAATTATTCATGGCTTCAAAGTATCTGTGGATAATTCTAATTACCTGCTTTTAAAGTATAAGATCCACTGAAAATACTTTAACAACTTTGACTGAACACCTGCTATCTTGTAGCAGATAGCAGGCACCATACCCCAAACCATTTGACACTGAAGTCAATGGGATTGGGCCTTCTGTGCATACATTTTTAATTTACTGTTGGACTATGAACTCATAATGTGATGTAATAAAGCTAATACAATAATGTAGAGAAAGAAATGCTCATAAAAATTCAGGCTGGGATTTTCAAATGATTCTAAAGGTAGTTAAGTTCTTGCATTCATTGGACTGGAAGGAAGACTGGGGACACTGAATGTGGTTTAATTTGGCTTCAACTTTAACTCTCTGAGGATACCTGGCAGATAAAAAGTGTACAGCACAGGTAACTCCATGATCACTTCAATATCTACAGAGAGTTTCAATATCTACATAGAGTTTCCATCAACTCCATTTTCCATCCTGGTCCCCAACCAATCCTATCACAGTCAGGTCATGGGCAGCCATGCCTAATGGTCAGTGCCTGGGTCCACAGTCACAGGACAGGAGTCAAGAGTCTGCTGGGTCAGGATACTGGGAGATCAGAAGCAGGAGACAAACTGGAGATCAGAACCACAAGTCAGACACCAGAACTGAAGCTGGGTTGGGATGCTAGAAAGTCAAGCCATAGGACCAGGTACATGGAGAACTTCCTGTTCCAGTACTGGGTTTATATAGAAGCTGTGGACCAATCATGCCTCCCAGCATTCTGCCAGTAAGGTTTCAGAACTGGAGTCCTTTGCCAGGGTTCAGCTTTTGCCCTTGCAACTGTTAGCAGATCCCTGGGTGACAAGCTGGAGCTTACTAATGCCTAAGAGTCCTGTAGATCAAAGTTGAACTGTGATTCCTGACAAACCTGATTCTGGGATCTTACCATCTCCACCTCCTTAAAATGATGGTTGAGGGGGAGGTTGATTCCCTGTCATGTCAGTCATAGAAGCCTCAACCTCTCCTGTTTCTGCTCCTTTAAATTCTTTACCGAACAATTTTTCTGATAACTGTATCCCTTCCCTATGGAATACCTGCAGTGGACGCCCACCCCACACTTGCATAATGAGTTACAACATCATAGACTTGTTCCATGCTCCCATCAGCTAAGCCTCTCCCCCTAAACTCACTGTGGGGAAGACAAAAAAAACATGCTACCTATCTGGCAGGGAGGGAAAAAATCACATATATGGAGATATGCCTATTTCATAGAACTAGAAGGACCCTGAAAGGTCATCAAGTCCAGCCCCCTGCCTACACTAGCAGGACCAAGTACTGTCCCCTGGCAGACTTTTTGCCCCAGATCCCTAAATGGCCCTTTCAAGGATTGAGCTCACAACGCTGGGTTTAGCAGGCTAATGCTCAAACCACTGAGCTATCCCTACCCAAATCCTTTCTCCCTGCATTGTTCTTATTTTCTGCTGTCTCTTAAACCTTTCCTCCTTCTCCTTTTCTGCCTCCTGCACCTCATTTGACCACCACCATGTTTCCCTGCCATGACATTTCCCATCTTTTGTTTCACCGCAGGCATTTTATGCATTTTCTGAGGTATGTTTTCCTCAGTTTTTTTCCCCCCAGTCTCATTGGTATCATCATGGTTGGCTCGTTCCAGCCCCATTTAACCATGTCCTTGAATCTCAGAGTAACATCCCTATCTGTGAGGCTCCACTATTTTATTATTTGTTCCATAACCCATATTTTGTCCTCACATTGGGCTTTTCACCCTGCTGTCCTGGGATACACTTTACAGTCTCTTCCTTTTTGAGATCTCTTCCTCTTGTCAGGAAGTAACTGATTTGGAACCTGTTAGCACAGCTCTTGTATATAATTAAGTGCTCCTCACTCTTTACAAAAGTTATTCAGAGACCATGGCCCAACTGTAAATAGCTAAAATATCTTCACCAGCCTCATTTCTGGTTTCAAAGCCTCACACCCCATAACAATTGCCATAGCCCTCATTATGTTCTCCCACATCTTCACTGAAGTCTGCTCTGATAATATAGCACTCAGTTTGTGTTACTTCACTTATTACTGGAATTCCTCCTTCTCAATCATACAACCAACTTGTGGCATGTATTCACATATAACTTTAAATATTTGTTCTCTGCTCTGTGCTATTCTAAGTTTTACCAGCTGGTCACTCTTCCTTTGGATCCCCACTAACTTATCTTGTAATATTTCTGCTATGATTATTCCTAATCCATTCCTCATTTCTAATGATCTGTGATATATTATCTTGTAACTCTTCCTTATGTTCATGGATTTTGACCCTTTCTATTTTGTTTACATAGCTAATCAATGTGCACTCTTTCCTTTCAGTGACTCAGCTACGTCACTTGGGCCTGGTCTACAATGGATGAGGGAGAAAAAATCAATCTAAAACGCACAACTTCAGCTATGAGAATAATGTAGCTGAAGTCAACATACTTAGATCCACTTACCACGGCATCTTCACAGCGATGAGTTGACAGCTGCCGCTTCCCCATCAACTTGGCCTGCGTCTCTCGTGGTGGTGGAGTACAGGAGTTGACGGGAGAGTGCTCGGGGATTGATTTATTGCATCTAGACTAGACATGATAAATTGATTCCCAATGGATCGATCGCTATCCGCCAATCTGGCAGGTAGTGTAGACATAACCACCTTCCGGGAAACTGAACGTCGTTCTTGGGCTTGCTTCTTTAGCTGCATGCACCCAGAACCCAGTAGCCTTTTCCCATTTTCCACAGCTGTCAGGTGAATTAGTCACATCACTTCCAAAGGAATACCCTGTCATTCTAGTGGTATACTCCCTAAAGATGAAGATCCATAAAGCATGTGTGATTGGCACACTTTTATAAATGAGCTGGCCAGGCCTGATGTACTCGGTTTGAAATCAGAGTTCCTTCTACTATATGGACTGCTTACCATGGATAATGAGCCCCATCTGCCCAGGATAATATGGTTATAAGGCACCAAACAACCACTTTTCACGCTTCCACTTTCAGTTAAAGAAACCTCTACCACAAGAAGGCAAGTGGTAGCTTAGCTGTCAGAGGCTATATATTATGCTGGCCACATAATGAGGCATGTGTGAGATCTCTTCCTCAAACCCGCTTTGTCCATGACAACTTTATAGGATGCCTCACTGAAGTTATCCATTTTCTTGTTAAAATATCTTATGGGCCTCACAGGGGATGGAGAACACCTCAGGACTCCTTGCCCAATGAAAAGGGACGGAATAAAAAAGGATCAGACCACAGGGTAGCAAACTGCAGTTTGCGAGCAGGTCTTTTCATCTCTGCAGCATGGAGCCAGTTTGCTTTCACCTTGTGCAGAAGACTGGTGTGTTTTTTTTTCTTTTTCTTCTGCAGCTGGAATATATGGGCTGTCATTGCTCATTTATGTTCCACACTTAATAATAAATATTGACAGTATCTTTTCTCAAGAAACAGCAGCTTTCTACCTCCTGTCTCAATCCAAAATGCTTAAATTTGAAATAGTTATAATTACAGAGATTTTCAACCCATCAGCCTCTGCTCGAATGTGGCTGCCATGGAGGAAAAAGTTCCCTCTTGTTCTCTGGTATTCTTTATTCTGTTTTCTCTCTTTGTTTGTGTTCCTTACTGGAGACCTTCACAGTTAAAAACACTTTAAATATCTCCGTTATACTTATTCTAACTTTTTTGTATGTAGAACTGAGAAGTTAAATCCATGGCTGAAAACAGGATGCTTTTTTCCATCTGCCTCTTAGCACTGCTCGCTTAACGGTCTAAAATCATCTTCCTGGGCAAGATTCTCCACTCAGTTCTACCAGTGTAAATCAAATTTAAACAAAAATTAAACACAAAATATATGCCAGAAGATGTCATTTGCAGTGCACAGCAAGTAGTTTCATTTGTCCTACAAAACCCAGAATTACCCTACATATTCTTGAGAAGCAACTACTGACACTTCATTAACTATTTACATATAAAGAATCTATTTGCTGGAGTCAGAGTTAACCAAGTTGCATTGTCATCATCATATATCACCATTATTAACTCGTATTGGTATTTTCATTTCCCCAAGTTATTACATATGTTGAAGACGACAATAATCTTTTTTTCTAGATATGTTTGTTTCCTAAGCATCCTGAAAATTCCAGTCTAGGGCTGCTCTATATTGCACACAAACATCCAATCACAAATTATCATTAAAGAAGCAACACACTAAATCACACTAAACAACTAAATCAAATAATTTTAATTTTATAGGGAATTATTATAGGGAATTATTTATTATAAATGCATTTTTATAGGGAATTTTTATAGGAAATTATTTCATTTATCATTTTATTTGGTTAACTAAATATTGGCTTGCTTGTGAAGGTACTTTTAAAAGTATTTGCTGGGCCAGATGATGATAGCTGAAAATATGGTAAATGTCAAGAGATACTAAAGCCTTTGAATGAAGGTCAGATAACTTTTCTATGTACACTTGCTTTATTCAATGATTGTTTAACTATTCAGTAATGAAGCTGAACTCAATCTTCTTTTATTTACATGTTTAATCAAGCAGGCAAAATAGAATTATTAAACAACCATAGAACTACCCAAGAGTTTTGATACAGAGATAACAAAAACATAGTTAAAAATATCAAATCAGGTTAATATTTGCAACACTTGATGGAGTAACATTGAAAATTGAAGTCTTCTACTTTAGTGCCATCTCAGTACAGTAACAATTCCAGCTTCCATACATCAAAACGCAGATATATTTGAGAAGGTTTAAGACATTTTTGTCTTTTACCCTGTTCTTTGTCTTTCTGCTCCCAAACAAGAGTGAACTTTAGTGTGTATTGTGATAGAGGAGCTTTTGGAATATGGATATTAATCCACTAGAGAATAGGCTGAGACCATCAACCCATGTCATCTAAACCATCAAGAAGTCATCAGGAGATAATTATTTTCTCTATTACCTATCAGTGCTGTATTTCAACTGATGACCCAGACATAGAAAGTTATGTATCTTATCAATCCATGGGCAATACACTCACTCCCACATCCTGCAACATTTAAAAGGCCCCTCTTCTGAGAAAAAAATCACATATAGTTGACAAATACGCTTCCTTGCCTAATTTACTAAATTTAAAAGTTAAGGACAATTGCAAAATGCAGAGGTTAACTACTCTTCTTTCTAAAACACACGATTACCCAAAAATACATACAGCTTTTGAGAAGCCCTTCTTTACATCAGAGACCACCAGCAATACGAAAACAATCTATATGAAAGGGGGAGCAACAGCAACATGAAACAGGTGTGCATATGGTTGGCAAATAATGACCAAGCATTTTAGTGCACATAACCATATTAGCGATTATGGCCCATTCAGTGGGGCTCTAGGCCAGAAGTCTGCTTGCATACAGCCAACTGCAGGCCAGGGTCTAATCTGGTAGGTGAACTGGGTGATGTTAGCAGGGATTGGCAACCTTTGGCACACATTCCGCAAGGGTAAGCCCCCTGGCAGGCCAGGAAGGTTTGTTTACTCGCTGCATTCACTAATTCGGCTGATTGCGGCTCCCACTGTCTGTGGTTCGACGTCCCAGGCCAGTTGGTGCTGCAGGAAGTGGTGCACGCTGAAGGATGTGCTGGCCGCCATTTCCTGCAACCCACATTGGCCTGGACCGGTGAACCGTGGCCAGTGGGAGCTGCGATCAGCTGAACGTGCAGACGCAGCAAGTAAACAAACCGGTCCGGCCCGCCAGGGGACTTACCCTGGCAGTCCGTGGGCCAAAAGTTGCCAATCCCTGTGTTAGAGTCTATAAATAAAAGATGACTCATGCCACCTACCTTCTATCAGCAATTACTGACTAATATTTGTAATGTGTAATCAGAAAAATGGTATGATTTTTTAGCAAAAAGAAAAAAATATTTAAAAACAGTCTTCCTTTCTAAAGCTGGAATATTTTAAGTGATACTGTATTTTCAAATACTTAATATAACTGTCTGTTTTTTGGAATGGAAAAGAGTTCACAAATTAAATTTCTGTCAACTTTGTATACACATATACACACACATCAGTATTTTTAAAAAGAGAGATACATAAATTGCATTGCTACAGGAATTATACCTTCGCTTTGATTAGAGTCCAGAACATATAAAAGGGTTGAATGGGCTGACTGAGGGAAGCCCCAGGCTGTACTAATAAAAGGGCTATGGTAACTGCCTTAGTTCATATGAGCTAAAGCAAATTAATTATATTACAGAAGCCATATGGCTGAGAGATGACAATTAATCTATAGCAGCTATTTGCTTAACATAACCCATAGCTTGGTGTAACTCATTGAAAACTATATTTCAACAACATAAAATGTCAGAGAAATATAACTTAGCTATGTTCTGTAAACATCCTTTATTGCCTGTTGGCTCTAAACTGCACTTGTAAGTCCAACTGTTTTTTCTATAAAAATTCTCATAGTTCAGTTAATGTGAAAATATAAACATTTACGGGATTCAGAATTGAATAGAACAAGTTTCCAAATGCAGTAGATTGAATATTACAGAGGAGGCAGTACCACTGGAAGTGACCATTCAGAATATAGTGGGGGAATACAGACAGATTGCCTTCACGGTCATGTTCCAATGGGCTGCACACCTGTATATTAACAGGTATATAGAGTGTATCAGTTTTCATCTTTTGAACATGGCTGCTGTTGTTTCTGTCTACTTTATCCACATTTTGTTTTGCAGGAGACTAATTTATTATTATAATAATTAAATATAGTGGTTTGGGGATTTGTGTATGTTTATGGGCCGTTGGGGAAGGACAGCTAAAGTCTGAAAACAGAAATTGTGATAGATGGTAGGTACTAAACCTAAGCTTTACAAGAATGTTAAAACCTATTTCATCTTCCTGAGACTGAATTAAAAATGAGGTTGGAGCAGGACCGTAAGTGTTGAGAGGAGTGAAACAATTTCATGTGGCAGAGTTCAAAGGAAGTGGTTATGCATTTATAAATTGGCACAGTATATCCTTTGGAGATATTTTGCACTTAGTAAGGTGGATATCATAAATTAACTGTATTTCTTTATTGAGGGTATGTTCCATGTGAATGGACCTCCTACTTACTAAAATGTATATATTCATTATTATAAAGGCATTCTGATTACAACTTCCATTGATAAATCAACCATTCAGCTTAATTTGGATATGATACCTTTGTTAAAACTGAAATAACATAGCCTATTGTACAATATTCTATTAGAGTAAAATCCATAGGTTGGTTGAGCAGAAAGGAAATTCTACTCAGGAACTGCACAACAAATTCTTCTAAATTTAATTGCAGTGGAATAAAACTGAATAGAGATTAAATGGAAACTGCTCAACTCTTCATATTCAGCATAGTGTGATAGGGTAGGATTGTTTTCATTAACTTTTCCCATCTTTCAATTTTGCCAACTATGGAAAGATAATCACCCTAAACAGAAGAAAATGAAATGTCCCAAACAACTTGTCAGAGTGTGGTGACTGTAAAACCTTTGGGATCTATGAACTCCCCAAAAGTAGGTGACTCATTTATGCCACAGTTATCCTGATTTGGGAGTCTGTCAGAAGCCCCATAAGTGTAAATAATGGAGATTTCCCTTTAGTGCAACTGCTGTAGCACCACCCATATATTTGGAGCAGAAGTTCCAACCCTCCTTGAAACTGAAGTCCCAGACGCTTATTACAGTGGCACCACAAAGGCCTACACTGACATAGATATGTTACAATAAGAGTTAAATGAAAAGGTAGAGACCGGAGTGAAGTTTCATTGTGCATAGAGGACAGGTCAGTGGGAGCCAACACATGGGAGTCCCACCATGAAGCTGTGCTTCATGGGACCCCATCTGCAATGATGTGAAGTAGATTTGGGCGGGCACATGGGAAGGGTCTGGTCAATGTACTGACTATTACAAGTGGTTGATATTTTAAAATTGAAAACATAAATGGGAAAATAAAATCTCCATCTTTTGACCAACTATAGTGCTGGTCAAAATGTTTCTAATCTTGAAATTTTGAGTTTTGATTTAAATCAAAACAACAACAAAATTTGAAGGAAGTGTAAGTTTTATTTTTTTTTTCTTGTATTCAGCTCTAGAGACTGTGGCAATCAACAGATCAATCCCAATGAGAGATGAGATAGCAAAATACTAATATAACTTATGTTTGCAATAAAGATTGCATGGGCATCAATAAATACCTCAACTCTGTTTTTTGTCAAATGGTCATACCAGGCTAAGGTTTTCATTACCCCTACCGCTATGGAGAATGGCTACCAAAACCTAATTTACTCAGGTTTCATGGAGGATTTGGACATTATAGAATACAGAGACAATTGTTTTCTATTGTAGTCTATATCATGGACTAAATTCTGTTTTTTCTTATATCTGGACAACACCACAGAAGTCACAAGGGTTACCTGGAGGTAACTGAGGAGAGAAGTTGGCCCCATGTCTTTCTATATAATATATCCAATTATATATATAATGTGGACTGGTAAATCTTATTATGCAGAGCACTGTGATATTCCCAGCACTAGAAAATTCCATCATGATGTGGCCCTTCACACATTATGCTGCTACTCTAGTATCTGCACTAGCTTCCAGTTATATTCTAATGGAAATAAGGTGTTGGCTTTGACTATGAGACTCCTTCTTTTAATGGTACCAGAGCAGTTGCACTTTGCAGAAAACAAGATGCTTAAGACCCAGGGTTTACAATGGAAAGGGCAGCTGGAAAATCTTTTTCATGATCCATAACAGCCACATTTGTTGACCTTCACAGACCACTCAGTTTTTCAGGCTTTCCTGGGAAGGGTAGATTGAGGGAGGATTTTAAATTTTATTTTTGGTGGAATTTTAATTGTCAAATAGCTTTTATGTGATAGATTAGCACTGGGCAATAACTATTTACCTTTCTTTATGACCTCAATATAACTTAGACGGATATCTTCAATAAAAACTACATATATACTCCCTATGTATATATATATGCACAAGATGAATTAGATTTAAATCATTTTTTTGGAAAATATTGAAGTCAATCATACTCAGATCTGTTTTACTGCAAAATAACTAAATAACTGATATATCCTCTTTGAGGAGATAACATGCACTTTCAAGGGGATGCCTTTAAAGATCTATAGTAATACATTTTTTTTCATCTCTATCCACTATAGTATTTTTTTGTTAAAAATGTCACTGCCACTTTTGGTATTTGATATTTCCTCTGTCTCTTCCAGGATCAAGCATCTGGGACATAAATTATTTCTAAGGCAACAAAAATATAAAAATATAGAACTACAATTTAGTACGGCAAATAGATGTCTCCATTCAGGTGGAATTACTTTATATATCTATACCTCTAAAACCTACCAAGGGACTGACACAGCATCATTTTCTCCTATTCAGAAAGTGAGCCAAATGGCCTAGGAGAATAACATTCCTAGTTCATGGATTAGACAGCAGGTGACATCTCACAGAACTACTGTTACCTTTCTTTTCAGAACCCGACAATATCACCTTTTTGATACAAACTCCACCAGCTCATGGGGTAAGAGAGTCCCCCAGTGTGGCAGCTCATTGCACTTCAGCCAAAACCTGCTTACAGAAAAACTATGGCTAAATAAAGGAACACATTATTGCTTTGTGTACATTAGATTACAGAACACCTCTCTCAATTTAAAAGATATATATAATTATAGAATATAATCAAGATATGGAATTCCCTTGTTACCTTAATAAATAGCACAAGAAGTTCCTTCTACATTTAACCTCAGAGATTGACCACAATTACCTTAATTCCTTAGAGGAAAAAATGGTGCTTGTGTGTGCATGTTATATAATGTGTGTGGTATTACACATGCACACAGTCTCAAGGCTAATACAGATCATCTTGAGAACTGTAATGGAAATCCTAATTATGTAACTTTGGTTGAAGAATAACTTTAAATTTCAATCTGAACAATGTAAGGTTAATTTTGGAGAATAAAGAGAATAAGTGATTTTTTTTAATATATGCAGAGTTATCATACATTGCATTATAAAATTGCCCCCCCTGGAGTTAATTTGTTCTAAAATTGAAGATGTTTTTTTTGTAAGAAGCACTAGGAAGTACTGTTTTCTGAAAATATTGTTAAGGAAAAATATGTATCAAATATATAGAAATCTAAATTTGCTTACCATGAAATAAGACCTGCTACAGAAGTCAAGCTTTTGAACACAGGGAGTTTTTCCAGAATTTTCCTGAAAATTCCGGTTCTTATGTGAATGCCTTAAATGTGCTGATACCCACAAACACACAAGCAAATTGTGTACCTTCATGTCTTTGCAGTACTTATACCAGAGGATGTTTTTATAGTTTAAGAATCACCAATATGTTTCTGATACCACATCATTCTCAAGACTACTACCCCTTGAGGCAGGCATTTCTGGAATTAAATGAACACATAGGGAAAATTTGCAGATTTGGGAGATTTACCTGCTTGTGTGTGGGTGGGTAGCCACAACGGGGATTAATATTGGGTATCATCAACCTCCTGAGCACAACTCTCCCATTGAATTCATATGTTACATAAGTATAAACAGTAACGGTAACAAAATGGAAGTCTGCAGTACCCCAATATGGCAGAGCTCATAGGTGAGATAAGCAATTATACAAATCTACCTCATATCTCATACAAAAAAGCAACTCCAACCGCTCCCCACCATTACTTAATGCCAAATGATTCCATAACACATCATGGTACCAAACCCGCAGAGATCTAAAATAATTTTCATGGAGCTTTTATCCTCATCTGTTGGCAAGGGTGGTTCATCAACCAATACAGTTTCTGTCACTGTACCCTTCTTAACTCAGGGAGGGTTCCACAAATGCTTCCACAGTTAACCTGTCACAACTCTTTGCAGTGGCTTCCCCCCTTCCCCCGCGAAGATCTTAGACACGGGATAGTAACTAGTGACATAATGCATATCAAGAATACCTTCTTGAGCAAAGACCTCACAAACTATTTAAGAATTGGTGGTGGTCTCCCCCACACAGAGAAATGTTGTCAATCCCAGCTAGCAACATACATGGTTCCTCTCCACTGGCCTTCACAAGTCTATCATCGGGACATAGGTTCAATCCCCATGTTGCAGCTTGAAGCTCCCCCTGCACTTCCAGGGCACCTGTGAGCAACACCAGCAAACCTTAAACGCAAAAGACTCTGTGTTTGTCAGGAGTTATACATTTATGATCTAACAACTGGAGCTTTATGTTCTGCTTTGCCATCTAAAACTGGAGTAATTTTGAAATAAGATTTTATAGCCCTTGCAAGTAATGCCACCAGAAAATGTCATACCATAGTCATGATAAATTATTTTGTTCAAAAGATGATCCTAAGAATTATTAGTACTTTTATAGTCCTATGCCTATCTATACCTTATTTCTTTCAGTGCCCAATTATAACAGAAATATAAGGAGTATGGAGCATTTTTTCTCTCCCCCTATTGCTTGGCCTTCTAAATCTATATTTAGCAGGATTATTCTTCATTCAGATAATTGAAATGATATTTAATATTGTTCTCAGAAAGGATATGAAGTTTAAAGCTGATATTGTATGTTTGTATGCATTTGGTATTCTCCTAGTATATTCTCCTTGATAATGGCATCTTTTTAGTATTGAAAATCATTAATATCAATCTTCTGCAAAATCAACAGACAGCTTATCAATTTTTCCCCATTGAATTTCATTCAATTTTAGTAGTTCCCAATTAAATCTCAATTAAATTCAATTTATTTCCATTAATTTAATTACTTCTCATCTCTATCAATAGCCTTTGTTAATTTCAATTACTTTCAATAAACCTTCAATTAAATCCTTCTACCTCTAATTCATTTCCATAAATTTCAATCAGCTTTCTCTGAATTCATTTGATAGCCGTAAAACCAATGTCACAGATATGGTGTCAGACAGACTGTTTTCACTCAACTATGTAGATATTTAAACTTATTGAGAAAGTTGTATAGAATAGAATTTAATGCATCTATAGAAATTTAATAGGGTTCTCTAGTATGACTCAGAACAGCTGTAGACCATAATAACGAATATTTGCGATCTCTTTTTGGACTATCTGTTAGAATTTTAGGTAGGAAAGTCAGGCCCCTCCAGATTTACACATCGAGTGTACTATCTACTTGTATATTTATCCATCTCCTTCAAACAGTTGTCTCAGTGACACAGTCCCAACCTCAGTGTCAGGAATTCAGCTGGCTCTGGCAGCAGTTTCCTAACAACCCAGTGAGCTTGACAGGGCCCAATACCCTTCCTAAGTGACTGTGCTCTCTGATTGGACAGAAGGGCTACCAGATCCCTATTGAAGCCGAGCAGCAACAGCGTCTGCTCAATATGCCTGCAGCTGTGCCAGACTTACTTCCTCTCCAGCCCTTGCTCCACTCTTTGCCTACTCTGCTCCCGCCCTAGTCCCTGCCTCCTCTAAACCCTGGATTCCTAACTCCTGGCTCTGACTTTTAGCTTGCCTCCTGAACATGGCTCCAGTTCTGCCCTCTGATTCTGCTCCTACTGCTAGGCCAGACTCCTTCTCCAAGCACTAGGTTTCACTACACCTTATTGTGTGACACTCAGATGGCATTCAGACTCACTCATGTGTCCAGGGACATGTTCTGAGGAAAGAGTGAGTACTGGTTGGGCAGAGAGAAGGGTAGGCAAACTAGCACTGTGTTGGATGGGGTATGTATTTGTCCCTGGCCTTGTAGTAATAAGGAAATGATAATACATGGTGATTTAAGGGTACACACCCACCCACCCGAGAATAATTTCAGCTGTAAGATTCCCTGAAAAGGCACACTCCCAGGGTGCAGTGACGAAAAATCCTTTGTACTGGGTTCTACATCCCTGGAATCTAGGCAGATCATCTGGGCCTTGGAAGCTATGTTGAGAGCAACTCTTCCCCTTGGCCTTCCTGTCTGGAACTATGGAGGGAGTCCATAGTCACCCCTACTTCCATGAGACTTATTCCACAAGTTACAGTGGAGAGGGGTGATCTAACAGGCTTATCATGCTCAATTCAGTTCTACTGAATGGAGGGCAGAAAAAAAAATCTGAAATGCTTCAAAGGATGTAATTTTCTAATAAATAACATAGGATGTCTCCAGAAAGATAATTTATCCCATTCAAATCAATAAGGAACTGTGCAATTTACATCACTAAGCAACTGGACAAATCAACAGCCATAAATATACATTAAGAACTGTATCTCCTGCTTCCTCCTCTCCACCAACCCAATCCTTCGCCCTTGAACTTTTTATCATTTATCTTGATGGTGTTTTGGACATTTTGGGCTCATACTTATGGAAAAAGCCTGATCCATTTTAAAAGAAAGTGTTAAATTTTCTATAGAAACATCACATAAAATTAAATAGAATTTATAGAAAGTTATATTCCTGATACAGAGTAATATGGAACACAATTATAGAAAGGTGCTCGCTCTCTATTAAATTTTATAAGTTTTTAGAGTCATTTCTATAACAACTCTATAAGTCCCACCAGCTGCCTGCTTCTCCCTCCCCACACACTAAATACCATTCAGTGGGAACTCTGAGTGCTTAGAACTTCTGATAATTAGGCCATAAGGGATCTTTCTATTGGGGTTTGGATTAGGCCCTAAATGCCTCAGGGTCATTTCAGGCTTGTTGCATGAATGTAAATGAAGCAAGAATTTAGCCATTTTTGAGACTAAGCATTTTTTGATAAAAAATCTGTTCAAAACCAAGATTTATTTTTGTTTTCCTCCCTGTATGGAAAAATCTTGTAAAAATTTATTATCATATTGATAGCCCCACTCTGAGCTTTTTGAACTAAACAAAGCATGTAACTAGTGGAGAATTTTATTCCCCTACAGAATTTCTCTGGGAGGATTAACAAAAAACTACAACTATGGTAAAACATTCCTCAAGCTTTTACAATAATTTCTAGAGAACCTTTCTGATTTCATCTCTATATGTTTCATAGGCCTTTCCCCAAGGGAAGTGAAATGTTACTATTCAAATTGAGTTATCAACCTTTCATTTCATTTAGATAATTTAAAACTGATATTCAAGTTGCTAAAACTGAACCTGAAATACTCCAACATTTAATAAGTAGCCTGCTCCACCATATGCCATTCCATTGAGGTAGATCCAAGCCAATTTTCAACTTCAATTATTCAAATCCAATAAATTGTCATTTCATAAACATATCTTCATATTTTAAGCTCTGCTATAGAGAAGATGAGTCCAGGTGTATAAAACAGACTTTTGGAAATAACAGATAATGATTTCTGATTTGTTGAAGGAGGTGCTCGAATTCTGAGTTTTAGTTAGGAATAAAATGTATACGAACAGATTAAAATGTTTACAATTTAAACCATAAATATGCCCTGTAAAATCCTATGTGCAGACAATTCCGCTCCCATGAAATATATTCTATATAATTATTATACCCCCTACTTCATTACTAAAATCAGAGTCTGGGTCATGATATTAACAGGTGCAAAACTGAGGGTATTTGAACCCAGCCTTTTGGCTCAGACCTGTACCTATACTTTATTACTGGCTGTTTGTCAGGAAAATGTTTTGAGGAGTTCGTCTACTCCTGCTCTTAATGTCCCATGAGAAGCTTGACCCAAAAAAGTGTTATGGCCAATACTCTCTTCCTTTAAAAATGTTCCTGCATCCAGGACTGTGTGTTCAAAATGGTGTAAATGAACGTCAATAGGATATGTAACAGCCATTTGTATATGGCATAGATATATGTCTAAGAGTCATTCTTTTCTGGGATTGTCAAAGGGGCATAGGAACTTGGGCACCCCACCCTAATTCTCACTGACTTCTAATGAGATTGAGTGTGCTACTCAAATACTACTGTTTCATCAGTCTATGCTGGAGTTGCACTAATGGGTTGTTTCATAGAACATGCACATGATACTAGGAACAGAAAGGTACTTAATTCTATTCTATCCTGTTTTTGTCTCTTATTTGATATTGTCTAATTGTCTAAGCCTTCTAATGGCAACACAGCTGGTATGTGTGCTCATAGTTGTGGCAAATGTTAGTGCTACTTTAATGTACTGCAGATTTTCTTGGCATTTCCATTAGTATAAATATTGTATTATTGCTTCATTCCCTAATTTGATGGTTTTAAATGTCTTGAAAGTGTCTCACAAAGAGAAATATCTTCCAGTAAATGTGTCTATTTCTAGATATTTATAATTAATAAGATAATATTTAAGTTAGGATGAGTTGTAATATTTCCTTTTTCAAAACTTATCAAGGCACTTATGATTTCTTATTAAACAACCTTATTCCTGAGAAGTATGTAAAATACATGTATTGAATATTGTGATACCATAGCAGAATTTTTGGAAGCCTTCTTGGCCCATCACTAGGTTGAAGCACTCAGTTTCTGATAGCCTGTGATCTGCCACACACCATCATTCCATCTCCTCATTGGTCATCCTCCACTATGGTGACCTGCCACCATTCCTTCCATGATAATTTTCTTGAGGTTATGTCCATCTCTGCATGTGATAGCACCAAAGTACATAAGTTTATGCTTGTTGATTTCTGACAGTATAGTCTGCCTCTTCCTATAATATTTCATAATAAAAACATTTAACTTCTTTTCCATACAGGGGATGTGCAAGATTCTTTGCCAGCTTCAGTTTTCTTACCAGCAGCATTAATTTCCTATGATAGATATCCATAAATCACTATGGAAAAAATTAAGCTTTTTGCCTGTCAAACCTTCACACATTATGAGATTCCATGTTTTTTCCAAACTTTTGAAAGGCAGGCCATGAGTGAATGAGCCATTTGTAGTGTTTTTCAGATTTCTTTGGAACAGCTAGGCAAGGTATAATCCCAGGTAATTGAACTAAACTACTGCCGCTAAAGCTTGACCATGAATCATGATGACTACTTACATCATATTTTTCTAAACTGTGTCAACAAGCATGCATTTAGTTTTAGCCACAGTCAGGGATAGTCCATATTCCTTACAAATGGTTTTTACAGACCTCAATATTTCTTGCATTGCATCAGTGTTTGTAACAAAAAGTGTTGCATCATCAATGTACGTGTGGTCAGTTAAGAGGCATCGATCTATGGAAATCTCAACTCCTTTCACTTTCTCAAAACCTTCCAGAGTTTGTCTCATACTAAATTCGGTGTGATTATTGAAAAGGCTTAGGGGAGAGAATACAGTTGTCTCATACTCTGCCCAGTGGCAAACCACTCACTGTCACTTGCTGCTGCTTGCACCTGCATCTGCTGTTGATTGCAGAGATTTGCAATAAATTAAATGAGGTAGTTTGGAATCCCCATGTCTGACAGCATCCTCCAAAGATAGTCATGATGGATAGTATCAAATATTTTGGAGTAGTCAGTGAAACAGGTGATTATACTCTGCATTTTTCAATGATGCAATGAATTGATCACAAGGACCTCATCCTGCTCTGAAACCTGCTTGTTGTGTTGGTAGTTCTACTTCTATCAGTCACTTCATGCAATACTAGATTATGTAGGGCAAACTTGCCCACATATGATATCAGGGAGAGAATATGACTATTATTACACTCTGTTGTGTCTCCTTTCTTTGGTAAGGGTAGAAAGATTCCATCCATCCAGTTGTCTACTCAATTTCTATTAATTTATTCGTACATCACTGCTAATTTTCCACAGGAGATCAATAGTGTGGTCACCAGCCACTTTTAGCAATTCTCCTGGCAAGTTATATACCTCGGGTGCTTGATAAGGTTTAAAATAAAACAACATGGATTATGTTACCATTTATTTCTATGTAACTATGAGAATATTTCTGATCTTTTTTATAATGAAAAATAAAGGAGAGAGAACACTTTAAACTTCATATTTTTTTAGCTTTATTTCCTTGTTTCAGAGTTGTGGATGTTTTCAGATACATGCACAATGTTCAGTAGAATGGCTTTTTAGCAGGAATGTGGGGAGCGGGTTGTATTTAATGAGAATTTTTGTTCACTTGCTAATCACATATCATTTTACCTTCTCAACAGTGTAAATAATTCAGGTCTCTTTAGCACACCTGTCAAGAGCGTATATGAAGCTGGAGGTTTACATGTGCCTGAAATTGTCAGGGAAATAGGGAGAAATGCAAGCATGATACCCCCTGTAGTCCTCTTTGGCATTCGATAACTGAACAGTTCAAATATTTTCCATTACCAGAAAAAATGAATTCATATTGATCTACATCCTCTCTAGAGCATCTTTTGGAGAAATGATATATATGTATAGATGAGGCTCTGTTCACTGCAGCACTGTAACGATTAGTTTCAGGTGAAAAATGAGGACAGCAACTCATTATACAGTACACATGGGGCAATGTCTGTTTCTTTGTCATTTCTTTCTTTGTCATGGTTAATGTTCTTATTTAAAACTATTACCCACACTATTTGTAGCTAAATTATAATACGAGGAGACTCGCATATTAAAAGCATAGCTTACAAGCACCATTTAAAAATATCTGGGAGAGTGCATCTTCAATACTACTACTATGCTATATGGCCTAAATCACAGAGCCCATTTACTGGAACACAATTTGTTACACTTCTCTATTTATTTATCACTGTTGTTTCAGAGGGCTTCACAAACATTGATGAATAAGCCTCAAAACATCCCTGTGAGGTATCAAAGAATGATTGTCCTCATTTTACAGATGGGAAAATGAAAGTTAGAGATTAAAGATGCCATTTTAAAAACAGGACAGCAACTTTGGGTGCCTCTTTAAAAGGTGTTTCAAGTCGGGCACTCAAAAATATAGGTTCCCTGTGTAAGGGCAAACAGGAAGTCTGGATCAGAGCTAGGAACAGAACACAGATCTCACGATTCACAATCCTATTATTGCTTTTTCTCAGCTCATTATTAGTGTCATAAATCGGTTTCTAATAAGTCCCTCATTGTAGTATCTGGGCACCCTATAAATTAAGAAATATATTATTCCTCTGAAAGGAAGAATTGTCTTGCATCCACCCCCAACCTCAATTAAAGTCTGATTTTTATACTTGACAAATCCCACCGTATAACTGAGGAAGGTACCATCCAACTCCTATTCAAGTCATTAGAAAAACACTCACGGGCTTCAACAGACTTAATATGGCCTTACAGTGTGCCCTCAGGAGACTTACTACAGTTATTTGGGAAACTCCTGCATATGTCTTGGGGCTTTAAATATCCAGCTCTCTGGAAGGAAAAAAATGGTTTTCAGGATATCATTTATGAGTAAAAATTCCCCTTCAAAACAGATGGATTTTTAAGATTCTCAGAATGTACGTAAGTGAAAATTTCATTGCACTCTAAAAATCGGAAGCTGCTGGTGTAGTAATGAATTCCCTAGTCATGGATCTTCTGTGGAGAGGACACCCTGCTCTTAGCACCATATATATTCAAATCTAGGTTTTATTTGTGAGGGATCCCCTTCTGCCTCATAGAAAAAGCTATGAAAGACACAACCTCTGAGATGAGGCCCTAGTATTATAAGGACTGGGATCTTGAAATAGACCTGGGACTGGTAGTGAAGAGCACTGTTGTAATACATTCTCCTCAACCTTATACATTTAGGAAGCATGTTACTGTAAGCTGTACAAGCTTTAATTTTTAGGAGATCACCATAGTCTGCACCATTGTGATAGTCTAGCCAGAAGGTGACCAACACATGGAACATCATGGTTTTTGGTTACATCAGTAGAGAAAGGGAACAGTTATACACATAGATAAAGGTTTTTTTCTGGCCACTGTTGCGATTCAGGCATCTAATAACAGCAGTACCAAATAATTCAGTAGGACCCTGAAATTGTCCATCCCTTTGGCAACTAAAGGAGAGATACTTTCAATGGGGGAATTTGTCTTCTATGTGCTTCTCCCTCTACCTCCTTGCTCTTACCTGGGCTGACTTGAGACAACTGCTTTTCATGTGAATTCACACAAGTGAATTAATAGACCTGCCGTACTCAAAACCCTTTCAAAGGCCCAGCCCTGCAGCCATTCCACCTGTAAATCTCCCACTGATTTTCATGGGAGTTCAACATTAAAATGGACAGCAGGATTAGCTTGCAACATTGGTAGTCTGATTGCTGTTCAGCTGTGTTGCAATAGTTAACTTTCATGCTTGGAGAAGCTTGGTAATCTCATGTGTAAATTTAACTGACACTATGTGCATTTTTAATGGCAACGTGGAGTCATATCAGAAACAGGCACCATTATATTTAAAATACATGGTAAATACAACAGAATTATAAAACAAATTAGAATAATTTACAAGGAATGTAGGGGCAATAAAGAAGGTGAAAAACTCTCTGAAGAGAGGGACTGGATAACAGTTTAGAAAAGGTAACTGTGTAATCAGTAAAAAATGTTTTATTTGCATTGTACTGTCTTTGGGCTTATTTTGACTCTCAAACTCCAAAGTAAAAGCCAAGTCTCATCATCTTGCTTCGTTTTAGTGATCAGGATTGTATGTCAATGTGGAACGAGGTAGAACATTATTTGACAAATGCAAGGCGACAGGAACATTTTAAAGGAGAACCTATTAATTTGGAATCAGTAATTGCCACAATTCAAAAAGCCCCATTACTTTAATAGTGGATTTTCAAACCTGAATTTTAGACATTTTTTAACCAGATTGAGTGTCAACTTCAAGTGAGTAATTTGCATTTTTAAAAAATATTTCTCATCAACATAGAGTACTATTTATCACCTGGCAGGTAATAATTTCTTAACTCTACCTATAGTACTGCTGAATATTTTATCACAAAGAATATATTAAATCAAAAGAACACAAAATTTTATGTTAATGTAATCTTTGTAAGGCTTTAGCTAAAACTTCAAGTGCTGATAATTACAAAATATGCCTGCAACAGGATTCCTGAAAATTTGGATTTTACTGTATTTATTAAGTTACTTCCCCCCACCCCAACCCCGGGACTGAAATCACAGTGAACAGAAGGATGTTCAGTGGCATGTAACACTTGGGATATTTTGACTATATGAGCTAAATCACTAGCTAGGACTCCTGAAAACACTTTTGGAAAAAAGTGGTCAATATGCATATGCACCAAATGCAAAAAAATTACAAAATATTTCCATTTGCAGGTAACTTTAACTCCAAACTCTTTAGTTTATAGACTAAAGTGGTCACTTTTCAGTCAGGCAGTTTTTTAAAATAAAACATTAGTATTTTAAAATGAGAAGAAGCAAAAGCTTTATAGGCTCATACAAATTGCTCTGTGAAAGTTAATGCAAGGTGCTAATAAGATTATTCTCTGTGTCAGCCCTGAAAGGGCTCTTGGAATGGGAATGAATAGAGTGTTTGGATGAAGCAGTTGCATGTTCATACAGTAAGTGGAATAGGAAGTGCAAATGGAACTGAATGTGAAGCAGTAAGAATTCATAAAACCACAGAGATAAAAGAAAATAGTATCAGACTGGGCTGGCAGGGAGGAACAATTAATTTAGAAAGGACTTTATGAAATATATTACTTTATCATTGAGCCATTAAAATTGGAATTTTTAAGCGACAATCTTGTCCTGTGATGTCCAGCGACCTCTTGTATGTGCTCTACTTACACATACAAACTTGTGCCTGTATAATACTCCTCTCAGAATATTAATGTCAGAGTTCATATGAGAGATTGCTAACAATGGACAGGGGACATATTTATGTAAGTAACAAAAAAAAAACAAAAAACAAGCCAAGTCTCATCTTTCTATTCTGATTCCTGTGGAAATGGAAACCCTTGAAGAATCATATTTCTCTATTTTTGTTTTCTAAAAGGAGAACACATGCTCAGGAGACATGGGAAATTTAGGCTTTTATCTTGGCAGTCCTTCAGAAAACGGAATGATTATTATACAAATTCAAACTGGATTTGTTACAAATGAAACTTGTGTCTCCCCCAAACTTACCAAAACTCTTTATCATTAATCACTGTAATTTAAAAATTTGGATGTTCTATGGGTCTCATTTGCTGCTAGGACAAGTGCATACGTTAAATACAATGAACACTTAAATAGTCAGAATTATATCTGAACACTCACTGTTAGTAGTTCATGGTTTTGTTTTGTTTTTTCCAAATGAAATTTGTTCAGCTTTGAGTTTGTGAAAAATCATGGCACAGTAGTATCAGCCCACACTGGCATAGTTTGATACATAGGCACAACCACCTGGCATAGTTCGTAGCAGTTCTGTGGGTCTAAAATATCTTGAGGACTGAGATGATATAGACCTGGATCAAGTGGCCCCTGCTGAACACATTGGTCAAAACTGAGATCCTGGTCTTACTTTTAGATGTCCGTTCTTCGTGTGTGTTACAGATGTTGGTCTAACACACTAAAATTGGCACTTCAGTTATTTTTAAAAAATGTGTGTCAGTACTATGACACTGGCTGCATATATGTAGCACCTTCAAGGAAACATTCAAAGACAACCTCATAAAAACTTAACACACAAACATATTCTGCACTTTTTACAAATTGTTGTCACAGTTTTAATTGGAAAGAAGATAAGTGAACACCAGTTAGCAATGGCTGACAGTCATCTTCCCTCCAATTAAAACTGAAAAATCACTTGGAAAAGGTGATTGGTGAAACCCTTTGGATGTTACAAAGTCATATGAAATTGATTTTATTCACTTTTTAAGAGGTTTCCTTGGGGGAGATGGGGAAATCATTTCCTGACCAGCTCCACTCTCGGGTAGTTATGAACTTGGACTCTCAATACCCTTTGTGAGTTAGTTGAGTCTTATCTCCATTTTCAGAAAGACCAAGTGAGGAATAGGGGAGCTGCAACCAATATTTTCAAAAGTTGTCTCTGAATTTGGTTGTTTATGTTTCTAGATGCCCCCGACAGTGTCTCAAATTGTGAAACAAACAAAGAAAAAATGAGGCACCAAACTCAGCACATGGCTGATTGTGACTTGCCAAAATCATTCAACTGAACTATGGTAGAACCACAGAGGATGAAAATTCCATGACTCTCGTCAGTTTTGTACCTTTCCCATGACACTATCTTCTGTCTCTATTAGATGGTGTATAATGTCTTTTTCATCTTCAATTTATATAATAACAACCCTAAAACAGAAAAAGGATATTCAGTGTCACTTCAGTTATTCAGATATGCTTATGGATCAAATTCTTCTCCATGGAGACATACCTCCAAAACAGGATGTCACATCTAAACTCTGTTAAAAAGTGTTCATATTTTGCTGGTAATCACATATTTCCCCACCTCCTAACTTTACCTTCCTCTGTACAATCAATTATGCCAAGAGCTGGATTATTCCACACTGGGGTGTGCACACACACATTTTGGACACATTGCCAGATCATTGTGTGTCTGTTTAAAAACAGAACTTATGCCCCTTGACCTTGGTTTAAGTTTCCAGGCAGAAGCCTACACACAATGCACAGACAATTTTGGTTATGTATATATATTACTTAAGCACATTTTCCTCCTTAAATCCAACCCCCACACACACACTCTGAAGAGATTTTCTAAAGGATTTAGTCACAATTCAAGTATCGTCACAATCCAAGTACCTTCAATATGTATAATTTTCATTTTCTTTTTGCCCTGAACTTTGAATTATAAACAGGTTCCGAGAATTTTATTTTTTGTGGATAGTTGGTTTAGAACATTTTTAAAGCTAGAAATATTAGAAGCTCTCAAATCCCTCTCTTCCACACCACCGTATGTTATCAGCTCTATTCTTCAGAGCATCATACAGTGGCTTTCAATTCTCTGAGCTAATGTGCTAATGTTATCATGTATCACCCAGCTTCCGTGGAGTACATAACCATTTCTAATCTCGTACATCTTTAGGTTTGTCATAGTCAATATATGTGATGTTTGCTTCAATATTAATTGCACAAATTTCAGGCAGGATTAGGCAGCATAAGAAAAAAAAATCAGACAAACCAAGAGGAAAAGGTTTCTTAAGCTCTTTTAGCAGCTTAGAAGTAAATTATAAAATGTCAAGCTACAGAAATTGGCTCAGATAAATATGATTTTTCCTGAATTAGTTCACTAAGCTTTTATCCTTCCTGAACATTTTCAGTCAATCCTAAATGCTTTAAGTGCGTGCCTTAATATTGAACAGTTATGCTACAACACATACAAAAGATTCAAGGTAGCAGTTATTCTAGATGTGAAAGAGGTTGTGTTTGTCTTCGTTTAGACTAGGAAAGTAAGGAATTTATCTGGCATTTGGAAGAAAAAAAAGCTAGAGAATTTATTGTGTACATTCGTTCCATTCAAACACTTAAGTGATTGCATTAGATGCAGTCTTCTGTTATTTACATATTTCTGGAGCTTCATATCTTAAATATCATGGCTATGTAATTGTACATTTTTGCATTTTACCACAACGTAGTTAAGTTTATGTTAGAATTTAATTATATGCCCATGTTTTCAGGGGGTTAGAACTTACAGCAGCTTCAAAAATTCCAAACCAGCAGTCACTTGGCATTCAAAAAGGTATATTCTCCTCTAGATGCACATGTGTAACTAACATTAATGCTTAGGTGAGCTACGCATGTGCATCTAGAGGAAAATAAACCCAAAGACTTAGAAGGCACGTGTTACAAACCAAATATTCAAAAAAAAATCAATTAAAAAAAAACTTAATAGAAAATACAAACTTAATTGACAACTTTTCGTCAGTGTTCTGATTTTTTTAAAAAATGTATAGTAATGTTCAAATGAATGTCATATTTGTCTCATCCTCAAACAAAATGCCCATAAACTATTGCGTTCAGTGGGAGTTTTGTTTAAATAAGGACCGCAAATCTGGGCTCCAAATTTGGAAACTCAGTTCAGTCCCCTGGAGACAAAGGCCCACCCAACAGAAACCTCTTCCACAACTGGCCCTGCTGCTACATGCTGGCCCATACAGAATTCTGTGCCGAGCATTGCTGAATTAGGGCCTTAGAGGGTAATCTCAGCAAGCAAACCAAGGATTGAAGGGCATGGGGTCAGAGTTCTTCTTTCTTCAAGTAGAGGTCAGGTCAAGGTTGGAAGGGTATGTGAGGGAAGTTATTTTGCTCACTGCTAGAGTACTTCAGCTTATGGTTTCTAACCCTGCATGCTCATCATCATTTGCAGCATCACAGAGATCAAGGCCTCTTAATCATGTTTGTCTCCCTCTGCTAAGGCCTATCACTGAGTGCCTAGTGCAGGTTCAGTACCTCCCATATTTCTACTCTCAACTGTCAGATCCTTCCCCCAGCTGCGAATGACGTCTGGCACTGACAGTGGGGAGAGAAGCCATTGATTAGGCCAATAGATTCATTCTAATAATAGTATGTATGTTTAATCCCGCCTTGGTTCAATGGGTTTGTATGTGAATCATTCTACATGGCAGAATGTGAGAGTGTAGGACGGGGATCCCATTTCTATGTAGTGCTTTAGGGCCCACCCAAAAGGCATTATGCCTCAACTAAATTTACCCACACTGTGCCTGCAGTGTGAAAAAAAAATTAAGTTCCCATGGCTGGTAGCCCATTACTCATCACCGGCAATACATTCATACAGAGAAAAACAACTATAGTGACAAAGTCGGTGTCACACACAGATATAAAGCTTGGTACAGTGCACAGAAATATTAGCTATGCTGTATAGGTATTTGAAGTGGGAACCCAGTCATATTTACTCAACATGCAGCTCTGTTTGCTTTTATAGATTGCAGAGGTTTCTAAGAGGTGGGGCCCAGGGAGCATTCCCCTTTTCCCCTATCCCCCTTGCTCCTCTAATAGTGACCACATCTAATCCCAGTCCTTTTGTTTTTATGGAGTCAATGGCAGGTCCAGGCTACTCTCTTTAATGCTTGGTCCAGGCTACAGACGCTAAGAAAAAACTGAGGCAAGTCTATAACCCTGCTCCTTCTCTGTACCAGTTAGCATAGCTTGGTCCATGCACAGGGGAGCTATTGCCACATCCTATTAAAGATGTAGCTAGATCCTTTGAGGCACTGCAATCCCCCAGAACTCATGGGGGCACTGTGTCTCAGGTATGATATCTCCAGGAGTTTGTACAGGGTCAGTGTGCTCCCATAACCCCACACTACAGGGCTCTGTTTTAAAGAGACAACCTAGATTTAGAGAGGTAGCCGTGTTAGTCTGGAATTGCAGAAGTGACAAAGAATCCTGTGGCACCTTAAAGACTAACTAAAGTATTAGAGCATAAGCTTTCGTGGGTTAATACTCACTTCGTCGGATGCAAGCAGTGGAAGTGTCCGGGGCAGGGATAAATAAGAGGCAAGGGCCAGGTTGGAGATAACAAGGTTAGTCCAATCAGGCTGAACCAGCTTGTTATCTCTAATCAGGGAGGATGAGGTATTCCTCTAGCAGCTGGTCTGGAGATGTGAACACTGAGAGAAGAGAAGCTGCTTTTGTAGTTAGCTAGCCACTCGCAATCTTTGTTCAATCCTTGATTGATGGTATCAAATTTGCAAATGAATTGCAGCTCTGCAGTTTCTCTTTGCAATCTAGTCTTGAAGTTTTTTTGCTGAGGGATGGTGACCCTTAGGTCTGTAATTTTGTGTCCAGCGAGATTGAAGTGTTCTCTTGCAAATTTGATACCATCAATTAAGGATTGAACAAAGATTGCGAGTGGCTAGCTAACTACAAAAGCAGCTTCTCTTCTCTCGGTGTTCACATCTCCAGACCAGCTGCTAGAGGAGTACCTCATCCTCCCTGATTAGAGATAACAAGCTGGTTCAGCCTGACTGGACTAACCTTGTTATCTCCAACCTGGCCCTTGCCTCTTATTTATCCCTGCCCCGGACACTTCCACTGCTTGCATCCGACGAAGTGAGTATTAGCCCACGAAAGCTTATGCTCTAATACTTTAGTTAGTCTTTAAGGTGCCACAGGACTCTTTGTCACAACCTAGATCTAGGCTACAAATTTAGCCCAAATTTTAATCATTTGTGAAATTTGGAAATCAAACCAAAGTGGAAAGGCTAATATATTAAACTACGAATGAGATAATGTGGTAGTTGTACATATGGATTGTATTTATAATCCCATCCTCATCTTTTCATTTGTATATTACTACTCAGCTTAAACCTCTCCAAACAGCTGAACTCCTCGTTGGAGACAAAATATTAAGGGTATTATTTTTTTAATTTAATAGTCAACCCCCCATTCAGTTTTCTTGAGGATAAAATTTAAGATTTGCAGAAAACAGAATGTTAGTCTTCAGATGCTCAGTTTGAAGCATTCCTGGATTTAATTCATAATCCAAACTCATTTTTTTCCTAAAACAAAAACGTGATTTCCAAGAAGAAAAATAAACACAATCCCCCTGGATTAAAGCCCTTTTTAATTGAAAATATAACTTGCTTTGTTTAGTGGATTCTATTGGTCCCTGGATTCTCTTTCTGGAACTCTGAAGAGTGAGTGTGCTGATCTATTTTTCATAAATGATTTAGTAAACATCCCATCACATGTCAACTGATTTTCTTGAACAAGTTCTCTCTCAAAAATAAAATCTCTTACAATTCTCAATGAAAAAAATAAGACAAATAATATTTAAAGGAATGCTTAACTCCTTATATTCAACATGTTTTGGTGTCTCCTTTTGCCAACATATGAAAAAACCAGCCCTGATCCAAAGTTCATTTGAGTCAAAAAAAAAAAAAAAGGCTTGCATTGAATCAGGCTCAGGGAGAAAACATATGAGATTCTAAGTTCTAAGAAACTACATTTCACATGACATAGTAATTTACTCACTGGATGAAACATAAGGAATATAATGGGCAAAATCAGACGCAAGCTAAATCTAAACCTTATCCCGTAATTTTGAATATCTATTTTTGTTAGCATTTTAGCAGTTTATCACTCAACATGAATGTCATTTACACTGAATACAATAGAAATAGATCTCTTTTCAAGTGCCTAAGGAGAGGATGGAAAAATATAGTATTTTTTCTGTTTTATTTGACAGGGTTAGAAACAAGGGTTCTCAACTGTTTTATTGTACTTTAACAATGAAAATATTAGCAATAAATCACTTTTTAAAAATATAAAGAGACAGACAGACAGATACTAAGTTTTATTTCCAAAAGTTGAATTGTTTGCTGTAGATCATTCCTTTGGGAAGATGCCTTTGTCATTAGCTATCAACTAGAATAAAGTTCAAACATCAATTTGTGCAGATTTCCAAGATACTCTATTATCATTCTCTGCATCACTAACAGTTATAAAAGAAAAGCCATGAGATTTATAAACAGAAAATCCCTTGTGCTGTCATTAGAATTTCATTTATTTT
Source organism: Dermatemys mawii (assembly GCA_007922305.1). NCBI lineage: Eukaryota > Metazoa > Chordata > Testudines > Dermatemydidae > Dermatemys > Dermatemys mawii. Next base: position 23,351,896 of record ML677343.1, on the reverse strand, counting down.
GTGGCAGAAATATTCTACTGAGTGTGCTTTGGAACTCATGCACTGGGATTGGTCCTGCTTGGAGCAGCGGGTTGGATTAGATGACCTCCTGAGGTCCCTTCCAACCCTGATATTCTATGACTCTATGTTTAGATAAACATACATACAATGCTTAGAGAAGAGAGACTTGTGATCAGCTTTTACCATGATAATACTGAATCAACATAGTCTATTATGTTTGTGAACTACAGAATAAAAGCTTCCTAGTCATCTTGTGCTACGAGGAGATTAATGGAAGTATTGGCTCAGCTAACTTCATCGGCTGCTTTTTTCTGCTTATATTTCTAATATGAGAAAGCACACATTAAAGAAATGGAATAAGTCAGCAGTGAGCAAACCATTTTTTCCAGATGCCTCAGAATTTCAGAAACATGCCTCTCTCCTAAAAATCTGGACAATCACAGATGTTAAATGACCCGATGCCTTCTGAGCATTAATGAAAGAAACAAGATTTTTTTTTCTGACATTATCTCGAAATGAAACACTTTGCAGATAAGGCAGAAATGTCAAGTAGAGGGGACAATCATGCAATATTTGCAGCTTGACGAGGACAAGAAACAAAAATAACTGGGTGAGTGGTGGGGAGAATTAGTCAAAAAAGACAAAAGCTCCAAAAGCGTAGCTCAGTAATTGCTGCACTCCAGGGCTAGAATGGGAAGAATTTACCTCTATCAGAACCGCATCACAAGTAGTATCCTGCTGTGTGCTATTAAGATATACATCTAGGACCTCCTCTTGTTGAAGTCAGTGGGAGTTTTGTAATGGATTTAAAAAGAAGAAAAACAAGGTTCCCAAACAAGGGGCATGCTCCAATTACTCCAAATCCCTTTTATAAGATACTGTTTTCAGTACACATAATGTAAAAAAGCGAGTTGAATACAGAAGACTATTAGGAAACATCAAATACATGGTGATTATGAAAAAGGCAATATCTGCCAGTATTGTATTTGCTACACAATAGTATTTACTATTGTTATAGATACCTGTGCAAATCATCCTTTTGCAACAGTTGGCAAATTCTGTCTTTCATAATAAAAGCAAGACAATAGACCTTTTCAAAAATAAGTCTAGAGAGTAGGCTAACTATGACATGGAATGTAATAATTTTCTTTGCCATTTTTATATTGTTCTATTTTCTTTGAGAAATATAGACACACTTTAGTCACAATCAGATAAAACAAAAAAAATCATAATGCAAATTTAAAGAGACAAGATGGGTGAAGTAATATCTTTGAGCTGAAGAAGAGCTTGGTGTAAGCTTGGAAGCTTGTCTCTTTCACCAACAAAAGTTGGTCCAACTAAAGATATTACCCACCTTATCTCCACCTGATACATAAATATGTGACAGAACAGGAAATGAAACTCAGAATCCAGAACTCCATTTTCTTGTTGTGACCACTTATTGAAATGAACTGCATTGGTACTTTCTGATGAAGGAAGGGTATGATAATTTGGGAATCTGTCCTCATGATTTATGTATTCTAGGTGATATTATGAAGGTATCATGAAGTGCTACTATCTAAACTGCTTCATTATGAAAGTCTTATTGTTTACATCTCTCCCATATCTCAGACTGGGGACACTAGGAAGGTACTTAACTTTTAATGATGGTACTTGGTCAAAATAGCATGCTAAAGAGTAGCTGCATGCTTAGAAATCAGCTGTATTTTACCACTCTGAAGAGAGGGAGGGTAAGGGTTGGGGTTAGTTAGTTTGTGTCATAACATGAATGTGATTGTATTGAATAGAAACAGATCTCTTTTTTCAAGTGCATAAGAAGAGGATGGATGAAATATAGGATTTTTTTTTCTGATTTACTTGACAGATTTAAAGACCAGGGTTCTTAAGGCAGCCTGTTTCATTGTACTTTAACAGCAATGAAAATGTCAGCAATAAATCATCCACCACTTTTTATAAATCATCATGTATATTTTAAGTAAAATGAGATTAGTTAACCCCCTTTGAAATGAAAACTATTTCACTGTAGATCAGACCTGTTGGAAGGGCTTGATCCAGACAGACAGAGCAAAGGTTGCTAGGTGTTGGAAAGGGATGACTATAAACCCAAGAAAGCCAGATAGAACAAGAAAGCAATAGGCAGCAAGATCAAGATCACAGGAGCTGAGGAAGAGAGCTGAGAGCAAGATCACAGGAGCTGAGGAAGAGAAGTCCATGAAGGCCAAACAACCTAGTATGTAGCAGCTTCATGAGGCAGAAGACCCTGGCCAAGGAGAGAATGAGCTGATTAGAGGCATTGTATTTTGATTGTGTTTTATGCTCTCTATGATCTGTATTCTTTTGTGATTTATATAGTTAAGTAAAAGAACAAATGTGTTGGATCATAAGTAGCCTCTGGAAATAGTTCAGCTTTTAACCAAAAGCTTCACATCTTTAACTTGGAGTTCTGGGAGATGATGTTTTTAAATACGGTGAAGCTGGAAGGGTCAGCAGTGTGTCCAGAGGAGCAATAGGTAACACTTGTCAAAAGGGAGTTCAAGACGGAAAGTCTGTGCCCCAAGCATGAGTCTAGGGACGCTAAGTCTGGGGAGATGGTTGAACTCCATTCAGGCTCTGGTGGCTTAAAACACCCAGAGATCTAGGGACTCAGAGGCTTGGGTTCCCCTTACAGCAGTCTGGTGGGGAGTGAGCAAGGGGCTGTTCAATCGGATCTGTGATTCTTTCCTACTTCCTCTTCTAATCTCCACATCGCTACTATGCTTCACAATTCCTAGCACTTACTGTAAAGGTACTGTAAGGTATTTCAAAAGATTGTTTCAAATATATGACTTAATATTTAATATTAGAAACTTTTTGAAGTCTTTTGGAAATAAAATGAGAAATCTGAAAAGTTCATCAAATGGTATGAAAAACAGCCACCAAAACAATTATCTATATGTATTCTAATTTTTCAGATCAATTCATGATGTCCTAAAGATCACCCAAGTCTTCTATCCTTCTTTCAGATTTGTGTAATAAAATGAGACGGTAGCTCACATTGCTTTTCAAGCACAACCATGCCAATTAAGGTATCTAAATTACTGGATAATTGATTGCATTTTGACCTTTGAGAACTAATTTAGAGAGTAAAATGGCAGTTTATTAAGAGCTCAAGAATAACAATCCTTGTCTAAAAGTTACATTAATCCTTCACACTGAACAAGTACAAAATATTTCCATATAATTACAGACTTACTTTACTTATCAACATTTGTTCATTTTCCAAATCTTAAATCCAATTCCAATTCTTAAATTCCCAAATCTTAAATTCCAAATCTTAAATTCAAACAATATATTGTTCGGAGAATCTGCAGTCTCCTCAGTAAAGTATTCACTACCAGTGATTCACTCTGATCCAGTAGTTATATGCCACATATGATAAAGATAATGAAGAACTAAGAACAAATACCATAGACAATGAAAGATACTGTCCCTCCTGTATTTCAGGGCATGTTAGAAAAAAGACACATTAGTAAAGCTGGAAAAAGCCAAAACCACCCATTATGAATAAGAAAAGCTCTACAAATATCTACAAAGCCCATACATTCTTCTCCTTCGGGACTCACTTCTGCCATAGGGACTGCAAAGCACCACCAGCTTACAAAGACTGAGCAGGCTATGAGCTGAGACCTCCTTCTTATTGTATATTGAATTTCTTGGTTTACTGTTATCTTGACCTTCCTCTGCATCTCAGCATGACTTAGACTGTGAGCCCTTCAGGGAAGGGACAGTCTTTTTACCACCCAATAGCTAGAGCAAGAGGGCAATGATCCTTAAATAGTGATCCTAGATACCACAATAATACAAATGAGCAAAATGCTTTGAAAAACTCACCATGCTAATTTCATCTCACTATTTGTATGGTGTTGCCTAAACCATTGAAGGGTTAAGTTGAAGAAACAATTACACTGGTCTACAATTTTTTAAAAGTCGTCTGCTTCAGAGATAAAATGTGATATTTATTATGTATTTTGATGTGATGAATTCAAATATGACAATTAAAACAACTGATTGGCTACTGTTTCTAAGATATTTAAGTTTTTACATTTTATGTCTATGTATATTGTGTAGATAGTAGAGTTTTAATCATAAATTGTAAACCTAGGTCTTTTCATGTGTTTATGGTTGCTTTACATGATAATATTTCACCAGTCCAGTTTATGTAACACTTTAAAAATCAGCAAAAGGGTTGTATAAATAAAATGTATTGTGAAACAAAAGGCAAAAAACTATTATGTACATAGTTTAGTCCTAATCGGTGTCTACTCGACGCTTCTTGGCTTGTCTCTTGTATTCATTAAATGGAGCATCTCTTGTCACTGTCCAGCAATAGTCTGCAAGCATTGATGGGCTCCATTTGCCCTGATAGCGTTTCTCTATTGTTGCAATGTCCTGGTGAAATCGCTCGCCGTGCTTGTCGCTCACTGCTCTGCAGTTCGGTGGAAAAAAATCTAGATGAGAGTGCAAAAAATGTATCTTTAGTGACAAGTTGCAACCAAGGCTTTTGTATGCCTTGAGGAGGTTTTCCACCCACAACCTGTAGTTGTCTGCCTTGTTGTTTCCGAGAAAATGTATTGCCACTGACTGGAAGGCTTTCCATGCCGTCTTTTCCTTGCCACGCAGTGCATGGTCAAATGCATCATCTCAAAGAAGTTCACGAATCTGAGGACCAACAAAGACACCTTCCTTTATCTTAGCTTCACTTAACCTTGGAAATTTTCCACGGAGGTACTTGAAAGCTGCTTGTGTATTGTCAATGGCTTTGACGAAGTTCTTCATTAGACCCAGCTTGATGTGTAAGGGTGGTAACAAAATCTTCCTTGATTCAACAAGTGGTGGATGCTGAACACTTTTCCTCCCAGGCTCCAATGACTGTCAGAGTGGCCAATCTTTCTTGATGTAGTGAGAATCTCTTGCACGGCTATCCCATTTGCAGAGAAAACAACAGTACTTTGTGTATCCAGTCTGCAGATCAAGCAAGAGAGCAACAACCTTCAAGTTGCCACAAAGCTGCCACTGATGTTGCTCATAGTTTATGCACCTCAAAAGTTGTTTCATGTTGTCATAGGTTTCCTTCATATGGACTGCATGACCAACTGGAATTGATGGCAAAACATTGCCATTATGCAGCAAAACAGCTTTAAGGCTCGTCTTTGATGAATCAATGAAGAGTCTCCACTCATCTGGATCGTGAACGATGCAGATGGCTGCCATCACACCATCGATGTTGTTGCAGGCTACAAGATCACCTTCCATGAAGAAGAATGGGACGAGATTCTTTTGACGGTCACAGAACATGGAAACCCTAACATCAACTGCCAGGAGATTCCACTGCTGTAGTCTGGAGCCCAACAGCTCTGCCTTACTCTTGGGTAGTTCCAAATCCCTGACAAGGTCATTCAGTTCAGCTTGCGTTATTAGGTGTGGTTCAGAGGAGGAGGATGGGAGAAAATGTGGGTCCTGTGACATTGATGGTTCAGGACCAGAAGTTTCATCCTCTTCCTCGTCTGACTCAAGTGAGAATGATTCTGGTGCATCAGGAACCGGCAGTCCTTCTCCGTGGGGTATTGGGCGTATAGCTGATGGAATGTTTGGATAATGCACAGTCCACTTTTTCTTCTTTGACACACCTTTCCCAACTGGAGGCACCATGCAGAAGTAACAATTGCTGGTATGATCCGTTGGCTCTCCCCAAATCATTGGCACTGCAAAAGGCATAGATTTCCTTTTCCTGTTCAAACACTGGCAAAGATTTGTTGCACAAGTGTTGCAGCATATGTGTGGGGCCCACCTCTTGTCCTGATCTCCAATTTTGCAGCCAAAATAAAGGTGATAGGCATTCTTAAGCATAGTGGTTATACTGCGCTTTTGTGATGCAAAAGTCACTTCACCACAAACATAGCAGAAGTTATCTGCACTGTTCACACAAGTACGAGGCATCTCTGCTCACTTTGGCTAAACAGAAATGTGTCCCTTTGCAAAATCAAACATTGACAAATAAGAGAGCACGACACTGTATGATTTCTAGAGCTGATATAGGGCAATTTGTTCAGCAGAGTGATGTAAGCTTTGTTATGATTGCATCATCCATGACTTCTAGGAATAACATGATGCAATTCATATCATGTATGACGCAATACCAGCTTCAGAATGCATCATTCATTGTTTTGCCTAAAAAGCAAGTACTGTCCAAACCCAGTCATAGATTTATTCATAGATCCAGTCAAAGATGTATTTTAGTCCTTTCTGGTTTAAATTGAGATCCCTTCCCTTTATAACTCACTTATCCTCCGCCATTCCCATGTCAAGGGCCGTATATACTGACCCTATAGCATATCTTGAAAACTAGAGCCAGTCTACAATTTTAAGCATCATTTTCGTTCTTGGTGACCCAGAATTAGTAAAGTTTGACTACATTTATTTCAGAAGCATTTTGGCTGTAGAGCAGTGTTATTCTTTGGTCAGAAAATAAACTAAACGAAAATCAGAAAACCAATATTTATACATTCTAGTGTTAGATAAGCCTAAGGCTAGCTTTGTCTAGTTCAGCCAGTGTGGCAGAGGAGCTGCCAAGTTGATTCAGCAACTACATAGGTTTGTCATCTTCTGTGGTTGAAATCAAAGAACACGTCAGCACCTGAAAAAGTACCACAGAGGCTGAAACAAATCTTTATTCACAACAAGAGACAAACAATCCTTTAGCAGAGTTTTCTATAGGAATTCTAAAGAATCTTATACCCATCAAGTAAGGGGAACTTGTCTAATTAAGGGCATTTTTTGTAAGGAGAAGACTCACAATACATTTGTTTGAAGCCCAGCACAAAGAGAATGGCCCCTAAGCCATTTTCTTCTAACTATATGCAACCTGTAAAGCTGGCAAGCTTCTCTTTTCATCGCACAATGCAATACAAGACTTTGATAGGCATTAGAGCATACATGGAGGGCCTCAGAATCTTAAATCCACAAACATTACAAAACTGCCAGCCTTTTGTTCACATTTGCTCTACATGATAGAGAGAGAAATTAAAACTATCTGTTCTTCTCGAGATACACAGCTGCAGCATCCCATCAGTATTAGTTGCCATTATTAGTACACTTTGGGGACAGGCTAAAGTCCCACATCTGCTTCCATTGAAGTTACTGAGAGTTTTGTCTCTGTTATTAAATGACCTCACTATGCTCCTTACATCCTCAAACTTCATTTTGAAACTCACAGTAACCAGTTTGTCATTTAACCAGCATATTTTGCATTGAATATAAACTCTCTCCATTTACTATTCTGATAATAGTGGAAGTTCTTTGAATACCTGATTCAATCTATAGACGGGATTTAAATGAACTACCAGTGTTTTCCTGTGTGCAGCTGTCCAGATGCATGTTACATATTACAAAATTCAAGAATCTCTAAAGCCAAATGTTATGGATAAAGAATCCATGAGAATGTTATTAAAATCATGAACATAAAAGAGGGAAAAAAAGCAACTCCTGTTTCCATTGAGTTATGAATGTCAGAGGACACAGCTGTTAGCGAGCTAGCCTCTGGGTCAGAGAAGCAAACACTTCTAACAATTGCTCATAAGGTTTTGTAGTATTAAGTGGTGCTGCACTGCTATGGAGAGGATTGGGCCAAATCTACCAGAAAAAAGCCCACACCAAAACAAAACCAGTTTTAAACATTCACATTTACACTATTCACAAGACTTCTTCATTCACTTTCTACAAACAGATGCATGAGGGAACTTAACTTTGAAAGAACTTGCTGAACATGCCTACAAACTAAAGGTTGAAAAACTTGCATGAATACATGTTAACATGAATATTGTTAGTAGAGTCTGGTGGCCATCTTGTGTGTGTTTGGCAGTTATCGAATCAGAGAGCAGAAATGATAACATTTGACCAACCATACAGCAAATACTGTATAGCAAATGTGAAATAGCAAATACTCAAACCAATAGAGCTCCACACAAGAATCCATTTTCAGTGCATAAAGAGAAGCAGTTTTACTGATCCTAAAACACTCTGGAAAAAAGCTGCACAAGAATGCCAGATACTTACATCTTATCTATTAACTATTTGCATATATACAGAAATTCTTTTTTCTCCATGGAGTATTCCTGTAACACTTGTAACTAACAGTTCAAAGCTGAAATATATTAATAAATTTTAATGCAGAAGGGACCCTTATGATCATTTAGTCTGACATCTTGCATAACACAGGCCAAAAAGCCTCATTCAGTAATTTCAGCATCAAGCCCATAATTTCTGTTTGGGTATAGAATTATTTTTTAAAAAAAAAACAAAAAAAAACAAACAGATATCCAGTCTTGACAGAAAGGGATGGAGAATTCACCACACCCCTAAGTATGTTGCTCCTAATTTAGTATGGCAGTCCGTAGGTACCCAATGGGAGATTACTGGTAATTAAAATTCAGAAGGGAATTGGAATTACTAGAATCACTTTTGATGGCACACAAATCATCAAAGTCTCCTCCTGAATAGGGAAGCATCCCTATTGTTTGAACATGTTCAATGGTTTTTGGCTTATCTTTAATAAAGTATCATAAGTTTATATTGATCCATTATGGTTTTTTGAATATATGTCATGTTTTTCAAGAAAAGTATATGATTTCCATAACGGTTTAAACAGAAACGCTAATCTGAGCTTCCTCTTTCAGTTCCTGTGTGATGTAAATATTGAAAATTCTTATCAATATATGGTGATTTTATTTGTGTGCTAAGTTAGTGCCTAGAATAATCAGTTAGTTACCATATGATAATGGTAAAATAGAAATATCTGAGTCAACAAAACTGTCTGTAGGGTTCACTCAAGGCCAGAGAACAGACATGGGACAATGACCTGCACTGGGGAGCTGTGGGGCGAACACAGGAAAGTACTATCACTCCCCAGTCAGCCCATTTTCCAGAGGGATTATATAGGCTACCTTCAGGCTAGCGAAGCCTGCTCTTTCCAGTGCACCTAGGCCATTTCACAGGCTAGATCTGAAAGGGGGTGCAAAACCATAACCTTCCAGACTTACCCACACTGAGGAGATGTTCACCCTCCTGAGGCACAAAGCGGGAGGAATCCTTGTATGCATAAGGTGGGAGAGAGGATCATTGAGCCCTCCCCATCCCATGCACCTGGATAAGCATCAATCACAATCTAGCCTCTTGTGAATGGCATGTAAGGGAATATTTAGATAGCATATTTACTGTGGGTATTTGTCTATTCGCTGTGGGTACATTACAGCATGACACTGGTTCAAATAAAGCAGACTACTTTTAATATTCAGATTAATTTTCGTAACTGCTACTGTTTTTGTAATGCAATTAGGGATAGCTGAATTATTGGCTCCTCTCATGAGTTTTGTTACTTTGCTTGTGGGGACCAACATAGCAGTAAGTGAGAACATAGGATATCTCAGCTGTAAGAAGAACAATATTCTCTCTCATACACTGATCTCAGAAGGGTATAGAAGCACCAGAAACTCTAATCACTGAGGTTGTACTTAGTGCAAAACACAGTGAGTCCCTTGTTTTTCTATCTTGAAGTTTGCCTAATAGTCTGAGAACAGAGCCTTATTAATGTAAATGAAGTTCTAATAGTGTATCGCATGAAATTCTTTTTATTACTGCATTTCTTTGGAAAACAGCCTACAAACTGGATTAATCCACTGCACTGTATTTTCTGTAAGCATCTACCCAAAGTGACTTTTTAAACAGACTGCTGAGTAAACTTTAAATGAAAACAGCCAATAACGATACTTCTGCTGTAAAAAAAGTGTTTCGTATGTAGTTAATTTCACACTTATTTGCACTGGAAAATTAAATTTTTACTTATCAACATACCACAGAAATACTGGGGGAAACTCCACTCTGATGTTCAGAGAAGACTTTTTTTGTGGCTGCTTTGGGCAAACTATATTACAATTAATTGATAATTAAGAAACTAGCTTCCTAATTCCAGCAAAGATGTCCATTATTGTAACTGTATGGTCCATCATTGGTCTGTTTCATCACAAACCAAGCAACTATTCCTTTAAAAAAAATGAGACTTAGGAGCCTAAGTCACTTAGGGACTTTGCAAAATGTTACCTTCATCTGCTTTCCTGGAAGATCGAAAACTTCCTTTGATTGCAATGAGAAGTTCGGCAAGAATTCAGGATTGACTAACAGTTACATACGAAGCTGATTCCCTGGACATTTGGAACCAGATAAGAAAAAATGTGAGAATAATTTGTGGGTGCTTAGAAAATAAAAACTGATCTGTAATTTAAAACATGATCAATACTGTCTCTTGGAAGAATTAAACAACTATAACGATTGATCAAAAACCTGCTTTATTTTTAGCCAGCTTTGAAACCAAGAGACAATCCTGATAATTTTGTTTTGAAATTCCAAGTATGTTTTGAATTCTAAATATTACTGACAGGGATGCTATTCTACTTATTTTTTATGAGAAGATCAATTAGGTTTAAGCATTGCTGGGAGTGGTGCAAATTTTAATTAATTTTAAAATGCCAATCAACTTTGTGTGCATATTTATTTCTGAATATGGTGAAATTTAAGGTTGACATTGGCTTAATAGTTTTGCTCTTGATTCTCCCAGATACCACATTGGTTTGAGGCCACAGTGAGAATGTAATTATCAGTTTTTAAGGGATTACAGCACATACCAACAGGAAGAGTTTACCCCAGACACATTCACACAAAACTCAGTTTTTGGATTCAATTTTATGGAAATGTCTGTGTGTGTAGTTGGGAATTGGAGGTTGCTGTTTCGTTTGTAACACTTTATAGGCTTCATGCCCTCGTTTTCTGTGTGGATACATTTTCCTTTTGGTTTTGTGTTGTGTTTTTAAACTACCGTGGGAAGGAGGGATGGGAATACAATGAGAGAGTGTGTGCATGTGTACGTCTTTTTTAAAAAAAGGCTCGGGTACTGGAAAAATTATTTTTCTAAGCCATACCACCTTTGATTAGATTGTGAGATGGGGACCACTTGTTTGCACAGTACTTAGCACAACAGGGCCCTGATCCTGATTTAGGCCTGTAGGCACTATTGCAATACAAAATAATAAGACATGGGGAATAAGGAAGCCAAAAAGTGCAGGCAAAGTGACATGGATAGCCCTCCTCAAAGACCTTTAAAAACATAGTTCCATCTTGTCATCCCTATAACCAGTGGAGACTGAAGGACATTCTCAGCCACATTCTGATGATACTCAGCCCTACATCAGATGCTTTGGAGTCATTACTCTCCCAGTGCATGACAGAGATAAAAAATGTGGATGATGAACACCACAAGCTGGATGAAGATCAAGTGGCTTGTGCTCAGTCCAGTTAAATAGAAAGCAATGCTTGTTTACAAGGGAAGCATTTATAGGAATGGATAGAAGCAGTTTGTGAGCTCTCTCTACTGAGCGCGTAAATGAAGAATTTTGGTAAAAACTCAATGGTTTCAAGGTCCCAGGAGATTCATCCTTGACCTGGGTGGCTTATTCAGCCCTTCTTCTCCTCATATGTTACATTCTCCAGCAATAGATAGAGGATAGGCTTTGCCTCAGTATATTCCTGAAGAACCTGGGTGTTCAGGGAATGGCAGTTCTCTTCTTGATGCCTCACAAAGAGGAAGCAGCATGGTGCGTAAAGTCACTGGGCACTTAGGTAGTATGAGAGAAAATGGCTGAACAACAGTCCTTGTATATTTCCTTAAATTTTAAAGGCTCTTTTTGTGTTTAAATGAAACTTTTTGTGGGCTTATTCTGGAACTGTCTCAGTGAAGTGGAACCTGATGAAGTAGACAACCAGCCTGGAAGAGTCCATCACATTGTGAGAAAAAAAAACAAAAAACAAAACCAAAAATGTAGCAGATCGCAACGAGAAAGATGCAAAATTCTGTAGGCCTATACCTATGCTGGCAAACCAGTTTGCTCTCTCCTGTCTTAACATTTATACATATATCTAATGGACTGCCTAAAAGGATATATTATTCATTTTTACTTGTTACTGATGCCCTTATAACTCCATTAGGGGCCGTGAAATGGAAGTTATGAAAGAATCAATAATGAGCAACTAATGAACCCACAGTGTTGCCATTAGATTTAGTTCTTCTGCAACATCAGTTCTGTTATATAATTTAAATAATTTTTGTTTTGTTTTACTAAACAGAGGTGCTGACCTAAACACAGCACTCAGTGTCACTCTGCTAGCAAGTGATCAGGTTTGCTTATTACTTTATATTTAGGGTCCTACCAAGTTCACAGTCCATTTTGGTCAATTTCATGGTCATAGGATTTTAAAAATTGTATGTCACAATTTCAGCTATTTAAATCTGAAATGTCAGTGTTGTAACTGTAGGGTCCTGACCCAAAAAGGAATTAGGCAGGGGTTGCAAGGTTACTGTAGGAGGACTGCGGTACTGATACCCTGACTTCTGCGCAGGTGCTGGCAGCAGCGCAGCCTTTAGAGCTGGGCAGCTGGAAAGCAGCAGCTGCTGGCCAGGAGCCCATTTCTGAAGGCAGACCCACCAGCAGCAGCAGTGCAGGAGTAAGGATGGCCTGGTATGGATATTGCCACACTTACTTCTGTACAGCTACCTCTCAGCTGGGCCTTCATTCAACAGCCACCACTTTGTGGCCACCCAGCTTTGAAGGCAGCACAGAAATAAGGGTGTCAATACTGTGACCCCCATAAAATAACCTTGTGGCCCTGCTGAAACTTTTTTGGGTCAGGACCCCAATTTGAGAAACACTGCTCTCCCCCATGAAATCTGTATAGTACAGGGTAAAAGTACTCAGAAGACCAGATTTCACAGTCCATGACACATTTTTCATGGCTGTGAAATTGGTAGGGCCCTATCTATATTAAAGGCCTGCAGGGAGATACACACACACACACACGAGGTTAGGGCAATGCCCAAATGGACAGAAAATTACTACTGTGGGAGAGAAGACAATCATGAGTCATTTCTAACTTTACCTGTCGATGCATATATTGACACTGTAATTGGATATGTGATTGCAGCACTTGTAGACCTATCCAAGCTAGCTTTAGATAGCACAAGTAACAATATCAGTGAAACTATGGCAGTGAGGACTTCAGTATGGGCTAAACAAGCCCAAATGGAACTCCTCGACACTCACTCCCATGGCTAGCCCATGTTGAAGTCTGTGCTGGTGTGACTTCACTGCTATTGGTCCTTGTGATAACTAAATTAAAGTTAGCTTGGGTATGTCTGCATATGCTCCAGTCACAGCGCCAACTGAAATATAGATATGCTATAATAGCACTGTTGTGAGACCTAATCATTGTTGCCTGTAAATACTATGCGATCTAGAGATAGAAGATGGAGTTGAAATATAAAGAATTATTAGTGCTAGCCAAGAAAATCAACGATGCTATGATAATATTCTTTATAAGCATGCATATACAGGCTGTCTCATCATGCATGTTACCTTCATGTCTTGTAAGATTTATTTAAGTCTTTCCCCAATTTTCAAGGCAGTAATTTTTCTTCCTTTTCCACAGATCTATAGCAGATAAAATACTGAAGAAGCTTCCACTTTGAAAATGTTTCTGAGGAAAAAGCATCCTAGATATAATTCCACTAGAATTCTAGTGGAATTACTCCAGCGATTGAAGTTGATCCTATATCTACATCAAACTATAAATTAATATTTTTTTGGGGGGGGGGGTTAACCTTTGTTTGCAAACATATATCCTTATCTTCCTTGCCTTTTATTTGAAAAAACAAAACAAAACAAACTGTAGTTTCTTTCAATGTGGAACCTGGTAATTATTCTCAAATTTGGCACTGCTTAAATTTTGCTTTGTGGTCTCCATGCCCAGCTTCTCCATAGCAGAGCCTTCTTCCAAGATTCTCTGTAAGTATCACACCAAAAATATAGATCTACAGAAAAAAATCTTTACTGGTGCTTTTATAATAAAATCCCTCAAGGCAGATCCAGAAAATAGCACCTTCTGCTATCTTGCCCACCCAACTGTTATTTCCACCTGCTTCAAATGATGCTATGATAATGTTGTTTATAAGCATGCTCATGCAGATTGTCTCATCATGATTGTTACCTGCATGTCTTGTGAGATTTACTTAAGTCTCTCCCCGTAAGGGACGATTAAAAAAAATGGGTTTGTTTAGTCTGGAGAAGAGAAAACTGCGGGGGGTGGGTAATGACAGTTTTCAAGTGGATAAATGGCAGTTACAAGGAGGAGGGAGAAAAATTGTTCTCTTTAACCTCTGAGGATAGGACAAGTATTAATAGGTATAAATTGAAGCACGGGTGGTTTAGGTTGGATGTTGGGAAAAACTTCCTGTCAGGGTGGTTAAGCACTGAAAAATTACTTACGGAGATTGTGGAATCTCTGTCATGGAAGATTTTTTTAAGAGCAGGCTAGACAAACACCTATCAGGGATGGTCTAGATAATACTTAGTCGTGTCTGAGTGCAGGTGACTGGACTAGAAAACCTCTCGAGATCCCTTCCAGTCCTATGGTTCTCTTGTTCTAAGATTAATCACCACTACAATAAAACATGGCACAATACCAAAATTAACATATCCACTATTCAGAGAAGAGGTCAACCCTAGAGGGATTTGAATATGTGGTTCCAGCATGGCTAGATATTGCTATCGGAGGGTTAGATTCATAAACCATACTCTCCAGCTTTTATTGCCTTTTTTTATTTATGCTTTCCTGGGTCACAAACATCTAGCATTGTATTTAATTATACATAAAATCAGATTAAACTTTGTATAATCTCAGGCAATAAAAAACAAAACAGAGAACAACTGCATACTCTATATGATCTATACTAAGACAAAAGTAAGAATAGTAAGAAGTCTAAGGCCTGTAGAATCAAGGCTATAAAATGACTGCCTAAACTGCAGGGAAGCGATTTGGATGAAAAACTACGATCCCTTTGCATAAGTTTTTATACCAGTGCATTACTATTTACAAATGACACTGTGGTATTTGCAACACTAAAAAGCTGTAGTAAAACATAAAATAGGAGCAAGTGAAAAAAAAAGATGTTAAAACTACCCAGTTTCCACAGTTCCCTAAGATAATTAGTAAACAAATGCTCAGCCTGTGGTACTTATTTTTAATCATGTTTTTGTTATTATTCATCATTTAGATTATGGTAGTACCAAAAAGTCCCAGTCAACTCCAGAGCCAGTAATATTTAATGCAACCTTTGTTCATTGTTACATAAAACTTGAGCAGTGCACTTCACAGGGGTTACAGTAAAAGCCAGGAGGCTGCAACTGAACAGGTTAATTTTGTCTAGTTTCAACCCTTAGTGGGTTTAACAAGAAACTCAGTGGGCAGCTTAATATATTATCTTCAAGCACGGTAGAACAATGCTGAATAAAGTTAAAGAGTCAGAACATTTTCTATTACCCCCTGTTTGCCAACTGGTTATGGTGAGTAGAGTCTGGTGCTTCTTGAAAAATAAAAGAATTTTTAAAATGTACTGTACAGTGCTTGCACTGTGGTGTCAGTCTCCCTGGATTATAGCAGAGCAGTGGCTCTGCGCTAGTTAAGGTTGAGTGTCACTTTCTGTTTAAAAAACTATTAACTAAATAACTTGACCTTACCAAATGCAATAGCCCCTAGGCATGGCCTATAGGAAATATAAGGAATAACATAAATGCTATGGGAAGCTCATCTACTGGCATGTTTTTAAGGAGATGGCCAGTGTATAAAGAAAACTCATGGAAATCACCAGATTGAGAAATCTGGAATTCACTCCCCCCGGCCCATACTTCAGTCAACATAAGAAGTTGCAATGCTTGACTTAAAACAGTGGCCTCTGCTGCTCTGCATCACTGCATGGAGCACTAGGGCCACTTGATCCATGTAGTTATGAACCTAAAGAATCTACCCAAAGTCTATCCTCAAACTTTCCTTTCATGCCTAACTCTTTAGGACCATCTCTCACAGTGCAGGAAGGATGCAGAGAGCCCTCCACCAGGCTATTCCTCTTTCAAACATTGCATAATGCCCCCTCTATGGGGCTTGAGTTGTGCTGAGGGCCAAGTCTGGGCTCTCCACGGGGTGGACGTCAAAAACTACTTCCATACCTATCTCACACACAGCTAGTTAGAAAAATATGAAATATGACTACTCTATGTAATGAATTAGATGCCAAATAAGTTCCTCCCTGGTGTAACTATGAAATGTGAAGGGAGAGAAAGACAGACAAATTCAACCAGGGAGACATATCTATATCACCTCTGCATCTCTATCCAGGACTCCGAGTTCTGATTCCATTTCCGGTTTACAAGTTCTCCCACTTTTTGTAATATTCTGATTGTAGTCTTAGAGGTAGTAAATTCTTCTAATATTTTGATCACATAAAAGTTATGGCAAAGGATTTCAAAATGCATACAGATTCATTGGTAAAGATCTTAATGGTTCAATTTTTTTTCCTGCCTCCAGACTGCACATTTCTGAATCTACTAGATAAGCTGGGAGGATGCCTACAATCTCTAAAACAGTAAGTGTCTGAAACAGTACGACTTCTGTTGTGATCTAAACATAAATAAATAAGCCTAATACTGGAGCTCTTGCTCATGTGAGTAGATTGGGTCAATTATGCTCTCAATTTACTCTGGATTTAGACCACTGTAATTTTATTTAAATCAATTAATTATTTTTAGAATGAATTAAGTCAGCCCTTAAGTATTAGAATGATGCACGATAAGGAAACACTAGAGACAGACAAACTGGAATTAGGCTCATTGAATTGTGATCAGAATCTGGTGCAAAAGGCTGTAACATCAGAGTCTAAAGAGATAAAATACATACCAATATTATCTTTGTTCATATACTATACATCAAATGCAAGGCTTTAAATAAAAGAAAATAACTACATGACACACTGTTCTACAGAAACAATAGTGAGGCACCAAAACTGCTATATTTTCTTGCAAAGATTTAAACACATTTTAACTCTACGCACTGAATGAATTAAATGGGACTGTCACAGCACAAAGTTAAGGCCATACAAAACTGGGGTGTTAATCTGCATTCCAGTATCTAATCTCTTAGCAATATAAAAAGAAATGCCAGACAATTACACCAGATCTTGTTTTCATTGATGTCAGTGGGAGATATTGATTTCAATGCTGGGTGTATTGGGCTCAGTATGAAAACCAGTGCATAGATTTATGCAGTGAGCACTAGTATTTGCTTAGTAGGGGAGATTTGAAAAACTTGAAAAAGCTAAGCAATTTTTGTGCCTATATTTGAGTTTTAAAACCATGGATATCACACTATGTGGCAGATGAGGAGTGAAGGGAAGAATAAATAAGAGGAACATCCATAGGATTTGTAATCAAAAGTAAGAAAGCCCCTGGCAGAGGAAACTTTCAGTTTGCCTAAACTAGTGATAAAGTCTCCACAGTGTTTCAAACTTTCATCAGAGGTAGCTGCCTCAAAATCTTCACAAAGGAAACAGTTGCATAAACAGAAACATGACAGAGCTTTCTAGAGATGGACAGTGTGAAATTTTCCCCAATGGGAGTTTTGCCTTTGACTTTTATGGGGCCAGAATTTCACTTATAGGCCTTATCTGCTTCCCTTCTGGTCTCTCTCTACTTTGTGGGAAGGGAGCTCTTTTTGTAGTACACACACAAATTTCATGGGGATATTGTGAAATTCCATATTTCAACCCATAAAATAATAATGGGATATTATCATACTTTACGGTCAAAAACAGCTAAATCAGTAGGGCTTAGTAGGCATCTGCATAAGTAACCAAGCAGCATGGGGGAAGGGGTTGGGAGAAGACCCTAACCCTCTCTATCTTTCCTAATCAGATTTCTGTTTAAATTGCTGAGGCATGTGTTTTGGAAAAACAAGAATCTTATCTGTATCTGCTGTTTAGGATGTGTTTGTCAGGGCCCTCAAGAAATGCTGGCGCCGCAAAAACTCCTCTAATTAATGGTTAGAGGAAACCTCTTCCTTAAACTTTGAAATTGTTTGCTTAACAAGTTTTTTTTTTTAATCATGTTAGTTAAAGTAACCCAAATAAATAAAGAGAGAAAGTATTGAGTAGTTGGATTCTTCAGAAGCATTTTGTAGACATATCGTAGGGACCCCAAAGGCAGCTGAAAGACTGGCCAATCAGACAGCTGTCGTACCACTTGAAGCCCACTGCAGACTTTGGTAATAATTGATTTTTGGGGTGTTTTACTAACCATTCTGGATGTGTGTAAATGCTTGACACTAAATTAAGTGAAAGCACTCTTGTAGTGTACTGTTTGTGCCAGTTATCTATCAGTCAGACTGCCTTGTCTCCATTGATTTATTTCCTCCCATGCCTCACCAAGAGTAATAGTTACCAAGAACTTTGGGTTTTTAGATCCATGGTAACACACTGGTTAAATACTAGCTATCAATAGCTTTATTCTTCATGTTTTTCATGCCAAGGGATGTCTCCAAGGATATGTCTACACTTTATAAACCTATGGCTTGAGTGCCTACACTCATTTGTAATCATAGATTAGGAATTTTTGAACCCTATATTACAATCTGGGGCTTCTGCGTCTACATTACATTATGCGGGCCTGAGGCAAACCTCCCACATCCCAGCCTTTCTAGCACTCTCCCAAAACATGGCTGTTCAAGCACTTTGTTAGTGGTGGGGGGAGGACTGTGATGATTTACCAAAGTTGATTGTCCAGAGGACAAAGAAAATCAGCCCGTGGGACACTTTCGGTGAACTCCCAGATCGCAAGTCCAGTGAAGCTGTGTTTACTTGACTCTAACTCAGACCCTTCACCTCTGGAGCCCTGGGTTAATCTGATTTGTGCACTGGAGTGAAAGTAACTTAAAGGACTTACTTGTACGCCAGAGTCGGCAGCTGGGAGCCCCGGACCCTTTAAATCTAGATCTAAAGGACCTGGGGGTCTCGGCTGCTGCTGCTACCCCAGGGATCCAGCAGTGGGGCTCTGGCAGCAATTTAAAGGGCCTGGCACTCCAGTCACTTCTGGGAGCCCCAGTCCCTTTAAATTGCTGCCTGGGGAAGCTGGTCCAGGGCATACCGACTTACCTTCACCTCTATTTTTGTATAGATAGAAGGAAGGTTAGGCTTGAGCCAGTTCAAACCTAGACGTACCTGACAGTGTAGACATACTGTAAGTGTTTTCCAAGTATCATTAGCTTCAGTAGTGAGATAAAAGTTTTATCTTCATTACATCTAGGAAAACTGAGGAAGGAAAGTTAATGGACTTGGCAAAGGTCACAGAATACTTCAACAGCAGAACCAGACACAGGGACATAGTTCTTAAATCAGTGGGAAATCAGTTGAAATGTAGACTCTAGAATTCAAATCCTAACAACAAAATGTATAGAGCTGTTGTTTTGCAGGGGTGATTGTGTTCAAAGCTGTTGTAAATCCCTTAGAGAAAGTTTATCAGATAAAGACATTGACTCTTTTACAACATTCTTACTCTGAACTTATTTCAGCTACACTGAATTGTACACCTGCTGTACACCACAACTGTGGTGTACAGCACCACAGTTACTTGGTGAAAATAATAAAAAAAAAAGTTGTGTAGGTTTTCCTACTACCTAGTTTTATAACTTCTTGTCAAGAAAATGTTTCAAAAGGTTAAAAAGTTATGGATGTTTTAATAATTGGCAAATGTATTCCTTTCTATATAAGGGCATCTTCTCTAGCAGAGTCAGCTGGTGCTCTGCCTTTCTTATGTATACTTGCATATTCCAATTTGGGGAAAATATTAGTGCACTAATTTTAACATGCACATCTCATGTTAAAAACATATTCGTATCTGAGGGCTCGATTTACTCCTGATTTGGGCAGGGAATGGTCATCCCTATGACCAATGCATTGATCACCCCCATCCACGCTCAGGGGCACACACTCCCACAGGAAGTCAGGTGTTGCTTAACTAACAGTCCCTCTCCTTACCATCTTCCCCCCAACATTCCACAGGGGGAAGCATGTTAAACATTGTCTCAGTGGGAGCTAATATGCAAGGGGAATGGGCAGAGGTCTTTGTATTCACCTCCTAATGTACCAGCCAGTTTCGCTATTTTACTCTACTACCAGAACAAGGCAGGAAATCAGGCAGTGAAACAGGCCCAGAGTCACAATCCCCTTCCTGTTCTGCTATGGGGGAAACGCCTTAACTCAGGGCGGAATGTGATGCTGGCCTTAGTAAGAATGGCCAGCTGGTTCTTGCATTAGATGAAATGGGTTTCAGGAACTTTTTTGCAAAATCTTTCTAATGTCATTGATGTTTTTTCCCTTTATACCAAGTGCAAAGTGACTCGGATTTTTTGTAAGGCATACTTTTTGTAGTAAAAGTTTCTCTCCTGTGATTTAAGAGATTTTACCAAGATTAGTTAGAAATAAAAAACTGTCTCCTACTGTTTGGAAATATACTACAGTTATTTTGACTAAGAAGACAACAAAAAATAAATAAATTTATTTTAAGATCAGATTGCAAAAATCTCACTGTTATGATCAAATTATTTGCTCTCTGTCCTGGGATGCATTTTACCTACAAAATGGTTACTTCTGCACATAGTTATTACACATGCAAATATAGGATATTTTGTGTGCACAAGTGCATGTGCTTTGAGAGTCTGACCAGTAATTTCATTTGTTTTTGGTAGTATTTTGAATGAATTCTTCCATACATAAAAAAAATTCAGCAATACGTAATTGAAGGATAAAGTTATTGAGCCAGATTCTGCCCCCCACTCACCCCCGTGGAACTTCAATATTTAGGCAAATTAACCTTCAAGGCTGCTGCTACTGTGGTGGTGTTTTCAGTTCAACTAAAAGAATGAAACATGTTAACATTTAAGCAGGTGCGTAAATCAGTGGGCTTATTTATGAGCTTATGTGTTCTGCTGAATCGAGGCAAAAGGGCAGGTGCATTCCACTCCGATAAACTTCACAATTTTAAAAATATCAGGATTTCTAACACCTAAATATAGTCTCAGATTTGCTGAAAGAGCTAACACTTGTCTGAAAGCACAGTGATAAAAAGTAGAAAATTGGTGTTTATAAAGTGAAATGTCTATGAACTGAATCATAGTGATACTCCAAATTAAAGAATAACTCCAAACAGCCTATTTGGAGGGGGGAAAAAATCTGTAAAATGTAATATTAGTGTGCAGAGTGTGAAAGCTGAGATACTAAACCAAAGTAAAAAGAAAAATATTGAGGAGTTCTACAAGAATTAATAAAAAGAGAAATATCAATCTCAAAAGTTGTGCCATCATAAACTCCTTCATATCTAGGATACTTAGTTTTTATTTGATCTCTAGGTCTGCATGCTTCCTGGAATGTTTTCTAGAGTTCAGTTATATTGGAAAGTAAGATTACATGGCTATTGAGTTCATTTTCCTAGTACAGAATACCAAACTGAGTTGCAATATTTGACAGATTTATGACTATTTGCTGAGATATTTTTGCGAAACTGCAGAATAGCAGGCATTTTAATCTACTCTGTGGCAAGCCCTCATAAAGTGAACAGTTTAAGAACTGGGGTATATTACAAAGAGGCATTTAACTTTTATTTTATGCCTTACTCTATCGACCAAAAGGTATATTTTGAATAACATTTTAAAATAATATAGCGTACTATCCATTGGTTATCCTACAGAAAATTACTGTAGTTTAAATGCACAATCAAAGTCTAAATGCACAAATGCATGAGTAAATAAGAGCAGAACATCACTGGCTGTTCTACTATGTGTGGATGCTCGTGAAGACACAGATTGACGGTTTGTTGTTATGAAAAAAATGACATTTACCAAGGGATTACAGCATGATATTTCAGAGTTTCCCAGCATGTGCTCAGTACATAGTGATGGCAAGTCATAGATCTGAAGAAAATATTGCATTTCTGTATAATATAGTGTGTGGGCCTGTAACTGCACACATGCAAAAAATCAATGACCAACATGTTGGCTATTTGTTGGCCACCTCAGTTCAGTTTGTAACAGAAAGAGATCTGCATCACAAAACAACCATCAAGACTTGTTCTAAATGATACCTTTGCCAGCAACCTCAGAGAAAAGAAATGAGGATTGAATAGGAACGGCAGTTGAACTAATCACTGGTCACTTGAGGTGATTTCCTCCCTATCCGTATTTGAGATGCACCAAAAGCTTTAGGTAACTATTCCATAGAGAAATAGAGTTGTTTTCCAGTGAAGTGCCACTGGTGCTTTCACGAGGACTAAATTTATTTGCATTTTTTTAGTAGAAGTAATAGTAGAAGTAGTAAAGCCAAATAAAAACAAGGCAATCTTTACATACATCCCAAAATGCTACATTAAAAGATTAAGGTTGCAAAGTCAAGCATTGAAAAGTTAACTTTCATTTTGACATTTCCTATCCATGCACACCTAATTTGTCCATACACGTTATGACACAGGGTTTTTTTTTAAAAAAACCCCCCACATACTATTGTTTCCACAAGACCCTGTCTTGTTCAGTGCACAGAATAGATTATTCTTTGAAAATGAATCAATTATGTAGTGAACGATGTGGCTGTCTACAAGACCCCTGCTCTCAGTTCTGGTATTTGGCGCCTCGGCAGTCTCTAGGAGGAGTAATTGCAAGCAAAGTCCTGCTCTCTCTCTGTAAGCCTTAGTTGGACCATGCTCAGTCACTCTGTACAAAAGACACATGCGCAGTTCATTTTGAACATAAGAGTTGTGGGGGGAATGGAGCATTGCTTGACAGAATCTTCAAAGTATTTAGCTGTCAAACAACAAAGTATCTACTGAACAAGTGCAACCAATTTTTTTTCAGGAGTTATAACTTGTCCAAACGTGGGTCATTAATGTGGGGATGGCAAAAGGAATATCCCTTCCACCAAGATAAGCATCTGCCAAATTTCAAGTCCCTGCTATAAAAGCATAAGGGCAATCTGAACTTCTTAAATAAATTATTGTAAGATTTATTTTTAACCTGGGCAAAACAACGTATTTTCCCTAATTTGATCTTAGAAAACATTGAAAGGTACTCACAAATTTCAGCCTGATGCAGATACCTGGCAAAGAAAATTTGAGTAAGTTTGGTGAAGTTATATGTAACTGAAAACAGGGACTAACACTGACAACCTTAACTGACAACGTTAACTATAGACATTACTGTCTGTATCTCAGTCCCAAACTCGTAAGTGCTTATATACCTTCATATCATGATCCTCTGGTATTAAGTGCAATGGGACTATTTATGTGTACAAAGGTACTTTTTAAGCTTTTGCTCTTCTTTAGAACGTTAGTTACCTTTTGCACTAAGCCTCATTCCTCTCAGTGGAACAAAGTACTTGTTGGCATATTTTGTAGATAAAAATCCATCTGTATTTCCTCTTTTTAAGGTATACAACCATTCATTAAAGAGGTTTATTGAAATATTAAAATATAATGATATAATTAATAAATAATTTAGATCATAAAGATGCTCTTGCTGCATAGGCATGAGTGACTGTCCTTCACTGTCAATCTCTGAGGGCAGCCATGCCTCTTTGTTACATGCTGATGTGTCTGAAATACTTGTTATGAATTCTCTGAAATCTTTAGGGAATACAAGACCCATTCCTCCGTTAAGACCATCTCAAACCATTCAAACTGGCTCTAAGCGTTCGTAACTGGCTGCATATGCTTTACATCTTTGTGATGTTCTAGTGATTTAAATAAATACATTTAATGATTTAACCACATCATGGTTATAAAGATCTGCCTACGTGGCTCCCTTTGCAGATTTGGAGCTATATTTTATACTGTGCCACAGATCCAAATATCTTGTTTTAGAAACACCATGTATAGGGAAAGCCAATGGGACTTGTGCCTCTACGTCACTTACATGGATTTGAAAATCCCACCCCAACTAATTCAGCCTCACGCAATCATCATATGTTCCGTTGGCTAGTCTGTCTATTTTGCAGTTGGAGGGATTCCAGCCTTCATTCAGACAGTGAATGACTGGTGTTCACATCACAAAAGTTATTGAAACAATCAGCACCCTTATTATCAAACTCCGTATCAAGAGCAAGGACTATAATGATATGGAGACTAAATTACCTTTTCTAGCTCTCCAGTGGTGCTTCTGAGGTCAGATTTAGTTAGGACTGATGTTCAGCCGAGAGAAGCTCATTCTACAGTACGGGCAGTATGGTATTTGGCTCAATGGATTATCAGAATTTCCTTTTCCATGGCTATCACAAACACTACATTAGCCTTAAAAATAAAATCAACCAGCCAACCAAAACCCCTTAATATGTTCTTGAAACACTGAAAGTACTTGGTCACCCATCTCTCTTAAATAACCCCTCCAAGAACATTTAGATAATAATGATCACAATTATAACCAAGTTACTAAATAGAGTCATGCAAGAATAAATATTTATGTGCCTCATATTATTAAAACACAAATCCCACATATGGTTTACTACAGCCATTAACAACAGTGAAACAGCTCTGTTTGGTATGGTAAGAGTGCTACATTTGACAGAATTTATATGGGGCTTAATGGCATCCAGTGTCACTTTTTCAATTCTTGACCATAAAGCTGATATACGTTTTGTCAGCAATGCCAATTAATCTCCAGGACCATATACTTCATGTGTATGTGTTACATCATTTCAGTCAATTTCCAGTGTATCTGTCTCTGTACAATAAACCAGAGTACTGAAAAGGGATATATATTAAATAATCCCACCTTAAAGTAGCAATCCTTATCATTCTCTTGCAGTTCACTTGTTTCTTAGTGCCTTCCTTTTTCTTATTATGTCTTATGTGTGATTTTTCTCCTTCCTTCTCTCCTTTAGCATTTTGAATAAAATGAAAGGAAAATAACAATCCCAAAAAGCTCACGCCAGTTGGCAGGAAAATTAAAAATTGCAGATTCAAAAGTAGTTTCTCAGTTTATGAAAACATCTCTAATGAGACAGATGAAAATATGAATTGCTCCTAATGAGCTCAAAATTGCACACACTTTCCTTAGTTTAATTTTGTAAGCCTTTACAGATATTTTGTGCTATGCTTATTATAAAACAAGAAGTGGCCACAAGGCTGTGATAAACCAATTTGTGAGATTAAAGTACTGAACTTGAATGGTTTTCATTAACTTCTAAGTCATAAGTTGAAGTTAGTATAAAATGTAATTCCTTTTGTATTCAGAAGAGGCCTAATTCTCCATTGCATTCCACTTTTTGGAGTCATTTGCACCTGTTCAGAGTGAATGCAAAGAGTATGTATGCTACCAATCTGACTTGCTAGCATTTTACTTTCACTTGATATAGACGTAAAGGCAGGGAAGAGTAATCCCTTATATGCAGTGGGTATTTCCATAATTAGTGGCCAGCTGTACGTGCAGCAGACCCAGTGCAAACTCTTACAGCACACAGGTGAAGCCAAATTAAACTATGGCATGGAGTAGGACACCTTAACCTGGTTTCAAGGAGGATTAAGCTGCATTGGTGCAGCAAAGTACACATCATACACAGTACTTGAAGTCTAATTCCCAATGCAGTTCAAAAAAAAAAAATACACCCTTGAAAAGTAGTTCATCAGGTCTTATTTTAACCATGCATTCGTTAGAAATGTCCTATTAAATGGCCAGAATTGGCAACTGTAATTTGCTATGTTTTAGATAAAGCTTAATTTATTACTAAACACTAAGAGTTGCTAATTAGTGGAAATAGTTAGAAATTATGGGTTTCAATAAAAATCTGCATTTTATTATAAAGCAGTCACACAAGATCATTACGTTAGCCTGGCAATGTTCGGAGAGAGCAAACTAAAAAGCTGAATCATTTTAACA
This sequence comes from Dermatemys mawii, assembly GCA_007922305.1. Classification (NCBI taxonomy): domain Eukaryota; kingdom Metazoa; phylum Chordata; order Testudines; family Dermatemydidae; genus Dermatemys; species Dermatemys mawii. The sequence continues at coordinate 23,326,021 of ML677343.1, read as the reverse complement.
GTGAACAATAAAATTATCAGATGATTTTTAAAATCTACTTAACCTTTGAATCTTAACTGACATATTATATGTCTAGTGATCCAGTACATTCACAAAAAATTCCTCAGCTGACCTTCTGGATGTCAGCCAATTATCACTTGCATATTGAACTCTGGCTTCTGTTCTCAGTCTCCTGTGACATTGATCCAGATTCTCATTATGTTCTCATTCTCCTGAAGATGCACTCAAAAACCTCAGGGAATCACTTCCATTCCTCTTCCATGGAAAGCAAAAGAATGCTGTGCTATTATCTCACCAAGTATTAGAACACCATTTTGCCATAATAAGGTAAAATCCTGCTTATAGTAAAGTCAATACAAAACCCCTATTGCCAGGATTTCACACCTGTAGTTTCTGGACCACAAAAATCTTGTGCCAGCTGCTGTAGCATCACTGGTGTGAACATCCAAATTAGCTAGATTAAAGTTAGCTCAGGTACGTCTGCACTAGCAGTAATCACATCACCAGGCTGCAGTGTAGACAAATGCTCAGAGTCCAATGGATAGCAAATGATTCTGTAGTAAGGCTGTCAGAAATAAATGTTACGATCAGTCTGGAAACAATGGCTTTAAGTTACAAACAAAAGAGGAATCAAGAGTCTTTACTTAGCCTGAAAGGGCAGTGCAGTATAGGGGTACGAAGGTCCACTACGCGAATGCTTCACCTAAGCATCAAGGAAACTCTTCAGGAAATTTTCAGAGTCCTCCACCACAGCTCAATCCTTTTATAATCTTGTTTCAACTCATCCACTTGGTCCCTTGTTTGCAGGCCAATTCCAAGTATCTGCCTGCCAGAGCCACTGCCACACCTGTGCCAGCTAGAGTCTCCTTCCTACCCTGGCACTCAGTCTTTCAGTCCCAGCTCCCAAATTCTGGGCCTTCTCTCCAAAACCAATTCCCAGGATGCTGTCTGGCTTGTTGTTCCTACTCACAAGCCTACTCCTCAGACAGTTCTCATCTGACCTCTGGCAGGCCTTCTCTTTTCTAAAATGGAGGAATTATGAAGCCCTTTTCTGCATGAATATTGCACTGGAGTTAACAGAGTGCCCAGTAATGAGCCAGTAGATACATTACTAGAGGGCCTGCCACTGACATCAGGACATCATTTTGCTAGGGAATGAATAAACAGTATAAGACAATCCCTGCTATGAAGAGTTTGCAGTCTACATAAAAAAAGACTGAAGAAATACTGTTATCCCCATTTTGTGTTGAAGAACAGAGGCATAGAGGAATAAGGGCTAATCTATGGTTTTGCCACAAGCCCCGAGAGAGAAGGAGCAGATCAGGCATCAAACTGTGACTCAAGGAATTAAAATCAAAATCTGTGTTATGATATTTGACAACACATTTCAAATATAGGAATTAATATTTTGCCTTTGAAAACAGACAATGCTGTTGCATTTGTAGCATTCCTTGCTATTTGCTTAGGGAATATGGTGCTCCAGTTAGTTGATTCCATAGACATTTACAAATATTTTAAATGGCAACCATGGGACTCAGATTTTTTTTTTAATAACACTGCTCTACAGCCAAAATGCTTCTGAAATAAATGTAGTCAAACTTTACTAATTCTGGGTCACTGAGAATGAAAATGATGCTTAAAATTGTTGATTGGCTCTAGTTTTCAAGATATGCTATAGGGTCAGTATATACGACCCTTCACATGGGAATGGCGGAGGATAAGTGAGTTATAAAGGGAAGGGATCTCAATTTAAACCAGAAAGGACTAAAATACATCTTTGACTGGATCTATGAATAAATCTATGACTGGGTTTGGACAGTACTTGCTTTTTAGGCAAAACAATGAATGATGCATTCTGAAGCTGGTATTGCGTCATACATGATATGAATTGCATCATGTTATTCCTAGAAGTCATGGATGATGCAATCATAACAAAGCTTACATCACTCTGCTGAACAAATTGCCCTATATCAGCTCTAGAAATCATACAGTGTCGTGCTCTCTTATTTGTCAATGTTTGATTTTGCAAAGGGACACATTTCTGTTTAGCCAAAGTGAGCAGAGATGCCTCGTACTTGTGTGAACAGTGCAGATAACTTCTGCTATGTTTGTGGTGAAGTGACTTTTGCATCACAAAAGCGCAGTATAACCACTATGCTTAAGAAAGCCTATCACCTTTATTTTGGCTGCAAAATTGGAGATCAGGACAAGAGGTGGGCCCCACACATATGCTGCAACACTTGTGCAACAAATCTTTGCCAGTGTTTGAACAGGAAAAGGAAATCTATGCCTTTTGCAGTGCCAATGATTTGGGGAGAGCCAACGGATCATACCAGCAATTGTTACTTCTGCATGGTGCCTCCAGTTGGGAAAGGTGTGTCAAAGAAGAAAAAGTGGACTGTGCATTATCCAAACATTCCATCAGCTATACGCCCAATACCCCACGGAGAAGGACTGCCGGTTCCTGATGTACCAGAATCACTCTCACTTGAGTCAGATGAGGAAAAGGAAGAGGATGAAACTTCTGATCCTGAACCATCGATGTCACAGGACCCACATTTTCTCCCATCCTCCTCCTCTGAACCACACCTAATAACGCAAGCTGAACTGAATGACCTTGTCAGGGATTTGGAACTACCCAAGAGTAAGGCAGAGCTGTTGGGCTCCAGACTACAGCAGTGGAATCTCCTGGCAGTTGATGTTAGGGTTTCCATGTTCTGTGACCGTCAAAATGATCTTGTCCCATTCTTATTCATGGAAGGTGATCTTGTAGCCTGCAACAACATTGATGGTGTGATGGCAGCCCTCAACATCGTTCACGATCCAGATGAGTGGAGACTCTTCATTGATTCATCAAAGACGAGCCTTAAAGCTGTTTTGCTGCATAATGGCAATGTTTTGCCATCAATTCCAGTTGGTCATGCAGTCCATATGAAGGAAACCTATGACAACATGAAACAACTTTTGAGGTGCATAAACTATGAGCAACATCAGTGGCAGCTTTGTGGCGATTTGAAGGTTGTTGCTCTCTTGCTTGGTCTGCAGACTGGATACACAAAGTACTGTTGTTTTCTCTGCAAATGGGATAGTCGTGCAAGAGATTCCCACTACATCAAGAAAGATTGGCCACTCTGACAGTCATTGGAGCCTGGGAGGAAAAGTGTTCAGCATCCACCACTTGTGGAATCAAGGAAGATTTTATTACCACCCTTACACATCAAGCTGGGTCTAATGAAGAACTTTGTCAAAGCCATTGACAATACACAAGCAGCTTTCAAGTACCTCCGTGGAAAATTTCCAAGGTTAAGTGAAGCTAAGATAAAGGAAGGTGTCTTTGTTGGTCCTCAGATTCGTGAACTTCTTTGAGATGATGCATTTGACCATGCACTGCGTGGCAAGGAAAAGACGGCATGGAAAGCCTTCCAGTCAGTGGCAATACATTTTCTCGGAAACAACAAGGCAGACAACTACAGGTTGTTGGTGGAAAACCTCCTCAAGGCATACAAAAGCCTTGGTTGCAACTTGTCACTAAAGATACATTTTTTGCACTCTCATCTAGATTTTTTTCCACCGAACTGCAGAGCAGTGAGCGACGAGCATGGTGAGCTATTTCACCAGGACATTGCAACAATGGAGAAACGCTATCAGGGCAAATGGAGCCCATCAATGCTTGCAGACTATTGCTGGACAGTGACAAGAGATGCTCCATTTAATGAATACAAGAGACAAGCCAAGAAGCGTCGAGTAGACACCGAATAGGACTAAACTATGTACATAATAGTTTTTTGCCTTTTGTTTCACAATACATTTTATTTATATAACCTTTTTGCTGATTTTTAAAGTGTTACATAAACAGGACAGATGAAATATTATCATGTAAAGCAACCATAAACACATGAAAAGACCTAGATTTACCATTTATGATTAAAACTCTACTATCTACACAATATACATAGACATAAAATGTAAAAACTTAAATATCTTAGAAACAGTAGCCAATCAGTTGTTTTAATTGTCATATTTGAATTCATCACATCAAAATACATAATAAATATCACATTTTATCTCTGAAGCAGACGACTTCTAAAAAATTGTAGACCAGTGTAATTTAAGTGCTATCTATCTCCTTCAGGAAAAGAATGTACAAGCTTTAATAAAGGCCTACAACACACTGAAGAAAATTTGAGCCGAAGACTATGAATAGAAAGTAACATTTAACTGGGCAAATATTTTCTAACATCATTGGACATTAAGTGTGCTGCCTTGGCAGTGGTTTACAAGTTACCGCAATGCCAAAGAGTTTCTTTTTAAATGTTACTGAGTAGGTGTCATGTCATGTCAACTCTCTGAGGACTTACTGTGAACTTAGAAAGAACTGGTGTAAGAAAAATCTCACAGATTAGACTTCTAAAAATTGAGTTTAAAATATTTCACAGACTAAAACAGTATGTGTCCAATATACTGGAGCAGAATTACTGGAGCAGAATTTCTGGAATATGGAAATGTAAAAATCTTAAAATGATTTAAAACTGAATATCAGAAATATTTAACAATTTAATAATAATCTTTTATAAAATCTATTAAAAATAAGAGAAATATTAAACAAACAAGCAACAAATGAGCAATGTCAAACCACTTCAGTAATTTTGTAGGAAGTGCAATAAGTGTCATTGAGAAACAGAGGTGTCCATACATATTGCACAGGATATGTTCTTTGCTTCAGATAAATACATTAATCCAAGTAAAAAACTCCAAACCTAAATGGAATTACACACTATCATCCGAAAGTTATTGAAATGGCTTCAGCTTGACTTTGGCTGCTACTGAAAAAGCAAGCCTAGAACAATACCCATACTTTGCATATTATTTTCTTTTTCTAATGAGTACTTATTTGTTAATTGGTTTCAGGAAAAATATGTCTGCCAATTGCATTACATGGAATATATGTTTGGCCTCTAAAAGCCTCATAAATGAATACTCTTGGCAGAAAAAATAGCATTTAAAATTTAGAATGACCTTAAATCTGTACATCTTTGTGATTATTTTGGACTTTAATATCAGGTATAGGACCAAAAAACTGCCTTACTTGCCAAGATTAAAAGCTTCCAGCACCAGCAAAAGGACATTGGGTAATAGGGTGAAACATGTGCAATGAAACATAAAGGACAAACTTGCATGATTATGTTTGATTTGTGTTGACTTAGCAACCAAGCAGAAGGGCCGTCTTGAGCTAGAAGGATGGGAAATGAGAGTAGAAATTGACTTTTTTGGCATCATATGGAGTTACTAGAATATTTTGAAAGGGGACCCTAAATGACTTAGCCCCACAAAGATATTTTAAGGTACAATATATGAATAAACCTACTGTAGATACATGTATTCCCACAACTTATTTGGTATGTTGATACATTGTTCCCAAGGAAATCACTGGGGTATTTTTTTTTTAAAATCCCCACAAAAAAATCTTTATTTTAAATGAAACAGCTGGTAGATTAAAATTAAAAAAAAAAAGATGGTATGCTTGAATTCTTTAAAAGCTCACCCAAAGAAAATAGCTGAAATACACTACGCTAATCACAAATACGCAGATATGCAATCTAATCAAAATCACATTGTGAGGTGATTTTGTGAGTGACATGAATTGTTTGTAATGTATATCTATATTTATTGTATAAAATGTTCTAAATTTTGTAATAAAAGGCTCAATTAAACTACTGTAAGGCCAGAAAAACGGGAGTCTTTTGTAACTTTCTGATCATACTAAAATGAATTATTCTTTAAACAAAAGCCGCACACCTTACTATTGGGCACAATTCCAAAGGTGAAGTCTGTTACCTAATTTTCAGTCTTCTAGACCTATCTTTGTTGATTTAAAATGAAAACAAGAAATATTGTAATACTAAGAATACTAATAATATTAGAACATTAAGACTGTTTCTTAAACAAGAAATATTAGAATACTAAGAATATTAAAATACTGGTATTAAAATACTACCAGCTATAACTTGGTCACCCCATAGAGATGTTTTCAGTTTAGAGGCTAATCCGTATATTCAAATCACACCATTTGGTTTTGTACTTGATGTGTCTCATTTTATGTTTTTAAATAATCAAAAACTAGCTGCTAGTTAACATGAACTAATCATTCACAAGCACTTTAATACAATGCCTGATATTCAAAAATTACTCATGCCACCACCCACCCTATTTCTTTACATAGCCGCAACTGAAAAAAAAAAAAAGGAATGTGGACAAGTCTCTAAAATCACACACACATACACACACACACACACACAAACAAACTTTTGATTCATCTTGGTGGATAAAATCATCCTATCTATTCATCCATAAGGACTAGATTCTGCCACCTTTTTTTCAGCAAGTATTCCGATCAAAACCAGAGGACTCAGTCCTAATATTCTTGTTTGCACTACTTTTGCACCAAGGAGTCCCAGTCATTGAGGAGGACAACATTGTGCTAAGTGCTGTACAAAAACAGTATTATACGTGCTACAAAGGAGAATTGTTACACAACATGTTCTGTAGTGCTTGGTTCAGTCTAGTTTTGTGCAAGTTGTGACCAATGTATTAATCTCCCTTCTTTTCTGTATATATGCAGCACAATCTTAGCCCAGATAGGGAAAGAGAATTATGGCTAACATCATGTTTGTGCATTAAATAGGTGCTACCTATATATTTTTCAGGTAGTAATTGTTTATATCTAGCTAATATAAATATTAAAAATAGAAAACCAGCAGATACATAGCAACAGCACAGCGCTTCAGATGTGCTAGTTTCACATAAATATAGATGATGAAGGTGACTGTGCACAGCTTCGGAATGTTAAGCTATTTAAGGACTCCTGCAGAGATTAAGGGTCAGCTGACGTCCAGTCTGACAGACATAAAAATATTGAACTCGCAGGTTTGACAGATCACAGTATTATATTCTTCTGTCACACACCAGGCAAATTCCAATCTCACACAAGACTTTACGTGCCTATATAGAAGATGCCCTTTAGGAGCCTATCAGTACCAATATCCTCTGCTAGCCTCCTCTGAACCTGATAAAGTTTTGGTTGTGTTACATAGCCTACTATGAACACCCGTTAGGCTGAAATCCCATAACATATTTTCTTACTGGACCTGGTCAGTTTTTGGACTGAAAACTGCCAAAGAAAGCAAACAGTGTTGCATTCTCAGGGAGTCAACACATTCAGGGTTTGCAAGGTTCTAGTATTAGAACAAGTGTCCTGGCTAAATTCTAACACAGAAAAATCAAATCCTGTCTACTTAAATCCCTTCTGTAACCAAAGAAGTTATTCATTATTTTCTTTTTTTTAAATTGTAGTGTAGTTTTGTTGTTACTGATTCACCTTTCATCACAGAAGTGAGTGAAGTGATTCAGAGGCAGCTTCAATCCACTGAAGTCAATAGCCATAGCATTTGTGTAACTGAGAGGCGAGTTTAGAGTCCATTGTAAAATAGTTTGAAATCATTTAAAATAAATGTTTTATTTATGTGTGGTGTCATTTCTGATTGATTTAGTAATATTATGTTCATTTGCTGGCTCAATGTGGTGCTGTATTCAGTCACTATCTTCACAATATATCTATTCTACTTCCTTTGTTTACCTGTCTCAGACTGGAACTAAAGTTGCACTGGGGTGAGGGGAGAAGAGATTTGTTCTAGTACATCATGAACATACTCAGTCTTCCAAATAGAATTAATATGTTAAGGTCCATAAGGTTCCCAAGGAGAGTGGGTGTTTGAATAGATAGTTCTTATACACCCTGGGGAGCCAAACAGATTGAAACTGGTGAGCTGAATAGTGAGAGTTCAGTATGAAAAAAGGAGAGGAAGAGTTAGCAAACAGAGCTGATGCTCAGAAGCTAGAAAGAGGCATGTGTTGTGATAATTTCAGGGGAATTGAAAGACAACTTTGTCAAGTCAGTGCTTAATTTGTGCCAGGACTTGCCAGAGCTGAGCCCCAGCACCTCTATAATCCTGGCACCTGTGCGCTTGCTGAATCAGTTATCAATGTAAAAAAAAAAATGACCAACACCTTGTTCATAATAAATCAATCACTAGCTATAATATTTGTAGTGTTGGTATGCAGTCAATCAACAAGCAAGAGAAGGGAAGAAATCCTGCATCAGAAAACCTAGGCTTGAAATAAAGTGAAAGGCCGAGATATGGAGGAGGCAAGGGAGAGAACTAGGCAACTGAGTCTAGAAAAAAAGAGAGGATTTTATACAAAAAGGCTTAGCGTCCTAGAAGCAGAAGAACTGGCAACAATCAAGCCACAGGAACTTGGTCAAAAACAGACAAAGAAAGCACCCAATACAGAAGAGAGCAGAGGAAAGCAACACAGCTGTGAAGATCATTTAGAGCCGATATACTCCCTCCAATCATAATTACATATGTGGTGAGCACAGAAGCCCAACGGCTTCTTTCATTCCTGTGAGCTGTTAAAATTCCATCTGTGCAGAATATATGTAGGCAGGACTGCAATGTTTTGGAAAATCATTCCTGGACAAGAAGAGAGGAGGAACCAAATGAACAGCGATTTTCTGCAGCAAGAACCCTGTATAACCCTGTGAAATTCCAGACAGAATTCCATGTGGCAGTTAAAGCTGCTAGAAGTGAAACCATATTTTAAATTATAGTTAATGAAAGACTGGAGGGGGAAAGTGTGTAACTTTGGTCAAAGTTGTCTTGCTTTTTGTTGGTGGTGGTGGTGTAAATTTCTAAAGTTAACAATTAAGAAAATAAAAACAATTAAAGCATCTCTATATAAAGATGGCTAGAAATTTCTTTGAAGATCTGAACACCCCCAAACCTTCACCTCTCAATTTTAGCTGAACTATATATATAACAAATAGGGTTTGTGTAAGGAGGTTATAATATTGTCCAAGGAAATAATTGTTTCACTTCAGGAACCTGTTATCTTTCACATGGACTTCAATCTATGTGTCTATAAATTGTATACCTACCATTCTTTACTCTTATCTGGGTGTGCCCGGATAATCAATATTTATTGCCATAAGTTTACACAATATTATTGTGTTTCCTAAAGTTTAATTTCACCACATTTGATTCTGATTGTCCATCTTTTTGCAAACTGGAACACACTCATTTTTAATTACAAAGAGCCAGGATGTTTTTAAAAGCTTGGAACTCAAAGTTAGGGCCAGATTTTCAGAAGTGCTCAGGACTCAGCAGTTTCCACTGAGAATATGAATTTAAATGGTGCCTAAATTGGAGCTCAGCCCCTCATAAAATTTGGGCACTCTTTACTATTGCTCAAATAGTGGTTAAATGCACCAGTTCCCTGTATTTCACTATATTTTATTATAATGTAAGATGTTTAAAAATGCTTTTCCCTATCCCACTGATTTTGTGACAATCCTCCATATGGCATTATTTTGGAAAAGCTCAGCAGAAAGATGAAAATAGCATATAAATACCAAAAGGAGGCATATGTTTTTTTTTACTGGAACTTTCAGGAAATTGTTTTTATTTTGACTTGTGTTTAAATTAGATACTTAGAAGCTGAAAGAAATGCAAGTCCTTCTAATTGCTATTAGACAAATAGGTTTTAGAAAAACAAACTAGGGAAATACAACCTAGATGGAGCTACTGTAAGGGCTGGTCTTCACTAGCGTGGGGGATCAGCTGTAGATACGCAATTTCAGCTACGTTATCGGCGTATCTACAGCCGACTTACCTGCCATCCTCACGGCGGTGGCGGTCAGCGGCGCACTCCCCCATCGACTCCAGCTTGCACCTTTTGGCGAGCTGAAGTTACGGAGTCGATGGGGGCACCGCTGGCAATCGATTTATCGCATCTTCACAAGACGCGATAAATCGATCGCCATAAGATCGATCTCTCCTCGCTCTAGTGAAGACAAGCCCTAAGTTGGGTGCATAACTGGTTGAAAAATGGTTCCCAGAGAGTAGTTATCAGTGGTTCACAGTCATGCTGGAAGGGCATAACGAGTGGGTCTCTCAGGGATCAGTTCTCGGTCTGGTTCTGTTCAATATCTTCCTTGATTCATTTAGATAATGGCATAGCTAGTACACTTACCAAGCTGGGAGGGGTTGCAAGTTCTTTGGAGGATGGAATTAAAATTCAAAATGATCTGGACAAACTGGAGAAGTTTAGTGAAGTAAATAGCATGAAATTCAATATGGACAAATACAGGGCATTCCACTTAGGAAGGAACAATCAGTTGCACATATACAAAATAGGAAATGGCTGCCTAGGAAGGAGTGCTGTGGAATAGGATCTGGGGTCATAGTGTATCATAAGCTAAATACGAGTCAATAGGGTAATGCTGTTGAAGAAAAAGGAAACTTCATTCTGTGATGTATTAGCAGTAGTATTGTAAGCAAGACACGAGAAGTTATTCTTCTGTTCTCCTCTGTTGGTGCTGGCTTCCTGCAGCCCCCATTGGACCGGGACAGCGAATTGAGGCCAGTGGGAGCCATGGACAGCGAACCGGCAAGTAAACAAAGTGGCGGGGCCCGCTAAGGGTGCTTACCCTGTGGTCTCACATGCCAAGATTGCCAATCCCTGTACTTATACTTAATTGGGCATCAGTTCCCTGACACCCTCAGCCTGCTAACCACAAAAGCACTCTTCTCTGGCTATGCCAGCCTTATTTTGCCTTGCAGGTCAACAATAGATACACTCAGTCTCCAAGTTCCCTTGAAGCGTTCACCTGTAGTGTCCAGCCCCTTATTAACTGAACACTCAGTGAATACCAGGTCTGCTGTCCTCCAGGGAACAGCGTGCACCTCAGCTTGTATGATTCAGTTCAGCATCAGAACCTTGCTTAACAACACAGCACTTACCTATATTCATAGTAAAAACAGGAATAAGTTTATCTCGAATATTTGGGAATAATGAAAAGGGATACAAAACAAAGTCATAACATGCTTTCCAGAGACTAAACTTAACTTACACTAACCTCCTATCTAAAGAAGTCTTGTCACACTCAAAGTCTTCTGCAGAGTTTCCAACCAAGGCCAGTTGTGATCCTTTTTCATGAATGTAATCGCACTACCCATTTACGTTCTAAGTTCAGGATAGGGGGTTGCCTTCTTTTATCCCCAAATTTTGACAGTACAAGCCCCATGACTCTTCTCTCCCCCTCCTGCCCCGCAGTTGAGGTAACTTACAATTCTTAATTTATATCTCAGGCAGACAGGTGGATAAACACTGTTTGTCTGACAGAAAACCTGTTAGCCCTGCCTCAATACAGACCAAGACTTATTTTCAGTATTTACACACATACTATGGTATGTGGGTGTGTAAATCCTGAAAATATGTCTTCATATATATTATATATACACATACACACACAATTTTCAACAATATTAATGATCGGTGTGATCCTGGCTTTTATTTAAGACCTCACATGACATCCGCTGGTGAACCAGAACATACATAGACAAACTAGGACATTTCTGCAACTTTTTTGCTAGTTGGCATTGTTCTTGGGATTCAATAGCACAAGCTGAAAAAGGCACTTTCATTATTTTTAGGTTCTTGCATCATTTTGGAAAGTTGTCATTTGGTAAGTATAGTTAGATTCTTAACATAAGCCCAAGAATAAAATTTTTGGTAAGTTTAATAAATCAATTTGTTAAGCTTATAATTAACTAAAAGTGGGAAGAGAGGCTTTGTCTCCTCCCTCATCCACCTTAAGATACTGTACAGATGTGCTTTGCATTTTAAGCACGAAACCATCCCTTTTTATCTTTCAAAGTAGAAGAGCAATCTATAATTTTTTTCTGCTTTCAAGCCTCGAAGACCCTCACCACAAGACTTCCCTTTTGAAAAATTTCCCATCTTTAGTAAGACTGCTGCTGCTCTCCCAGTTGTAGCAATGGTGAAAGCACTAACATAGGCTAGGCTCCAGGCAGCCATTGATATTTTTAAGTACTGTATCCTCTCAGTCTGCTAGAATCAGATACACACCACACAGTGGTGGCCACTGACATCTTATTGAGCTTGCTAATACTGGTGGAGCTTCAAGAAAACCTAGCACAGGACCATGCACAGCTAAAGAACCGAAAAAGGCAGATTGGCCCTTGCCTCAAAGGCAGGATTTTATTTATTTGTTTATTTTATTTATTTTTTGGCTGCAGAATTCCAGTTCTTACAGATTAGGATAAAATTCTGAATTTCATGCATGTGCAAGCCCACACACGTGCACACACACACACACTTACTTGATTTATTTATTCTCAACTTTATGCCTCAGGCGTTTGTGAGATTTTATTCCTTCCTTCCGTCATCATTTTTGTTCATTAGTAGAGCAAGTCAACATGTTTTTCCCTCAGCGTAAACATTATGTGGCAGAAAATGCAGTTTTGTTAAAAATTAAATGTTTAGCAGGAACATGTTTTTTTATGGCAATTTTAGCCTGAATTTTTTTTAAATTATTTGTTTTAACTTCTTTTCAATGTCAAAATATTTTAGATTAACATTTTTTTGTTTTGACTATCATTTTGATTTTTTTTATTTTTATACAATATGAAAATATGTATTTAATATTTTGGTAACAAATCATTCTGATATTTTGAAATCAAAGGTTCAGAATTCCAGCACAAAGGAAATTGACTTTTTATTTTAATTTAGAATTAAAACACATTTCACAGTGCTGGAGTTTCCCACAGAATGGAACTTCTATTTTCTGATTACCTCTACTCATTAGGAATCAATTTTTGTTGCTGAGACATCACTTCAAAGCTTAGCTCCTATTTTCAAGGGTCATAACTTTAAAAGCCGTTACCTTCTGACTGTGAGAAACTGAATGAGCCTATTATGGCTGGTTATATTCTAGAACTATGGAATGCATCATGGAGCTGTGGAGCTTGTTTGTTTGCATGTCATGACATTTGGTGATAAAATGTGAGTTAAGATCGGCTTGGATGTCAGTGTTGGTTTAAGTGTCAATTTCCTTTACTTTTACTAACTATTAATAAAAGGAGGAGTACCGCAAACTTCACTCTAGGTTCACAATGATTTGGATTTATAAATAGTGCACTACCAAAGTCAAGGTCCATTTTGGTCAATTTCACAGTCATGGGCTTTTTTAAGAAATAATTTCATGCTATCAGCTATTTAAATTTGAATTTCACAGAAATTTTTACAATTTTTCAATTATAGGGGTTCTGACACAAAAAGGATTGATGGGGGGGTGTCACAAAGTTATTGTAAGGAGGTTGCGGTACTGCTACCCTTACATTTGCATGACTGCTGGCAGTGGCACTCCTTTCTAGGAGCCAGGTAGCTGGGGAGTGGTGGCAGCTGCAGGTCAGGAGCCTAGCTCCAAAGGCAGAGCCACCATCAGCAGCAGTGCAGATACAAGGGTGACATGGTATGGTTTAGCCACCCTTACTTCTGTGCTGCGGCTGACGGGGAATTACCTTCAGAGCTGGATGCTCGGCCAGCAGTCACCACTCTCCAGCGCCCAACTCTAAGTCAGTGCAGAAGTAATGGTGGCAATACTATGACACCTCCCGACCTAAATAACCTTGTGATCCCCCTGCACCTCCCTTTTGGGTCAGGATCCCCCTGCCGATTTGAGAAATGCAGGTCTCCCCAATGAAATCTGTGTAGCATAGGGTAAAAGCAAACAAAAGACGAGACTTCACAGGGGGAGACCAGATTTCATGGTCTGTGCTGCATTTTTCCTGGCCGTGAATTTGGTAGGGCCCTATTTATATGTCCTGGAAGTACCAGAGTGAAGTTTGTAACAGTTCTGTTACTATAGTGTAAAAAAAGTGCAGTTCAATTATATTAGATATTCTGGGCTGAGCTGCCCAAAATTAAGGCTGCTTTCTGAACTGAATTTTCTGATTTACGTGCAAATCAAATCTCATTTTTAATATTGCATTAACATAGCTCTCTGAATTTAATCCATAATATATTCTATGTGGTAACTTGAGCACTTCTATAATCAATGCCATTTAGCATTGATACAATTTCATTACTTATTAATACTGGAAGAAGTGCTGAGATGAAATATTCTTTACACAGGCCTTTTAGCAAAATCAACTTTTACTATGAGTTAATACGCTAGAGTATGTGGGTTTCATTAAGAATTTTTCTTCACAGCCCTGAGCCAAATTCTGCTCAGTTACACCAAAACACTGCTATAAACATTAGCTTAATTATTTCAGATTTGCACCAGTGTAACCAAAGTACAGTTAGACCCAGTGGGATATAAATGGCAGAAGGGGTGAGGGTACACTGAGCTGTGATAGTTTTGCTTTGGCTCAGTTTCACAATTCCTACAGCACTGTCTCCTGATTAAGGGGGGGCATGATGCTGCAACCCTCTCACAAGTTTTATGCACATTTCATTCTTATATGATCACTCAGGGGACACGTGTTTCTTGAAGGGCCACAATGTCAATGTGATGGTCTTTGAGTGTCCTCAAACGGTAATTTGCTTTTTTCCCTGCACATCCCTTCTACATTAAGTTGGAATATTCAGAGGACTGGCCCAACTGTTTTTTTTTGGTCCTGGAAAGGGCAGTCTGACGTATAATCGTTGCTACGTTTGTAGTAAGATGAGGCCCTGAACATAAACTCTGGTATCAGAGGCCTAGCATGAGGCCTGAGGCCTCGTCTGAGGCCCGAGGCCTGAACCAAAGTAAGCAAAGGCATTGCTAAGCAAAGCTGGGCTGTGAGCCAGAGGCAGGCCTTAACTGCAGAAGTTGGCAAGAAAAGGGCTGCTAGAAAGTACATGCTAATGATATATGTAGTTGTGCCAAGATGGCGCCTGGACATCCCGATACGAGGACACTTCACAGACAACAAGGAACAGCCAGGTGCATCCCAAAGACAGGGTCAAAAGGACAGCATGATAGATAGATCTGTTTGTTTGAGCCAACATGATCAAAGGAGGAGGCAGCACCCTAATGAGCCATGGGGTGGTACTTCAATACGTCAGTAGAGATGAGTAATCGGTCCTGCACTGTATAAAAGTAGGAGCTGGGGGACACATCTTTGTCCAGCCGAGGTGGCAGGGGAGAGTCCCACCACTGACTGAGCTGTGCCCATTGTCTGGGGGCACATATGTACTAGCAGACCCATCGATATCTAATCCAGAGAGCTAGAGACTGTTTCATTTGACAATAAACTTGGCTGGGTGCCTATGTATCTTACCAGAGTCTGTGGTCTTTGGGGGTTCTCTCGGGGTCTGCTGTGTCAGCGATCTGCAGAGCTGAGACAGCACAAAGAGGGAACACGCACTCAGCTGACTGATATCATCATCGAACAAGAGCAGAGCACCACACCGGTAGCTACTGACAACAAGATTCACTGGAAGGTTGGCAAAAATGATGTCCAGTGGCCAATTGATGATGTTGGTATGTTAGTGTATTTGCACAAAACAAAGAGCACAAAAAACACCAGCACTTAACAGAAGCATCACGTGAAGGTTGCAGTCTTGATCCTACTTAACATGTGGCCTGATTGTCATATGTGACATATTGCCAATGTTACATGGATATATGGAGCTCCCATCGGGGAGCTCATACGCACATTTTTGGTCACCAAACACACTAGATAATCAGTTATTTTATTTTTTCTTAGGAACCAAATTTATGTCCAAAAATAGCTTGAAAATAAAACCCAAACATGAAAGTATGAACAGTTTTCTTCATAGAAACTACATGTGGGTTAGGGAACACAATTATCTCCAACAGGCTGTCTCTGTTACTGAAGAAATATATCCCCTCCAAGCAAGGGATCAGTGTTGCAGAATACACAAGTCAATGGAACCAAGGATTTAATAAGTATTATATAATAAACCCCATCACTGTAGTATTGAGCACTTCACCAAGAATCTCTCCTCACAACACTCCTGTGACACACATTCTCAGATGTGGGACTGAGGCACAGAAAAAGTAAATGACTTGCTAAAAAAATTACTCAGAGACCAAGGCCGAGTTGGGAACTGAACCCCAGTTACTTCATTCCCAGTCCAGTGACTGACTGCCTTAAACAAAGCTATTTGTTCTCACTGAAGGATTGTGCTTGTGATAGCTAGTTTGCGAGCTCCAAACTTCTCATAGCATTTAGGGCCAGGCCTACTTTTCATAAATATGCATAATGCAGATTCAGTTTGCTGTTAAAAAACAGGATGTTGAGGGTTTTAATTGTTAATTTCAAACACTTCCTATAAGCAAAGTTTAAGCAAATTAAATTAAGATTTACTTACGCAAACATAGAAAGAAAATATAAATTTCAATATTCTATAGAGAATGATTAAAACACACTAATTCTCAGAAAGGCCTTCATGTTTAAAAATGGATATTCAGTACCAATGGGGGAAGGCAGATGCTAAGGTCTGTGAGAATATTTGCATGACAAAAAGTATACTTTCCTGCCTAGAGATCTCATGAGGGATTTGTGTGGGATTTCATTTATGAACTCCTCAGACGCTAAGGTGAATACAAAGAAAATATTATGCAGCATAATAAAGCAGCTCTAAAAGCCTATCAGCAGCCTTCGTACGTGATACCTTCTCTGTCTGCCAACACAGCTACTTGAGAAGTCTGCCAAGGAGAGATAGAAAGAAAGTGGAAGAGACATGACAATGCTGCTGGGGAAATATATATATTTCTATGTCTTGGCATCTCTAATCTGCATTTGGCAAGTTTTTTGTTTTTTTAAAAAGGACAAGTGAGAATGCACAGAGGCAGACAGGCTTTTGGCAGTTAATTTAGAAAGTTAAGATATTTAATTAAAAAGCATGACTATTTCAAATGAGCAACATTTTACAGGCATTAGAGTGCAAAATTCTGGCTGCATTAAAAACAAAGTTAGAATGTCACTGATTTCAATGGGACCAAGGATTTGGTCCATCATTTGTAGGCCTGCTTTGTATCCCCTTTTAAAATGAAATAGGGTGTTTCAGATTTGTGGCTCTTTTAGTTCAGGACAAAATATGACTGTTTTATGGCAGAAACCTAGTGCAAACGTAGCACTGACAGACCCCAGTCATCAGTGGGCAGGATCAAACCCATGATCTCTGTAGTTTAGTACATGAACCTCTACTGCATGAGCTCAAAGCCATATGGCAATTAGCTAAGACTTAGAGGGAGAGATTGATGAGTCTGCTCTAAGTGTTCTCAGTGCCACTCAATGGGATAGAACAGCACACCCAGGAGGCGCGTGGGTTACACAAAGAGAGTTGCTAGAATACGCTGGTGGTACAAATATAAAACCCAGTTCACCTGGGACTTTCACAAATGAATTTACAGTGGATCTCCCAAGTTCATTTAATGATCTCTATGCAGATTCTAATTCAAAGCCAAATTCTGCTGATCCTGTACAACAAGGGATCAGGGGAGAAGACTGAAGCAGCCTAAATTTACATTGCGCACACTGCACAGAAGGGCACCCATATATACTGGGGGCCACCAGTGGTGCACCTTGCACCCAGCTGAGGAAAGTAATTTTCCTTCTGTGCCTGGCACTTGTGAGGCAACTGGAATCCTGTGTCCAGTTCTGGGCACCACACTTTAGGAAGATTATGAACAAATTTGAGAGAGTCCAGAGAAGAAGAACACGATCAAAGGATCAGATGGTCAGGTTTTCTAAACCTATGAGGAAAGATTAAAAAACTGGGCCTATTTAGTCTAAAGAAAAGACAACTGAGAGGAGACCTGTTGAGTCTTCAAATATGCAAAAGACTGTTAGAGAGGACTGTGATCAATTCTCCATGTCCGCTCAAGGGAAAACCACTACTCTTGGGTTTAATCTGGAGTGTGAGAGATTTAGATTAGATATTAGGAAAATCTTTCCAAATATAAGGATATTTAAATTCTGGAAAAAGGTTTCCAAGGGAGATTGTTTTTGGACAAATACCTGCCAAGAATGATCTACGTTTATTTGGTTCTGCCTCCCTGCAGGTGGCTGGACTTGATGACCTCTTGAGGTCCCTTCCGTATCTACATTTCTATTATTAATATTATCTACCCTATATAAAAAAAAATTCAGTGCAGAAGCTTAACATGATGGTTGTGTAATTCACATGGTTAGTATTTTATTATGTTTCTGAGTTTCATACTATAAATTTGTATTTCTTACCTGATATGATACTGTCACCAAATCCAGAAATAAATATTAAATGTGTAACCATCTAATTATTAGTATTATTATTATTGAATTTAAAATGATTCTGATTTGAAGGTTTTAGGCTCTTTCCTATGGTAAGAGACATTCTCCCTATCCATAACACTTTAATATGTTTTACATCAAGGATTTGTAATATGACTTCTCCCTTTGAGACAGTGAATTTAATTGATTTATTCATCTAGTTTAAATGCTTTAGCAATTCTTTTGTCCTATCATCTTTTTAATATTTTTAATATTTTAAAGAACCTACCCACTACAAACTCAGGGTTTATAGTCACTCATCTCTGGATTGATAAAATATTTTTTCTATCAAATATTTAATAAAACACCAGCCAACTTTTAAAAAAATAAATTCCATAGTTGCACCTTTGCTTTGGTCATAACGTGATTTTTTTCTAAAAATTAAAGAGAGTCATTTTTTAAAATTTTGAATGTCATTAACTGTTGAATTAGTGCATTCTATGAAGCTTTTATCTTGTTTAAATTTTTGCTTCTGCAGATCATTGAAATCTCACTCACTGAAACTTTGTTGTAATGAATAAACATTACATTTTCAGAAACATCTCTAAACACATCACTTCTGATTAGTTTTCTTTGTTTACTAAATGCTAAGGAAGCTTAATCTACTGTGTTAAAATACTAGTAACAGTTGTTTAGCATGAAAATCTTCATAATATATTTTGCTGTACATTAATACATGCATGCTGGGGGCCTGATCCAAAGCCCACTGAAATAAACAGGATTTTTTCCCATTGATTTTAATCAGTTTGTAACAGATCCTCATCTTGAACTTGATACAGACTACCATTGAACAAGTAGCAGCCAGCCTGGAGCAAAGCACACAGACAGGATTCTCCATACTGCTACATATTATGGGTACATGTTTTGCCTGAGAATACTTCATATTGGCTTCAGCATTCAACTATTTACGGTGTAAAACTTCACTGATGCCAATGGAATCTTTGAGATAGGCATTCAGGACAAATACAAAGAGGAGGAAGATGGAATGGAGCCATAGATCTCTCCTTGTACGGATGAGAGTTTGGCAATGGGAGAATTGAGGGACCATTCTTTCCACTTCACTGTTATGGGGGTAGAAAAAAAAGAGGGTATTTTCCCATGACTGTGGGCCCCATTCTCTTGTGTACAAGAACAGTTTTGGAGCTGACAGAGACACTATCCTGAGTAATGCATCTCAGACAGTCTGACTGAAAGCCAACCAGAGAGGACTACCCATGTCTGATGGTGTCTACTCTGACATCATTCTTCTAACCTGTGACTAAATGGCAGTTACGGGGAGGAGCAGGATCCTAGATCTCTGGGAAGGAAATCCTGGGCTAGTGTTATTCTGCCAAAACTTAGGTTACTCTCCAGACTTGCATTCTCCCTTGTGCCCAGAAAAATGATCAACCTGAAACAATTTATAATTTGATATAAATTTGTCAGTCATTTCAGCCAATTTTTTGGAGCAGAGGGTCTGCAGGAGAAGCAGAGCCTCCATTATAATATTTAGCTCAGTAGCTGGGGAACTCACCTGAGCCATGGTAGACCCAGGTTCAAACCCCCATCCACCTCCACCCTTGCCTGATGTAGGAAAGGGATTTGGAGCTCCCATGTTGTAGGAAAGTGCTCTAGCTACCAGATTAAGATATATTCTGGGTCTGTCTCAAACTCTCCTGTTGAAGCTATTCCATTCTGTTACACTATACACCCATTAGAGCAGAGAGATGAAATTTTTGGTCTCTCTAACTATCAGGCTATAGGGCCAGGGATGGAATGACTCAATGACTATACAAGTATTTGACGGTACTCAAATAACCTTTCCCCACTCCTCAATTAACCCTGTAACTCAGATGCTAGGCACTCTTTTGCCATGTTGGAAACCCTAGTTCACAGCCTCCCTTTGCCCTCATCATTTATACCAAACAGAATGCTAACTCCAATGCCCCAGCTGATTTCAACTTTGACAATATGGAACCGGAAGAGAGGTGCTTTCAGGAAGGTAGATCTTAAGCCATTCAGAACTTCAAAGGTCAAAGCCAATGCCTTAAAACCTCACATGGAAATTCACAGGATTGGAGTACAACGTTTTGTCCAAGCATGGTCCAGGAACATTTCCCTACATAGCTTCTTTGGCTTTTTGCTACATCCATTAGTAAATAAATCACCCGTCCCTCACCTTTCTTCCCCGCGAGAGTGGTCCATTATTCTGCACTGTACTCTCTCAGATATTACTGTCAGCACTGAGCCCAGGCCTGAACTCCTTACTAAGGCAGTAGGATTTTACTAAGAAAACGAAGGTACATGGTACCACATTTGGGTTAGCACGAACAACAAAAATTATATAGCTGTGATATGATATGTTATATGGTAAGATCACTTTTCATTTTCTCAGTAATTAATTTTTTTCTTAAGAAGTCTTGGTGGCTAGTTCATTATGAATTCTCCTCAGTATATATGATTTTTCTTATGCAAAGTCACATTGAAGTGAAATAGATACATGCACCATTGATTTTAATAGGACTTTGTACAGTAAGAATAATATGCAGGTACAGTATATTGAACTGAAAAACAAGAAAAACACCACATTAACCCTGCCAATGTGGTAGATGTTAGGGTGACCAGACAGAAAGTGTGAAAAATCAGGACAGGAGATTGTGTGTGGGGGGGTAATAAGTGACTATATAAGAAGCAGCACAGACTATTGGGACTGTACCGATAAAATTGGGACATCTGGTCCCAAAATATGGACTAATTGCCCAGAAAATTATTATGTGGGCAGCTTATTTGACGCTAGAAGACAGACCCCCCAAAAGCCAGATCTGACACTTTACACTTAAAGTCCATTCTAACAGCAAACACAGCAATTAACCATAGATATACCCTTATACATGTAGGGAGCCCCACTGAAAGTTAATGAAAGCTCTCTGTCTGCACAACAAACTTCCATCGAGCAGTTTGCAGGATTTACTCATCAAATAACATCTTCAGTTCTATCCAGAAAGAAGAGTGCTGTATCCAAGTGAAACTCAATTTTTATTACTGAAACTTTAAGAGATTTTCTCTATTTCACAAAAGTTGGAGCCCTTACTAGTTCTACTATGGTAAAAAAATACATAAATATATACCTCCTTTCTTTGGAGGGAAAAACTGCTACTTGACATAAGAGTTCTATGTCCAAATTATGTATGTGTTACTCATATTTAATCTAATTTCAGCAGGATTCTTTGAATCATTAGACATTGTACAGTACACCGTATTTTTCCTTCTGCTAACAGACATTGCCAATAAATCAGTGGTACAATGTCTATGATGTGTTTGCAAATCTGACAGTTATTTGAACTTTAGTGAATTTTCTCAAGTGGCTAATTACTATTTAGGCACTTAGAAATACCTCCCAGGGAGCTTAACTGACTGTTGTAAATTAAACTAGAAGGCCATATCATATTAATTGGAGTGGAAGTGCAAATAATTGACCTTATCTTTTGTTGAAGTAAGGGCATGTAGTGTGACTTCATCCCTGGAACGAGAACACCCTGATGTAAAACCCTTAATGGCAGTACATGTATGTTGCCCAAAGTATGATAAAATAATTATAGCCTGACATGACTGGAGAACTTTCCAGGGGTAATTTGATAGTTCAAGTTATTTTATCTTTGCAAATGTGACTTCTCATTTCTGAAACTGTTGACCTGCAAATTGCTACATTTTCAAAAAAACTCTATTTTCCAAAGCATCTATCTCCATCATGGTCGCTGCTGAACATGGCTGCATGGGAATGTTTAACTTTTTTTTTTTTTTTTTTTTTTTTTAAGAAAAAGATCTGAAGAAAGAATTACATTTTACTCTGGCAACATCCATCTCAGCGGATCCAGGTAGAATCCAATACTCTGCATCCAATCCTCTCCTGTATCAAAAACATTGCAGATATCATCATGCCTATAAATAAGAGTGCCTCTGGTATAAGCAGAGGTCTGTTGAGGAGGGTTTCTGTGTAACATGGAGAGAGATTCAGTTCTGTTTCCTCAAATCCTTAGGATCTATGATTACATACAAATGGTATCCAGACTCCCCAACCTGAGAGAAACAGTCTCTATTCCTGGCCAAGGACCATCTGTATGGCAGCTCTACTGCCTGCCTGATGAATTCCATACTCCCCCAAATCTGGCAAAGTAAGCCATATGTGATCCTTTATATGTTCACTTCACCTGCTGCGGATGCCTAGGCACACAAGGAGAAATTGGCCAGATCCTGCGGAAAAGGTATGACACTCTTGCAGAAGCAGCTGATCTTCCACACTGAATAAGAGAGACCCGTTCATAGATCCAACGGGCCACCTTGCCCTCATTAGAGGGCACATCTCCTATTAACAGTCATAGGTTGCTGTGGTGTTTGTTGCCTAACTTACTGTGTGATCTTGTGGTAAATGTGACTTTTGAAAAACATTTCTAGTTAAGTTGCAGCACCAGCTGTTCTGTGACAGCAGTAGGGCCTTTCCCACTGCCCTATAATTGGTGTCAACTGATGAGCAATTAAAGGTGCAGCAGCAGAGGCCTTCCTTAGAAGGAAACAAACTCCAATATTCAAGCTTAACTGCCCAAATAGGCTTTGAGGCCAAGCCGAGCATCCAAAGGGAGCTCTTTCCCACAGCTGATTTACGCAGCCCACAGTGAATCTATCATATGAAATTGGCCTGCCACAGCTAATGAACCCATTCTAGCAAGTATAAAATAAATTGGCATGCTGTCTCTGCAGACAATGTTTTAACTTGGGTCTGTCCCTTCTGAAGGATAATGGTTGACAGCAATAGTTTTAGAAAATGAAATTCACAACCATAATACATATTTAAATACAAACATACCTGAGGAAAAAAAACCCATATAGGATTAAATACAAGTCCTCATTCTATAGTGGGGGAAAAAATCAAAGAAGCAAACATTTCTATTATGCAAATCACTGTAATTTATTATGTCATGATTTTCCTAATCTCCCAGAAATAAATAGCATTTGAGATCAATTTCCTCATTTTATAAGTGAGGTGAATCAGCATTTGTATCCATGTTTCAGTTTCTCCATAACTATTGGCCTGATTCTCCACTTTGTTACATAAGCCTTGTCACGCTGCAAGTCCCATTGAAGTCAATGGAGTTACAATGATGTAAAGTAAGTGAGAGTCAGGCCCTGTATTTCAAAGACCATTCAATTTTTTCAGCAGTAATTATGTCTTTGTTGATCTTTCTCTGAGATGTATTCAGTTTCAATAGTCATTGCTGTGTGTCTCAGACACTACTACTGTTCAGCTTAACTCTTACTCTGCTGCATCGTGTGTTCCCCCAATAGGAAGTTTGATTGTCCACTCATTAGCATCAAAGTAAATTAAGAGTAACTATCTCTACACAGGTACTTATAGGGCCTCCATCACTCTTTTAGCCTTTCTGAGCACATTTTACAGGTGTAAAACTGGGTCACTGGAGACTTGGGTCTATAATAGGCTATCAAACCATTCCACCTAAGGCTGTAATCCTGTAAAATTGCCCAGGATAAACAGTGCCCCATCTCAGGAAAAGAGGAAGGTGCTGGTAAGTTAAACAAATGTTCTAGCAAGCTATTAGGAAGTAATAAGATGAAGAACTGTGGTCCTGACCACTTCATGTCCTATTTGGTTTATCATTTTCTGTCTTTTTTAGATTGTCTCGATCATTTTCTAGATTTTCTAGATTGTCTTGTCTTAACTAAAGAGTTCCAAATATTTTGCCATAATGGGCAGACCACACCTTGAGAAATTTCATGGACCGCCTTCTCTTCCATTAACTGGACCACTACACATCCTGCTCACATTCACACAACATCCCTGTTATGAATATACCAACTGCTGCTAGGAAAACAGAGTACTTTTGGGTTATGTTTTAGAGTAGTTATCAACAACAAATAAGGAGCCAGTACCATGCAATCACTCATTTATTTACAGACCATTATCCAGTGTTTCATGGACTATAATCTGAGTACCTCTTATTTGTACAAGACGTCTTATTTTCTGAAGCGACAAAGAGTCCTGTGGCACCTTAAAGACTAACTAACTAACTAACTAACCAACCTTAAAGACTAAAGTGTTAGTCTTTAAGGTGCCACAGGACTCTGTCGCTTCTGCAATTCCACACTAACACGGCTACCCCTCTGAGTCTTATTTTCTGGCACTCAATTATTGTCCGTTGTTACTGGACATCTTTGAATGGCCTCTATGTTACATTTTAACAGTAGCTCCATTTCAGTGGCATAGGAAGCATGTATCCTTGAAAGGTCTGATCTTAATCCTATTGAAAAAAAACATCAAAGTTCCTCATTTACTAAAGTCAGAGTCAAATGTGCAACTTCCTATTATATGCTGGATTCATTGCAGTTTATTAATATTTCTGTGAGTGATTTGCTGCCATTAGGACACCTTCCTGCAGAAGCCAGCTTTGATAGTCAGCCTTGCCTCTCTTGTGTACAGCCATAATAGCTGATGCAGACCACTTTTTAAGAGGGAGGCAAGACTACCAGCCTATTCTCTCCCATCCATGTAAATTAATGGAGTTACAATTATAGGCATGAGGAGAATTCAGCCTTACATTTGTGCATTTGTTTCCTAATCAATGAGCATGTTTTCCAAGTAAAAGCTAATGTGCAAGGTCCAATGGGAGAATTTGTATCCTTGAGTCTCACACATTCTCATATTGCTACTCTCATAACTGATGATATGGGATTGAAAGAAAGTTAGACTTCAAAACTGGACCAGAGCCTTAGTTCCAATGATGTCCATAAACTATGCCATTTATAGGCAGATAATATGACTCTCAAAGCCTGATTCTGATTAAAGTTAAAGCTCATGTAAATCAGAAGTGACTCCATTGTAGTCAATGATTCTTCTCTCATTCTCCACAGGCATCAGGGAAGAGGTAGGAGTTTAGCACGTCACCTCTCTAAATGTGCTACTACAAGAAGTAAGCTAATTTTTAAATTACAATCTTCGGCAAGATTTATGGCAAATGTCAGCTCTCTTTCAGAGGATCAGATTCTGTTTGCAGTCCTCATAGTGAGGGCTACTAATTTTTTGGGCATGATGCATTATATCAAGTTATTACATCTTTCTTATACCAGATACATTGGAAATCTTTGCCAGCAGTTAGTGCTTTGAATACTCTATAATTTTCAGTTTGTCCTCTCTTGCATCTGAATTTCTATATGCCCTGGGAGAAGAAGTTGGGATCAGCTCTTCCTCCAAATCAGAGTAAAACTACAAATGGAAAAAAAGAGTAACTTATGACCAATGCAGTTTTTTTCCCCTATACATCAGTGTGCATCTGGGGAAATCATTTTAGATCTCCACTGAGGAAAAAAAAATGCAGCTAGATGCTTTATATACTGTAGGAGTACATTAGCTAGAGTAAAAGTAATGTAATTCTGCATCGTTTCCTCAAATCAAAAATAGTACATTTAGTCACTGAAATGTCACACATGAGGCCAGCAAACTCTGTCCATAATTAGCAATGAGAAGATGTATGTGAGTAACTTCCAAGATTTGAAATTCACTCTCAGATACAAATATTTGAAAGATTATATGTTCTTGAATGTGACTTTTCCCCTTCCTTCTATTACCTCTAGTTACATAGCCAGACAAGAGGAAACTGTCAACTATGTGGCCTTACTAGAGAGAGGAGGAAAAATAATATGGATTAATTCAGGCACCAGATTGTTCTGCAGGGACCCACACACGAAGAAAGCTATTGAAGTGCCACTCTCCTCCTCCTTATAATGAAGCATATGGATGCACACAGGACCAGTCTTTTCAACAGGGCCGGCTCTAATTTTTTTGCTGCCCCAATCAAAAAAAATAAAAAAAAAGAGCACAGCTGGAGGAGCGCCACCGGAGCCAAAAAAAAGGGCAATACGGCCGGAGTGCCACCTTAAGATTGGTCAGAATGCTGCCCCTTACAGAGTTCCGCCCCAGGCACATGCTTCCCATTCTGGTGCCTGGATCTAGCCCTGCTTTGCAAAGCATCTTCCTGCCTATCTCTGGACACCATAGCCAACTCTGCAAGATTGCAGATTGTCTCTGTTTAAAGGGTTGGAGGTGGAGGGCATTTGGATGCATTCAACTCTACTCCCTGGGCAAAACCAGGAAATTCTCCAAAAAATTAAAACTTTAGGCTAAAATATTACCTTTTCTGCCAAGCACCTTTTTAGAACAGATCTCATGTGCAAGGTCAGATTGCAGAGATCCTGGTAGTATTGTTTCTTTCTTTTCCTGTCTGAGAGTCAGAGAAAAGCATATGGCTGCCTATCATGTGAGACGTCTACACTATGTGAGTATTATGACTGTTGCGATGGTCTCCCATTCTGCCCTGACTGGTATTCCCACTTGCTGGTCCCTCTGTCTCTATTGATGGTGACTAAATTGATGGCCCTCTATCTGTCAGCACCAGTTTAACGTCAGGCCAGTGATAGATCATGGATCACATAGAAGGTCCAGTTCTGTACAAGTTTCAGATGGTGATTGTCCCTAGATATCGATTCTTCTTTGTTTCCATCTCAAAAGCTGGGTAGATGTTAGAAACTTTGCTCTGTATCCCTGAAGACAAGCTCAACGTAAGCTCAAAAGCTCGTCTCGCTCACCACAGATGTTGATCCAATGAAAAATATTACCTCATTGTCATAAGTGTGAAGTAGCCTAGAATTATTGTTTACCTGTAAGGGGTTAAGCTAAAGGTAACCTGAGAGGTGGACAACTGACCAATGAGAAATTCCTCAGGAGACAAAGGATTTTAAGTTTCAGTTTCTCTCTGGGTCTCTCTCTGTTCACCTCGGCTATGGGATGAACACAGCTATGTCTTTCACTATAACTATAAGATTCTATCAAGTACTGTAGTTAGTAAATTTACCTTTTTTTTTTTTTAATCACTTGGAGGGTTCTCAGTGGTGAGTGTTGGCTGGGTGCTTCTTGATATTGTAAGCTTCAGCAGAGATATCAACTGTGGGAGAAAATTGCCTTGGGGGAGAGGTTTGGTTTCTGAATCCTTTTGTTGATTATGGTAGATGCTGTTCTATTGATGGTTATAAGGGATTTATTCCTTTTTTTTCTTTTATTAAAATCTTTCTTTTAAGAAGCTGACTTCTTGTTTTTCATTGTGTAAGATCCTGGTTTTGGATCGGGCACGTCTCGCACGATCAGGCGAAGTTTGTTTTTTTTTTTCTCTCAAGCTTCCCAGGGAAGGAAGAAGTTTGGGGGGTTAGTGGAAAGGGGAAGAAGGGTCCCAAACTACCCTAGACCTAGTTTGGTGGTGGCAGCGTACCAGGTCCAGATACAGAAGAAGTTGTGTTCTGGGGAAAAACATTTTAACTCAAGCTGGTAAAATAAGCTTGTGGGGGGTTATTTCTTTTTTTCATGTGGGTCCCCACATCTGTACCCTAGAGTTCAGAGTGGGGAGGCAATCCTGACACTCATTCACCTTGTCTCTTTAGTACCCTGGGACCAACACCGTCTACAACAACACTGCATACAGTGAATACAATGTTGTTTGTTTATATTAATTAGAAGAGGATAAGTGAGCAGTATCTAAATAGAAAACCACATTTTAATGTGACTGCATGAGAAAGTTTTTGGCTGTAGCATGCAATAGTGAAGAAGAGAAGTTGCAATGATCTTTGAAAATATAATCTCAAACTATAATGCTACATCTAGAGTCAATGCCAATCTTATTTATTTAGTAAACAGCTAATTGGATTCACAGCCTAAACCAGTATAGTAAATAAAGCAAAAAAAGAAAGTACTTTTTGATTAGATGTGACTCAAACCAAACTGGGCACATTTGTGTAGTACAGTTGATCTAGAAACCAGATAGTCACAAAATGTCTATTAAAATGAATGGAGAAAATACATTTAGAGGGAAGTTTTAAAAGTGGGAGCACCTATCATCTCAGCATTTCAGAATGTGCTTTCCAGAGTTCTAATCACTGACTACAGTTGTACTTAAGGAATGATTCTCTCAGAATGGGAAAAAGCAACTCACTAAAAAACTGCCAATTTTGGAATCATTATTCTACTAGCTAGGTATAGGGTCACTGTTATCTCCTCACCCACCCCAATTCAATTAATCAAATTGCTTAAGCAGCAAGGCAAACCATTATTAGATCCCAGAGAACACCCT
The DNA here is from genome assembly GCA_007922305.1 of Dermatemys mawii. Taxonomy (NCBI): domain Eukaryota; kingdom Metazoa; phylum Chordata; order Testudines; family Dermatemydidae; genus Dermatemys; species Dermatemys mawii. The sequence continues at coordinate 23,297,670 of ML677343.1, read as the reverse complement.
TTGAACACTGGTGCAAAGCATATGTCTGCATAAATAAAACTATGCATAAATCAATCACTCTGACAATGAAGTATGGGAATCCATTATTCCAATATATAGTAATATAGTCCTATACATTTAACAAATAAATGAACAAACAAACCTCTTATACATGCCTGAAACTGGGTTTTGGAACAACAGGGCAAAAGAAATTTGGCTGAGAGAGGGGGAATAGTTACAGAGGATAATAAAGATAGCCCTTTTAACCTATTGAATACTTTTATAAGACCTGATCCACCATGAGTAACAAAACACAAAATGTTTGCAGGATCCAGATGATAAGATTATACATAATGTTTTAATTTTGCCCTAAGGTACGATTTTTTTTTAAAGGTATCCAGGGGTTCAGATTTGCTGGAGAGAAATACACAGTCCAAAGCTATCAAAGATAAAGGCGACAAAAACTTTCAAAACAGAAACAAAAAACCCAACCACAAATAATAAAGGAGTCAATGCTTGATAAAACTGTCATAAAACAGACATACTGACAATGATTTTTTGTACTTTTAAATTTCCCCATAGTCTTGTATCTTTCATCTGCACTGTTGGAATATATAACTTTGTAACCATTTGCACTGCTGGTGAATAAAAATGTAACCAACATAGCAGTAATTAATTCAGAAAGCCTCACATTTAGCACCAACAATCTGACATTCTCCTGTGTGTCATGCTGTTCTAACAAACTTGATTTCTACAGTATGCCAGACTTCAGGCTGTTTTAAGAGCTGATAAAATTTCTCTGCATTTTATAGATCATGGTGTAGTTTTTCTCCCCCTCTAAACAAAATGCATTTTTCAATAGAGGAGGCAAAATAGGGTTATTTTTGCATGTGGAAACCAACTACATTTAAACAGCTGCATTTTCCTTCCACAGATTCAGAATTAGTTGAATATTAATAAGATAGTGATTGCTATTTTGACCATGTGATTCATGATTTCTGAGGTGCACTTATTACATGTCACCATTTTGTAATTATTTAGAAATGTTCAGCCATGTACATAGCATCAAGAAGATCAGATATTTATAATGTCTTTTAGGATGAAAATACTCTACAAACTTCAGCCCCTTTCCTGTAAAGGCTTATGCACAACACAACTGAAGCTAAAGGACCCCACTCACACTGCACAAAGTTAAGGATATAAACAAGTCTTTGCAGGGTCAGGGATTTCACAACTGAAGATCAACCACCTTGAGGTAGAAACCAGTAACTAGCAAACAGCACACAGAAATACTTTCCAGCAGTTAAGGAACAGAAAACTAATCTATCCAACAAAACAGCAGGATGGGAATTTAGATAGGAAGAAGGTAATGGTTCAATCTGAAATTTCACCATGAGAGCAGGATTAACATTTCTACTTCAGTGAAGAGGGATTCAAGTACCAAAGTGGCAACTATCACTTTTTTATGAAGCAGGTGGATCAAAATTACCCATGCCCCATAGCTAGCCATTTAGGAAAGGCAATTTAATATCTAAGTAATCTTGCATGCATAAATAGACAATGCAGAGTTATTGCCAGTTATTACATGATATATGCAATTAGAAAGAAACAAACATATCTTACCTTTTTACTTAGGAAACTATTAAGAAATTGTTGCAACAGCTGTTGTATATTAATCCATCATAATCCCTCTACATTCTGTCATTAGTTACACAATAAAATCAGATCTTCTTGAAAGCTAAAAGTAAAGATGTGTGAAATGGTTCTGATTATGCATTTAGTTTATGACAAATGAAGCTGTTTATTTCATTCTCCCTGATTCTATTCACACCTGGCAAATTCAAACCTGATATTAGATTAAAGTGTTTCCCTTTGAACCTCTCTGTGTATCACTAACACAAGTAGTAATGGTCCTTAATATGAGGAAATTCACTTCTCTCTTCATCTAATAAGTAAAGAACATATCCTGGACAGCAGTGGGGTGATAAGGCTATTTTCCATAGAAAGGATTGTGTGGTGAAGTCACCTCACAGCATGAATTCTCATGGCCTTTTAAAACCTCACACCCATGTTACTAAAAAAGAGAGCAATTTCCTTCTTTCTCTTCATTCTATATTTGTTCCCCCCCATGCTTCACCTAGATCATCCACTATTCTAGTGTCTTTCCATGCCAATGTCTATTGTACAATTGTTAAACTGGAACTGGTTGATAATCCTATAGACCTTCCCAGATCCAAAGCTAATGTGAATCACTATAGCCCCTTTGACCCTAATGCTGTCACTCCAATTTACATCAGGTTGAGAATCTGGTCCCCATACACAGCTGGTGTAAGTCATCATAGTGCTGTTGACTTTAATAGAGAGGTGCCAATTTACATCAGGCTTAGAATGTGGCCCTGGTATACATAGTGAGTCAGTAGACATGCAGGTAGAACCCAAAGAAAGGCAGACCTGTTGTTCTCTAAGCAGAAAGGTGGGTCACATGAAAACCGAGGTAGTGATGGACAGTGCTGTTTAACCTTATAAGGGGGCATATGCCCTATCACCCAGTAGTTAGAGTCAGCTAAAACAGTAAAGGGGAGGACTTCATTGTACCAGACAAGGAGAAGGAAGCACTACTTGTTTTTATTTTATATATATAAATATATATATTTATTTTATATATATAAATATATATACATATATAAAATAAAAACAAGTAGTGCTTTGTAAGTGGGGGAGGTGTGATCTTACAAGCATTGCAGTACCAGTGGTCAAGAGACTTACTGGTATCAGGGAATGAGTTCCTATCCAGCTGGCCTATCTAATTAAGTGTACCCCAAATCATTATCATTGTAATCTGTATTTAAAATATGTCCTGTAAAATATCACTGGAAAACTAATAATTCTCTGATCATTAATATTCTTACATGAGGTCTACATGGGGTGTGTACAAAAAGTTTGATATTGCTGAAATTATGACTAAAATTTGTTTAAACTAGGCATGTGAGGAGGAGTTGCTAAACAGGTTAACTTTAGACAAAGGAATGTGCATCTCACTGTCTGACCAGCCCAGTCGTCAGGCAAAGATAATGAAGGTCAATTTTTACATATTACGTAACAAAGCTATTAAGTTAACGAGTGGGAGAAGAAAGACCAGGGAGATTCCTTCACCACTAGACTCCAAAAACAAACTAATGAGAATATTCAAGTTAAAAAGTTAAGCACTCCAAAGTCAAGAGTTTCAACATTAAAAAAGCCTCTTTGCACGTATGCGTTATATAGCTTTTAAAGTTCTAGTTCTTAATTTTATGCAATAATATCACACAGCTTTCTCTACAACAGTATATTTGGACTCTCCATTATTGCATACTACTCTATGCAGAGCAGGCAACCGTTTGCCTTCTTCTGACAGAAGCAGCATTAGAAATTTTCATTTTATTACTTATTGGCTAAATTATTTACCAAGCCATATTTTTTTTTTAAAAAAACAAACACAATTAAAAATAAATTTTTAAAAATAAACAAGCCCTAGTGAATATTCATAACAAGATGTGTTATTTAGAAACAGCTGAATGCCCTAAAATGTGTATTTGTTTATATATATATATATGTGCTTTTAGTAAGCACAGAAAAAGTGAAGATATTGAATCCCCAAGATGGAGAGGAACTGTTTTCAGGTTCACCATAATCTTTTTCAGATAAATTTAAGACTTTTCAGTAGCATTTTCACTTTATTCACACTGTGCTGCCTCAATGCACTTCCATCCCAATCTGGAAAATAGATCCCATGCTGTTGCCATTTAGACAATTACATTTTTCATCCTGTCAGACTGGAAGTTCATTGGTTTAGATTTCTGAATTCATGCCAAATCAGAGGGATTTCATGGAAAACATTGCTGCTTTTGTAGTAATCAGAACAGAATATTGCTTCATGTTCATCTTTTTGCTAAAGGTTTGGCAGTAATCTTCTTTTCAGAAATCCAATTATTTTCATTCATGTGTAAAGAAAGATACACAGAGTGGATTGCCAAGACAAAAATAAAAATAAAAATTCTGGATTAGTATCACTCGCCTTTCAGATTTAGGACTGCATTTTGCATCTGCCTATCAGAAAATTAACCATACTACTTCTGATTAAATGGAGTCTGCTAATTTTAAATGTATGTGCACACACCCCAATTGTCTACACTGCAAAAATGTGGTGTAGCTGCAGCTCAGGTAGATATACCCAAGGTGAGCTAGCTTTAACCCAGAATGTCATAGCTCTCTGTCCTGGAACAGACCGGACCTTCCATGGAGAGATCTCTCTCTTTTCATACAGGAGGTAGGGCCATGCCACCTCCGCACTACTGTTCTCCTGACCTTACGCCCAAAAGATTTCTTGGTACTCTGGGATCACAACCACTGTTGCCAGGTCCATTCTTTAGGTACAATGGAATTTTCTATCAAAATGGTGAGCCTCACTTGTTCAGGAGATAGAGCTTTCTAAGGACTGGTCCAAGACTATAGAACTCTCTCTTGAAGGAGCTAAGAAATACCTAAAAGTTTCATCACTATCCTGTTCAAGTCCAATGGACACTTCTTTGACCCTGCCTTGACAAATCACAGGACAAAACACATTAAAAAGCAAACATTACATACAGTTTCTCACATGGAAGAGGAGAAGAATCCACTCAAGACAGATGCTAATCACATTGTTTAATGTATCTTTAGAAAGTGCTAATTTGACATGGTGGTGGGCATGGAATAAAGAATAACACAAAACCCTAACTTAGGACACATGTTTGAAAATATTGGCATAAGTGATTTTCCAAAGATCAAACATCAAAGGCAATTGAGATGCCCTGACTTAGACAACTGTCAAATGGTATCTATAAAGCACTCAAAACATACAGCATTTCTGAAGTGCGGTCTTCCTCTCAGTGAGTTACTGCTTCATCCTTTTATTAGGAAGCAATGTAATTAACCATTTCCTTTAAAAGATGGTATAGACCCAGAGCTATTGTTTTAATTGTTTTCAGCTGTCAGAAAAAATTCTTCCCAATTATAACTAACATGAAAAAAGCTAGACAATCCTATGCATGTTTTTATAAAATGTTTTCATAAAACATTGTATGAATGTTAATAATAACGTAATAACCTCACAGTGGCATTTCATCTACAAGGTATAAACATGTTTAATGTTCGTTGACTATTACTATTCAGTGCCATGTTAATACAAAACAAATCAAAACACGAGAATGATCATTGAATAATGTTAATTATATCAAGTATATATTTACTGGGAAATAAACATCTAGTAAATGCATTGAGCTGGCTCAAATGTTTCAACTGTAGCATAATACCAGGTAATTCAAATCCTGAGTACGTTGTTAGGACATATCAACTTAATGTATAGTTCAAATTCATTTATACTGGCATAAGATATTACAAAACTATTTCTAAAAATATTCAGCTTAGAGAAATGTTGTAATACTTTTTACTGCAACTGCTATAGGATATAAAATGCACACAAATGCTCAAGAAAAGATGATTGAACTAAAGTCTAGTGGTATTTGAAACAATATACAGGGCATTGGCTGACAATGTTCGTACAAAAGTACCCATAAGGTAACAAAAATAAATATGCAGATATACTATTATCTATTTGGCACTGATATTGATTAAAAAAAATTCTGTGTGTGAACTTGTAAAACACACTCACAATTTTTTCAGCCCATACATTGGGCTTCCAGAATGTAAAACACAGTTTAAGACTTTATATATCCCAAGCTCTTATTATATATGCATTTGGTAATGGTGGAGGGATGGGAGAGGTTAGGTCTTAGAAAGGGTATTGAACTCATTTGGGAGTTAGGGACTAGCAAATGGATATTTCAGATAAGAAAAACTGCTGTTTCTCCAGCCATTACATGATACGTGTGCCTTGGGTACACAAAATGCTTCTCAAAAAAACTCAAGCTGTCACCATCACAGCCATGCACCTTACTGTGGCTGGATCAGTAAATAGATACTAGTGTTTCAACATCGATCTAGTTCCATAAGCACTGTGATTTGTGGGGCCCTCAAGTACCTAGGTTAGGTAATGTTGCCTGATCAAGCCTCTGTAAAGACCTTACAGAATTCTTTGACAACTCTCATATTCAGGAAGAAAATTCCCTATGTGCAGAGGACAAGCACAATGGCTATGTACCACTTAAGTCCTAAAGATATCCTGATTTGCAGGCTTAAGAGGGATTTAAGTGGAATTTAGGGTATTCTGCACAGGGATACACTTCACTCTCAGTGCCTTTGCTCAGCTTAAACTGGAAATCTATCATAGGACTATCCCATCTTAAATCCCACATTTTCATTACACGGCGAAGCACTCAACACAGTCAAGAAATGCAAAGTGCAGGTTGTATAGTGTGTGCAAGTTTGACTCATCTCTCTTGTGCATAATCATTATAGTGTTTAATTGCATGAATATATATTTCTTAAATAAACAATTATCTGGAGCCCTGCCTTATTAAATATGAACTTCACATGATGTGCATGTTCACTATACAGCTACAAACGTGCAACACTGTGTACTTTGCTTCCAGTCATTGTCAAGACATGCTATCACCTAGATCCAAAATAGAAAGCTACTCTTTCAATGCATCTAACCCGGCCAAGCCAAGAAATAATAGAAACTTGCTATATAACCCATTGTCTTAATACTGTTAAGACAGCAGAATACAGCCTGCACATACCGAAAGAAGAGAAAGAAGAGAGATTGACATCTAAGATTTGTATGGTCATCAATGCTGATTCACGTTAATTGAAAGAGTACAATTGGCAGCATAAGGATTAGGAAGAGATTAGGGCAAATCCTGAACAATCCTATCTTCTAATCCACCCCCCCACACACACACACAAAAAAAAGCCCAATCACCCCTAAACAACTCCAACCGCAAAAATATTTTAGAAGGTAAAAGGGTGGTGGGCAAATTATTTTTATTATGTTTGGTATTCCCATTGTAAACAAGTTGGGCTGTTTCTGTTTCATGGAGATCCAATTCGGGGTTGAATTAGGTTGGGGGTTGTGCTTGGCAAATTGACTTGGGCTTCTTCTAAGTTTTCTCTCGTGCCCAAGTTAATATGTTGGACATTATTAAGTCTTTATTCGCACAACAGTGGTTGTTGGCAGCCATCTATCCATTTAGGAACAAGATTAGCAATTAGTTACTGTTACACATATAGCAACATATTTCAGTCACTACTAGACAATGCTAGATATGGACCATTGACAGGGATAAAAGTATATCCGTTTTCCAATCTCCTGGAATAAAAATACTGTTACATTTTTCTAGGGAGTGAATCAGGATATAATGTTTACATATTTTCCATGGTGGCCCCACTGAGTTTCTTTTTTTCAGCATGATAGTGGGTGCCAACACTAGATTAAGTAATGTTAATTTCTGTTGATTTTTGTATCTTAAACAAGTTTCAATGGTAAGAATTTTGAGGTTGCAGCCAGCCTGACAAAATAAGTGCAGTTTCCTTTTAAATCCACTTTATATTCAATTTAATCTTCCAGTACTGTCTTTTTCTCTTCCAATTTAATTTTAATATTGAGACATACAATGATTCAGTAGTAAGCATGACTGCCTGACTTTATGATATTATATGAATTGTCATAAAGAATGCTTTCTAGCTGAATTCAAGTGACAGGTATGTAACAGCTTCTGTAAAAAATAAAGTCACAATATGCCATAATATTTCACAATGTTCTACAACTGACAAGTGGTACACTAATTACTGCTCACACTGAAATACTAAATACCATTTTTGTATATTTACTCTGCTAAGCAATCTATTATTTCGATGCATCCTTTGCCGGAAATGCAATTGCATGGTTAGAGAGCAACAGAGTGATGGATTTATTAATTTTCTGTACACGAAAAAACTGTTGAGCTAATGCGATAAATTAAGCAGCCGATGCCCCGTGGAACAGATTCTATTTAGAAACAATTCTACTTATATATTTGTTGGTGTTTCTCTTTCCAATTATTTTTATCATTATCACTACCACCCCCGACTCTAACCTGGAAACATGATTTTTGCTTCTAGAAGGCTCATCTATTCCAGTTGCTTATTTGCCAAATGAAATCCTAATCAACTGGCTGAGGGAAATTCAGCCCTTTGCAGAAAGTTTTGAGGCCCGTGAACCACATAAGCCTCACTGAAGAGATTTTTAAAAAAACAAAACAGTTGTTTCAGGAGCATATATGTGGTACACAGGTTTGCGCAGGTTATCTGCGGAGGACTGAATTTCACTGTTGGGTGATTTGCTCAATATGCAATTTTCAGATGTGCCTAACTTTGCAATATCAAAGGCAATATTTTACAAATAGAGCAAAGGCACTTATCCTCAGTTAAGATCCTATCCATGCCAAGTTTAAACTCCCCAAACTCCCAGAAAAAGTGTTTCTCTCTGTTTAGTGGACATAAGTAGACAAATGGTTCATACTCCTTTTACAGGCCTCTGGGGTGAATTTCACATCTTTTATTTTTCAATAGAGCCATTGTCAATAACTTTTCAACACATCTCCCTTAATAGTTATTAGAACTCTATTTGGCAGAAGGAAATCTTTTTCTTTTAAAATAATTCTGCTTTGTTTTCTAGTTCTCTGTTCTTTTCTTTTTGTTGTTATTATTTTAATATTTACTATTATTCAGACCATAAACTTTTTGAGAAACAAACAGTCTCTTGCTATGTATGCATACACTGCACAATGAGGTTCTGATCTCTTTGGCTTTTGGTGCTTCCACAATACAAAATAAAAAATCATTTTTTTCTTTTATCAGTGAGAGTAATATTTATTAGAGCAGGATGATTATATTTTCCAATAACATTTTTAAATATTTTGTTTTAGTCAAAAAATTCCAAGACTTTTTTTTTCACATTTACATGAAAAATTGAATATTTACAAAAGATTGGTCAAAACTATCAAAATTTTCAATTCATACAGAAACTTTCAGAGAGAAATTTAGTAAAAAAAAGCCATTTTGTTCATTAAAATAGTCCTTCAACTAGGTCTAATATTTATATAGGTTTTTAAATTATGAGTGGGTCTAGCAACTTGCTTAATAAAATATAAAGAATATGTACTGATAATTTTAAACCTGTAAAAAGAGGGTTCTTTTTGTGTACAGGAAAAGATCAAATTAACCCAGACCTTTTATCCTCTTTTCCTTGAAACCTACAATGCTTAGGAACATGTGTTTGGAATTTATCATTTGGTATCTAAACATATCATTACCTTTGCAGCAGATTCTTTCTAACTCTGAAGCCAGATCAGGGATATTTTGTTCCCAGCAGGATCTCAATTTAACATTGTCTAACCATGCCTCCAATTTGTCTCTATATTTTCCTTGCTAGTAGAGCTCCTATCACAAACTTTCAGTTCCCATTCTACTGAAACTGCAGCCTCTTTCTCCCTGCAAAATGGAGAACTTGCTTTCTGGTAACATTAGCTTCTTTGCAGGCGTTAGGATGTTATTTGTATTGGTCTGTTTGCTTTGCTTTATAATCTCCAATTCATTTATTGGAGAGACTGATTCTTTCTTCGTGCCATTCTGCCAAAGCTTAGGTTGGCAGAGCTGCCTTAGGAGAAGTTCCATCACCGTAAGACAAGGCAGTCTCCTTCTTCCCCCAACATCCTGAGCGTGTTAGTTTTCAGGATATATTGCAAGAAGCACTTTTTCTTCTTGGCTGTGAGAAGATGGGTATGGATCTCTGGGGACTGGGTGTGGTGGATCAAATCATTTATGTTATATCTATATTGTCACTGGGTTGATTTTGTCTAGAGAAATTTTTAAAAGCTCTATCAAGCATTGGATGGCTGGTTTAACAGAATAAAAATATAAACAAAAAATATCTTTCGGCAAAATACCTACATGTACATCTATCATTTGTCCAATTAGTTTTTATTATATTTTATTTTACTTCAGCCATCTGGTCTTGACTGTTCAGTTCGAAGTAGAACATGATTTTTAATTTAAAATAGCCTCTTAATATTAAGTCATTCCATAAACAGCTGAAGTACTCTCTTTGCACTGAGAACACCCTACTCATACTGTGCATTCGGTGTCACAGTGGATGCATTCTGACAAATGTGCATAGCATAACAAACCATAGTGAAGTGGCAAATCTGTCTATAGTCAATGTAGTCCAGAGAGCTTTTCAAAATGCATAACATTTTCTAAATATAAATATACATTTTCTAAATATATACATATATGTTATACATATATATATACACATATATATTATGTACATATATGTATATTATATATTATACATATGTATTATATATATTATATATAAATATATATACATTTTCTAAATATATACATTTTCTAAATATACATACAACCCTAAATATACAGCATCTAAAATATTTTCTTTACCTTTCCATGACACAGTGAAATCCACCAGTTTGTGCAATGCCTCATTTGTAATTGTTATATGCACAATCTTAAGTACTAGTTAGCCCCTCTATAGATGCGTGTTTCATACGGTCTGCATATTTTAGTCTGTGACTGAAACAACTGTGTGTATTTTGTAGGCTATAATACGATATTTAGATAAGCACCCTAGTCAAGATATGTCTTAAAGAATGGCTTAGGAACTTGAAACCTTACTCTCAACTTCAACATAAGCTATGTGCTCATTCTGAAAAAGAATGTATTGGTCAAGTTATATGAATACAGTGTCTTATTTTTAAGTGAGCAAAGCCTATTTGAAACTATCAAGTGGAATGCACATATCAATATCTATTCTTTGGTGCAGGAAATGGGATTCTTCAGTGTGATCTATATTGATGCACTGAAATCACTAGCATTAAGAGGAGAAATAGTTTTTTTTAAACCACTAGACTCTCTACACTTGATACTCTTATTTTCCTTCTCTGTATTTATGCTACTCTTCATTCAACTTTCTAGCTAGCATATATTCCTTCTGTTAGCAGGAATACGCAATGGGTACTTTTGAATGAGAAAATGGAAAAACACGAGTCAACTAAACTGGGCATTTGAAATCACTTATCATTGGAGGAAAGTTCTACACACCTGATCCTAATGTCACATTTATGGTGGTTGCAGCTGAATGATCGTTCAAGAGTAGCAATTATGGATGTCTGATACATTTCTGTTATGGTAAAAGTATTATGTAGTCATGCATTCTACAGTAAAATCTTAAAGAGTGCATAAATTATCTTGGTATCATAAAAGCAGCAGCCAAGCATCCATGTAAGTGGCTGTAACAGAGTTTCTTTAGTATCTGAACCTCAGCTGTATTCAAAGTCCTGGACTCAATTTCCATATTCTTCGTATGACACCGATCATTACTAGTCTAAGTAAATAATCAGGCTGATTGACTCAGCAGGCATTCTCAGTGAAAAAAAACTCCAGCTGCTGATACAGAGATAGGGAAATTCTTTGATGGATGTTTTTGACACTTTATGGCACTGGAATATATTTTAATTTTGTTACAGAATCTATTCTGATGTTTGTGCTTGTAGCATCCATGAAACTTTTTGGTTTGTTTGCTGGATAGAAACCTTTCCAGATGCAGGTATTCTTCTGCTACCTCTTCAAGAAGAAAATGTTAGCAGGTCAAATGGAGAGGTGAGTGATTTTTTTTTAAAAAATATTATTTGTTCGGTTGAGGTGGATACTCCTCTTCAAGCTGCTTCAGAAAACTTCACATTGCCATTAGAGAGGGTCTATCTGCAACATATAATTCTGTACTTGATACAGTGATTTATATTGTGATGGGTCTCAGTTTCTCTGACCAAACTGAAAAGTATTGAATTTGGTTAGACACTACTATTTTAGAGTAGTTACAGGCAGTACTATTTTAGAGTCAGATCATCTGATGCATGATCATGTCAGACGAATGTGTATTGTTCATCTTGGATTTCACCCACACTTTGTCCAACTGAGGCTACTATGATGGATATATCAAAACTGCATATGATAAAGAAGAACACATCTCTTTTTTCCTTTTCTATAGCTGTAAGAAATATGTAAACTGCAGGTCCTACAATGAAATGCTTCATCTTGACCTGAACATTACTTCACTCCTACTACTCTGAGTGCCTAGGGGAGGCAGTGGCTAAGTGGATCTGTTCCCCAAATCCTCCCCAGATAGCTGATTTAATTATTTCTACCCCTTTCCTATTACCATACAGCAGCTGGAACAAACAGGCTCCTGTTCCAACTTGTGTACTGGCACTTAATCTGAAGGACTGAGAAATGACCCAGAGAGCACTGTTCCTAAAGAAATATATATTATCCCTTGAAAGGCTACCAGATTGCCTTTACTACTCCCAATAAATTGGTCCAGGAAAGAGGGGAAGTCCAAATCATGTACAGAAAAAAAAAAATCACCTGGGCTGGTGTGAGTGAGTGAGAGAAAGAGACACACACAAGAGTGACATGGTCAATATTCAATCAGTGAATATATATGTGTGTGTTGGTCTATATGTCATCCACATATTTAGCTTCTCAAATACAAGTATAAGCCTTTGCCCATAGACAACATGTGATTCTGTTTTTCATCTCATCAACTCATGGAACTCCTACTGATCGCAATGAAGACCTTTGGACAAAGAAACAATCAATCCAAACCTTCCAAATGTACCATGTCCATCACTACCAATAGTTACATCTCCTTTCTTCCTCTTTAAAAAAACATCCCTCATCTATGACCAAATATATTCCTATAACAGTAAGCTGGTGCTTTCCATTTTAGTATTATAGATTATTTACATTAGAGACAATTATGAAACTAGTTTTATAGAATAAAGTTATTAATTATGCATGTCATTTTGTGAACTATTTTCCTCTACATCTTTAATTTGGGGTTTATCACACATTTGCATCATTTCAGATTTCACAGGTGGCAGAATACTGTAGCTACATTTATTGTATAGAAATCAAACTATTACCTTCATGACTAAATATCACTAAGTTTTAGTGTTAATATTCTTCCGAACAGTCTGATATTCATAATATTTTGAATGAGGAAAATAATAGCATGTGATCTAGAATTTAATCACTGACATATTTGTAGCCTCTCTGTAGTCAAGTGATCTCTGACACATTAGAACAATGACAAGAATGATAAGCTTCAAGGGGTTCCATATATTGAATGGAAAGGGCAAAAAGAGAACCCTCAATCTCCTACTGGAGAAAGACCTAAGAATTTTTTTAAAAAAAACACTAACAATTGAATGGATTTAAGAATTTCAAGATACAAGAATTACTGTATGCAGTGTGCAATGCTCCTCCCACCTCAACAAAACAGTTTTTCATATATATGGAAAAATACGCTATAAAAATGTAGCATTATGAAGGCTGTTAGAACTAACTGATCCAGATATGAGCATTTGTTCCAATACCACACATTCTTGCATTTAAAACAATATAGAAAAGTTGTAACAACTTTTGTCATCACTAGGGCTGGTTGAAAAAAGTTGCACTGAGTATTTCCCCTCCCCGGCTTTCTTTTTACCCAATTTTTTTTTTTTTTTTTTTTTTTTTTTTTTTTTGGCAGCAACAATTATCACCATTTGAAAAGAAACAGTGAAACACATCCTTTGTTTTGACTAGGAGAAAAAAACTCCAAGGAAGGTGAAGTCAACAACACTACTCACTGTGTGTTAAATTAAGCAGATGCATACTTTTTTGTAGGATCAGAGACCAATTCATTTACATTTCTGTACAGTAGCATTCCCTCCTCCCAGAGTGTTAAGTCAACAGAATACATTGGGAATAAGCCCTACATAAAGATTTAATAAAAATTTGGAGCTAAAAAAGAAACTAAACACTTTTCTTCCAATTAAGCAGGACTGATCAAATGTTTGAGTCAGCCTGTTAAAATCTAGCCAATATTTTAGAAATGAGTTAAAAGTACGGTTAAGATCTATACTTGTCCAGAACCCAGAACGTACATGTTCTTATGGTTACATATACCTATTTTTTAAAATGTTTACTTCCACCATGTGTATGAAAATCACACAGAAACTGATACACAGTTTAAAGTCTGTTCTCTGCAGTGTATTAGCATTTTGTCGCAATTATTGAAAATTTGTAAAACAAGGTATGTTAACTAGTTTTGAATGAGAAAGGTGCCAAGTAGTCAGATAGTATTGGTTATGTTACTTAATTGGATGAAAGTAATTCCTAAAATAAAGTTTATAGTCCAAATACTCATTCATGAAGGCAAAATTGGAGTTTAGAATTTATTATCCAATAGTCATGTTTCCACAAACTGTTTCCATCAGTCAAGAATATTCATGGAAAATGAAAACAAAAGGAACACCAATATGTGCTAAGCAAATTCAACCTTTTATTTGAGTTCAGACTGACTCGGCCTTTCTGAGCTATTTCATCCAGTTCCATTCTCTGTATACTTTTATAGAGGTTCTGATGCATATCACTAATTTAAGTGACTTATGTGAGGGTCTCATCTCCATATGGTGATTTACTTTGGGGATAAAGCATTTATATATTCACGCAGATAAGTGCACATACACACTGTAACTGCCTCTCTTACACAAATTGTTCATATTTTCTTAACTCAGTTACTTAAGGCCCTATAGTGATTTCAGTGGGACTACTGAGAAAAGCTAACAGAATCTGGCCTTTACTAATCTATATTGCAGCTCTTGACATATGCTTGATAATTTCACTCCTTCAGTTATTAAACCTAATGACCATCTAAATAATCCCGTGAAGCGTCGCGTTTTGGCTAACTTGGTAATAAAGCATTTTAATCTATGCCAATTAAAATTTGCATCTCTTGAATTATAAATTCTCCATGTGAACAATGAGTTTAAGCAGCATTGTTACAAAGTAAATTAATCTCAGATGTGGCTTATATATCATCCAATAGTCTTATTTTCTTTATTATTTCTATTTGTTATAATTTAGATAATGCATGCTTGCTTGTATTAATCCTAAGAAAAGAGAATTGTTATTGTTCTAGACTAGCATCACTAATGAACAAAGTCAAATGTCAAACAGGTGCCAAAGTCTTCAGCCTTGCAAACACTTAATCTGCATTTCAATGGCAACATTCACATAAGTAATTCTAGGTATATGCATCAGTGTTTACCAGCAGAGCTGGCATTATGCATAAGCAGACTAAACAATTGCTTAGGACCCCAAGCAGCTCAAGGGGCCTCCTATTCGCTTGAATTTGTGTTGGGAGGGGCACCCCAAAATATTTATGCTTAGGGCCTCCATTGGGCTAGCATCATCTCTTGCAGAATCCTGGCTAAAACTACATAAAAAGATTCACAGTAAACATAAATGTTATAAAGGCCCAAGCCAGACAGCTGGGATTATATTTTTTGTTATATTAATAGTATACATGATGAATACCTCCCCTTGTGTCACAGGGACAAATGTTCCTCAAGATCACTGTTAGAGTTGGGTGAAATTTTCTCAACAAATTGTTTTTCCATCAAAAACATGCATTTTGGGAGGATCCTCAGCAAATACTTTCGGTTGAAAACAAATTTAAGGAGAGTAAAATGTTTTATTTTGCCCTTGACTAGAAAATGGTGTTTCAGTCTCATATGTGACAAACATAAAAAGATGAAATAGTCAGAATGGCCCAATCAAAATTAAAAATGTGAAAATAAAAATTGAGTTGACCCAGAATCGTTTGGTCAATTTGAAATGATTTTTGAGTTTCCCAGTTCAACCAAAAAGAAAAAATAAATCTTTCAACCAACTCAGAATTTCTAGGTGGGTTTTTTAATGCAGCTCTGAACTGAAAAACCCTATTATTCACTCATGTCTATTCATTATATACAAAAAAGAATTATGAGGAGGATTTTTGAAAGCACCTGAATGATTTAGGAGAACAAGTTAATGGGTCTTGTGCTTTTAACACTGCTAGACACGATTTTTGAAAAATCCTACCCTATATATGAGTGGGATTATCAAAAGTGCCCGAGTGAGTTAGGCACTTAACTTTGACTTTCAATGCTAGTTGGGTGCCAGTTCCTTTGGGGCTTCTGATTTCTCATCTATTTCCTCCTCCCTCACCCACTCCATCATATTACAAGGTATCAGCCCTTCAATAAGTGCTATGTCCTGTGATGTTTTGTTACATTGGGAGTGGTTGAGAAAACAAATCTCTTTATAGGTCAGATTAGTCAATCCCTATTCACACCTCTGGCCACAAGTTTTAGATTTCACCCTCTTTCAGTAACAGTTAGGAAAACACATCCCTCGCCCATTCGTTTGCATAAGACAATTAAAATTCCTGCCTTCGGTGTTAGCTAAGATGTAGAATTGCTTCAGTAAACTGAACAATAAAGAATCCATTCCTACAGGTGCAGCTTTTCATCCAACAAGAGAAATTCAGATGTTCAGTAACACTTCCTGATGACTGACATCTCAAATTCATAAACTCACAAGTCAAAAATCATGATCACTGGAAATGTGTTACCGTAGTTGGCATCAGATTCCCTATGTGCTGGTCATTTAGAAGGCATCTGGTGAAACAGATGTTTGCTGCCTCATGTTAGGTGTAGTGAGTGTATCAGACCCAACAGGAGTTACAGAAGAGTGGGCCCTCTGCCAGCTGACATGGAGGGGCTCTGTGGGTCACAATTTCCTATAAGCAGCAAATAAATGCATAGGAGTACTGCACATAATGCACTAAACCTACTTATCGGCCTTAGATACAGACTTTATATGCCTACTGCTTATACTGACATCCTATTTATCGTAAAGTACATTGGGAAATATTAGTTAAATGAGAAAAATGGTAGGAGTTGTAGTTATGCCTATTAACTTCTTAGTTGCAACTCATCAATGTTAGTTAATTCCACATGCACTTCTCTGCCTTTTTATTTTTAAAACAGAAGAATACATTTAAAATAAAAAATATAAAAAGGGAAAGTAAAAAACAACCCATCATTGACATGTTTATGGCATTGATTACTGCACATGGAGAGGTAAACAACGAACAATGAATCCAGTAAAAGGGGGTATGTTATTGCTCCAAGTGAAATACTTAGTTCACTTATATTTTTGCCTGTTTATTATTTATGGCCTTTGGGCAATTGATACAATATGATGTTTATGACAGAAGTAAGCTAGCAGGTATGATTCTGTTTAAAGCTGCAAGGAGTTATCTGTAGATGTGCTTTTAGAAGTTACAATTTCATGTAAATGATCACAGGTCGTACATTTCTTTGAATTATTCTGGTGAGCCCTGCATTGATAACAAGATGGCTTGATGCAGCTCTTACAAACAACTTGTAAGGATTACGAAGTTGTCAAAAAGATATCATTAGGGGCTTAGTGATTACTTTCCTACAGTAAGTCACTTTAAATTAGAAACTAATGTGTTTCTTTCTTTGATGGCTTTTCTAGTTATCCGCAGGTGAAAGAATATCAACCACAAAAGAAATCTGATTTTGTTTGTCATTATTTTTTAATTTGTTTTTGAAACCTCTTTCAGATATCTTCACAGATTTTCTAATTCATCTTGTAGGCTTTAAAGCACACAGATGGAAAAGTGATTTCAAATGTTAAATCTTAAGAGTGATCCTGAATATACAGAGTATTGTTTTTTTATGTACTACCAAGCTGAGTGTTTACTAGACACAGCAAAAACAGCCTACTGACCCTACTGGAATAACAAGAAAGAAACTGTTTTAAATTTAAACACAAAAAGTAGATTTATTCTTTTATGAGCAGGAAAAAAAACAAAGCAAAACACAGCTACTATCATTTCTGCCCCACAGATTTCCTTGGGTGGAAGGACTCATGTTAGAGGGTAGGGAACAGCATATTTCCTGTTCCTATTGCAGCCAAACCAGAAAGCTTATTAAAAATGTTTATTTTGGTAAAGAATGATGAGAACTAGTTTATTCTTTCACCCACAGAAGTCAATGACCAATTTCTCATAGCACCCATCAGGAGAAGGAGAAAGCCCACAAGGCAGATGCATTTACAATTACAAATCATAACATTTCGAAACTAAATGTTTTTTTAAATTAGTTCTCAGCCTGCCAAGATCAGGCATCAGGATTTGTGTTACCCTAACAAAGTTAGTGACATCACATATACCTGATCCAAATAAGGATCACTGTCCTGTTTTCAGTGCTTGTGATGCCACTGACTCCTGCTGGGGAAACACAAAATATTACCTGTAAGCTGACCCCCTGACTTTTGTTTTGTGGTAGCATCTTTCCTGCTTCACGCCATTGCATTTTGTGTGTCTCCCTCAGAAATCACAGAACGCAAGGAAACAAAAACGACCAAAATGGGTAAGTACTGTGCTCCTGGTGACGATTCGTACCACCAGCAGAAAGAGGGTAATGTGGATACTAGCAGATGATGTAATTGCCGTGATGGCTGTAGGTCAATCTAACTTAAATCGCACTAATTTTGTAGTGTAGACAAACTCTGGGAGTGTCACAGCTAAATGCAAGGTGGAACACATTGTTCTACATAAATAGTTAACATAAATGTCAAGGGACTATTCAAGATGAGGTACCCAATACCACCCTCCTGTCACAAGAGGGTGTTAACAAGCCGCTTCACATTGAACAGTCCTTTGAAATGTGTTAATAACTGTTCTTATGCTAAACAACCTGTTCTGCCTTGTATTTAGCAGTGACACTCTGAGTACCCTTCCCAGACTTGAAAAAGAGCTCCCTGTGTAAGCTCAAAAGGCATCCGTCTCTCTCCAACAAAAGTTATTCCAATAAAAGAGGTTACTTCATCAACTTTGTCTCTCTAGTATCCTGGGACCAAAATGGCTACAACTACACTGCACACAAATGAAAATCTTGGCCTGTCTGGCATCTCATGGAAATCTAGCTGCCAACTCAAGCAAAAACCTGGTTAATACAGAGCTCCTAATCCCCGCTTCTGCAAGAAGAGACCTCCTCACACAATCCCTTTTTTCAATTCCTGTGGAGAACTTCCGGTCACTTAGGACCATGACCCGAGTATCATCTTTGAGTTAGACCTCTCTCTCTAGGTCCTCACATCCAAGCTCTAAGTAAATCTTGCTAATCCTTTCCATATAATCTCACTATCTCTCTCCTATCTGCCCACATGGCTAAAATTCTTATCCAAGCTCTCCACCTTGCATCTCAATTGCTACATCTTTCCCTCTGGCCTTCACAAAAGCAGTATTGCCCCACTCATGTCTATTCAGAATGCTGTTGCAAAGATAATTTCCCAATCCTGATACTTTGACCATGTCACAAGAGCAGATTAATTCTTCTCTGGGCCCTATACAAATATATACATCCTGCTGTTGTTTAACCTTCTGTCCTATCCAGGGCAGTTAATGACTGGCCCCTGCTGCAACTCTGAAAGGACTTCAAATCTATTCCAAGGAAGCTAAATAATATTTGACTCATATCATTCATATTCAAGTCTTTCAAAAGGATGCAGCTCCTCTAGTGAAGTATTTTGTAGGAACTGACTATTATTAAACCAGCAGAAGACACTGCCATGACAATATACCATAGCTTAGCTTTCTGTCCTGTCAGACTTTATTGTGGAAATAAAAAAGAGGAAAAAAAATCAATACACAGAGAATAGCTGAAAATTAAACTATTTCATGTGACATGGTCTAATTACCTAAGGCTCAAAGGTATTGTCTTTGTACAAGATGTGTTGTGCTGTACTCATTTAAAAAAAAAAACCACCAAAATGTTTGCTAAAGTCTTTCCAGGTTATTGCGAATAGTAGAGAATAAAGAGAGGTTGCATTGGTAGTTCTATGATATTAATCTTTACAACAAACAACAACAAAAACAAAGAATCCACTCTCTGAAAATCTAATTTGCTGTGTTTCTCTGAAATGAAGAGGAAATCAAATGTCCTTCTGAGCATGAACAGAAAAAAGGGGGAAAAAACACAACAAAAGAAAAACACATTCAACTTTATTCCTGTATGTAAACTAGAGTCAGACTGAATTTGTTTTAAAAATAATGCTGACAGCTATTGACTTTTTTCTATTTACATTTTCACAATTGTGCAAAATTATGGGTTTTGATATTTTCTCTTTATTAATTTACATTTTTACAGTTGCGGGAAATTATGGGGGCAGGGCAGACAACTATTCAATGACAGTGGGCACTGAGATTTAAATTGTTAAAGCTTTATAATTTTTAAAACATAAATCAACCAGCACACAAAATATACAAAGTAAAAATCCTTAAATCAAACTCTAAGAAGTTGTCAAGCAGCAATTTTATTACTCTGCCTGCCTGTACATTGTGATAATCTTCCATGGAAAAATTTGTAATCAGTTTGAGCGTTTCATGAAATCAACATTTACTGATGATCTGACCCTTCCAAGCCTGATCACAGAGCTGACACTCAATTACCATTATGGTAACCATGTGTCCACCATCTTGCTTGAGCTTCATATACAACCCTGTCACTAATAATGAAGTGGAGCATTTCTATAACCTTAGAAAGTCATGCAGTGTTGTATTTAGCAAAAAGCTTCCTTCCTCACTCCCACAATTTTTAAGTCTTATGACAAATCCACCTGGGGCATGTTCTAAGGCTCATGAGTTATAGGACTAGGTCAAAAGCTGGATCACCTTCATTATTGCAGTAGGTTCCCATTGCATATGGCAGTCAAAGTTGTCCACTTCCCTCACTGCAGAAATACCGTGGTGCAGGAGGCATCTATATAAATAAAGCAGAAAACATGCCCTGCAACAGCCCTGGGAACATGTGGCTTTCTGGAACAGGGCATGGACAAGCCAGAAGAGACCTGGAAAGGGTCCCCTACAATGTCCATGATGACCATTGTAACCATGGGCACAAATAATGGTAGCCCTCAGGTCCAGACCTCTTTAAGCTAGTGCAAGGATGAATTAGTGTGCCCCCCCAGTCACTGAATATGAATCATTGTTGCAAATTCATATTAACAGTATTCACTTGCATGTAGAGAGGGTGACAACCAAACTCTCTTCCCACAGAAAGAATTTAAGGTGTGGGGGAAGTTAAATGCGTGATTGAATACATAAGTCAGTGTATATGTTTCTTCTTCTTGGCTGGTCAGTCTCTCTCTTTTCTGCTTGGCTGGGTTGGGTGTGGGCGGGGGGTCAGTCATCTGTTTCTGAATCTCCAAAGATTACTGTAGTATTACTGGGTTCTCTGCAGAAGGAGGATTGATTCCACTGTATAAAAAATAAGTATCATTAGCTAGTGTTTAAAACCTCACAGCTGAAAACAGAGCAGATGGGAGATAGGAAAGGGAAAGCCAGATAGAAGCTGTTCTCTGGAGAAGCTTTTCCAAAGAAGCTGTATCCCAAGTAGATTTGGAAGCTTAGAATAAAATGCACAGAGACAAATTACTTGGGTGGAGGGCAGGGGAAGAGCTGCTAAGGCTTCTGGGAAAGCCTATAAAGCAGCACTATAAAAGCAGATCACAAATGCAGAGTAAATGAAAGGAGGCTGCTGGTGTCAAGGCCACAGAACCAGCCAAGCTTGAGTCTGGGATTGAAGATCCTGAGCACAGGAAAACCCTATCTGTGAGAAAACAAGCAGTTTAAATGTACATTTTTGTGTAACAGGCAGCCAGAGCATGAGAATTAGGGTGTTTGATTAACCTCTCTCTTCTCCTGCTGTAAATCACTAAACTCCACACAGTTATACTGATGTAAAACTAGTGTTAGTGAGTGAAAAATGAGACCCGATATCTGACTTAAAGGCATATCTGACTACATTTGGGAAGTAGAAATCCAAGATATTCTTCTCAGCATGCATTTCCCCTCTCCCCTTTCCCTGGCAGGGTTCCTCTGTCATTCAGGGGAGAAATTATACTTCACTTACTTTGAGTGAATTCACACAATGATGGCATTTAAAGACTGTCCTCATTGGACCTGCCTGGAGGGAATTGTCTCTACAGACAACATATCTTTTCCCTTGCACTGCCTGCAGCTAAGACACTTACGGCTGCTGCACTTGACAGAAATTGTAAAATTCAAGGCAGTCTTGAGTGCCTTAGCCATTCCTGCCAAAATTTCAGTCTTAAGCTGAAATATTTTGGCTTGGCATGTGTACATCCAGGCCTGTTTTATCCTCAAGATGCATATACTCAGGATAGAGGTAACTTGTACATATGTCATGGTTTTCTTTTTGGAAGTGCAATAGCTGCAGGCAACCTTTTTAACAGGCAGAGTCCAGCGTAGTGTGCCACAGGAGATGCACGCACACACACCACTCTCATGGAGACTTTACATTTGTTCTTTTTTGTTTTGTTGTTTTCTTAATCCAAAACAAGTCAGTCTGAAGGGAAGTGTCTGTCTGGTCTTTGTAGGAGCAAATACACAGCAGTTCCCCAATATCTCCCAGAATATTTAAGAGCAAATGTTCTATTTGATCTTTGACATTTAGAGCCCCCCAAAAAGACCTCAAGCTTCATACTCCCTTTGGGCCCAACCCCATTCTCATTATAGTCAACAAGAATCTAAGGTACTTATAGGTTCTCCATTACCATTACAGTCTTTCATGTATTTACCCTTTTCACGCTCATGTATTTACCCTTTTCATGCTTTTCACTGCAGGAGTATCTCACTACCTTCACAAAGACTAATCATGATAGCAGACACCACTTCCAATCTTGCATTCCTTGCACATCCAAGACTGACTTCAACAGGGAATTCTGGTTGAGCAGAGAATGGAGAATAAGGACTTAATTACCAAAAAATATAGGGTTTAATTTGCAATGAACAAGACAGGTTCTGTATGTTAAATACGCATTGATTTTTAAAATTGATTTAGCATGCCTTACTAGTTACACAGTACACATTTACTTATGAAAAAGGTACAATGCCCCCATTTTTCCCCTTCATAAATTGGTATTTCATTAACATAAAACAATCATTTTAACTTAGATTAAATTAATATACTGAATGCATTTGGATCATTTAATTAATCTGTTACCCAAATCCCACTCTCGTCCCCTTGCCAAAGTGAGCAAAACTACTTAACTATGATGTCACCTCTTTCACTCTTCCACTCCACCAACTTTGGCAATGCTTTTTGGCTATGCTGCATGTTTAGCTCTTCAAACTTAATGAATTTCTGAAAAAATGTCAAGGTTTCAGATTCCAGACACTGGGGATACTTGCCAAACTCATAAGCACTTGCCTGGACAAAAGGTGATCTGCTATTTGTAAGGAATAAACAAGTTGGAAGGCTGCATACAGGGTTTGTGTGATTAAATACTTTTACTGACCAGTATAACTCATTTGCTGTGACTATCCTCTACATACCACTTGGAAAAAATATACTGTGTAGTCTAAACAGCTGGCAGCATTCTGTAGAACTCCAACTACTGAATAGACTTTTGTGTATTATTGACAAACTGTTGACACTTTGCTTCACTGAAACCTAGAAATAAATTGCACACAATGCACTATAAGCTTCTGTCTCTCAGTGTCATTTGTACTAAATCAACACTCAGGTTCTCATTACAATAATATATTTTTTCTTAGTCTGGAAAATATCCAGAGCCCATTCCACTGGTAGGTGGATATCATATAGAGTGGGTTAACTGGAACATTGCAAGATCTTCATGGTTTCTGGATCAACAGCTGTAGCAAACAGAAACATTACAATTAGCTAGATCAATCTGCAAAAGTAAATTTAGCATCAGGAAATTAATGTACTGGCAGGATAAAAATATAATGAATTGTGTGGGTGGTAACTTTGCTGTGTCTCTTAACCTGTAAATATTTGAATACACCATACCCTGTTAATTTGTTTTTTCCATAATTAACAAGATACACATTGCTTAACATACATAGCAGGTATTGAAATTATATAAATCAGAAGAACACACAAGGGATGAACACTTTCGTCAGATGTTGGTACAGAATTCACATTACAGTCAACAAGAGCTGCCCTAAATTAACAAACTGCTACAATATTCTAAAGTAGAGGTATAAAACTCAACATCTTACAAGAGTAATAATACAATAGTTTGGTGCTATCACTGTATCATATTCTTTTTACTAAGTCTGTGTTCATAAAAAATAGTCAGCTCCATTACAAAGAACATATACATATAC